>OY728130.1:1032975213-1034225213 GCA_963277665.1 Viscum album
CCCGCCGCCGTATGTCCAACAGTTGAAAAAAACAATGTTTAATTATTTTATTATTATTTTTCTAATGTCCAAAAATTAAAATTTTCTTTTGAACCGTTCTAGACTATGTTAGCATACCCTTAAGAGAATCATAGTGCTACGAATTCAACGGTTCCCTTGGATTTTTAATCTGAGCACCAGATCAAAAGATAGAAATAGTTCCCCTCACATTTACTAAACGTAGATTAAAGGAAGTTCAACAATTGTTAACAATCATCCTCGACCTTTTCTTATCGATGTTAGGTTATCCCTAAGGGAAACACACCTTCATGAGATCAGTAGTACTCTCGTATTTACAATCTGAATTACAGTTTAATATTTATACAATTTAACAAAAAAACTCTTACATAATTATTTTATTTACAGCCAAAAACTATATTCCACTTTTTTCCTGAATCGTCCATGGTGATTATCTTATTAAGTAAAGGACACCTTCCCATGATCATAGGTGGTCTCATATTTTTAATCCAAGTCACCGTTTGTGAGTTATAAACATTTGAAATTAAAATAATTTTATTTAATAATTTATTTTTGGTTATGCCATTTTATTTCTCACTGGTGGCCTACATAGGCTAAACATAAGTCGTGCTTAGTGTAATCCCGCCGTCCTGAACGCAATGGTGCCCATTGATTTCTTATCTGGGAATCCTTTTAAGAGTTATTCCACTTTTTTACTGCAAAAATAGTCATGTGAGCTATTTAAAGAATAATTTTTTTTTGATGGATCATTTGGTTAACTCCTATCCTCAAAATAACATGTCGTCAATTATCATGGTCTTATAATAATTTCATATAACAAAAAACATTATACATAAATTTCTGGTCATTAAATACTCCATAACAACCATACCACTTATTTGATGAAAATCCATGCAATTTTATCTAGTGAGATGATCTCTTGAAACCCAATAAAGGGATATGTCTTCATAAGATGATCCTCAACGACCCATATATCATTGATTCTAATGGATATCCTTGGAAGTCAATGGAAAACATCCATGATAATTTTCTCCCACTTCCATGTTGGTATGGTTACTTTTTCATCATCCCGTTAGACCTTTTCCTCTCATCTTTCACTCGATGACATACTATGAACATTGATGTATATTCTTCAATTTACTTTTCATATGGTCCCACCAACTGTTTACATGAAGATCCCAATACATATTGGTTCAACTTGGGTGAATATAGAAGGTTGTCATTTGGGTGTCATTCAGAAGAACATTATTTATCTCTGGATAATATTGTACACATAATCGTGACCCAAATGTAAAAATTACATCCTTTTCATCCACGAACATTGAGGATTTTCTATTTCTGATTTCTTGAACCCTTTTCAGAATTTATACAGCCTTTCATTGAGCATCCATTATTTTCATCATGAGGGATGGTAGAGAAATCATTTGAGAAATGATTGATGATGTTCCTACCATAATTATTCCCATGTCCATCCTTCGCAAATATATGAAAAATTGAACCTTTTCAGTTCTCATCATTGATAAGGATGCAAGATCGTTTCTGCATAGAGCATCTTCCAACATGTTTGCAATATTGAGATGGTAGTGGATTGAGCGGTCATAATCCTTGAAAAGATCTATCCATCATTTTTGGATAATGTAATGCTCTTTTTGTGTGAATATATAATTTAGGTTCTTGTGATCATTATATATCTGAATCTTCATCCCATAGAGATGAACCCGCCAAATTTTCAACACAAAGATCATAGTCTTCAACTCCAGATCATGCGTGCGATTGTTTTTCTCTTGTATTTTCAGCTGTTATGAAGAGTAGGATATCACATTATCAATTTTTTTTAGCACACAACCTCCACCCCTCTTTTAAGAATCACTATACACCACAAAGAGTTCTCGACATATTGGGAGTGTGAGTACTAGTGCAATGATAATCATCCTTTTCATCTCTATGATGCTCTCTACGCATTCATCTCCCCATGAAAACCTTACTCCCTTACACTTTATCTTGGTAAGATGGTTAGACCATTGTGAGAAATTTCACAGAAATTGAAAATAATATACAACTAGCCCTAGGAATTTATGTATATCTGTTAACAATTTTAGCCTCCTCCATACCTAAATTACAGTTGTCTAGGAGGGATCCATTGATATCCCATTGTTTGTGATTATAGGACCCAAGAATGAGACCCCCTTCATCCATAACTCACACTTTATATACTTTTTATAGATCTTCACTTTTCTAAATGTCCCTAGTACAGTGGTAAGATGCTCCTCATTCTCCTCCATGGTTTTGGAGAATATCAGAATATCATATATAAAGAAATCCACAAAATTTTCAAGGAAATATCTACAAACTCTATTCATCAACCCCATGAATATTGTTGGATCATTAGTGAGTCTTAGTGGCACTACTATGAATTCATAGTTCTCGTACCCTTTACAAAAAGTAGTCTTTGGAATATCCTCCTTCTTCACCCTTACATGGTAATATCCTGACCACAAATCCCCCTTGGGAATGTATTGTTTCCCATGTAGCTGATTGAACAAGTCATCAATTCGTGGTAGAGGATACTTGTTTTTATTGTGATTTTTTTGAGCTCACTATAATCAATGAAAAGGCGCATTGAACAATCCATCTTTTCACGAAGTGGACTGGTGCATCCCATAGTAAAAAATAGTTATATAAAACCATTATCCAGACTCTCTTGTAGAAGTTTAGTCAGATTTTAAATCTACACAACAACCATTCTATATAGATTCTTGGATATTTGCAAAGCCCTAGATATAAGAGCAATTTTGAATTCAACAAATCTTCTTGAAGGTAGACACGTCAATTCCTTGAGAAACTCATCAGAGAATTCCATCACAATAGGAATGT
Organism: Viscum album; assembly: GCA_963277665.1. Taxonomy (NCBI): domain Eukaryota; kingdom Viridiplantae; phylum Streptophyta; class Magnoliopsida; order Santalales; family Viscaceae; genus Viscum; species Viscum album. Next base: position 1,032,978,106 of record OY728130.1, read on the forward strand.
CTTGAAGGATGATTAATTCTTTAGACTCAATCATTTGATCCAGATATGTGTGATCATAGGGAAGTAATATACATGCTTGAGATGTCATTTCTAAGGATGATTCATCTTCCTTCATGGATTTTAATAGAATAGGGGGTCGATTCTCCATATAGGGAGTGATTTCCCTCTCATGACAGTTTATGTTGTTTCTATATTAGAAAATCCAATCCATGTCAATAATTGCATAAAATTTCACCAAAGGGTGTATGAAGAGGTTCGACGGAATGTTCAATCCACAAATTGTGTCCATGATGTAGTTATAATCTTGGGATCCAATGATTGGCGCAGTTTACATACTCACCAACATCATTACATACATGATTTTTGGTTTTTTGGGAATGGTCTACAAATTTTTTGCACACAAAAGAATGTGTTGCACCATAATCAAAAAGAATTTTCACAATACGTGAATGAATAACTATCGTTCCTTTCACCACTTCATTTTCAGGGTTTACTTCAGTAGTAGTGATGGGAAAACTCTCCCTTGCTTCCATGGAGGTGTTTGGCTGCCTCAAAAAGCCCATGGATTGGTGAACTAGTTAGAAAAGATCCTTGGTACATTGTAGATGAAGCAATGAACAACATGTTGATGGTCAAATAGAGTGTTTCCCTCCTCTATCGCAACTGAAGATTTTTCTTATGGGCAGTTAAAAGCCAGGTGCACTTCTATTCCAAACCTAAAGCATTTCATCATACCCTTCAGGCAATTTCCATGGTGCTTCTTTTTGCACATTTGGAAAATAGGGTAATGGATTTTCATCGCACAATTTGAATTATCCATCATACCACTAGAATTAAAATCCACCTTATGCTTCTTATCCCCATGATACCCTTGAGATTCTCCGATTTCCATTTCGACTTTTAGGGAACATCTGATAATTTTCTCATAGTTCTTACAGTGGTGGATCAACATGGATTTCAGTAGGATAGGTTTTAGCCCACCAAAGAATCACTCAAACTTTAATTATAGAGTAACAACAAAGTCGGAGTCTTATCGTGCAAGATTTTTGATGTTTTCCTCATACGATCTGATGGATTCTTTATCATTTTTTTATGGAAACGAAGTCCCTTTTCATATTATTTCGGAGGGTGTATAGAAAATATTTATCGAATTTTTTTGGAAATCCTTCAATTCCAATTCCTCGATATCTTCTTCAGTATCTGAATTTTTTATCTTTGTCCCACATTGATCATCTTAACCCTCTATATGATAACATCAACAAGAACCTTATCTTGTTCAAAAATTGAATTATGCAGAAGATCTTCTCAAAGGAGTTGATCCATTGTTCGAAAATTGAGGGATCAGATGATCCATTAAAAGTAGGAGGCCATTATCTCATGAAGCTATCTTTTGAGACTTGTTCATTCTTGGGGGGGGGGGGGTTGAACGTTCTTATTGACCCATGTTTCTATTCAATTCTTGGGTTAACTTAGATAAAATCATTACTATGTCCAAGATTCATACTCCAATCGGATTGGGCATCTCATTTGAACAGGCATCACATTAATATTCACATATTTTTTAGCCCGGGTCCTATTATTACAGGCTATTTTCTATATTAAAAGTAGTTTTATGGGTAAAAAATTAAAGGTTAATCCAATTACAAAAATGTGTGATTTATAAATTATTTTTATTTTCATTAATTATTAATTTGTAGGCTTCAATCTATATTATCAATGATCTACATCCCAACATATATTCATAGGGGAATTTATTTCATATTCCATAAATAGTAGTTCATACTAAGCTCATTAATTTACCAAGGCATATCCACTAGGAGTTTCATAACCAATAGTGAAGCATTGCCCATTTTCATATACCGGGACACCATGGGTCAAGCCCAAATCTCTTTGTTTTAGTTTTCACTCTTAGGTACATCTGTGCAAGAGCTGACTCTACTTGCTCATATCCAGACATGGATTTATTTTCATGATAAAACACATACCCAATACTCACCAAAATATAGGGATGTATTTATTAAAAATATTTTTATCCCAAATGCTTTCAATAGGTTTTTCTAATCATAATCCAAAAAATGACTAAACCTATCCTCGGATTCCAACTATAACATCTATGATTTTTATTTAACACTTAAACAATATTTATAACATATAATAGTAATATGATAAAACATAGAATACTGATATTTCTAGTGTCTTTTTGGATTAAGAACTTTACACATTGACTTAACACATGAAACACAACATCATTATTTAAAAATTAATTTACATGACCATTACATTCCCTCGTACATAGCGTTGCATGGGATAACTTGAGGACATGCATAAAAAATTGGTCAGCTATAAATCCTAGTAAGGGAGTAAACAAGGAATAAACTGAAGAATACAATACATGTTATGAAATAGGAATATCAATAGTGTATAATAGAAACATGGACATAAAGGTATGATATGGCATGATTAAAGTAACATGGAAATGTGAAAACAACACTTAACATGGTATTAGCTTGAGCGAAGTCTAATTTCACACGGTGCATGAGTAAACCCTCATTTAACATGAATTATCATTGTTAAGACCTCATTGAACTTGATGTATCATGACACTAATCTCTACCCAATGTATTGAAATTCAATCAGGGTGCACCCTACTTAAACATTTCATTTCATGTATAAGTGTGCCACATGGATCATTAAACATAGGTTCATTAAAAAAATCATTTATTTCACGACAAAGGAATATCGAATTCATACATGAAACTCTATTATAAATAAGTAATTGTTCATAAATTTGAATACCCTTGATAGAGAAATGGGAATTGTATTCACTACACAATGACTTTGGCATGGAAAATCGCAGTGTAATTTCGACAGCATAAAGACCTGACATAAGAATTATTAAAAATGGATGATGAGAGAGAAAGTTGTGTCTAATAAAATGTACATAAAATGGACAGTAATGGGGTAATATAGATACATGTTCCAATATAAGTAATGGAATTTATCTTCATAATTCAAAAGAATTGCTTGAATTTAAATGAGGAGAGAGCAATTCCCTACGGAATTTTGGTAGGGTAACAGGTGTACATGAGAAGAATTTAGTGAGAGGTAATGGGGTATCGCATCCTTAAAACATAAATATCGTAGTATGGGGGAGGTTTTAAATCATAATACAAGATTTATAATTGAAAATAAAAGGGCATATGAATATTAAGAAACATGGATAAAATGAGAATGGTAGGAATCCCTTACATGGATGTGTGATCCCAGAGGCTTGGGAGAGGCTTGAGAGAGGCTTATTGAGAGATTTGGGAAACTTGGGAGGATTTTAGAGATAGGAGGGAAGATGTTGGATGAAATCCAAAGGCATTTAGTGATGTGGAAGTGGGATCATTGGTGGATTTATATGGAAAAAGGGAGGGAATTCTTTATTATTTAGGTTTTAGAACCTACACATTAAACTAACCAAAACCACAAAACATCCCATATTTTTCCCATGGTTTTTTCCAAAGGGAACTGTAAAAAAAATTATTAGCTCAATGGCCTAAATTAATAAAATATTTTTCTTGTTTATGTGGAGTTGAGTCACACTCTCAAAGAAAACAATTAAATGAATAAAATGTTTTATAAGCCTTGGAGGGTTCACTAATTCTTTGTAAAATAAATATAAAAAACAAAAATATCACATTATCGTAATGGTAAAATATATATTGGAAGATCATAATGTTGATATTAAATTATTACATCAATATTGGGTAATTATGATGCAATAAAACACGTTATATATTTAAAAAGTAATTAATTAATACTGAAACATTCGACTGTCTGAAGAAAATTATGAAAAAATCACTATTGGATAATTTCGACATACAAATTATAAAAATAATGTTCATTTTATATAAATAATATTATATATATGTTTATTTTTAATTTTAATATCAAAACCAACATATATCGAAAATTCATGGGTTGTGATAAAAATAGCTTTCAAACCGTAATACCAATTACAATTTTATTCACAAAAAATATAAGATTATTTATTATAATAAAAAATATTTTATTAAAAATATTTCATTAAAATATTGTTTTATTCAAAAATACATTAACTCACCAAAATAGTTTTCTTAAATGAATTTTAACTAAATATAGTATTAGTGAATTAAAAACTTTTTTAAAAGTAACAATAATAAAAATGACATATACTCTCTATAAAAAAATAATAATATACATAATCATAGTGTTAGAGTCTTGTAACATAAACCCTTATAAATCCACATAATACCAAAGGGTAAGGTCTGTGATGGTTACAGTCTCTGGGAGTGGCTTAGAGAACATCGCTCGAGTGGTAATCTCTATCAACTTCCACTTCTCTCGTTCATGGTTCTTTTCGAGCATAAGGTGTTGAATCTCATCTTGGACTTGGTCAAGAGAGAATACCAATGACACAAACTCCATTAAAAGCACCATAAAATGGGATACATATGGAGAAATTATACTATATGAGGCCATCACATACTATTTTTTTAGTAAATTGGACTTCAAAAAGACCAATATTTATACTAATCATGTGATCACTATTCAACGACTATATTAGCAATGATCACAATTCATAATGGTATATTAAATTCCAAAAACATAAAACCTATGAATTAAATTTGTTATATAACCATATTACATAATAAGACATTTAAATGGATCGTGAGGAATTTTCATTAATGAATGTTTGTGTCATTACAATGAGAATCTCAAAGAAATTTAGAAAAAGGTTTTTTGTTTGAATGATTGATGAATTAAATATAAATAATTGATTCGAGCATGATTTATATTAAACAAGAAAAATTAATGAATTGATTCTAGTTTTATTTTGTGTAAATATTGTTTCTTGTATGGATGATTATGAGATAGTTTGTTACCATAGTATGTCGATTTTTTTTCATTAATTTATTTATTTAAACTAAATTTTTTGGACTGTGAGCCTTCTCCTCATTAATATTTATGACCTGAATGCCTAATGTATCTTTTATTAAAATACCGTTTTCCCCCTCACCTACATGTGAGATAACATAATATCTAATTGATGGTTCTCCCATGATAATGGATGTGGTCCATGTTCAGAGCGTTGGTGATACCAAACCAAGGAGAATGAAATGAGGACATGTTGAAAGCTATAAACACGAACCCAAAGGGATCGAGGTGTTTCTCCCCTAGGTCATGTGTTAGTTTATCAAATGAGATGATAAACTAACCATACAGGAATCTCATGATAATACCATTTATATTATATCTGTCGGCTGCATAGTTTATTTATTGTGGGAGTGTTGTCGTGATAACCCAATTAATGAATTAAAAAATCATGCTAGATATAAATAAAAAAGACCGACAAATCCATACATATTATCTTAAACATAGTTAATCACTTAAGTAAGTTCCACTTAATTTTATGAATCATGTTATATTAATACTAATAAATTCATGCATAAGAGATAAAAATCCCTCAAATAAAATATTAAGTCATTCCAAGCCTTCCGTTACTTGATTAAGGGAAAAACACAATAAAACTATGTGTTTCACCAACCCTTGTTGGTACACTCACATTTATACAGGAATCCGTTATGAATGGTTTCATGTTGACTTGACCATATTAAAAAAAATTTGTAGCCGTTAATAGAAAAGGTGTAATATGGGAGGAAAGAGTTAAGAAAATCTATTTTCACGATTTCTGAAATTGGGAGTCCACACAATTGATCAAGGAGTTGCAAGCCTGTAGTTAGAAAAGGCCTGCCTACCAAAATAACATCAAATAGCATGATGAACCCTGGATGGGGTTATAAAAGTGGAATATAGATCCTTTCCACTTGAATGTTATGGAAATAGGAAATTCTCAGTTCAATGTTGAGGTCTATTGGGACATGATAAGATAGTGGGAGACTTAAAAAAATTAATTATTTATTTATCATATAATGTAATCAAGAAATAACTAATGATTTGGTCTTTTATTGTAGAATAATAATGAAAGTCTCATCGACCACTATATTCCTGTGACGAATTCTGGTTAAAGACAACATCCCCATTGGCAGTAATTTATAGGAATGGTTTATAGAACATCGAGTTGTCCTAATCCGTGAAATAAAGTATTACATGTCGGAGTTACCATTATCTAATCCACCCGCCAAGGAGGAAAGTGATAAGGATTTAATGGTCTATGAGAAAAAATGAATGACATTATCAATTTTCAGTGTTTGATGCTATAATTAATGTCTACTGAGCTCAGGATGTCTCATGAAAACATGGATGCTTATAATATGCTTGATCACCACTATAGTATTTAAAAAGTGAGAGAAAGATAGGAAAGGTTTTAGATCTCCAAGGACATCATTCAGAGTAATCCTGGAGAGGGTACCCAAAATGGGCCTCATGTAGTCAAGCTCATTAGCTACATTGAGGGCCTAAATGTTTTGGGGTTTAAAATCCCTGAGGAGCTACACACTGATCTGATTCTTGAAGAACACTCTCAGATATTCTCAAGGTTTTTTTGTCAATTTCAATATGAACAACATTGATATGTCATTATTTGATCTGTATATCCTCATTCACCATGTGGAAAAATATATGAAGGGAGGAAATCCTTCTTTCCTTATCGTGAATAATAGAATAGGGAAGGTGAAGAGATTTAAGCCTGATTCTTCTTCCTGGACTTATATAAAAGGAAGATCAATGAGGAGGAATGGGAATATGAGGTTGTTTGTTTCACATGTGGCAAGAAAAGACACTATAAGAAGAACTGCACCCAGCCTGAGAAGCATGGTAAATCTTCAAGTGTTTTTTTTCATTAAATGTAATCTATATATTTTTATAAATTTGGTATTAGATATATGTTTTTGTGCTAACATATTTATCCAAATATAGGAACGATGTATATTCAAGAAGAATGATGGAGGGGAGGAAGATCTGCGAGTAGCCAATTGAGCTAGACTTTCTGATTTAGTTGTCTGGGACTACCACCTCAGTTGGATAACTAGGATGATCATGGTGTTAATGGGTTTTTATTATGTGTCTTATGTTATTAAAAAGTTTATTTATATTTTCCATATTACATACATATGTACTTTTTTAATGTATTGAAAATTATTTGTCTTATTTTATAATGATAACATTCGTTTTTTATGGATCATTTATAAAACTCTCTTTACATGTTGAATTACAAAAACTGTGTAATGGGAATCAATAATAAATATAATTAAAATGACTCACATGACAGCCAACATTGGCACCACTAGCATGCTAATGTAAATGAGAAATGCATGAAAATGTTACATCAAAAAGGATATTTAGATTCTTTCGATATAAAACGACATGGAATATGTCATGCATGTTTACAAGGAAAAATAACCAAATCCCCATTTAGTGGGAATGGTGAAAGGGATAATGTGCTTGCTGAATTAGTTCAAATCGATGTGTGTGGAAAATTTCCAGTTAACGAAAGGGGAGGATAATCACACTTCATAACTTTTATGATTATTTTAGTAGATATGGATATTTCTACTTAATTAGGAATAAGTCAGATTTTTTTGATAAGTTCAAATATTATAAGAATTCTATTAAGATCAATCTTAGTAAAGAAACTCTACAATGGATAAGGTAGATAATATCATAATCAATACATCATTGATTACTTATGGGATTTTGAAATCCTATCAAAACTCAATCATCCTTACAAACCCTAGTGGAATGGCGTGAGAGAATGGGGGAACCACACATTGTTGGACATGGAAATATCAATGATGAGTCATAAAAGACTCCTATTATACATATGGGGATATAAATTACAAATTACGGAGCACATACTAATCCATGGACCAACTAAATCAATAAATGGTATTCCATATGTGTTTTGGAGTGGAAAGAAATCCATGTTATCAAATTTACATATGGGGGAATGTGATGTGTTTGTTATGTCGTCTTAAGGTAACACACTTGTACCCAGAGGTACAAAGTGTACCTTTTTTGGATACCCTATAGAAACACGGGAATATTATCTATACAATACCTCAGTCAAAAAGGTTATATTTGAAAGGCATGTCATGTTCACTGAGAGGGAACACATCCCCAAAATATATAGTGGGAGTGAGATATTCTTTTATGATTTAGAGGATCAAGGTACATAAGAGTTTGAACATGAACAAATTCCACAAAGCCTCATAGAAGAATAAAATATTCCAGAGACAAAAGAAATTCATAGGAGTAAAAGATAGGTTAGTGAACCGGAACGATTTCTTTTTATAGTTACTGGGGAAGGAGAATCATTACTAGTTGATAATAATGATCTTATAAATTATAAGGAAGAATTCTGTGGAGCAAATATTTCCAAGTGGAATGAATCCATGAATATTGAAAAGGATTCCATGTACCAAAACCATGTATATATTTTGGGAGATCCTCATGTTGATGTAAAGATTATAAGGTAAAAATGGGTATTCAAGAAGAAACTGGTCATTGAAGGATATGTAAGTACCTATAATGCACAACTGGTTACAAACGCGTTCAAGATGTCTCAATCGATTGACTATGAAGAATGTTATTGACCATTTGAAATTCTGAAATACACCATAATTATATTGGCCATTGCCTCTTACCTTGACTAAAAGATTTGGAAAATTGATGTCAAAAAAACCTTCCTAAAAGGTAACCTTCAAGAATATGTCAACATTACACAACTAAAATAGTTTATGAGTCTAAAGGATTCTAATATGGTACGCAAAATGTAGAAATATATTTACAGATAGAAGTAAGAATCCATGTCATGAAAGATTCATTTTTATGAATCCATTATAAAATTTGGTCTTCTCAAGAATGAATGTGCATCTTGTGTCTACAAGCTGTTTAGTGGGATTGTAGTCATTTTCCTAATAGTATATATTGATGACATATTACTTATTAGAAATGATATACTAGTCTTACAGTCTGTTAAGGAAAGAAAAAATCTATTCTTCTCCATGAAGGAATTGGGTAAGGAATTACATATTCTTGGTATCATGATTCATCATGATAGATCCAAGAGATTTTTGGGCCTAAGACAATGTACATATATAGATATGATACTTAATAGATTTAATAGGAAATAATACAAAAGGGTATTGATTCCTACATCACATGGGATTCATATTTACAAGAAAATGATTCCTCTAACAAAAAAGGAAATAATGATAATGGAAATGACTCTTAATGCATCAATGATTGGTTAATTCATATATGTCATGATATGTACTAGAATGGATGTCGCCTACACATTGGGCGTTCTAGGTATATATCAAGCAGACACTGGTTAACACTTTTGGATGGTAGTAAATACTATCCTAAAGTATATGAAGAATACTAAGGAAATGTCCCAGCTTTAGAGAGGTGAATAAGAACTTGTCATCAAAGGATATATAGATTCTAGTTTCAGACTGATCAAAATGACATGGAGTCACAAACGAGATACATATTCACTTTAAATGGAGGTACTGTGAGCATGAAGGGCTCAACGAAGAGTGTGGTTACTGATTATATAGTAGAGTATGAAACTATTGTAGCTTTTTCATGGAGCTAAAGAATGAATTTTATGGGAATCTTTATCCTGGAGTTGGATTTTATTCCTAGCTGTAAAGATCAAATCACACTATATTGTGATAATAATATGGCATTGGCTATCGCAAATGAGATATGGTCACAATAGAAGACAGAGCACAAACTTTTGAAGTATCACATCCTGAGGTATTTTTGTCGGAGAGGTGATGTTTCAGTGAGAATTATTTGCATGGAATAACACATGGAAGACCCCTTGACTAAAAACTTGACTTAGAAGAATCATGATCACCATGTGTGGTCTAGCCGACTAAATGTTGAAGGCTGTTGGCTCTTGTCCATGTTGGAGTTTGTAATTGTTGTTTTCTTAGAACCAACTAGTTGTACTTTTATTACATTAATATTTAATATAAATAAATATTAAACAACTTATTACATATTGATCATTGTTCTTCATGACTACAGTGTAATAATTTCCTGGAGTATCTATCGCATTAAAAAATTTCTAACAGTTCCCCGCAATAATGAGAACCTTGAAGTGCTATGACAATATTAAAAAAAATATAGTTATGTGGTGGGATTCCATAATATAATGTGACACATAATATATATACTATCAAGTGAGAGTACTCAAAATAAGATGATACTTCCTCTCATGAAATTCATACATGGTAATCTCCAAGAAGGGGGATTATGAAAGAAACCCCACCAGCTGGAATTCATCATCTATTGGTGTCATCGAATATCTTATCTTCGAGCATGTTTAATTATCCATAGAATTTAAGATTATCATTAATACATGTCAATACTAGTTCACTTTTAGTTACTAATTAAAACGATCATGAAAATAGTTGGTGGCATGTAAGGTATGTTTGGTGCACTATTAATGGAATGTTATAAATGGATAAGTCGAGGAAATATTTTCCCTTACATTTATGGATGTTGATATCTCCTCCCTTGAGTTTAAATAGAACCGTCATGTGAAATTCCATGGCCATGGTGTAATGACGAGTTTATTTTAGGCAGTGAAAGAATGACATATCAACCACAGTGGATGATGACACTATCGTGAAAATTGATTGATGATATATTGAGACAAAGGAATTATATTACACAGTGAGTGTTTGTGTGTGGATGTAGTTGTTGTGAATTTAAGTTCTTTATATTGGGATCCTTGACGCATTCCTAGAAATTACTCTTGGTCACTATGCAATCCCACATAATTCCAATGAGAATTAATCCTAGAGGGTCACATAGTATGTGTTTCTGGGGGTCTTGGTTAAATTCTATTTAGATTTAATTAATGGAATAAATATTATTTTCATGATAGTGGAATAATTTTTTTAATGATAAAATTATTGCATGAATTAAATAAATATAGAATAACTAGATTGTGGGGAAAATATATTTATATTTTTTATTGATCATTTAATAATTATTTATTTAATATATTTTAAATGTAATATTCATTTTTGATAATAAATTATATATTTAATTATTCGGGTTTTCAATAAATTAATGTGGAGTTCGAATGGACCAAGGATTTTCCAATAGTAAAATAATTATTTGCAAGACTGTATATAGTTATTTAACTTGTTGGAACAAGTTAAAATAATAATAACACTTCTATTATTTTGTGATGAAAAATTTTATTTATAATTTTGTTTTGCACAGGATGGTGCACAATAAATAGTGATGTAGTATTATTATTGAAATCATGGGTTTTCTCTATATTTATGGATGTATTTAATTGTTGTTGAAAAATTAAATATTGTAACTGAAGTCCCATGTAGATAAATAGACATGTATGTCTATTGTCCCATGTACCGAACTGTACACCCATCAAATTAAGAATTGTTGAGTTAAATGATTTCTCCCTTCAATCCTCTTTACACCATTCTCAGGAACGATATATTTTCATCTAGTCCGAAGAATGAGTGATCAAGAACAACTGACACTAGACTTGCTTCGCCATGCTAGAACCCGGAGAATGAGTGGTTTCGATCGGAGGCTATCAGAGCATGTGTGGATCACTACTAGATGGATTCAAGTTTTGATCCTCACATGTTCAACGAGACAATCTAGAAGTGTCATTCCAGACGATCTATATCATCAATGAATAATGTACCAAAAATATAGGTATTCTTTTTCATTATTAAATTAATTAAATTAATTATAAACATGATGTGCAATATCTTCTGTAATGGTTTCGAGCCTATTCCATGTTTATATAAATAAATAATTAAATTCCATGGATACTGGCATTGATGTTCATTTTGGACCTAAAATAATCATTGAATATTTTAAAAATTAATGTTTTCTGCCACTCCAATTGTACTTCTTCTACACCAGAAACCTTCATCCTCCACTTGTACAGATAATTTGTTTGTATCCTCCTTTTTAGAGACACATGTTTCCATTCCATATGTATCATACATATTCCTCAATAAACTTCCTTTGGTTTCCATGTCCTAACCATATCCTATATACTACCCAATGTCACCCTTCATTTTATGATCACCTCAACAAGAGTTATCCACCTAGACCAAAACTAACCATGTTATCTCTCTCTCTCTCTCTCTTCAAATACCACATTTGGATCTCTATCCATTGGAATATTTAATTATATCATTTATCATGGTTCATGATTCCAGTTTATAATGTTGTTACAACCATTTTCAATCCTACAACATTGTTCTTCATCCTCGTGGAATAATATTATGTGGTTTCAAGACATTTATCATTATTAAATTTCATGGTCCCTCTTATTTTTCATTAATTACATTCTCCTTTGACACTGGACCAACCCTATTCTATTTCATCTGGTGCACACAGCTCATCTTTTGTGCTTTATGTTGCACCTGAGATAAAAATTCAATATAATATGCAGTTACGTTGATGTTTTTCCCATTATTGAGTCAATTTTCGGTATTTCATATACTATTGTTAAATAGATCATGAACTTATTGAATTGTGATAAAAATAGATTTTGTTCCAATAATATTTTGAATAAAAAATATTATGCTACAATTCCTTTTTTTTGAATATTTGTCTCTCTATCAAAGCTCTCTCGATAAAAGATCCAATTAATCAGCATGGGATCCAATATTTAGGATAATTACATCCATTTATATCAATATTTAAAATGTGAGGGTATTTAATTTACTATTTAATATATATGTGGATTAAATATGATATAAATTTTGGAAATGAATTTTTTTTTTTGTGTTTTTTCCATTATTAATTATACAAGGAAGGATGATTAGATTCATGGTTAATGTGATATGGGATTGAAGAGTTAGTGCTGAAACAAAATTGGATGCCCAGTTTCAATTCTATATTATTTTGTAGACAAAAGGAGGTTATATGGAGGATTTATAACATTGGGGGTCAACTCATAGAAATCAGGAAGAGTGTTTTTTGACAGGTATTGTTTCACAAGTGTTATAAGTAAAAGGATACTCATTATAAAGGGAATAAAATTTGGAAACTATGTTGATGACCTTAAAATATAGGAAGGAAAATTACAGGAAATAATATACAAATACCCAGTACCCATTATCAATGGAAAATACGATTTAATTAAAGAATATAAAAAATCAAGGTGACCCAATAATGTATATCAATTTCCTATAAATAAGGCCAAGATTAACTAATCGTTTTGGGGTTTTCAATTGCATGATAGTGTCTTGACATGGTATTTTGGGCCATTAAGGTGAAAGGAATGAGTTCATACCACATAGGAGAATATGGTAAATAATGTATCCTAGTATATTTTAGTTGTTGGACCTCAAATATTCCTATAATAGGCTTGATAACTGTGGTGTTAGACCTTAGACAAGGATTTTTTACAGAAGGGGTCACCTATTGTTGATTATTTTTTGATGATAATGTAACGCCCTGAACCCAATTACACCGAGTCGGTGAATTATTTTAATACATTGCCTTGATTACAAGGAATCATGTCCCAAAGGACCAATCGGTTTAGCAGGCTTGGAAAAGAGATTACATACATGAATGATACATTACACTTTATAACATACGAAACAACATAAATAATCCTTTATGAATGCCATTATTCCTTTGGCTTAACACTGCATACCAATCACAATACACATCATGGAATCCTGGGAATAGTAAAACATTGAAAGGGGTGACCTCAGATGCTCAGTAAGGATAACAATATATTAGAAACTTTCATAAATAATTCAAAACATTTAAGGTAATGTATAACCAAAACAAAAGCATTTTAAACATGAACTTCAACATAATATGGAAAAAATAAATTACATAAATGAATTTTACTTAGTCACATGGATATTATACTAGTAGAATAATCACATGTAATATCATTAACCACCTTCATAATTATGTAATGCATAATTCTAGACTATCAAAACTACATAGTCCAGGCCTTGTGCCAACACTACAAATAAGATTTTTTCAAGGCCTTGTGCCAAGAGACTAGTTTGTCTCATGAGAACTACCGATGCATCGAGGAGCTATAGCGGGCTCCACCAGTCACTTACTAAGTCCAATGCATTCCTCATATGAACAAGTTTATACATAACATAAACATTTGTATTAAAACTAGCATATGAAATGTCAATACTTTCTCTACAAACTATGAATGGTATAAAAATAACACCTCTATAGTCAAACATATCACAAAACATTAAATACAATATTGATGTTTTGTATCATAATAAGTCAACTTCAAATAATCATAAAATCCATAAAAGGATGTTGAAATAGATTAAATCCAAACTATTTTAGTGAAATATATATTTTTTGAAATCATTTAAAATTCCCACATTTATTATTGAAGTAATTTAAAAGAGATTTTTGAATCAAAGTTCACCATACCACTTTGAAACATTTGAAAAGAAATATCATTTCAAAACATTCATATCCATATAAATAAATTCTTAAAATAATTTTGAAAACATGGACATTAATAAAAAATATTTACAAAGATAAATATTTAAAACATTAAAAATTATGATCTTCATAAAGATTAACATTCATAAATTCTTAAAATATTCATTTTGAAATCATTTAAAAGTCACATAATTATAAAATAAAACATTTAAAATAAAAATATTTTTAGAATCTTGTAATGGAATCTTTGAAGATTTTATAACGGCGTAAAATAGCCGCACCCATCGTATAGGTAAAATAAGTAATTCTTACCTTAATTCTGTCAAAAAGGTTAAAAAGGACTTTTCTTGGAAAATGACAGAATGATTCTTTATAAATATCATATAAAAAGTCAAACAATGGTATAAATGAAAATAACCCATATTCTATAAAATTGTAAGAATGTTATGAAATACATTTTTATGAAATATGGATGTGGATGATAAAGAGGCCACATCAGATAATTATGTATAAAAAATCTCGGATAATGAAGATATTGTGAAATAATCCCGTACCACCTTGGTAACTTACGAAACATACACCCCATAAAAGAGGTATCATACAATGAATATGTGAATACACATAAATTAAAATTTATTACATATAGAATAAAATTATGGGCATTATATACACCACACAAAAGGTAATAGTGGCAATATTGCACGAATCTCACGAGAATAAGGAGTGACATGAAAACCCCTTACCTTTCACTTTCCTTTAATTGAGGGTACGTTTAACCTTCTGTATGAATATAGTAGTATGTTATTAAATTAAACCAGAACCATATTAATATTTATGATATCATACACGATTCTTTTATTACTTTATACTACCCATTTAATAATAATTTCCATGTTAAATTAACCTTTCTTGTAATAATTACTTTCTTTATCGTACGTGTTTTAACTTGTTACTCTTCATTGTATCACTTGGATCATGATTTAAATACATACAGAATATAAAAAATGATTTATATATCATATATTTTTAAATATAACTATGTATAATAGATATATATATATATGTGAAATAGAAAACCCTATTTAAGGAGAGGGGAGTCCGTACGTAAGCATAAACGTTGTTTCCATTTTCATAACGTATTGAACGGAAATAAGTGAATAAAATATAGGTAAGTACATATATAAATATATATATATCTACAGTATCATAATTATGTCATATATTACAAAAATATTACTAATATATATTTTTATAATTGTCGATGAATGGTGAATGTGGAAATGAATCTCATCGCATCGTGGAGACGGTAATCTGTACGTACACACGAATGAAAATATCATTTCTTTAAAGTTTTGGAATTGGATGGTAAATTAACTTTAATGACACATTATTATGTTATTTTCATTATTTATTAACATATTACTCATCGTCATATCCATCCAAATAACATAGTGTTCAATAACAAATTACACCGCGGCGTGGAGACGGCGAGCCGTACGTACGAACGTATGGTGACATTATCTTTCATAAGATGCATAGAATAATTAATATAGTTGTGAAATATTTATAATAACATCACAATATATAGAATATAATGGAGTTATTATTTTAGAATATAAATAACAAATAATGAAGAAGTTGAAGAAGAATGGAACTTGAAAGAGGGTGCTGAAAATATTATCCCTTCTTCAGGTTCTTCCTTTTGATTTGATCAAAAGGGCTCGTTAGGCTGGCTTTATGATCAAAATAATTCCTATAGGGTTAATTTAAGGAATATGAGAGAATATTTGGGTAGGGGTTGGCAGATCCAAAAGGCTTTGAAGGTGTGATTGAGAGGGAAGGGGGAGTGTCCTTTTATAAAAGGAGTGAGGGGCACCTTAGGAAAAGATTGAAATATTATTTAATAATAAATTCATATTCGGTTTAAAATAGCTCCAAAGTGGATTATTTAAAGTGTAAGGTGGGTATATGTATATAACTACTAAACCAATAGGTTTTAGACAGGTTTGGGTCATATTATTAACCTTATTTTTTTGTTTTAATTATTAGTTAATTAGTATGACGTTTACAATGTCTCCTTGTATTTTTATATTATATTGTTCATAAACATACTATATACATACAATAGACCACAAAGTGATCCATTAATGATACAACTATAATGATATAAGTACATTGGCTGAACCATATATTTTTAAGATTAGAATATAAATTAATAATATAATATATTTTTTTGAAACACCTTTACGTCAATTTTGACAATATTTAATAATTGATTTTTGTTAAAGTATTAAAAACATTATTAACTCGAACCAAATTAATTTAAGAAATCAAAAAATGTCTTATTAACCAATAAAATTCATGTATGGCATCAAACCATTCAAATTATTTATTTTAAAATTTATAATACTAATTATTTGATTCATTCATTAATAAAGAAAATACTGCATCATTATTGTGTCATAAATAAATTTAATTATTCAATCACTAAAAATTATAAATAAAATACCATTATGTAGAAGTCGTTTTATATTTATAATGAATATTTATAGTCGAAAATATATCATATATGACCCTATGTAATAATTGTTTTGGTAAAAGATATATGCTTAAGTCATTTTTGTATTTACTTTAACATAATTAATATAAAGTGTCATTATCAATTAAAAGTGGATCAATTGGGTACCATAATTGACCCAAGGAGTTCAATGGTCGGACATGTATCAAAAAATAGGGTTAGGACACGTTTTAGGGTCATTTATTATTATTATAATATTACTTATTACCCTTATTTACCGGAATTACCCTTTAACCATGGCAAATACAATATTTACCGAAGTAATTACTCAAAATGTCTGAAAATAAAAGTTAACTATTTACACAATTTGGACCCCCTGATTCTAAATATGGAATCCATTTTTATAAATTCAAAACAAAGAAGTGGAAAATATTAATTTAAAATTAATTCCTGCTGTCAAAATAAAAATCATGTTTTTAAGAAATAAAAAATATCAAAAGATTGACACTTGTTTATGTCCGGTTTGAATGTGAAATTACATCTAACTACCAAAATTGTAGTAACTAGTAAAAATATATTCTAAATATAATTTAAAATCACTAAAAAACATAATTTATCACTATTAAGTATTTCGATTAAATTATTTGTTTTTAAATAAAATTTTCTAATTTTCACTATTCATCAAAATATGAAAGTTATCAGAAAAGTACCAAAAATTCTCCCTAAGATAATTTCGAAATTCCAAAAGAAAAAATGAAGTTCATTTTGAATGATAAAATGTGTAAAATTTCAAAAATTGGGTATAACTATTCATAACAGCTAGTTTGATTGATTGTGGTGTGTATTAGAACTCAAAGTTGAGTACAACACACGCTACTGTATTATTCAAAGAGTAGTGTACCGTGGAAGATATGGGTGTTATATTCTGCCCTCCTTTAATAAATATTGTCCTCACAATTTTAAATTGTTCTTTGAAAATACAATGTTGAAAATAGAAAATACCTTTGTGGGAAAACCCGCATCAGAAATTGGGTTAATAAAATTTAGTCTTAATAAGAGGAAAATAGAAATGAAAGGGTCACCAAAAAATTATGATGTTGATTAGGAGAACATTAGTGGAAATTAGAGACATATAATTGGAGGAAAAACGTAAATATTTATAGCTTGTGATTGAGATCATCAATCACAAATGAGTGTAAAATCGATGGCCTTAAATTCATCAATCTATAATGATTTAAAAAACCATCAGTTCAACAAAACATAAGATATTAGGATCACACATTTTTCGTTTTAAGAACATTTCAATAAAGGAAAATAATTAATTTCTTCACAGAATATAATAAGAAGAAAAATATATACTTGACATGTAGAGTTCCATCCTTTATCTATTTTCTACCACAAACTCATCTTTCACTCTAAAAGATAATTCTATTTATCTTATTCGTATGGGATTCAAAAAAAATGAATTTATAATTCATCTACCAGAACATTTAGAAAAAACAACATTATTCAATCCAGGACATCACATGGGCCAGCAGTAGATGATACACCCTTGTCGCTCTGCGGTTGCGGGTTCAATTCTAGCGGCCTTGCCGGACGCGACGGGTTACCGCCTGACCTCTAGTTTTTCTTTTTATAGCAATCCAAAAATAATCTCAAACAAGAATTATCCAAAATAATTCTATCCAAACTCACAGTACGAAATTTTTAAGGAATGTAAACACAATAAAGATCCTTTTTTCTGCTTAATAACATGTGAAAAACTTCAACAGGTATTCTTTTAAAATACTACAACATCCTGAAATACTATAAACCTTAATGATTACATTCATGATCCCTTATTCCTTTTAGAATATTAGATATACTCCCTCTATAAAAAAATGTTGTAAAATCCAACAATGATGGAATATACAAATCATTAATCAGTTTCAAGGTAGTCATGAATAGACAATATAATTTATCCAAATCAATCATGTATTACTTCAAAATCACTACCTCAGTATTGGAGCCTTATTATGGTTTATCATTCTATCAACCATATATTTTCAAAAACATTAACCTACTATTGAGTCACTTTTCTATATTCCACAAAATCTCATGTCCTTATTGAATTAGTACAGCAGTACAATCCTTATATACTCCATAACTATTATAACCAGTACATTTTTGATACATCACTCAAATGACATAATTCTGTAATAAAAACATAATAACTATATTCATTGCACCTAATCTGTTGTAGTATCATAACATTATTATTATCCAATAGCATCATCTGGGGAATACTCTAATGATTAGGACATTAGTTCACGTAGTGTCCCAACTCCTTACAGATAAAGCATTGTACATTTAAAACTTTTTTTACCCTTGAAGTCTCGTACATGGTGTCCTTTTTCTCCACAATTATAACAAAATCCCATTCCCTTCGGGAAATTTCCATGGTGTTTCATCCCACAGTAATCACATATGGGAAAATTATTCTTTTCCCTCTTCCCTTTATCTATCTTTATCTCTTCCATCCTTTTCTTCTCTTGTTTCCCTTCAAATCCATAGGACCCAAAGTGTTTTTTTACTTATTATATTAACACAAGATAATATTTATTCATATGATGAGAATACATGGGAGGCTATTTCCCTTCTAAATGTTTTCTTAAAACAATGAAAGATATGATCCTTCATACTATTTGGATTATTCGTATTGCTGGAGTTCACATTCCTTCTACTAGGTGCAATTTTAATACAATGACATAAAATAGGTCAGTTTATGAATTGCAATGAATAATTCCAAACTTGTAAAATACATAACATAAATTAAACGGTTTATGGATATAATCCATAATCATAAAGATATTTTCAATGATGAAGTATATACTCATAAACCCATCATAACGATTTGTAAATAAAATCACAATTATCCTAAGCATATCCCCCGGGATTGTCGTAACCAAGAGTGCAACAATGCCGATTTCCGTGCACCAGTTCCCGTTCGAGTCTAGCTCAAAGCAGTGTTTTTGGGTTTTACCCCTAGGTACATCTGTGCCAGAGCCGCCACTACCTACTCATATCCAAACATTGATGTATTTTCTTTGAAAACTCACAAAATCTCTACATTACCAAAATTCTAGGAATTTCATCTATATTAATCTTCAATGTCTATCCTAGGTCTATGTAGTCTAATAAATGATTATCTAAATCCAGATTCCATGGTAATTACTAGACTTCCTCTAATACCATCTGTAAATCCCCGACCCTAGTTACCCAGATTCGGTGCATTATTTTAATACATTTTTATGATTAGAAGGAATCATGTCCTGAAGGACCAATCGATTTATCAATATTGAAAAATAGATTATATACATGAATGTTACATTAAACATTATGACATACAAAACAACATAAATAATCCATTAAGAATGCCATTATTCCCTTGGATTAACCCTACATATCAATTATAAAACACTTCTTGGAATCCTGGGAAAGATAAAAGATAGAATGGGGTGAGCTCTGATGCTCAGTAAGGATAACAATATAGCAAAAACCTTAATAAATAATCATTAACATTTAAGGCAATGTATAACTAAAACAAAAGCCTTTTAAACTTGAACTTCAACATAATATGTAAAAAATAAAATAAAATAATGTTATTTACTTATTCACATGGATATTATACTAGTCGAATAATCACATGCAATATCAATTACAACTTTCATAATGATAACATGCATAAGGCCATAATATCATAACTACATAGTCAAGTCCTCATTCCAAGACTACAAATAATATTTTCTCAAGGCTTTGTGCCAAGGCACTAGTTTGTCTCTGGAGACCTACCGATGCATTAAGGAGCTATATCGGGCTCCACCCGTCACTTACTAAGTCCAATGAATTCGTCAAATGAACAGGTTTAAACATAACATAAACATATGTTTTAAAACCATCATAGAAAAGTCAATACTTTCTCTATAAACCATGAATGGAATAAAAATAACACATCTACAGTCAAACATATCACAAAACATTCAATACAACATGTATGTTTTTTATCATAATAAATAAAATTCAAATAAGCTAACAATCCATCAAATGATGTTGACATAGATGAAATCAAAACTATTTGATAAAAACATATCTTTTTTTAAATCATTTAAATGTCAGGAATTTATTAAGGAAGTAATTTAAAAGAGATTTTTGAATCAAAGTGCCCCATACCACTTTGAAAAATTTTAAATGAAATATCAATTCAAAACATTCATGTCTATATAAATAAATCCTTAAAATCATTTTAAAAACATAGACATTAATTAAAAATCTTTAGAAAGATAAATCATTAAAACATTTAAAATTCTGATCTTGATAAAAAGTACCTTTCACAAATTCTTAAAATATTCATTTTGAAATCATTTAAAACTCAAATAATTATAAAATAAAACATTTACATTCAAGATGTTCTTATAATCTTTTATGGGTTGCTCTGACGATTTTATAATGGCGGAAAATAGCCGCACCCACCGTATAAGTTAAAAAACACATTCTTTCCATAATTCTATTGAAAAGTTTAAAAAGGAACTTGTTTGTAAAACGACAGAAATATTCCTTTATAAACTTCTTAAAAAAATTCAAACAATGGTATAAATGACTTTAAAACATATTCTGTAAAATAGTAAGAATGTTTGGAAATAGATTTTTAAGAAACATGTATGTGGATGATAAAGAGGTCCCAGTAGATAATTATGTATAAACAACCTCAGATAATGAAGAGATTGTGAAATAAACCATTACCAACTTGGTAACATACAAAACATACAACCCATGAAAGAGATATCATAAAATGAATATGTAAATAAAAAAAATTAAGGTGTATTACAAAAATATTACTATTATGGGCAGTACATACACCACACAAAAGGTAATAGTGGTAATATGGCACGAATCTCACGGGAATAAGGAGTGAGATGAAAACCCCTTACCTTGCACTTTCCTTTAGTCGAGGGTATGTTTATCCTCTTGTATGAAGAACGTAGTATGTTATTAAAGTATACCAGAACCATATTAATATTTATGATATCATACATGATTCATTTATTACATTATACTACCCATTTAATAATAATTTCCATGTTAAATTAACATTTCTGGTAATAATCTATTTCTTTATTGTACATGTTTTAACTTGTTACTCTTGATTGTATCACATAGATCATGATTTAAATACATACAGAATATAAAAAATTATTTATATATCATATATATTTATAATATAATTATGTATCATAGATATATATATGGGAAATGGAAAACACCATTTATGGAGACGATAGTCCGTACGTAGGCATAAACGTTGTTTTCGTTTTCATAACGTATTGAACGGAACTATGTGAATAAAATATAGGTACGTGCACACACACACCCACAAACATATTTATATATCTATTATAATTATTATTTCATATATTAAAAACATATTAGTAATATATATTTTTATAATTGTCGATAAATGGTGAATGTGGAAATGAATCTCATCGCGTCGTGGAGACGGTAATCCGTATGTACGCACGAGCAACAATATCATTTCCTTAAATGTGTGAAATTGGTTGGTAAATTAATTTTAAAGAGACGTTATCTTGTTATTGTTATAATTTATATATATATTACTCATCATTATATTCATCCCAATAACATAGTGTTGAAGAACAAATTACACTACGGTGTGGTGATGGTATGCCGTACGTACGCACGCATGGTGACATTATCATTCATAAGATGGATAGAATAATGAATATAATTGTAAAATATTTATAATAACATCAAATTATATAGAATATACTGGTGTTATTATTTTATAATATAAATAAAAAATACATAAGAAGTTGAAGAAGAAAGGAACTTGAAAGAGGGTGCTGAAGATATTATATCTTCTTCGGGTTCTTCCTTTGGATTTGATTAAAAGGGATCCATAGGTTTGCTTTCTGGTCAAACTATGGCCTCTTGGATTAAGTGAGGAAAGTTGAGAGAACATTTGGGCAGGGGTTGGATGAGAAAAACGACTTTTATGGTATGAATTAGAGGGAAGTTGGAGTGGCCTTTTATAAGAGGGGTGAGGGGAACCTTAGGAAAAGTTAGAAATATTATTTTATAAAAAATTCATATTCAGTTTCTAATAGCGCACAAGTGGATTATTTAATGGTTAAGGTGTGGATAGGTCGAAAACCACACATAAATAGGTTTTATCGAGCTTTGGGTCACTTTATTATCCTTATCTTTTAGTTTTAACTCTTAGTTAATTAGTTTGACATTTACCATGTCTCTTGGTATTGTTATATTATATAGTTAATAAACATTATATATACATCCAAGACACACCCAAGTGGTCCATTAATTATAAAAATATCAAGATATATGTCCTTTAGTCGAACCTTAGATATTTAGGAATAGAATATCAATTAACAATATAATATTTTTTTTTAAATCTAATTTATGTCAATTTTGAAAATATTTAGTAATTGATTTTGGTTAAAGTCTTAAATACATTATTAATTCAAACCAAATTTATTTAAGCAATAGTAACATGTCATATTCACCAATAAAATTATTGTATGGCATAAAAACATTCAT
Organism: Viscum album; assembly: GCA_963277665.1. Taxonomy (NCBI): domain Eukaryota; kingdom Viridiplantae; phylum Streptophyta; class Magnoliopsida; order Santalales; family Viscaceae; genus Viscum; species Viscum album. Next base: position 1,033,001,678 of record OY728130.1, read on the forward strand.
TTTATATTTATTTTAACATTTATAATACTAATTATTTGATTCATTAATTAAGAAGGAAAATACTGCATCATTGTTGTGTCATAAATAAATTAAATTATTCAATGTATAAAAATTATAAATAAAATACCATTATGTAGGAAATATTTTTTTCTTTCTAATTAATATTTATAGTAAAAAAATATATCATATATGACCATATATAATTTTTTTTCTAAATGATATATGCTTAGTTCATTTTTTATTTACTTTATCTTAATTAATATAAAGTTTCATTATCACATACATGTAGATCCATGGGGTCCCAAAATCGACCAAATGATGCCCATGGTCGGACATGTATGATAAAATAGTTTTAGGACACGTTTTAGTGTAATTTATTATTATTATAGTACTATTTTTTACCCTTATTTACCGGATTTACCCTTTAACCATGGTAACTAAAATATTTACCGAAGTAATTATTCAAAATGTCTAAAAATAAAAGAAAACTATTTACAAAATTTTAACCACTTGAATATAAATATGGAATCCATTTTTATAGATTCAAAACACAAAAGTGTCAGAAAATAATATAAAATTAAATCCCGTTGTCAAAACAAAATGCGTGTTTTTAAGAAATAATAACTATCAAAAGATTGATAGTTGTTTATGTCCGGTTTAAATGTGAAATTACGTCTAATGAGAAAAATTGTATAAAATGGTAATAATATATTCTAAATATAATTTTAAATCACTCAAATTCATAATTTATCATTATTAATTATTTCGAATAGTAATTTTGTTTTTAATTAAAATTTAGGAATTTTCAATATTCATCAAAATATAAAAGTTATCAGAAAAGTACCAAAACTTCACCCTCAGCTAATTTCAATATTATGAATTGAAAAATGAAGTCCGTTTTAAAAGTAAAAATTTATAAAATTTCAAAAATTGGGTATTACTAAACATAACGGCTAGTTTGATTGATTGTGGTGTGTATTAGAACTCGAAGTTGCGTACAACACACGCTACTATATTATTCAAAAAGAAATGTATCATGGAAGTTTTCGGTGTTACATATAATCCATATATAAGAAGATAAATAGTACTTCATGAATCACTTGGAATGAATACTATTTGGTTTATTCATAATCGTGGATTTTACAAGTTAATATAGGATTTGTGTCTACTCACAACTTATGTTTCATTCAATGGGTATCCATTCACGAAATATTACCATTGGTCATTCAATGATGCAAAATAATATTAGAGTGACCCATGATATATTTGTGTGATATAATATTTAATGTTTTTAATGCATACGAGTTTGAAAACTATATACATATAGGAGAAATTCATACAGTACTTTTTATATGGTATACTATCTCTTGCATTAGAAATTTTTGAGATTTTTACTAAGGGCCAGGGAAAAAATATTAATATTTTCAATTGAAATTTCTGCATGAAATTAATTGTAATGACACAAAAAACTTATGAATTTCTGATATTTACATAATACCTTTTGGTTTATCATGTTTCCTCATGTGATCAATTCCATAGAAAAATTTCAGCAAACTATCACGATCCACCTGCCATTTTGAAATTGTGCCCTCTTTTATTTCTCTCATAAATTCTATTTAAATAATGATTTTTTTTCAAAACAATTTAATCTATGGGCTCAATTTATATGTTATTTTACAATGAATAATTATTCCCCAAAATAATTGTACAAAATAAATGTTGAAAATATGAATAGTAATCAAATATAACCAATATTATTCCTTATAAATAATATAATATATAAATATACATTATAATCTAATATAGAGAGAATTAATATGAGAAATAAATTTTGTGATTAATAAAAATTATGAAATAAAATGTTTTTATAATTTTTAAAACATAGATAAAGTTCTTAAGAGTCACTTCAACACTATCCCCCATTTTTATGTTATCAAAAAATAATACAAATTAATCCATTATTTTGTAATTTTTATGACTGATTAAAGTAACCAATTTCAATTAATTTTAATGTATGTGAAGTTTTAAATTGAAAAACAATCCTCTCAAAAAAATAAAATTATTATTGGGAATGAAACTAAAAGTGGAATTAAATCAATATTTTAATCTCCCCATTAATTCATGAAAAACTAGTTTTCTATAGTAGTCCAAATTTTTTCAACAAAATATTTTTAATAAGGGAAATGATGGTCCAGTTATATTTATTAAAAGTGAATACAGAACTAGTTTAATTATTATTAAATATATTGACGATACATTATTTTAATCATCAAGTGATTCAATTTTTAAATAAATTTTAGTATTAACGTGTTCAGAGTCTTACTTGACTCCTATGAGTGAAATTATGTTCCTTTTTTGATTTTATATAGTTCAAAGGAATGTTGAAATATTTTTTAACCAATCAAATTATTCTAAAAAATTTGGTAGGAGGTTTTTTCCTTATTATTGTAAATGAAAAAAATATTTGAATGGGTATTTCATATAAGATAAATTATAATGAATCTAAAAATATTATAATATTAATATGATTATTGAAGTTTTTTTATCATTATATGAATGCATATAGACTAGATTTGATGTTTTATGTCTGTATATGTGCTAAATTCTAATCTAATCTTAATGAAATTTATTAAAGTTATATATACAATAATTACGTATGTTTAAAGACACATGAATCACATGTAATTTTGTCCCGTACATAATTCATACGAACAAACATGTTTTTTATATTTTGACTTTCTTAATTGAAAAATAGATAGAAAATTTTTACATGAATGTTTCACCTTCATGGAAATATTTTAGTTTCATTGATTTCTAAGAAAAAACATTCATTAGGATTATCAACTATTGAAAGTGACTACATTGTTACTACATCTCATTGTTCACAAACTCTTTGGATAATAAAACTATTTATTAATTTTTTTAATTTTGAAAAGATAATATATTATGATAATAATTATGTAATTTATATAACATGAAATACATTCGTTATTATAGAAAAAAACATTAATTTATGATATCAAATTCATAGATATATGGATCAAAAATGGAATAATCTTTTAGAATTCATTCACAGAATAAGTCAACTACTAGACGTTGTCAAGAAACTTCTTAGTGTGGCCTGCTCCACAACTCACCATGACTACCCCCAATTGGCATGGGGATGACAACTAGTGCTGAGATGAAATACCAATAACATATGAGGCCTTATCCTGTGTACTTGTGAACATACTCACATCTACCTTACCAAAGAATTATGAAATGTGAAAATAACTAAAAAACCATGTATCCATATATCTAAATTCTAGGTCCAATGTATAACATGATGTAAAGAAACATAAATATTTCTAAATACAAGCCCATCACAAAGAGTATGAAAAAAATCCTACCAGAATGTAAAATGGGGACTACTATTAAGATAACATAGGATCACACCTTAGTATTTGTATTCTCAATACGCCCTCCTTGGTCCTGTTCCTTATAGAACACTATCAAAGGGTTGGTCATCTTCATAAAATTTGACGCATACAGGAAAATCCCATCCATGGATTATTATAACAATACCCAATATGACACCATGAAAACCCAAAGCATATAACCAAACAATTCAGCTAACTCGACATTAATATATTTCTACAAAAAATGTATTTAGAATATCCAAATATACTCAACAAAGACACATTTTTAAATGGTAAATTGAAAACATTAATGCCATATTAGGATTATATATTAAATATTTGACAAATTTCATGTGATAGAACCCACTCCATGAGTCTGGAAACACATATGATGGATGAATGGTAGCTATTTCTTGTAGTGTCTCTTCATTATCAGCATACACCCAGTGTCTTAAGTGATACGATACACATATGAGGATCACTTCGAATTACATGCAGTATAACAACAACTCAAAATAGATCGTCCTGCTATGTAGAGGATTATTAAATTTTTATGGATTGTCATGGTCATACCTATAACTCCATCTAGTATATGATGATGAATATAAAATATTACTATAGGACTAAAAAAATGATTCCAACAACTCTCTCTAAGAATTCCTGCTAATGGGATTGATTTATTATGTATAATATGAGATTCCAAACTAACCATGACGGAAAATGACATATGAAACAAAAAATTAATTTGAAATGTCAAAAATAAAGGAGACAAGGGATTCAAGCCAAAATTGGAAGCGTACACTTCATGTAGTAGGGTTTCACATAGTGTCCCTTCAACTCTAGCTCCTGCTCATGTAAGTGACCTATTACAGTGTCTGTGTTCAGTTAAATGTACATAACATAATGGTTTTGGTGTACTTCTACCTGATACCTAGTACACAACTTATCACATGTATTTTCGACTTGGCCATGTCAATGATGGAGAACATGGTGTGCCCAAGCTAGTGTAACCATTCCAATGTCCTTGTACCCTTTTAGGTACACCCCGAGATATCATGGATGGTTCTCACGATGTGTGATGGGGGTACCCACCATATGATACATAACATTCTCCAGACACCCAATATGTCTATGTAAGGGACCCACATGGCATTGTGCTTCAGCATAAACACAATGTTGTTTCGGTTTTTTCTAGAAACCTTGATTCTTACTCATGCATGTGATCGCACAACCACCACCCTACAATCTATCTTCAATATCACTGATAATCATGGATCTACCATGACCAAAACATACCATTCAAAAAATATGTACAAAAACCATTAGATTTTCCTAGAAAACACCCACATTATTAACATGTATTCATGTGCCTAAGAACAAACCAATATAGAATTCAAATACCACTAATTCATTTCTTCTTCCATCATCGCACTTCTGTCATATCTTTTCATTACCATATCTCTAATCTCAAATCATTGTTCCATGAAATAGTAGTGCAACATTCGATTCCTCAGAGTTCATTGAAACACGTACCAAAGGGTCACCAGTAATGAATGAGGATCATGGGAAGAAATGAAAAATGAACATATGAATGTAATGGAACTTGGAAGATGTTTTTGTTGACCAGAAAGCATTGAAATTACGATGATATATGAAGAGGTAATATAATAACCATAAAGAAATTTATAAATTCTTGATAATCAAACCCATCCTACAAGTCGCATGATCCATGAATAATTCTGCTAGTTGAATTATTCATGTTCAACAATAAAATTGTAATCACAGAAATACTCTAAATAAAAAATTTCCCTACATCTACATGGATCAATTACTGATGAATAAGTGAGTTTCTCCATGATCATTGGAAATATCCATTGATTGTAGCTCAAATCGGTCATCATTCTCAAATCAGGTCTTTTTCTGCCATTGGAATCTACTCTAATAGATACAATGGATCTCATCACTTTGTAGGGTTATGCCGAAAATCCTAAATTTTTTCCATAGGAACAAATTAAAGAATTAAGTCAGGTCACTATGTCAACGGTCAAATAAAATAATTTACTCAATTATTTTATTCATTTTACACATGAGATGACTTTACCAGAAACCCCCCTCACCAATAGAGGATATGTTATAGCTATAGTAAAACCCGAGTTCTAAACTCACCAATACCCTCACATTTATGATCTGGTCCCCCATTTAGAAACTGGTCAAATTTTTTATTAAACCAATATGTGAGTTCTATTTAATATTTTCTATATATTTTAAATATTACACTTAGGCACACTAGTCCCTAGAATTTCCTGATATATCTACTCCTCAACTCAATAATAGTCTATAAAATATCCAATGAATGGAAAAAATGAGTTTATATGAATATTTACAAGACCCTAGAATTAGATTATTATTACATAATAAAAATTAAAATAGGAATGACGGAAATTTTGACACAACTTAGGGGATGTAAAATTAAGTTTCTAAACTCATTATTCACATCATTTTACTTCCAGACTACTGGATGTTGAATTATTCTTTCACATATGCTTTAGCAGTCAATTACTAATTCAATAATTTAATCTCGTATCTTTCATTACCCATCCCTCAAAAGTATTTGTAATGAGGGGAGCAACATAATGACCCCTAAGTCCCTCCTCGAGTAGGCCTGATGTTGGATACTAATACAATGGGTATACAATTATTATTAAATGGGAGGCATTACCCTATATAATAATATCGTATAAGGAGATAAGATGAATCATCCACAATAAAATCGATGAAATAATATTAAAAAACCAAAAATATCCCACAGTAGATGTATAAATAAATCTAATATAGATATAAGTATCCTATTTATGTACCAAAATGAAACGCCAAAGTAGTTCCAAAACAACTATCTATGGTCTAAGCTTGTACTGTCTGGAACAGACCATGTGATCCTCCTGGAAACCTAAAAATCTTATTAAACACATAGGGTAAGAATTCAGGTATAATTACTAGGAATCCCAAAGTCCCTCATTCACTTATGAATGAATCATACTAATTCCCTCGTGAGGGAACAACTGAACCAACAACACCTAAACAGGTCAACTATACATCCAAAACGTCACCAAGGAAATATCATCAAAAAAGAAAAGACAAGAAATATTATATAATAGGAGCCACATTAGTAATGAGTACCCTACTCCGATTTCTTGTTGGTATGAGTCTCTCACAACTCAAAATCGTATGTCCTAGAACAACCATCGCTTTTGAATACCACACCACCCTATAAGAACGATCCCAACATAAATTTATTGAATAGAGTTGGTCTTTCCATACCAGATGCATGACCATATCTGGTCTATCCTAAAGACAAATGTGCTGCAACACATTCATAACAATAACTGAAGCAGTAGGGAATTGTGAAACTGAAGAACATCAGTCTCGTGGCCTCCTAATTCCATACAGAAAAACCACTGCGAGCCACATAATAGCATTTCATCCTACCCACACACATCTGATTCTATAACATATCACCTGAAGAAACCTCGCCTTTCATACCTACATGCATTACCACATCAAATATTTCCCAAATAAACCTAAGCAATCACAATGACCATCATGTGAACAAATAGACACCCGACCATCACTGCCTATGAAATACTTATCTCAATAGGATGATGAAGATGGAAATAGCATGCACCAATCCATATATCATCCTCATCGGGTGTCAGGTAAAACCCCATCATATAAATATGAGTTTCGACACATAATAATCGATCTAGGTGTGGTGATTGAAGAAATCATATTGAATTTACAAGTATATAGATATTCTACAAACCAGACTTAATTTCTATCACAATAAAAACTATCCAACTCACAAAATCCCCATGTTCACTGCCACATGTAATTTCATAATAAGAGATATGTCACATTCCACATGAAACATATCATATTTCCAAACAATCCCATTATCCAACTCATTCATTTATGGATTATTCATGAACCAAATTTATCCAAACACCCCATCATGTATTTATTCATCATCCATTTCCATCGCATTTACCCTACCAACTTCCAACTATTTCAGTCATTATTAAATTGTGATTCCATCAATACTGAGGGATCCAGAACAACATTAACACACATTATAAGAAGTTCATCATCTCCCTCACACCATCACCTTGCAACCCCAAATGAATGGCCAAATTACCACCACCTTACTACCCCAAAACCACATCCACAAAACCAAAACCAAAACTCCCCAAAATATAGACAAAACAAAAACCACCACATAACCCTAAAATCCCGACAAAAAACCACCACCATTCCACCCCAAATGTATGACCAAAAAACCACCACCTCACCACCCCATGATCATGACCACATTTCACCTCACATTCTATATTTCAACACAAACACACATCACCACCGAAAAAAACAATAACAAATCACAACACATCAATGATCATTTAAAATATTTAACAAGTGATATTTTTTTCTCATTCAATTTTTTTTAGTGGAATTTTTAAGGAACCGTAAATTTCAAGGAAATTTTTTTTTCTTAATTTTCTTTGAAATTTTACAAGAATGCAGTTTCTGACGGCACCTGATTCTGAGGCCCGGTGTGCCCAGAATCATTTTCCGAAGTTTGGCTCGGGTATGTTCAGTGAACGGACGAGTGGGTTTTTCTATCATTTGAACTGGTGCCTGGAATCGAATTCTGAGGGCACCAATGAAATCGCAACGCTGGTATTTGATTAGAAATGCCTCTTCCGGAGTTGCGTTTGCTCAGGTGTGGTTTTTAATTTTTGGGGCTTAAAGTTTGGAAATAAAATAATTTGTTCGACAACTTTATTTTATTTCACTTAAGCCACTTGAAGCCACTTGAAAGCCACTTAATCTGAGTTAAAACGGATAGTATGCTATCCAGAAATATCCTACCCCCTTGGTAGGATATTTGTGAGGTGGGGCCCGCACGAGCCCCACCGTTTCATTCCGCTAAGTAACGCACCCGCGAAAACCCGTCATTATGAAAGTCAACTAACACGTTTTCTTAATTTCATAACAGACCATTTAATTTTGCGGTTTATTTCATAAATTAAATGAGTTGTTTCTTTCGTTGAATTAATTCAACGAATTGATGGGTCGTTACTTACCCCCTTTCGTGTGTTGGAATAATAATAAAACAAGACCAACCTATCTTTTGGAGGATTACTCGTTGAGAGAGGATCCTTGAACCTTCATCCTCCTTCACGAAGAACGCGAAGAACGCGAAGAATGCCGAACCCAGAAATCGACGACGCGACGCCGTGATCCGCGATGCCGACAACGTTCTTCTACGACGTCTCTTCCTCCGCGACGGATCTTTGATCGGCTGCTTGAGGTAAGAGTCTCAAACCTTCTTTTTAATCTCCTTTGTGGTTCTTTACCAAAACACGGATTTAATTAATTAAATTAAATATGCTGTTTCATGGTACGTTGAGTTTGCCGACTCAACGTCGTGTTCCGCGACGACGCGACGCCCTTCCGCGACGACGCGACGATCTCCACCTTCCGCGACTAGCAATTCTGCGAAGAACGCTCACGCGCGACGACCAACGAGGTAGGGATTTATTTCTGGAATTGCCCTTTTTCCCGTGTTATTTCCGTTCAAGAATGAAGAACCCAGACATAAGAATAATTTTAATTTATTAAAATTGTTGAATTCATGTGTTGAATTTCTTTTTGTTTCTCCTGATGTTTATTTCTAACGCGGAGGGTGTGGGCCAAACGAACACGGCCCGACGACCCTCCGTCGTTCCTCGTTTTTGTGCGGATTTGACGGGCAACGACGGAATGCGCCGCAACGGATGTCTGACGATCCCGCAGTGAAGAACGAAACCCGGGAGGAGCAACGACACAGACGGGAAGAAAATCGGGCCATCGGAGCGACTCCAGCGGCCCGCGGAAGCCGGCGGCGGTGCACGGTGCGCCGCCGGACGAGACCGCCGCGGCACCGGCCGCGGCGGTGGAGCTCGCAGGACGCAGCTGAAGCTGCGTCCGGCGCCAGGGAGACACCCTGCGGGTGTCACGCGGGGGCGGCGGCACCCCCCGCGTCACCCGGGACGCGGCTTCAGTCGCGTCCGGCTGTCCGGCTGACACCCCGCAGGTGCCGCGGGGGTGTCATGCGGGGCGGCGGCTCCCCCCGCGTCGGCCGCTCGGCCGAGCCGAGCCGGGCTGGCCGAGCCAGACCGGTGTGACCGGGTCGAACGGGTCGGACCGGGTTCGGCCGACCCAAGGGGGGTCGGGTCGGGTCGGCCCGTGCCCGGACCCCCCGTCTTCGGTCAATTTTCGTTCAAATGCCCGTAACATGAACAACGGGCCTCCAAACGACGCACCGTCTGTGGCAACACGATCCTCGGATCGAGACCGTCATTTCGGTATATCGCAGTCAAGGTTTCAGAATACTTTGGGTTCGGCCGGGTTGGTTCGTCCACGAAACTAACCGGGGCCTCGGAGCGGAAACGCTCATATCTTGAGTTACGGACGTCCGATTGACGTGCCGTCAGGTTTGTTAGTTTCCTCTTAGTGAGACGGATCATTTGACTCACTCCGCCTGAGTTTTGGACGCAGGTGGCGTACGGTCGGGTTGGTTTTGCCTTAAAAACCAACCGGGCCCCTAGGACGAAAAAGCCAATAACTCTCAGACCGGGCGTCCGATTGACGCGCCGTCTGCGACGTTGAGTTCCTGTTGACGATACAGAACTTTGGGATACATCAACTTCGGACATTGTGTCAGTTGAGGTATCAGACTCTCGGCTCGTGGAGCGGACCCTCCCGAACGAGCTTGCTATGTGCGGGAACCCTAGTGCTGGCTGCGACTGCTTCCTCGACAACGACGACTGTGCAGAGATCCTCCGTGGACTCCGATGACGACCATGCAGAGATCCTCAGTGGACTGGAGAGACGACCATGCAGAGATCCTCAGTGGACTGCGGCGACGACTGTGCAGAGATCCTCAGTAGACTGCGACGACTACGGCACTCAGTGATCCTACGTGGATCAGTGCTACAGGTCCTGTGTGGGCCCGGTCCTGTGTGGGCCCGATCCTGCGTGGGTCCAATCCTATGTGGGTCAGCGCTCAGCGGTTCTGTGTGAGCCAGCACCTACAGGTCCTCCGTGGGTCCGATCCTGTGTGGGTCCGATCCTGTGTGGGTCACTGCGGGGGTTAGTATCTTTCGATTCTTTGTGGGTCCGACGACTTAGATGGATCAGTGATCATCTTTATCGTCATCCGAAGAAGTATACCTGCGAGAGCTGAATCTTTTGTTTACTCTCCTTCATGGATTGTGTTGAGCTATCCTGTGTGGATTTATTGTTTACTCCCCTTGTGGATTGTGTTGAGCTATCATGTGTGGATTTTGTGTTTACTCTCCTTTGTGGATTGTGTTGAGCTTTCCTGTGTGGACTGGGTTGTGCATGGGCTCGGACGTTGGAGCCGAGCGAGAATTGATGACTTAGGTATATGGATGGGCATATACCTAAGATGTGTCAGATGTTACTTCGTGATTGTATCTTTCCTTTGTGGATTATCCTTTTTGGATTTCGGGAGACCGTCTGGGGTCTCGGGGTCCCTACTGAGTAGCTTATACTCACCCCTGCACGGGCTATGACCGCACTTCGTGGTGTTGGTTGCAGATGACGGACAGCACTGACCGTGGTGGAGGCGTGCAGAGCAGGACGGTACCTGGAGGTGGACCAATGGGCGGGACGCACTCGGAGCGGACGGCTGGACCGAGGAGCTGTGGAGGCTATCTGTATCCACCCTTCAGGTGAGACTTCCAGAGGATGGCTCGACGCTGTGGCTTTTCTTCTCAGTTTTTGTTTTTCCTTTTTAGTTGTACTTTACAGTTGGGCTTGTATTTTCGGCCCCTTTTACTTTCAGCACAGCTTGTACAGTTTTTACTTAGTGTTTACTTTTCTAATGCTTACTCTGTGGTGCTTGTTTACTTTTCAAAGGCAATGTCTTCCCTTTTGTTTGGTTTTACGCCTTGGTGCTAGTTGCCAGCCCCTGGCCTATGGAAGGCGGGCTTGGGGTAGTCACGGCACGGGCCCCGAGGACGGGTCGTGACAAATTGGTATCATAGGTGGTCGGTTCTACCGCAGACTCTGATCTTTCTTCTATGTGAATCAATAGTGTTTAGCGTATTGAGTGTGGTTATCAGTCCAGGGAGTAAAGTGTTGGTGCGGCGGCCGACGTATCCGTACACCAGGACCCTGACTTCTGATTTCTGACTTGATGCACAAAAACATTGATTGCATGTGTGTTTCATGTTTTCTTTCTGATTACTTGTGTCATCTCACCGGGTATACTGTTCTGACCATGGCACACTTGTTTCCTTATCAGGACGGCCCGACGACAACAGCCAGCTAGGGTTCCGAGAGTAGAGCGCGACGAATGCCCGCCGAGCGACGAGGCCTCGGTACAGGGCCGGTTGACCGCAGAGGCACCGGCGGTACCTTTACCCGCCGAGCCCCCGATGCTTCCAGCACTGGCAGCTGACGATGCACGACGCCTCGGAGCTCTGCATGAGTTCCAGCGCCAGCGACCACCTAGGTTCCGTGGGGAGACGGACCCCCTGGCAACCGAGGACTGGCTGGAGGCGGTCGTCTGAGTTTTCATGCTAGTGAGGACACTAGCAGACCTCATGGTGATCCTCGCGGCGAGCATAATGCACGTAGCAGTGGGACGATGGTGGAGATTGATTCTCCAGGTACACGATGAGGCCTCCATCGTCTGGACGGACTTCGAGAGCCTCTTCCCCTCAGAGTTCGACCCGGCCACCCTCTGTGCGGTGCGCATTCAGGAGCTTCTTTAGCTGCGGCAGGGCAGCTTGACGGTCGCTCAGTACGCAGCGAGGTTCACTGATATTTCTCGCTACTCGACAGACATGGTACGGGACCCCTTCTTCCGGGCCCGGACCTTCGAGCAGGGATTGAGACACGAGATCAGGGCATCGCTGATCTCCCTCAGCATCCTGACCCAGAAAGGAGTACTGGAGCGAGCCCTCCTGATCGAGAGCTTTCTGGCTGAGTGTAGAGCGAGACCTACCGCAGGGCGGAAGGTGGCGGAGTCTTCGGCTGCAGGTAGCCGACGGATGACTCAGGGTTCCAGGCGGACCAGACCTTCCGGCAGACGACCTCGAGACACTGGCTCAGCAGTGCAGGGCACTCAGCGCGGAGCCAGCCTTCTGAGAGGTAGTCAGTGCTACGAGTGCGGTGGGCAGGGCCACATGACTCGTGACTGCCTGACCCGCCGTACCGAGGGGCAGCAGACGGTGGAGGGGCCACCCAGGCAGAGGCATAGGGTCGACTGTGGCGGTCCGCATGGAGGAGGCGAATGAGACAGACGAGCCGGCCGAGCTGCAGGTGGTTGGCGACGCTTTGAGGCTCTGCCACCACCACCACCAAGAGGCCCGCCCCAACCACAGGGAGCTGGCGGCCAGAGACAGGCACAGCTCCAGGCAGTGGAGCCCTACAACCACGGTGCACCATAGATGATTCGAGGTATGATCTGTGTCTATTCCACCCTTTCTGCAGTTCTTAGAGACACATGAGCGAGTCACTCTTTCATATCCGTTGCCCTTGTTCGGATCTCGGAGATTCCGACAGAGCCGTTGGCTCGATCCTTACGGCTAGAGACTCCTACGGGAGTAGACTTGACGATTACGCACTAGTTCCGACAGTGTGAGCATACTCTAGGAGGCGAGAGCTTCGGCTGGGATCTTCTTGTAGCGGCGTCGAGGCCTTACGATGTCATCTTGCGCATGGATTGGATATCCACAGTCCAAGCTCAGATTGACTATTTTTGGAGAAAGGTGCGATGTGTGCGCACCGACGGGAGCAGGTTCACCTTCACCGGCGAGAAGGGAGCCTTTGCAGCACAGGATGGACTCCCGCAGAGGAGAGGGAAACCCATCACTAATCAGTTGGCTAGCCTCATCCTTGGAGCAGTTGACGTGCAGAGTCCCATTTTTCCTGCAGTGGTGGATCAGTATGCGGACGTCTTCCCATACGACGTTCCAGGGCTAACTCCTCGTAGAGAGGTAGACTTTTATATTGACATGTACCCCGGGACAACCCCGATATCCACTCCAGCATATCGGATGGCCCCCGCAGAGCTTTGAGAGCTACATGTATAGTTGGAGGACTTACAGGGCAAGGGCTTCATCCGACCCAGCATTTCACCCTGGGCTTCCACGATATTGTTCGCCAAGAAGGCGGATGAGACCTTGCGACTGTGTGTCGACTATCGTCGCCTGAACCAGGTGACTGTGAGGAACAAGTATCTGCTACCGAGGATTGATGACCTCTTCGATCAGCTCAAGGGAGCACGGTGGTTCTCAAAGATAGACCTCAGATCAGGCTATCATCAGCTCAGAGTTCAAGATGAGGACGTGCAGAAGACGGCCTTCAGGTGTCGGTATGGACACTATGAGTTCTTGGTTATGCCTTATGGCATAACCAACACTCCAGAAGTGTTCATGAGCCTCGTGAACAGGATCTTCCTGCCATACCTTGATCGATTTGTCGTGGTCTTCATCGACGACATTTTGGTGTACTCGACGACGGAGGAGGAGAACGCCTACCACCTGCGGGTTGTACTAGGCACACTCCGAGAGCACCAGCTTTATGGAAAGCTCTCGAAGTGCCAGTTCTGGTTACGTGAGGTCCACTTCTTGGGGCATGTCATTTCTGAGGTGAGAGTTGCAGTGGATCCCGCGAAGATCGAGGCATTGATAGCTTGGGAGCCACCCATGAACGTGACAGAGGTGCGGAGTTTCTTGGGTCTAGCCGGATACTATCGGAGATTTGTGCCGGACTTCTCTAGAGTTGCGACGCCACTCTCAGCTTTGACGAAGAAGTGGAAACCCTTTGTGTGGTCAGACAGGTGTCAGCAGAGCTTTCAGGAGCTGAGGCAGAGATTGACCAGCGCACCTATCTTGAGGTTGCATGAGGAGGGAGTTGGATACGTAGTCTACTACAACGCATCAGGGACCGGAATCGGGTGTGTCCTGATGCAGGAGCGGGCCGTGATTGCCTATGGATCACGTCATCTGAGGACGCATGAGCAGAACTACGCCACTCATGACCTAGAGTTGCCAGTAGTGGTCTTCGCCCTGAAGACATGGCGGCACTATCTGATGGGCGAACGCTTTATAGTCTTTTCTGACCACTAGAGTCTCAGGTACATCTTCTCTCAGAAGGACCTGAACCTGAGACAACGGCGTTGGCTCGAGTTCCTCCAGGACTATGGCTTTGAGATAGTCTATACTCCTGGGAAGGGGAACGTGGTAGTCGATGTCCTCAGCAGGAGGACAGTCATCCAGCTACTTGAGGAGGTGACAGAGCAGCTAGCCTCTTTATAGATATCCTTCGTGGATAGAGATGGAGCAGCCTTCCTTCGGTCTCTCACAGTTTCTCCTCCACTTCTGCAGCGGGTCAGAGAGGCACAGCGTGGGGATGCTGACTGTGAGACGCGGCGTGCACAGATATACTCGGGACAGGCACCAGATGGTTTCTCCCTTGTACCAGAGCACAACGTCCTTTTCAGAGGACGTACCTTGGTACCAGTCGCTTTACGAGAGGAGGTGCTGAGAGAGTTTCACACTTCCTCTTTGGTGGTACATCTAGGAGTGGCGAAGATGTACCAGGCCCTCAGACGATAGCACTGGTGGCCGGGCATGAAGAAGGTTGTGGAAGAGTATGTTTCACAATGCCTCACCTGCCAGCAGGTGAAGGCAGAGCATCAGGTACCAGCAGGCTTGGTACAGCCCTTGGAGGTCCCGAAGTGGATGTGGGACGGGATATCAATGGACTTCATGACTGGACTTCCACGCACTTCCAGAGGTCACGACTCCATTTTGGTGACTGTTGACCGACTCACCAAGTCGGCACACTTCTTACCCATCCAAGAGCAGGGCTCAGTGGAGAGCATGGGGCGTCTC
The DNA here is from genome assembly GCA_963277665.1 of Viscum album. NCBI lineage: Eukaryota > Viridiplantae > Streptophyta > Magnoliopsida > Santalales > Viscaceae > Viscum > Viscum album. The sequence continues at coordinate 1,033,017,045 of OY728130.1, forward strand.
TACGTTAAGGAGATTGTATGGCTTCACGGTGTGCCATCGACTATCGTATCCGATCGGGACGCTCGTTTTACTTCCCGACTTTGGAAGGTGTTGCAGGAGGCGTTCGGGACGCGACTACTTCTGAGCACCGCCTTTCACCCTCAGACGGATGGTCAGACGGAGAGGACTATTCAGACTCTCGAGGACATTCTCCGTGCATGTGTCCTCGACTTTGGTCGCAGCTGGGAGGACCACCTACCCTTGGTGGAGTTCGCATACAACAACAGCTACCACACCACCATCGGGATGGCACCATACGAGGTGTTGTACGGCAGGCCCTACAGATCTCCTTTGTGTTGGACAGACCCTGGGGAGTCAGCACTTGTGGTACCAGAGATGGTCCGGGCAATGACAGAGATGGTCTAGGTCATCCAGGAGTGGATGAGGACAGCTCAGAGCCGGCAGAAGTCATATGCTGATAGGAGGCGGAGGCCACTAGTGTTCGAGGATGGTGACCACGTGTTCTTGCGTGTCTCACCTAGACATGGATTATGGAGATTTGTCCGAGGAGGAAAGTTGTCTCCACGCTTCATCGGACCCTTCCAGGTCCTCAGCAGGGTTGGCGAGGTGGGTTATCGCCTGGATCTACCACCTCAGTTGCACCGGGTGCACGACGTCTTCCACGTATCTCAGCTGAGGAGATACGTGCACGACACGACGCACATCATTGACTATAGGGAGCTAGACGTGGATGATGGGGAGACTTTTGCAGAGGTCCCAGTGGAGATAGAGGATCGACATGAGCGGGTCCTATGTGGGCGATCGATTCCTCTTGTGCGCATCAGATGGCAACACGGGAACCTCCAGGAGAGCACATGGGAGAGGGAGGCTCAGATGCATGGTCAGTACCCCCATTTGTTTCCCTAGTTTATGTTGTATCTTTACGAGGACGTAAATTCCTGAGGTGGGAGTAATGTAAGGACCCGTAAATTTCGAGGGAATTTTTTTTCTTAATTTTCTTTGGAATTTTACAAGAACGCAGTTTCTGACGGCACCTGATTCCGAGGCCCGGTGTGCCCAGAATCATTTTCCGAAGACTGGCTCGGTTACGTTCAGTGAACGGACGAGCGGGTTTTTCTAACTTTTGAACCGGTGCCCGGAATCGAATTCTGAGAGCACCGATGAAATCACAGCGCCAATATTTTCTTAGAAACGCCTCTTCCGGATTTGCATTTTCTAGGGTGTGGTTTTTAATTTTTGGGGCTTAAAGTTCGGAAATAAAATAATTTGTTTGACAACTTTATTTTATTTCACTTAAGTCACTAGCAGCCACTTGAAAGCCACTTAATCTGAGTTAAAACGGATAGGATGCTATCCATAAATATCCTACCCCCTTGGTAGGATATTTTTGAGGTGGGGCCCGCACAAGCCCCGCCGTTTCTTTCCGCTAAGTAACGCACCCGCGAAAACCCGTCATTATGAAAGTCAACTGACGCGTTTTCTTAATTTCTTAACAGACCATTTAATTGGGAAGTTTATTTAGTAAATTAAATGAGCTGTTTTCTTTCATTGAATTAATTCAATGAATTGATGGGTCGTTACTTACCCCCTTTCGTGTGTTTGCATAATAATAAAATAAGACCAACCTATCTTTTGGAGGATTACTCGTTGAGAGAGGATCCTTGAACCTTCATCCTCCTTCGCGAAGAACGCGAAGAACGCGAAGAATGCCGAACCTGGAAATCGAAGACGCGGCGCCGTGATCCGCGACACCAACAACGTTCTTCTGCGACATCTCTTCCTCCGTGACGGATCTTCGATCGGCTTCTTGAGGTAAGAGTCTCGGACCTTCTTTTTAATCTCCTTTGTGGTTCTTTACCGAAACACAGATTTAATTAATTAAATTAAATCTGTTGTTTCATGGTGCAGTTAGTTTGCCAAATCAACACCGTGTTCCACGACGACGCGACGCCCTTCCGCGACGACGCAACGCCCTTCTGCGACGACGCGACGATCTCCACCTTCCGCGACGAGCAATTCCGCGAAGAACGCTCACACGCGACGACCAACGAGGTATGGATTCTGGAATTGCCCTTTTTCCCATGTTATTTCCGTTCAAGAATGAAGAACCCGGACATAAGAACAATTTTAATTTATTAAAATTGTTGAATTAATGTGTTGAATTTCTTTTTGTTTCTCCCGATGTGTATCTCTAATGCGGAGTGTGCGGGCCAAACGAACACGGCCCGACGACCCTCCGATGTTCCTCGTTTTTGTGCGGATTTGACGGGTGACGACGGAACGTGCCGCAACGGATGTTTGATGATCCCGCAGTGAAGAACGGAACCCGGGAGGAGCAACGGCGTAGACGGGATGAAAATCGGGCCACCGGAGCGACTCCGGCGGCCCGCGGAAGCCGGCGGTGGCGCCCGGCGCGCCGCAGGACGAGACCACCGCGACACCGGCCGCGGCGGCGACGCCCGCGGGACGCGGCTGAAGCCGAGTCCGGCGCCAGGGAGACACCCCGCGGGTGTCCCGCGGGTGTCACGCGGGGGCGTCGGCACCCCCCGCGTCACCCGGGACACGGCTTCAGCCGCGTCCGACTGTCCGGCCGACACCCCGCTGGTGCCGCGGGGGTGTCACGTGGGGCGGCGGCTCCCCCCGCGTCGGCCGCTCGGCTGAGCCGAGCTGGGCGGGCCGAGCCAGACCGGTCCGACCGGGTCGGACCGGGTTCGGCCGACCCAGGGGGGGGGGGGGTCGGGCCGGGTCGGCCTGGGCCCGGACCCCCCGTCTTCGGACGGTTTTCGTTCAAATGCCCGTAACTTGAGCTATGGGCCTCCAAACGACGCGCCGTCTGTGGAAACGCGATCCTTGGATCGAGACGGTCGTTTTGGTATATCGCACTCAAGGTTTCAAAATACGTTGGGTTCGGCCGGGTTGGTTCGTACACGAAACCAACCGGGCCCTCGGAGCGGAAACACTCATATCTTGAGCTACGGACGTCCGATTGACGTGCCGTCAGCTTTGTTAGTTTCCTCTTACTGAGACGGACCATTTGGCTCACTCCGCCCGAGGTTTGGACGCAAGTGGAGTACGGTCGGGTTGGTTTTGCCTTAAAAACCAACCGGGCCCCTGGGACGAAAAAGCCAATAACTCTCAGACCGGGCGTCCGATTGACGCGCCGTCTACGACGTTGAGTTCCTGTTGACGATACGGAACTTTGGGATACATCAACTTCGGACATTGTGTCAGTTGATGTATCAGCCTCTCGGCTCGTGGAGCGGACCCTCCCGAACGAGCTTGCTATGTGCGGGAACCCTAGTGCTGGTTGCGACTGCTTCCTCGACAGCGATGACTGTGCAGAGATCCTCCGTGGACTCCGGCGACGACCGTGCAGAGATCCTCAGTGGACTGCGGCGAAGACCGTGCAGAGATCCTCAGTGGACTGCGGCGACGACCGTGCAGAGATCCTCAGTGGAATGCGGCGACGACTGTGCAGAGATCCTCAGTGGACTGCGACGACTACGACACTCATCGATCCTACGTGGATCAGTGCTACAGGTCATGTGTGGGCCCAGTCCTGTGTGGGCCCGATCCTGTGTGGGTCCGATCCTGTGTGGGTCAGCGCTCAGCGGTTCTGTGTGAGCCAGCGCCTACAGGTCCTGCGTGGGCCCGATCCTGTGTGGGTCCGATCATGTGTGGGTCACTGCGGGGGTTAGTACCTTTCGATCCTTTGTGGGTCCGACGACTTAGATGGATCAGTGATCATCTTTATCGTCATCCGAAGAAGTATACCTGTGTGAGCTGAATCTTATGTTTACCCTCCTTCGTGGATTGTGTTGAGCTATCCTGTGTGGATTTACTGTTTACTCTCCTTGTGGATTGTGTTGAGCTATCCTGTGTGGATTTACTGTTTACTCTCCTTTGTGGATTGTGTTGAGCTTTCCTGTGTGGATTGGGTTGTGCTTGGGCTCGGACGTTGGAGCCGAACGAGAATTGATGACTTAGGTATATGTATGGGCATATACCTAAGCCGTTTCAGATGTTACTTCGTGATTGTATCTTTCCATTGTGGATTATCCATTGTGGATTTCGGGAGACCTTCAGGGGTCTCGGGATCCCTACTGAGTAGCTTATACTCACCCCTGCAAGGGCTATGCCCGCACTTCGTGGTGTTGGTTGCAGACGACGGACATCACTGACCGTGGTGGAGGCGTGCGGAGCAGGTCAGTACCTGGAGGTGGACCACTGGGAGGGAAGCACTCGGAGCGGACGGCTGGACCGAGCATCTGGGGAGGCTATCTGTACCCACCCATCAGGTGGGAATTCCAGAGGACGGCTTGACGCTGCGGTTTTCTTTTCAGTTTCTGTTTTTCTTTTTTAGCTGTACTTTACAGTTGGGCTTGTATTTCCGGCCCCTTTTACTTTCAGCACAGCTTGTACAGTTTTTACTTAGTGTTTAATTTTCAGCTACTTACTCTGTGGTGCTTGTTTACTTTTCAAAGGCAATGCCTTCCCTTTTGTTTGGTTTTACGCCTTGGTGCTAGTCGCCAGCCCCTGGCCTATGGAAGGCGGGCCTGGGGTAGTCACGGCACGGGCCCCGAGGACGGGTCGTGACAGAATTTTCAAAAAATCTATAATCCCAGGGAAACCATTTCATTAAAAAAATATAAGTGATTAACAAATTACAATATTAGCATGATAATATAATTATGTCAATAGAAAAAATATTAGTAACACATATCCTCAGGTGAAAAAAATCCCCCTAATGACCACAAATTTTAGCGCAAAAGCAACCTCGTAAAATCGATAATATAACAAAAAAAGGCATAAAAAACCTTCCACTCATTCCACATTCCTCCATTAATTTTATTTTAACATATTCATTAACTTTAATTATGATAGAAAATAAATATCCCATAGATAAAAAAGAGTAAAAACCTCTCCTATGATATGCAATAAAGATAAATAGGGGATTCTATTCCTCAATGAATCTTTGTGGACTCACTGCACACTGTAGGGTGAAAAAGAAATGCATGAAACAAAAATTGTACACAAAGCACATGGAACAAGATACACCACAACAAGGATCCATCCGAACACATCCCAACACATATCGTAAACCAAAACCACCACAACACAATAAGATCCCAAAATATGTATTGGAGGAAGGAACTAAGAATTGAGAATAACATACCACATAATTCAAAATTGAGAAAAATCAGAATACACAGATCAAAGTATGAGGAAGAGAGATAAAAGATTCCTATTATCATTCTAGGGATTCTCAAAAAATTGGTCGAAATATGTTTCATTTGAATGAAGAGATACATTTGACAATAGGGCATGAAATATGGAACCTTGCTGGGTTCATGTCATGTAATATATATTCTGGATGTGAATTCCACAAGAATTCACAAAATCGATCTTTTGATGAAAAAATCATCACATATAATTTTATTTCATACACATAATGAATAACCCTTATACTACGTCTAATAAATCACAAGGATTACCCTTTTACGATTGTAAAGACATGAACCATCTATATACTAAATCTATGATCCACCATTTCATATGATGTATTCCACTAACATGGCTTGAACTAACTGTATCGGATCTGCTATAGCACATCCTTCTATCGAAAACCTTTGAAACCAAATCTAAAAAACTCCAACCACCAAAACTAGAAAATTAATGGCCCTTGAAGGTATGGTTTGTTACATTATATACCAATCAAATGAATATCACCTTAGAGAATCGAAATACCATCCTAGAATATAAGGGCTCTGAATAACCACCCAATGATATACTTCACAATGATGTCGCCATACCTCATATGCAACCAAAAACCAAACATGTCGAACCAAATAGCCAAAAAACATCTCACACAACCTCATCAAGAAATTGTTGCATCAGCTCAACCATCCAACATCCGTAATTCTCAAACCAAGAAACATCAAAACCAATAAAGAACGCATCCTCGAGCATAAGAATCAACGAATTGCATTATCCTTTTCAAGATACTATGTCCTCTGTGTGGAAATAGATAACTCACATGGGTTTAATTCTGTATTGGTATAATGTGAATAAATTAGAATTTTTTTTCTTCCCATTTACATATTTAAGAACATTATCATACAACATACATCATAAAATAGGAAAAAATACCCGTCAGATGAAACAACAAAATACCAAACATCATATCAAAAGAAAAAAAAGTTTGGAAAGACTCAAAATATTTCTGGGTACTAGGAACACATATTAATATCTCACTTCCAAGTAATATTTACCAGGAAACCATGCCACCATAAAAAATGAACAAAAGAAATGGTTCATGGATACATTTCCTTCTCTTGGAGATCATAAATCTATAATTGTCACTCCAAAAATATCGCATCATCCTCATTATCGAACTCACCCTTGTCAGAGACCTGGGAGTCAACATGAAGATACTGATGTTGTTGAGTTTCATGGAAGAATTAATGGATCCTCTCTATCCATGGTGGAAATTACAACTGATACGTCACCTCACTAACTTTTCCCAATACCTCAATGTACCAAACAAATATAATGGATGCTTACTCCCTGATCCAAAACACTACTGCCCCTATTGAGGGGAAACCAATAGGAATAGATTGTACCTAACCTCAAACGCCAACATACTCCATTGGTGATTGGAACATGAATTATATATGTAATACACATATTTTATTCTCTCATGAAAATGACGAACCTTCACTATTGGTATCTTCACCACATGAGGAATGACAACTTAAACCTCTCTAACCTCCATCCAACACAATAGAGGCTGATACAGTGTCTAATATAAATTATCAAAAAGTTTCCAATTGAAGAGTTTTGATTTATTTCATAATAAAAGTAAATAAATAAAAATTTAATACCCATGATCCACCAAAATTTGAAGATAGATTCATTTAATATATCCTTCTGTGTCTAGATGGTACTCTACTTTGGGAAATCTATTTGATGATATAAAGCATTGTTGAGGAATAGTGGAGTTCGAAAATATTTTTTTAATACCATATAAAATCATGAGATAAAATTCAAATCCCAATCAAATACAATTTTCCTTATAAATCCATGAAACTGCACCACCTCATCCACATACAACTTATCCAAATAATCCACCACACCCAGCTCATTGATTGCTAAGAAGTGGGATGATTTCATCAAGATATATGTGATCACCTATATGAAATCAAATCCTCTCTATTATTATGGTGCCCCTATGATGAAATTCATCAATAAATATTCTTATATCCACTCAAGAACATGAAAAGGATACAAAAAATGGCATGGGACATGATTCTCAACCTTTACTGGCTGGAAAACCAAACACATCATCACAAACTCAGTCACCACCCATTTCATCTAGAGCTACCAATACTGCATCCTCAATATATCGTACATCATTGATACTATTGTGTGTACCTCCAAATATAATCTATGAAAATCATTAAGGGGTACTTCATTCATCACTATATGAAATACAACCTCTCACGAAAGTACATCAGGTTACAACCATCCTCCGAACATCCCTCCAAAGCATCATCGTCACTAACAAGATCATACATCACCTCTACCTATAAGTATCCACACTAAAAAAATATACAATCCTAATAAATGAATATTTAACAATCATCTAAATAAATAAACCTCCACCATTAGTCACACTTGAATATTAGTGAAAGGATTCCATCTTAATGATTTCAATCCAAACATCTTCAATTCTGAAAACAATAATTTCTTGACTACCTACTCAATAAATTAGCCACAACATTCAATATTCCTGAGGTTTAGAAGATATAAAAATCATAATATTGATATACTCAATCCACCTAAACTCCCTCTAATTTAGATCATGCTTAGTAAATATTTTCCACAAACTCTTGTGATCAGTGGAGACCAAAAAAATGCTCTTTAATGAGGTAATTCCATGAGTAATTCAATGAAAAAACCACAACTACCAACTCCATATCATGGGTGTTGTAGTTATTCTCATGGGGAAAACAATTTTTAGACCCATACAAGATAACTATCTTCTAATTTATCAATAAAAACCCAATCATAGATGTGATGAATCACAAAACACATCAAACATTATGCCCTCAATATGAAATTAAAGCACTGGATCACTGACCAAAATCCAATTTAGCTAAATGAATTTTGATACGCAGTGATCATTCCACACAATGTCATGATCATTATTTCATAAATTCAATCTGTGGGGCTACATATCAATAAAAAACAGGGAAAAACCCAAAATAATATCATGTAGGACCATGAATATTGGGAACCTATTCCATGTTCTTTGGTTCTACCCATGAAACAGCTACCTATACCTTAGATAGGACAAGTAACCCAACAAGTTTAATTAATTACTAGGTAATTTCACCTCTCATGTCCAAATTTTATTCATTGAAAACATTCCATGGGTCTGGTGGAATTAAAGAACATGTAAGATATCTTTGAGATGATCAAAATGTTCTTCCATTAACATTGAGTAGGTCTATTTATCATCAATGAACATGATGATGAAATTATATTGGATATAATAGAACAAAATTATCATAAGTACCATTAAAATGACTGGTGAATTCATAATACCAAACTACATGAATACAAACTCTATGATCCAATACCTATATCTGTATGTAGTCATATATGTATCTCCATCCTTCACTCATAACTTGTGGTATCAAGAATGAAAATAGATCTTAGAAACCTAATTCTACACATTAATTTAATCAAATATATAATATATCCTTATAATATCATATTATATCTTGAAAACTACCTGATTCTAACTTTTCATTTTTACAATACATCAAACTACCTTCCTACATTTTGGCGAACAACACTGGAGCACCCAACGATTAAAAACAAGGCTGGATAAAACCCTTTTAAATCTGATCATCTCTCTGATTCCTCAACTATCACAATTAAACAATTTTCTATTTGATAAGTATACGTAAACATTGAGTAAGCATAAGGATTTATGTATATCCTAAAATAAACATCACGTCGAGCGGGTAACATCACAACCTCTATTAAAAAACCTCCAAAAATTCCCCTACAACAGTAGGGACCTCAACCATCCCAACATCCAATGATTCTACTAACATATAAAACATAAACGCATTAATGGGCTCCACATGTAGGCTAACCACTTGAGATCCACACTAACTAATGAAAATAACATGATGCCCATCAAAATTGAATAACATGAGTCTCCTCTGAATGAAATTGATAATAGAACATATTGAATACCAATTTTATATGTCAAGGATTAAATTTTAAAGATTAATTTATAGTAGGGAAAATACCACTAATATTTATGTTGCGCCACCAATACTGCACACCTCAAACACATAACAAATAAACCATTCTGGCCACCAACATGTGTATTCTACCCCAAGAGCATGGAATGTATGGAAACCTTCCATTTTTTATGTAAATATTTCATTTCACGATACAAAATTTGACAATACATAAGATATTTAAGGGTTTTGTTTAAAGAAATAAGAACATAATACAATTAAATGTCATTAAAATAAAATGTATTCTAATAAACTTCCTATATTTCATTATAGGATCTTACTAGGTTACTCTTATTGCATCTCAAATCCACGACACAAACATCAATGAAATTGGTGATCATAATGCCGAATAAAGGTATAAATAATGGAAACACATAGCAACTGAGAAAGAGGAATATAAATAAGGAATGAAAATATAAATATGATGCATATCATATTACAAATAACTGAAATGAAAAAATCTAAATTTGGATACAATATAAATTTTTATGAATATGACGATAGTTATTCACCAAGGTGTCATATATAATAATTACCAAGGTTGTTCACCAAGGTATCATAAGCATGTATTTACTAGAGATTAATTATTTACTAATTGTATTGGATCTCTATCATGGTGCACCCATCATATGATTAAAATCAGTTGAGGATTATTGAATATATTAGATATCATTTCATCAACAACCTGTGGAAATAAAATGTAGGGTTTATATAAAAAACATTTCATTCAAATTTCATAAATTCCTAAAAAACCTAATTTATATAATATTAAAAGGTAATATGGTTTTAATATATGTAATCAAAATAATAAATAAGTCAATTTTATATCTTGGTGAATTCCCATGGAAATGAAGGATGTTTAGGTATTTGGAATATAAAAATTTTCATTAAAAAGGGGAAAATTACTAAAAAGATTTGGACAGTATAACGATATACAATACAGATATTGGGAAAAGAATAATGATATAGATTGAAGATGTCCCATTGGTAAAGAATAATTTTAGTGCTACAGGGAAAAATTACATCGAATGAACAAAAATATAGAATTTAGAGAACATGAAGTATCATAATAAAGATATACTTGAATGAAGAATAAGAGAAGGGTTCCCTTACAATGAATAATTTCTTAGTGATTAATAGAGGGGTATAACCTAAGACAATGAATGAACCATGTGGAATCCTTGGTGGGACACTATTGTATTAGAAAAGAGCATAAATGTTTGTTTTTTGAATTTTTATTGTAGTCTATAGGTGGGAAGGGGGAATATATACCTAAGGATGAGTGTATTTAATAAAATAATTAATAATAATAATTTGGTATTTAAAGCTAACAACTCCTGGGTGGAATTAATTAAAATAATTATAACTGAAATTAATTTTTTAATGGCCATTTAATATCATGAAAAACATTAACCACCCATTCTATTTTTTTTTTGTTTTTTATGTTTTTAGGCATTTACCTTTTAACATTAATCTTCTACAATTTTTAGTTATACTTCAGTGACTCTTTTTTTACAACAAAATATTTTTTTTGTATCTAAAAATAAAAATTACTGTTTTAAATAATTTGGACATTAAAATTCTGAATATGGAATCCATTTAAAAACATTTAATTTCTAAAAGTTGAAAAAATCAATTCTCATGTGATATACATATAACTCCTTAAAAACTTTTGTTCAAAGGATAAAATTGTAGAATTTAAAAATGAAAAGAATTAATTTATAAATGAAACAAATTATTTAATATGTTGATCCATAAACAATATTTTATTTGTAACAAGAATTAAAAAATTTAAAGATGGATCACATCTAAATTACTTCATCGGAGTTTATTGAGTTCATAAAAAATGGAATTTTTACTTTTTACCCAAAAACCGTCTTTTTAAGAAAATTTAATAAAATTGACCTAAATGTTATGTTGATATGTTAAATGATAAACATCACATAATTTACCAGATTAATACTCAAAATAATATAATTGTGGATTTTATATAGATAATCCTTATTTATTTATTATAACTACTTTTATGTCATAAATTTCTTTTAGACAATTATAAAAATTGCACTGGACTTAGCTTTATTTTATCATTATCTATATGATTTTTATAATATAATTTAAAGTAAACAAAATTTTTTTAAGTCATACTAATTTATCATATTATATACATTTAATGTAAATTATAAATTTATATTGTTTCTAAAAAATAATCCCAATGTTCACTTTATTGCATCACAACAATAATATTGACCAACCATCTTTATAATTACTTTTTGTAATTCACAATTTTTGTATTGGCCAATGTTCCTCTTGTCCAACACCCATATCTTCATTCAAATACCAAACCATTCTATCATCATTACATAATACTTCACATTCTAAGGATCTTAAAAATACTTATATAATGTCTATTGTTTCCCAAACACTTTTTTTCTTTTTTTTTTGATATTTATGGTATGGGTTATCTTTATAGACTATTTCAAGCTGATAGAGTTTTTTTGTGATTGCACTATTTTTTAATGTTTATATCTCATTATTGTTCCTACTTTTACTAGTCCAAATTTATGTTTGATATATAAAGTTCTCATTAGATGAAAAAAAATTTAAGTGATTTTATTTTAAAACTTAATAATAAGATATTAAAAAGACATAAATCCATTAATAACTAAAGAAATATTTTTTGTTCTTTACATTATTCTCCAATTAAAGAAATTTACCCCTTGAAATTTCATTTTACTTGCTAATGTGAATGTCGGAGCGGGTATTAATAATTTATTTGATCTTCTGGTTCCGAAATTTCTTCTTCAAACATGTGATTTCTCCACATGACCTTCACAAGTTGTATTTTTCTATTCTATAGCACTTATTTCATTATTTGAAGGATCAGGATTTGTTCCTCTTCATATGAAATTTCATATTCCAAATGAACACCACCAGTATCAAGTATATGTGATGGGTCGGACATATACATTATTAGTAGTGACAAATGGAAGACATCATGGATAGAAGAATGATTTCACGAAAATGATATATAACATGAAATTGCCTCAACAACCTCAAGAATATCAAATAATCCAATGTACCTTTGAGTATGTTTCCCATTAATTCCATGACTAATAACTCCCTTCCAAAAAGATATATTTATGAAATTATGATCCCCTACTTGATACTCAAAATCTTTTTGTTTTTTATCATAATAAATTTTTTTATAGACATTGAGAAGCATTTATGTGTTTCTGAATAACTTGCATATCTTTCATAGTCTCCTAAAAAATTTATGGTCCTAAAAATTTCCATTCTGCCACTTCAACCAATCATTTTGGAGATTTAATCATTTTTCAATTGAGTGCTTCAATAGGTGAAATTTTAATTCTTTATTAAAAACGTTTCTAATAAGAGAATTGAACATGTGGAAGATTTTGATCCCAAATCCCTTGAAAAATAACTTTTCTAGACTGTGAAATATCTTCCAATGTTTGAATATTCCTCTCATACAACCCATCAATATGAGGATGTTAGCCTGTTCTCAGGTTTAATTTGGCATTCAAACGATTTTGAATGCTCCTCTATAATTTGGATGTAAATATTTGATCTCATTCGGAAACAATCAATAGTGGTACTCCGAAGAGTCTCACAAATTCTTTGTTATTGAGGTGAACTAGGTTCTCTTGGGGGAAATCCCTTCATTATTAAATTAAATGAGATTAATTTTTCAATCTATCAATGATTACATTTATAAAACTTTTATACATGGATATCTTATGAAGGCATCTAACAAAGTCTATAGTGATTTTATCCAACTTACACATAGTTATGGGTAGGGGTTATAATACCTAATTAGGAATATTTCTCTCCACCTTTACTTGCTGATATAACATGAACCATGCATTATAATCCACAAGCTCCGTTTTCATATTATCCCACCATTAATGATTAGAATGTTCCAAATATATTTTAGGGATTCCAGGGTGTACCGAGAATGAATATCTATGAGATTAAAAAAAATTATACTTCTTTATCTCATGAATATTTTAAATAAAATTACTTGTACCCATGTTTATCACACATTCATGAGAAATATTTAATTCTGGAGACATCCCATATTTCAAATCCTTTGCCTTATTTTTCATTAAAGGATCATCTTTATGTGATTTCACGATTTTCTATAGAAATGTTAATTTAGAAATAATTTTAAATATTATTGATGATGTCCCTTCTATATAATTAACATGTCCAAAAATACAAAGTAATTTATCAATGGATGTCTTCTAATAATCATCAATGTAAGAACACTAAAATATTTTTTACTGAATGCTTCTACGTCATTAATCTATCTTCTAGGGTGAAAAAGAATTGACCAGTAAGAGTATTTAAGAATATCCAACTATCTCATTTGAATCATGTTATGTTTCTTCAAAGGTAATATATACTTCAAACTATTTTGGATAGTGTATATATCACATCTTTCTCCATGATGATAGTGTCACATTATCTTCATCGAAATAATGACAACAACTAACACTATATCATGGGTAGGATAATTATGTTCATGAGTTTTTTACTGTAATGATTCCTAGGTAGTATCCTTTTCATTTTTTATAAGTAAATATTCATGTACATTTATGTTAGCATCACTAAAATTTAAAAATCATTCCCCATACGTGGGTAATGTTATCAAAGGTTCATTAATCAATATAATCTTCAGTTCATGGAAAATGTATTTACACTCATTTGTCCTGATGAACATAAACACCATTTTGAGTTAACATAGTTTTTGGATTAAATATCTATGAAATTATTTTCATAAAATTTATATAAAATACTACTAGAACAAGGAAAATGCAAATTTCAGTTACAAATATGATGTGAAAACTACTCTACAAACATTATCATTGCTGTATCCAATGATACTCCTTCTTTGGATATGGAACATACAAAGAAAGGAATTTATTATAACCATAACGCAAAATTTATAAAATAAAAAATTAATTTTTCTTCCTACTATATCTTCATAGGATGGTTAGATTATCGTCATCCTACTCACAACTTTTAGAGTAAATATGAAAATCACTAATAAAGACAAACATGAAATTAGAAAGGTAGTACATAAACACTTTATTCACCTAATATATAAATATCATATGATTTTTCGTCAATCTGACAGAATTAATGAAAAACTCATAATTCACATTTATTTTTTAGGAATATAGTATTTGGGATAAATTTTCACTTAATTCTCAATTGATGATACCTATGTTGGAGGTTACTCTTGGGGAATAATTGAGCCCCACAATGGTTGTATGATAATTAAACTATCCTTGGAAGATAGTACTTTTTTATTACAGGGATCCGGTTATGTTCTATATTATGAATTAATATTTTCATTAATCCATCCTTCAAAGTCACAAATAGAATAAGTTATCCCTAAAAAGACACACTTGGTTGGATAAATTCCATCAAAAAAAGTTGTTTTATTTGTTTCATTATCTACACTAACACCGTATTTTCCTTTCGAAATGTTGTCTTTGATAACATCATGGATACATGAATGAGGTTAATTGATTACTCTACCAATATTTATGGAGGAAGTCCTGGTAAATCTTTCCAAAATATGATAATGTGTTCTTGAATGATGTTGATATTTTATATCATTATACATGAATTTCCTTATTCTTCTCCACTGATAATATATGTAAAGAAGTCAATGGTAGGTGATTCTAGACCATTCATAGGAATTTTTATCTCTACATTTGAAATAATTGTAGGTTTTCCATTAATTTCTACTACAATTTCAATGTTTTTATAAATTTAATATAGAAGTACATTTTGAGATCCAATCCTTCCAAAGTATATTGTGGAATTATACAATTTGAATAACTACTAGATTTGTGATGATATTGAACTCACCATATTTAATTATAGAGTTTATATTATGTGTTGATGCAGGGATAATACCTCCTGGGCTGTTGAAAGATAACATGAATTCATTAATATTAGAGATTGATTATATAATATTTTCAAATATAGATGAAATAATGAAAAGTGTAGAACTGTAATCAAATAATTAAATTTCACTATTTCAGAGAACAATGAGAATACCTTACACCACATAATATGGAGACTCTAAATCAGTCGTTGATTGAAAATGCATTAACTTTAACAATTGGCATGTACAGTGGTTTATGGTCATTTTCCTCCTTCAACTATACATTCAGATATTAAATGGAAATGTTCCCAGTAGTTCACACATGAAGCATTTAACTTGATGTTGGGCTTGCACTATCATCCCTTTGATGTTAGTATTGATTATTATTGGATTCACCTCAATATGATAGTTCTGAACTATGAGGCTTTCTCTTATTCACTTATTGAACTTTCCCCTCCAAAACAAGACATTCCCTGATTGATTTATCCCAAATTTATTACATGTGGGAAGTTTGACATTCTTTTCTTCCCTTCCAGGATCAAAATTAAACCATGATTTTGGATCTATTTCTCTTTTCATTTCCTTTGACCTATATGAAAAATGAATTAAAAAAAATTATTCTAATTTCATATTACTCCGCAATAAATCCTCATAGATTTCATAGTCTTGAATTGAAAATACCTCAGCATATGGGGTTCATTTTAGAGTAGAATATATAAACCTTTCCCTTTGTATAGATAAAATAATCTAGTGGTGTAAGAAGAAATTATTGTTAGGATCATTCCAATGATTCCCACTTATTCGTTTTCAGTATGATTAAGCTCTAAAAATTCCTTCTCCATTTCTGACCAATTCAAACAGGGAAAACATTCAATAATAAAATGATACCCCTAAACTCTCCCCACTTTATAGAATCAATATCCCCTCTTTTATTTTTGTTTTTAATCAATGTCCACCAATGATTAGCCTCTCCTTATATATTGTGTACTTTCTGGGTGACTTTATCTATCTCATAACTATAGTGTAAAAAAAATTTATTTTCTATGGAGGTAATCCAATACAAGTAATTAGTCAATCGATAGATCAAATAAGAGAAGGAGTTTATTAATTCATTGAGGATTAAAATAATAGTATTACTTTTAAGGGATAAGTGTGATGCTCACAGAGTTTCTGTTGTTTATTATTAATTTATTCAATTTAATCATCACCATCATGGATTTTTCAACTCTAGATCCCCCCCATACTGGGAACAAAATCATTAACATGACCATTGTATCAATTGTTTCCACTACTGATTCTAATTACATACACTTTTTTATAGATGTATAAATCCTATGTTATAAATTTGTAACTATTGGGAGTCATATAATTATATTTCTATAAGAATTATTAATATTAAAATTTTCTAATATCTTTATTATGGAATGATATACTTCAATATTATTCAAAGATTTTCATTATCTTTATATCCTTAAAGATGGTTTGTAAAAACTTTTGATCAACCAAAGAATACTTATCGGTAGTGCAAAACCATGTGTACAAAAAGGAATGTTTTCATGCTCTAATTCCCTATGGAGTTTAGATCAATATGGTATTTTTAGGTGTTTCCCCTAGGTATATCTATTCTATAATCACATCCACAATTATTATCCTGACATGGACGCATTTTATGATAAATGACTTACTTAATACTTAGTAAAGAACCAAGATGTTTTTTCTACATTTGGAATCATACATAGTTTTTTTTAATTTTTTTAAATTATAACTTCAAAAAATATCTAATATATCCTTTGATTACAACTATGGAGGCATTACTTTTTTTGTATAAATATTTCATTTCATGATACTAAATTAAAAAATTCATAAAATCTTTGGGGGATTATTATCATGGTAATATTAATATAATATTATAAATATACACAAACATAAACATTCCTCTAAAACAATCGATATATTTCTTCATAATTTATTCATATGTTACTCTTAGTACATCACATATCATTAGGACAAACATTAAAAAAAGTGATTAAGTAGAAATCACAATAAGATAATAATCAATGGAAACACTTAAGATTTGAGAAAGAGGTATAAAAATAAGTCTTGATCATATGAATATGAGTTATATTATAATATATAGAACATGAATCATAACATGGAAATTTTTATATGACATAAAAATATTAAATTCATAATCATATAACTGGAGTTTACCACCAAGGTGTCAATAATCATAATTACCAAGGTTATTCCACAAGATATTATAAGAATTTCATCTCTAGAGAATAATTCATTACATAATGTATTGGAGGCATATCATTGTTCACCCATTATATGTCTTAAATTATTTGATCATAATTTAACATAATCGAAATATTTTCATCATCAACTCGACGATGTAAATAATAGATTTTATACAAAAATCATTGTGTATAATGTGATTAATGTATTTAAAAAACATCATTTTTAAACCATGAAATGGGGACATCAGTTCCATATTTTTGTAAATACAATAATCAATAAATTATTTTTACACCTATGTAAATTCACATCGAAATTGAAAAGGTTTTAGTATTCATAATCATAAAATATTTCATAAAGTAGAGAAAATTCACGAAATTATTTCTGTTGAAAAACAATATAAAACACTGATTTTGGGAAAATAAAAATGAGGTATAATAGAGGTATTAAATTGGTAAAATACTATTTCGTAATAGTTTGGAAGAAGAAAAAATTGTAATAAAAACAAATAAGGTTAACACATAGATGACTCATAGTAATGATTTACATGAATGAAAAAGGAGACAAGGAGGAATCCATCACCATGAAGAGTTACATCATAAATCATATAAATGGAAACTATATGAGCTTTTTATAAGATTGATAAAAAATTTAAGGTACTCTTTTCGAGGAAAAAATATTATAAACTCTACGATATTGAATCTATATTTGATAGTGGGGGTGGTAATGGGTATTTATTCTTGAGAAGGGGTGGATTTAACTAAATAGAAATTGATTATTTTGTATTTAAGGCAAACAAAAATTTTGTAATAGAAATATAAAAAATGGATTGAAAATTATTGTTTTAAGGCTATTTAATGCCTGGAAAAAAATAAATAGCCAATTTAATTTGGTATTTTGTAGGTATTTTCAACATTTAACTTTTAACATTTACCCCTATTTTATATGAACTATACCACCATAAGTATTTTTCTAATGGTAAATTTTTTAATTATAATAATTAAATTGATAATATTACATAATATATATATTATTATTTTAAATTTTGAATCAATTTTTACTTAATTCAATTTATAAATGTGGGAAAATAAGTTTTATGTTGATACACATATAACATATAAAAACGTGTTTTAATAGTTAAAATAATATTTTTCAAAAATTCTATGCTTGTGTTTCTAGTTGTAACACATTATGTACTATGATGTACCATTAATAAATTTTGATGATGAATAGGTATTATAAAATTTTAATTCTTGATCACATCTTAATTAAATAATAAATTTTTTTATTTCATTAAAACAATAATTTCAATTATAAACCAAAAATAATAATTTTTTAACAAATAAAATAAAATCACAATAAGATAATATAAATTTTCTAAAATGAAGAATTACAAATATTCTGTTAAATTAATATTAAAAATATGATAATGTTGGATATGAAATAAGAAAAATTATTTATTGAATATTAACCATTTATTTGGAAGATAATACTTTTTTGGAAAATATAAAAATTACGTAGGATTTTTCAAGTTTATGTTATCATATTAGAGGGTTTTATAAGATAATTTCATGAAAATAATAATTATTTAAAACATATAACATTATCATATTACATAATTTTAATGGAAATTAATAATATATATAGATGCATCAAAATAATCCCAATGATCACTTTATTGGATGGAAAACAATAATATTGACCCATCATATCTATTATTTATTGTCATAATTCCTCAACAGTAATATTGGACAATTATTCTCTTTCAGAATGTTCATATCTCCCTATTAATATCCAATCATACTCTCATAAATAATCAATACTTTTTTACAATAGTTCATACACATCGTTTGACAATGTATATTGTTTTCCTAACACATTTTTTTCATTTTATCGATATTTATGGAAGGGGGGATCTTCATGTGTGATTTGAAGACTACGATGTTTGTTTTATTGAATGTAAAATTATTTTTTTTTATATTCCATTATTGTTCCATGTTTTAGTAGTTCAATTTTATATGTTATGTTTGAAGTTCTCATGAAATGAAAAAGTCTTTTTATGTGATTTTATTGTAAAACATAATGTAAAAAAACGGAGGAGATATTCATTTAATAATAGAAGAACATTATCTATGTAAGTTTATATTTCCTCTCTAGATATACTCTAATAGAATGTACTAGAGTGTGTGAAAAAAAATAACTATGAAGATCTTGAAACAAAGATGGAACAAACAACGATTCTCACAAATTGATCGCACCTCAAATGATATCTACCCCAATGGTAATTCCATCTCAATTGTATGAAACTGACCATGTCCAACTCTTATACATATTTTTTGATAACCACACCCATATCCATGCTTGGGTCAATGTTCTCGAACACGAGGAACATCCTGAGTTCATTTTCTATCTGATCTTTCTCCCCTTGGCATAGCATACCATGCTACCCCTACTACTAAAACTGTGTCACTAGAGAATGTTGTTGAGGATAGTGATGAACCTATAAACCTCTAGTAAAATGATCTCAATGGAAAAATAGAAACCTTTTCTGATGATTTCCATAAACAACTCATAAAATGAAACTTGTTTTAAATTCACTAGGAATATAATGAAAATCACTCACCCTAGAATGCTGAAAAAGAATGTGATGAGTTCGTCTCCCCACTAGTCAAAACCA
Source organism: Viscum album (assembly GCA_963277665.1). Taxonomy (NCBI): domain Eukaryota; kingdom Viridiplantae; phylum Streptophyta; class Magnoliopsida; order Santalales; family Viscaceae; genus Viscum; species Viscum album. The sequence continues at coordinate 1,033,037,206 of OY728130.1, forward strand.
TGCAGGTCATGGTTTCAGATTTCTTCCACTAAAAATGATTCTCCTTAAAAAACCTACTAGTTCTTCTCTCATGAAAAACAAAATCATGATTTTGTTAACAATATCACATCATCCTTCTGATGAACTTCCTGATACATTGGAAATGTAAAAGGGTTACTGTATACTAGATAGACTATTAGAGTTTCTTTTTCAATGCCTCTAGAATGAGACACCTCTTCTATAAAAATATAAAATTTATAACACATAGGGTATTCAAAATTATTTCCTATCTCCCAAACTAACATTCTCCCTTGTAGAAGAATTGAGTATCATTCCTCTTCACTTCCCTCATGGTGAATGAAATAAGATCTTCTCATAACTCTTTATAAAAATTTACCCATGGTACATCTACCTCATTCCACTCATAGTTATAAATCATCCACCATTGACACTTAGATACCCATATTTCTATAAATATGAAATTTTCTGGGTTTCTCACCGGGATTGGTTCAAACTCAAAATGATCTCAAACTCATCCATCCAGCTCTCTGTCTCTACATATGAATGTCTACCTGCCTACTTCTTCAATCCGTCGGTTGCAAAGATCACAATTTCCCCTTCCACAGATCATTGTATTCAACTTGATGAACCCTACAAGGATCAATAGAATCATTCCGATGAACCACATCATCCTAACAGACATGTTAAATTGAATAGGATCCATAAATTAAATCATAGAATAATTTCCCAATCTTAATAATATGCAATTACATTTACATTCTTTTTTACTCACATTATTCATTTTAATATTTAAAAAAACACATAATTCAAATAAGAACACAAGTCCTTATGATGAATGTATCTATCCTATATATCTTCCCAACAAACTGGCCCACCTATCTTGGACATAAATTATGCTCTGAGTCTGTGTACTCTATCATGGGGGCCCTAAAATCACGTGTCATGGAAAATATCCCTAGAAAAGGCAGTGGAACAAGTATCACTAGATCTACTTTCATAAAATCCCCTGTAACCGTCACTTTGCCAAACTCTAAACACTATCCTATCTCTCAACCTCTCTTTGATACCACCTGTTTATAACCCCTCCCTCCAAGGATACATCAATGTTGGAAGAGAGATAATGACCCCCTTGTCCTACCTCTAGTAGGACATAGGTTAGTGACTATCACCGAGGGTATAAAAATATAATTAAATGGGTTGAATTAAACTCTATAATGACCTAGGAGACATGTATATATATATATAATAAGCATAATCCAACAGTAACATGATGAAATAATATAAACACACCATAGCAACCCATATATTCATTTATCAATAAAAATGATATAGATAAATGTTTCCAATGTAACTACCACAAAAATATAAAGAGGTGGCATAGAATCTATCTAAGGTTGGAGCTAGTAATTTCTATCACAGTCCACATAATTATCAGGAAAACTAAAAGGCATTTTATATTCATAATGTTTTTATATATGTATACATAGTAACAAATCCAAATCATCATATGTACATGATAAAGAAGAATACTAATACACTCGAGAGTAATCAATTGATCCAACAATACCTAAATAGGTCAAATATACATCCCTAACCTCCCCAAATAATGCACGACAAGTAATGTATTATAACACGAGTCACATTGATAAAAAGATCCATGTATGTCATTCCCGCAAGTATTCCCCTATTACACCACAATGTTATATATTATAGCACATAAAACTATTCTAAACACGGCACCACCACACACACTATGTCAGAACACATCTTTCCCGAAGTTACCTAGGCCCTCTGTACCACAAGAAAACCACATCACATCTCTCTCAAAGAAACTAGGGACACAACACATCCACAATAACAATGTGAATTGAATGTTATCGTGAACATGAAGGAAATAAACCATATTCTATCATCTTACCATGTACGACCCCCACTATATGCTTCCCCATAATTTATCATCTATCCCATAGACTACCGGGCTCATCACATTTCTCTTGACGACAACTAGGCTTGTTTCCCTAGATGAATGACCACTTCACAACTCACTCGAAGACACCAAGGCTATCACAGAACCCTTATAGTGCACTAACACACCTCTAGCCATTACATCCAGTATAATACATTCCTCAACTAGAAGAGATAGTGGGAATTATATGGTACCCAACAATCCTTTATCCTCTCATATTTTACTAAAAACGACCTTCATATAAATATTATTATCAATATTTAGTGCTCGATGTGTGTGGGATTTGTATAGAAATCACAAGGAACCTACAAGTATAAACATATGTCCACACAGAAGCACAATATATGTGTTCATAGAAAACACTAACCAACTCACAACATTCCCACATTAGTTACCCCTATAAATTAATAACACCACATAATCCATGATCCACAAGCCACATTTCACATTTCTATCAAAAACCCATTATCCAACCCACTCAAGTTAGTATTAAGCATCCAACAGATTTAACAAAAAAATCCATCATTTAGTTATTCATTATCTATTTCCATACAATTAACCAAACAAAACCCCAACCATTTCAATCATCATTAAATAGTTATTTCATCACTACCTATCCATCTAGCACAACACAACGACACATCACAAGCATTTCATTATCACCATCACATATTATCCTCGCCACCCCAAAATCATGTTAAAAAAACACCACACCACCCTAAAAGCACATCCATTCAACCACCACATTACTACTCTAGCATCAGGAACAAACAACCAGTAGCTTACTGCTCCAAAATAAAGGCCAAACAACCACAAGCAAGCTACCATTAAAGAATGACCAAATTACTATCACCTCAACACCCCAATAGCATGACAATATCTAACCCATCATCCCCACAACACATAATAACCACACATCTCTACCCCATAATTACAAAAACACTTCAAAATATATAAAATATCATTATAAATATTTGACAAGGGAAATATTTTCATATTATAAATCATTTTAGGGGTGTTATAAAACAATTCATAATCTTGAGGAAACCATTTAATTATAAAAATATAAGTGTTTATACATTTTCATTTTATAGTGATATCAACGTAATCGCAGAAGACATAGAAGACACAACACATATCATCAAGCGAAAACAAAGACCCCAATGGCCAAAATTTTTATTGTTCCATCAAGCCATTACAATCGATTATATAAAAACAATACCAAATCTATAAAAAACATTTGAAACATTTCCGATTAGACCATTAATTTAAATTTAACTGGTTCAATATCTTAAAATATTAAATCACAATCATATCCTATAGATAAAACAAATTAAACCCCTCCCACATGATTCACAATAAAGGGAAAGATGGTATTCCCTGCCCTATAATTTTTTTTTGACTCTCTACACACCATATGGAGAAGAAAAAATTCCAGCAAGCCACAAATGCACAAAAAACCCACATATTAACCTACCACACCAATAATCAAATAGAACGCAGCATAATTCATTCCATAGAACAAAACTACACTAATGTAGTGGGTTACCAAAATAAGAACAGGATAAAACCAAAATCAAGGGAGAAGAATATTCCACAAATTTATAATAAGGATCAAAGAGAATAAATGGATCAAAGTGGGATGACCAGTGATTGAGGATCCTTCAAAATTGTATAGGATTTTCCCCAAAATGAAAGGGAGGAGGATTCTACCAAATGAAATTAAAATGTTGAGAAAATAAATTTAAATCTAGAAACCCATTGGATTGAAATTTTTTATTATATATACATGTTTTGAATTACATTGGAATTCAAAATAAAATGTCATATTTTAAAAAATGATTCTCTTTGTCCTTTATTTGAAAGACATCATGAATTATACGGTGTGTAATCCATCTAATGGATCCCCCCTTAGCCAATTTAAATGTCATTAACTTGCCAGCTAAAAAACATATGAAACACCATTACATGTCATGTATTCTACGTACATGAAATTAATATCCTAAAACAACTCTTTTACAGATCCACCATCAACCCAGAACTTATGAAACCTTTACTAAACACCTCAAACAATCAAAACCAGCATTGTAATAGGACTGGGATGCACAAGTGTAACGTCATCACATTTCATGAAATATATTATTTTAATATAAATAAAATACATTTATATCTTGAGTTAAAAAAATATACATTTTATCTTACAGAAAAAAAATTTATCTTGCATTTCACATATCATTTAGTTTTTCTGATATATAGAGTTACATGAAATATTGAGTCTGATAAGACACCAATATACTACTAATATTTTGATTAAAAATAATTGGACTCAAATATATATTAGAATGAAAGTAATTAATAATATTAACTAATTTATGAAAATATGGTTTAAATTTGAACATATAGTGAATTATTTAGTTTCAAATTAATTAGGAATAAAAATATATCCCTATTCAAAATAAAAGGAAATATTTTTATGAAAAAATATTTTAGTGTACACAAGTGTATTCTGTATATAAAAATAAAATGAATTACTCTTGTTGGATTTTATTAATCAAATTTATAAATTATATATTCCCAAAAATATTTTTTACATTCATCCAATATATTTGAATGTCATAAGATAATAAAAAATCATATTTTGTGAACAAAATGTAATATTTCTCTAAATGCTATTTTACTACCCTTAAAAGGATCAATTATTTTAAAAATAAATATTGAAACATTTATAATTTTTATTTTATTATATAAACATCATTAATAAAGTATTAATTTTCAAATTATCATGGGGTTAATTATTAATTTTTGGAGAAGCTCCATTTAATTTGAATTGTGAACAAATTTTGAATTTTATTCCAAACTAATGAATCATATAAATAAATTTAATGTTAATTTATATTGTGATTTAGTTTTAATGTCAAAATTGTTAAATTTTACATATATTAATCCAATGTAGGTAATTTTATGAATTTTAATATTGGATAGAGATATAGAAAACCTATTAAACAATCACATATTTTCAAAATAAACTCCCACTTTCTCATTCCTTTGTGGTATTAATTTAAAATTAATTTCTATCACTTATTTGAATGGATATTGGAATAAATGGATTCATATGATTAATAATAATAATTTAACTTATCTATTATTTAAAAAAAAAATTATACCATCATGATGAGGGAAATATTAATAATTAAATAATGGGTTGAAGGTTAAAATAGGGTTTTGAGAATCACACATGTCGGTATTAAAATCAATTTTAAACACACATTGGATTTTTATTTAATTAATTGGAATTAATATTTATAATTGGTGGGTATAAATTATCTAATAAATATGGTTCTATGAATAATATTAATAGCGAATTTACCTAGTTAAATAGAAAAATACAAGTCACCTTTTTAAAAACTAGAAAAAAAATTGAGTAAAATTAAATTCTAATGAATAACTTGATAAAAATTATTTCTCTTGTTTTTTGAAGTTATTTATAGATCAATTATTATCTAGCATATATTATGTTGAAATTTTGTATTCACGTGATTTATGGGAGAAAACCCAGCAGTGTTTACCTTTGGGATTTAGAAGAACACCACTCCTCCTCCATTATAAAAGGTTTTTCACTCCTGCCACTTTTTTACACCTACAAATACAAATGGATCAACATAACCATGAAAACGTAATTCCAAAAAATAAATCATATCATTTTATAATACTAACTTTTGTAATTAATCCAATAAAATTATTTCACCAGTGTAACCCAAAAGGAGTTACCCAAAGAAGATGTAATGTTCATTAAAATGAATTTTTCTTTGGTTTCCTTCTCCACCCCTTCAATTTCTATTATACCATTCTTATATATTAACACAAGTTTCCTAAATATAGTAATTCTCGGTTCTAACAAGTGTAATAACTAATAACACATAATCATCAATCACATGGGTCTAGAAATCATCATTCGTGTGTAAGGCACACTACTACCTCTTGAAACAACATCATTCGTTTTTTTGTTTCCCCTAACATGGTGGGGAATACCAATGAAAATAATATTTATATATGGTAATTATGATATTTATAACATAACAATAACTATGTTTTTATTTTATAATATACACCCCTTTTACATTTCATATTGTAGTAGATAAGACAATGTCGCTCATGTGTACAATGTAATAACAACTAGGGTATTTATGCGAATATTTTTTCACTAACGTGTTACATGGAAGGAAATGATGGAGATTGTAATTAATATTTATGATATACATGACATAATTATGAAACTGATGATATAATTATCTTTCTGTAAATATAATATAACATTTTCATTCTTAAATTTTCATTCATTGAATAAAGGATAACATCGTTTGTGGATGTGTGGACTACCGCCTCCTCAAAGTGATGTGATTATTCTTTTTTCATCAAAAGATCACATAAATGAGAGAGATATATGTATATATATATATATATTTATTTATTTTTATTCATAATTATATAAATATATAATTTATGATCTAATTGAAATTCTATAATGATAAATGTTACTTACCTTTAATTAATATTATCATTAAAAAACAGAAATGTTACTCTTGTGTACGTACAGTACACTGTCTCCAAGATTGTAAAGATAATATATTTATCATAACCATCTTCTATGATTAAAAATAATAATTTAATTATAGATATTGTTATTATTTCATTCATAATAATAATATTAGTATATATTTAAATAATGTCCCCTTTGTCTATAGTCGACCTACCAAAGTCATTTTTTGACAAATAAACCATATTTTATGAAAACATTAGAATTAAATATAATTGATGAAATGATTTTATTTAACTATATAAGAAGATAAATTAAAGTAATAATAAACTTAAAAAAGTTCTCATGAAATTAAAACAATATATAATTAAATTATTCTGGAATATAAGGACCAACATTACAAGTTTGGCTCAAGTTACGGGACTTTGTCTCAATTTTCAATCAGTGGGGCATGTTTGAATGATTATGCATCTCTATTATATTATTAAGTGTATATATTGCTCATTAATCATTTTATGTAATGAATTTTTATATTAAAATGACATTTAATGTTTTTTTAAACTTAACCTTAATTGGGATTAGGATTCAAGGGTTACTCATTGTCATTTCTTTAAATGTTTACTTGGAAGTACCATGAGATTCCATCAATAATAAGGTTATTGGCCTTATATGATAGGATGGGACATATTTTTTTCCTCACTAGACTTCAAAATATATTATGTAATATTTTCAGAGCAATTATATATGTTTTTGTGAATTTACAAGGCACATAGAGGATCATTATTTATATAGTAAAATAATTAAATATACTTTACCACACATATGGATTATTGTTTGTTTTTATGATATTATGAAAATTTAGGGCCTAATATGGTAAATCTATGACTATGGTTGAATTGGTGGTCATGGATTGACAATGATGGGCTAGGTTTATGCATGATCAAATCCCCAGATTTATAGTAGATGTTCGAATGGCGAATATATATGTGTTTTTATGACAAATCAGATTGATTTGTAAGTAGTTGTTCATGAATATGTGGATCTGATACCAGATGTAGTGATGAAAGGTGACTAGTAGTGTGACGTGATGTGATCTGAGCTTTGAGTAGAGGAATAGATTCTGATTTCCAGCCAATGGAGTCCCAAAAATTGATAAATTTTATCATTTCCTTTTATTTCTTTGGATCTTTAATGATCAAATGGTAGAAATTACAATGGAGAGGCCAAATCTAGATGAAACGTGATTGAAATTTGGGTTCTATAAAAACCCAAACAACACATCTTGTATCTCATAGATTACACACTATGTACTATGGGTTCCCTATGCGGGATGCGTTTTTATCAAATTTAAGGATAACATTCCATGTTCATGGGCCCACATGTTGGGTGATCCTTCTATGGGTGGATAATCTATGGGATACATGGAACATTCCCTAGGACTCTGTGAGAATGGACACATCGTGTACACCAAGATTACATCGGAACAACTTGTGTATGAAGACATGGTATATATGGACATGACCATAGCCCATGTGGTACAAAAATGAATTTTACACCCTTTATGGGATGTGTATATCTTCATGAATATATAATAAATGTTTAGATCAGTGCATTACTAGATTTCCAGAGGTTGGACGCTGTGTGACCCATCAGAAACATCGTGTTCCATCTTTTGGATCTCGGACCCTTGAAAACTTCTACTTATGGACTCAGATTTTAGCCAATGTATATCCTATCATGGGTTGTTTTTAGGTAGATTGTGGTGGTGGCCTTTATAGTGGATTTTGAGATATAACATGAGGTTTTGATAGAGTGGTATTATAGTAGTTCAATCCATGAGATAGTTCTGGGCGTTTTATCCTTGTGAGGATTAGTTGGGACTTAGAGAAATAGTATCAAAGTTTCTTTAGTATGACATTAAGTCTAGGGAGACCATTGGTAGTATGTAAGCTAATACATCCATTCAACACGACATTGAATACATACTTGTAGACATAGCATACAATAAAATTTTTGGAAGTGAATAGTGGTACATGAATTTGTAGGATTGAGTCATTTTGGATATTATTATGGAGTCAGTTTCTCTATATATATGATCATCTAACTATGGTATGTGTTTATCACATTCATTATACCTCCAGGAAAAAAATAGTTATGTTGACAATAGACAATTTTCAAAATACTAAATTTTGCAATGACTCCTAAATAAAGGGTTCAAATCTTTTGGGGTTAACTCTTGGAGGGAAAAAATTCCCATCCTTTTGAGAATCGAATAGTACAAGGAAGGAAGAATGAGGATCATCGTATGCATAGCATGCTACCTGATTTCCAATGCAAGAGTCCATTGAGGATATTTGGTGGGAATTATGTAGAGGAATAATAAGATTGGATTATGTCAGTTATTTAAGTCTTTAGGATCATTTTTCCATGACAGATCAAATGGTTTCTATCACACCGAATATATTCAATGGAGAAACTAGGTAGTAGTTGAGTCCAGATACATATACTTAAAATGAGAAGTAGATTTATGGATATACATCCAAAAACTATTTTATGAGTAGTATTACAACTCATAATTTCACTCAATTCAAAATAATGAGCTTATTGAGTTGCATATGTATAGTACGATATAATATTAGCACATCATGGGGTTTTTTAACTGGCCACAATAATCCTAGGATATGATTAAAAAAAGTTACATTATGGCGCAAAAATATTGACTGGGGTCTTTATGGAGAAATTCTTTCCACAGTGGCGATGTCATTCATTCCCACATATGTTTGAGTGATTGAAGGAGCTCTAGTTAGCGTGAGTTTCCTATTATAGGGATCACAAGTAGCTATATTAATATGTGGGACTCATGGGGCTACGTCATCTATAGTGTTTGTTAGGAAACATTCTCTAGGGTCTTAGTGTAGAAAACCACCCCATTGTTGGACTCATCAATTTGAACATGTGATCCAAGGTTTTCATAGGGTATTTGGACATCTCGGAGATGGGTTATGTAAAAATTGTAATGGGAGTGGTAACATGTCACATGACTTCCAAACATGAGATGTCGGGGAGGGTAAGACAACCAAATTAAAACCACCACAACAATGATAACATCATGATCAGGGATGTCTCAAGCATAGCCATGGAGGACCCCAGATAGGTGGTACAATAGAGGAGAAGGTGTATCTTTAGAGGGAAGAGCTGTTGGTAGAGGATGATACTAATAGTTACTTCAACAACCCCAAATAGAGGGCCCTTTGCATGCTTAGGGAGAGTTTTATATGGAAAGCAAGATGTTTTTAGTTATGGATAGTTTTGAACTGGTTGCATGTTAGATGATATGATGTATTATGTGTGTTTATTAGAATCCTACAGTTTTAATAGACACATGTATGATTCATTAATTCATCTCCATTTGCTTGGTGCAAAATGTAATGATTAAAAATGTTACTTTGTCCTAATAGCTATGGTCAAGGTTCCTACCATGAACGGTTATTCAGTTTGGACCACTTTGTTTATGAAGATTGTACTTGTTGTCAACAATTTTCAATACTATTCAAAATGAAGAAGGAAATGAAGAAGGACTAAAATGTTATGAATATTTTATTTGTTGTCAATAGTTTTCAATACTTGGGTCAAAGGTGACACATTGTTAAAAATAATTTACAATGGATCAGTATCATCCATCTGAGCATGATTGCAGAAGAATGGTGAAGAATCATCCATCTATGGATGATTGATGAAGAATTAGGAATTTAAGAAGACCATGTAATGCTTCACGATTGCATGAGAACCATGAAAGAGCTTAATTGAATAAAACAATGTTAAAATTTTCATTATGTAGAGAATGATGGTTGATGAAGAAGAGATAGTGTGGAAGCGATTGGCATTCTAATATGGTCATGCATTACACATAGCCATGAAATAACGAAACTATTGTAGTGCTATTAAAGTACAAAATATATGCATCAAAAGTGATAAATTTTCTACAATATGGAAAATTTCTGATGAATATTCATGCCTCCAATTTTGGTTTAAGATATATTATTGGAGTTTTTTTGATGTCTCACTATAAAAGTAATTGAGTATTTGATGTGACGATGAAGAAGTGCATTTGAATTCATATTCCGAAAAGAGTTTCCAAAATCAGATGATGCATTACTAATATGAATTTCACAAATATAATAAGCTAGGAGAACATGTGATTAAAGACTTATGCATGAATGAGGGGAAACAATTCTTCAGGTCATATACAATTTTGATTGGAATGAATGATACTATTGGAAGATAGGGATGTTTCAGTACATCCCATTACAAAACTGACGATGCTAAAGATGTTAAATCAATGGATACATTTCACGATGGTGGATTTCATGATGAAAGTTTAATAATGGTTATGGTATGCAGTGAAGAGAGAAATGAAAAAGGAATAGAAAATCTGGATGTGTCAGAAAAGAATATTTTAAGGTGGAATAGTTTTCCAGTGTTTGGAAAATTTTAGGGCCTAAAAATCGGGAGATTAAGAAAAGAGTTTTTGGATAAGGATGCTGTGAAAAAGTTTGAAGATGTCCTAGTATATTGCGCACAAGTTGACATCCATGATGCAAACATCAAAATCATGAAAAGGAGAGGTTTGGGAAAAAGATTGGGTTTTGCACGCAAGATTGTTTTTTGTACGAAAGATTGAATGGTGTTTGGAATCTTGTAGTCAAGGACTGATTTGAGGTCCAGTCATTGAAAAATGGAAATGGAATAAAATGTACGAAAGATTAAATAATGTGCACGGAAGACGAGGTTTGCGTGAAAGAAACTTATGCCCCTAATGAAACGTTAAATGGGGTTTTGCATGCATGGATTGATTCAAGGACAAAAATTCGAAAAATGGAAAAGGAAGGAAGTGTGGAAAGATTAAACAAGTGAAAAAAATATCTGGTTGGTGAGAAAGATACATACGTTCCCAATGAAACATCAAATGGGGTTTTGCATGACACATCAGGATCTGGCACGTCACATTATAGTTTTTGTGTGCAAGGTTCGAAGAGGTGTATAAATAAGATGTGACTCCCTAACATTGTGTATGCGCAACACCTTGGAGAAATTGGAGATCTGAAGTGCATAAGAAAGATAATAAAATGGAGTTACATGAAATAATTAATATATCTGTTCAAGAAACGACAGTTGTGTGTAAGAATAATGTTGTGCACAATTTAGAAGTTTCACGCAAGAGGCCTTGCACGATAAAAGTTGAATGTTGTGTGCAAGTCATTAATGTTGCGTGAAAGATTCCCAAAAGTGGGTGAAAGAACGATTGGGGTGTCGCAGGCCTTCAACAGGTGAATAACACTCTCTATGTAACTTGGCGAAGAAGGAAGTACCGTGAACCATTCAGTATCACGAAGAGAAGTAGAACGTCACATACATGGCTGGTGTTTAACACTCTCGATGTTCATTATGAAGTGAAGAAGAACATGACATGCAACTGAATTCATATCTACACATTGGAAGAAGGTAGTATACCGATACAGTCCTGTGTTGGTATTTAGAATTGAATAAATAGATCAATACACAACAATACTATTACTAATTATACTATGTCAAAGAGAGATAAGAGAAGAACATGAAGAACAGAGAATTCCCAACTGATGGGTAACAATTATTTGGTAAAGTTTGATTCAGATTAAGCTATGTGAGTGGATAATCAGTGTTGGAATAATCACATTGGTTTTTGTGATTCTAGCTAAAGAAAGAAAATGTTTTAGTGAAGTTGTTTTATTCCCTAAGAAGAAGAAAGAAGAAGTATACTGCATTTGGTGTTGCACTAGTGAAGATGAGAATTGATGAATGAAGAAATGCTTGAATACTTATTTGCAAGTAATCTAGTGAAGAGCACTATAGAAGAACAAGAGAAGAACATACCTTACCATGAAAGATGAAGACTGTCTCTATAGATATTATAATGAACCAGTTAAAGTTTTCAAGTATGACTAGGCTATCACCTGTCTAGGGAAGATGATTGTTTCCCACACCCCTCTAATGTGTAGCTACTCACACTGGCTAGAGGATCGCATTCCAGCCACTCCACTGTAATAGAATATCACATCATAGTGGATAATCCATGCACTGGTCATATCCATGCATGGAAATGATGTAGCTACTTTTATTGATTGGTGATCCTTGTAAAAATATCGTGTGAATTTGTTTTTGATTTGTTTTATTTCATGGGATATGGAAAAGAGAATGAGATAATCAAGATCCCAACATGTCAAGAGGTACAAGGATAGAATTTTAAATTGGATTAAATAGCCCCCAACACAGAATCACCCCTCTCAGTGTTAGGTATATCCCAAACTGTTCCTCTCATATTTAATATCATTTATCTATCATTAGTGAATGATGATGATTAATGGAGAGAGTTTGTTTTGGGATGTCATGGTTATTATAATGAAACCATATGACATAGAATGGGGTATGAAATAGTTACTCGTGATTTTTTCCAAGATAGATTATCATTCTAAAAGTGTTAGATGGTATCAGAAATATGATATGAAATTATAATTTTTGGGTGATTAAGATCCCTGGGATTAGAAAGTGGGTTTTTCTATTAGGAAGCTACAATCCATCAGACATCAGTTCATATGTTTTCCATTGGTGTATTATGATATTCATTAATATGGATTCTAATGATTTTGGAGGGTTATATGCACATATTCCCGAATAATGGTCTCGGACAACCACCACAGTGGGAGACAGAATGATGCATCTCCATGAACCCCAAAACCACACTAATATCTACTATATTATATCATATAGACACTATCAATATATGATAGTCATGTTTGAAATTAGAATACCTTTAAGAGAAGTTATTTCCTGGTCCTAGTGATTCCCCTAGGTATGTATAGTTTTGTTCATGAAATATGTGGATGGGTGCATGAGAATTTGTTTTGACTACTATCGTTTGAACTGGGTAATTATAAAGAACAATTATCATTTATGAAGTATTGATGACCTCTTCAACTATTTCATAGGTGAATGTTTGTTATTGATGATCGATCTTAGGTCTGGCTACCATCATTGATGGTTCATGAGGCTAATGTTCTGATGAAAACATTATGATTTTTCTATAAACACTGTGAGTTTCCATTGATTCCTTTTGGGGGTGAATAAATACATGAAATATTCATGGATCTTATGAACTAGTTATTCTAGTAATACAATTACTGATTTTTTTGTGTTTCTTATTGTGATACTCATTTACTCTACTTTCATGGATGTGCATAGAGAGTATCTGAGGTTGTTCCTAGACAAACTCTTGGAGTAACATCATTATGATAATCTCTAAATTTCCATGTTCTTGAATCATGAGTTTCACTATTTGGGGCATTTTCATATTTTAACATGGTTTATCTAGGTAACTAGTGAGGATTGATGTAGTGAATTATTGGGATCAACCCAAGAGTTTGACATAGGTTTATAGCTTCCTTGGATTGTGAGGGTGGTAGAAGAGGATTGTGTCGGACATCACAAAGATTGAAACAAAATTTATCACCCTGATATAGAAAGGGAAGTAGTTTACCTAGTCCAACTAGGTTTAGAGACTATTCAAGGAGTTGAAGTTGAGGGTGAATAGTGATCATGAGTAGAGAATTCTAGAGGAGAGAAATAATTACATGCCATTTTTTGATGTCTCTGAAATTGGGCACTGTTGTGTGTTGATGTAAAGAAAATATGCGATTGTCCATGACTGTGATGTGTGGCTTAAATCTTAGATGTATTACGGATTAAAGGTGGATTTTGGGACATAGTTAATGATGAGTACAATGTTTCTCCACAAAACCAATTTGTAGACCCATGGGACTATCAATGTGTTGGGGGATATGATGATGGCTAGTGTGTTTGACTTCGTACAGAGCTGGGAGTATTAAAATCTACTACTAGGTTTTTCTTATAATTACATGTAACACTAATTATCATAATTTCACCTTTTGGGACCATTTATAGGGGCCTTGCAGGTCAAGCATGTATTTGATAGAGATAGGGAATACTTCTCCTTTTATGCTAGATAGGCTTAAGTTGATTACCGAGAAGGTACATGTGATAAGCGAGAAGAAGATGACAACCTAGAGTTGTCAGAAATCATATTCAGATTGATGTCGTAGTAACTTATAGTTCAAGTAGGGAGACCATCTTTTCATAAGATTCTCAACATGATGAGGATTACAATGGTTCAAGTGAGGATACAAGATATCCCTATGGTTCATTAGGATATTAGAGATCCTACATATGGTTTTTTAGGTTTCATACCACATAGACATATCCCCATAGTTGGACCAGGTGTATGAAATATGTCATGTGTCACTACTAAGGAGATATATGCACAACACTAAACAAGTTATTAACATTAGAGAGCTCGACATTGAGGATGGATCCTACTTTCCAATGTACATGGGTGACCAATGAACAAAACAAGATGATCCTGTCATGATAAGCCATACATTTGGTTCATGCGCACTGATAGCACATGATAATGTAGGAAGGATCCTACGAGTATTAGAGTCATATGTAGACTCAATACAACCACCATATTCTATAGATTCAGTTTTAGGTGAAAATCCTTTATTGATGTTATAATGATGTGACATGGTTTCTCCTTGTAATATTTTGGTATATATTAATGAATATTTTGAGATTACGTCGATGAGTCAACATGAGTATTCGAGCCCAAGGGAGGCACTGTAGTGATATATTAAAAATATTGAAGATATTCTACCATGTTCAATCCACATTTCTGGTTTATTTGTTTTTCCAATTTTTTGGGTCCTTAGGTATAAATATAAGACAATGGATGAATTTGGAAGAAGGAGTTTACACTAGATATGACATAATGTTTTTCAAAACTAGGATTTTGGTTGAGGTGTTTATAGCTAGTGATTTTAAATGAACCCAATTAAATATTTTATTTATTTATTTTTAATTTAAGAATCCCCAAATTCCTCCTTAAATACAATACTATTGAAATTATATATTGTTTACCACATAACATTTGGAGATTTTAGAGGATCATCTAACACTCATAGCTGAGGGATCAAAATGAGATAATGATGAGCCATTTGATCATGGTGGGTTGAGATATAATGAACACAACGAGTCCTGTTCATTCATAAATGACATATTATCCACAAATGATCAATCGTGAATCAATGAGGGAACGACTTTTTTTTTTCTACACATTAAAAATTCAAACTCTTGGATTCATGGTTATCTTATTTGGAATTTAATTTCCCCACCGTTTTATGTGATCCATTTTAATAAAATATATTTTTTATTCCAATATAATTTTGTTTCACCATGATGTAAAATGGGAAAATATTGTTTTTTCATCATTATGAAGTAAAACATGGTCAACGATGAAATCACCATTCTTCTTTACCTTTACACTGCATGTTCTTTATTTTCTACATCATTGGACCATAGTCGCATTTTTCGACATTGTCAGTGTATGTTTGAGTGCTATCGATCACCCAGAATCATGGTCGTTCTGCACCTGATTAATGGAATGTTGTTTTTGAGGATAGATTAGGTTTATTGGAATATTTTTTCTGATGAATTTATCGATAATGGATTCAAAGTGGTGAAAATGAGAAATGGGAGGTGCGACGAGTGGTGTTGGGAGGTTTGAGGGGATGCCTGTATTTGGATATCTCATAACATGTGGCTCAAAAAACAAAGTTTAACATCGTTACCTTCAGGATCAGTGGAGATATTATGGTAAAATGGAGTAAATTATAGTGTTTAGTCTAGATTGGGAAAACATATGAAGTAAATTTATTTGTTGGAAAAAAACAGAACTACATTTCGTGTTTCCAAAAGAACACATCTTGTGTTATCCAGGTTCTCCACAGTGGCTAGGGTTTTATCTACGTAATGGATCACATGAAATGTAGTTAGTCCCACATGCTATGTAAGACTATATTAGGAGTGAATGCTACATTCTAACCAGCACACACCATGTAGCCTCATGTTGATAGGCATTCTGTGTACTCCAAGAGTACACATACACAACATGTGTACATGGGAATTTTCTAGATAGACATGACCAAACTTCATGTTGGAACTAAATTCCATTTACCCTCTGTACATTGAATTTATATTTAAATGGCCATCCAGGCCATGTACAGACCAGTTCATGACCATATGTCTATGAGAGATCCCATTCCATGTTCCCCTCAGATACATCATGTACATTCATGGGGATATTCCACCCATTTCATCTACATCTTCTGGACTTGAATATTGGTTCTTAATTAGCCTATCATGAGAAATCTTCCACATAGAATGAGGTTGTAGACTTCATAGAGTATTTTGAGATACAACATGAAATATGAAGATCATGACACTACCTTTAGTGATGCTTTGCCGATGTTAGTGATCAGCATGGATCTATAGAGATATGATGGGGTTTGCAGCATGATATCACATCAGGGTGTGTGTCCCACATACCCCTTTCATTTGTTGATTGGTACCCCTAATGACATGGAGGTCTGGGTCCTCTATCAACTAAGTAAAACTCCCAATATCGTTTTAGTGTTTGGATCTTCTAATCATACATTGAGTAGTACCCACTATCATACTAGGGCATGAGTACTCAAAACACATAGTGGAACACCCAATTGTATAGGGGTGAAATTCCAATACACATCTAGTGATACACCATATCAGTTAAGGACATGGGTCCTCCACCTATTAAGTAGTAACACTTTACCATTCTAGGGTGTAGGTCCTCTATCGATTTACTGAGTAGTGCCCCCAGTCATAATAAGGTGAGGGTCCTATGTACAATGAGTAGAACCCCCTCAGGCCCTAGTGATTAGGTCCCATAAAAGATATTGTGCATCCCTTGGCCTCTTGAGGTTAGTGGTGAGGTGTCGGACCTCTACTTTTTTTACTTATTGATATCCATGTTTCTAAGAAATATAGATGGAAACTTTTGTGCTAGAGGTTGACTCATCTATTATATCTAATTTGTAGACATAGGTATCACTTTTATCTTACATTTGGGTTTATTTTTTGTAGTATAAATTTAGAAATATATCTATATATTTTTTAATATCATTATTGTTATTGGATTCAATGATCTTTTTTGGTTTCATTCTATCACACCCCTCTCCATTTTCTGGGCGTCCTTTTATGTTTTGTATATAATAACCGATGTTTGGGTGTTTCCAGAACGTGTTCTATCTTATGTAGATTAAAAGAATAAATAATGTGGTATTAGTGAAGAATAGTGGTACCAAGGGTGAAATAATTGTCATATGTTGTCGGAAATGGAGATCATTTTCCAGTCCCTCTCAATAGGTTTATCATTCAAAGATATCTTATGTTTCAGATTTCTTTTTTGGATGGGAGATTATTTTACCCCTTACACCGTGTTTATTTTTTTTAATCTTATGTATTCCATTGTTTTTTATTCATTTATAATTTACTCTAGAAATCAATGTCTTTTATTATTCATCTTCTTTATTTCATGGAGATGATAGGGCATGCGTGTGTGTGTGTGTAGGTATATTATGAAAATTCCACAAATTTTATTTACGAATTCTTGAATGTAGTATCTTGTTCATATACTATTTTAAGAAGGATTAGGGTTGTCACACATGTCTTAAGACATGCTATAAAGGGCTAGGTGGTTCAGATCTAGACATGATAGCCTTTCACATATGGTTTAGTGAATAGTGTTATGAGTGGTACTTCCCATTATATTGATTCAATATCTTACAATCAATATAGTATATCCATCTAAATTTTACTCCCACAAGGACCACTTCTTAATTATCCTTATAATCAAATATTAGACTTGAATGTTTAAGAATAATCTGAATAGGGTAACCCATTGTATGTTGGAGATTGGTAAATGATTCATGCAATTTGAAATGACTTCATTTCCCTTTTATATACATTCATCTTGTTTAGGTTTTGTTTCATCAGGGGCAATCTATATGATTTGTAACTATCTTCAAATAGGATTTAGTGTGTAATTATTTGAGGTATAAGATCGGTTGGGTCACCTAGAGACCAATTTTTGACCTTGGAAATTTCTCTTAAAATATTTATGAGTTTTATTTCATGATGCACTAACACATTGATATAAATTATCATGGTTATCTTTTCTTTTCCAATTAGAAACACAAACATTAAATGTAGAGGTAGTTGTTTCAATGTAATCATGGGTGTCCAAACAAGAGATGTTAGTCACCTAAGTTTTCATACATCAGCCACTTTATGTCTCTTTTTAAAAATTTAATAATGATATGAATCATTAATTGGAAATAACCAATCAAAACCATCAATGAAATTAGGTTCGATGTCATTGTTAGGTTCTTATATAATATTCCAAGGTTGATCATAGTCATTTCCTACAAAATTATTCAATATTAATTTTTCACTCAGTGATACAATCACATTAATAGAGCAGATTCTCCATGTTATGTAGTTTCCTCAGTGTGTGGGTATGTGTGAAAAATTAATGTTCTTCTTTTGTAAACTTCATTGAATTTAAAATATTGAATTTTTAAATATTCTCTAAAAATATTAGAATAAACATGAATTCATGGATACATATTATTTTTATAGTTTACTTCAGAAATGGATTTACTTGGATTATTTTTTATTTTGTGTTATTTTTCATAATAAATTTTGAGGTCATGTAAATTATTTGGAAATATAATTTCCAACACGATCACAAACAAATCATCATTAACAACATCTGGGAATATAATGACACAATTTTCTGGATGAATTATATCCTGGAATTGAGATCCATAATTAATAAAGATCAAACCACAATATAGGGTATATAATTAATTTAACCTCTTAAGTCATATAAAACATAAGATGATAAAATTTCTCCAGTAGCATATGGAATGAAAATGAACTTGGATATTGACTTTTGTTGTGTAATTGAGGTCTTATATGATTTGACACATTTCATCCCATGCAAACTCCAATATTGCATTGAAGAATCATTTTTATGTAGTATAATTCCATTAGGAACATAGTATATAAGGAAATATATTTATGGGATTAAAGAAGAGGTATAATGATTTAATATTTTATTAGTGTTTCCAAAATTTATTATTGAATCTGCACATGATGAATTTTATTACCATGAATCATTCTTAAGGAAAAGTGTAGTTGATATTTTTATTTTCTTTTGATGGTTTCTCGAGTTCAATATCAGATTTCTCTGTACCTTTTTCTGAATAATGTCTACTTTATCGGTTTTTAATTAGCATGGATTTCTATGATTGTGGATTTAGTGAAGGTTTAATTTCCCACACATAGTAGTTATTATCATACTCAAATTTCACTTACTATTAGATAATATTCTAGTAGGATATTTCCATGGTTTTTAGCAACCATCTCATCTAGATTTCCTAATCAGTTTTTAATTCCTTTGACTCTAATTCATGGTTCTCTATGTTAAGATCTAGTTGGTGGTGGATTTGTACTTCAAAACTAGAGTTAAGAGAGCCAATATATTTTATTTGTTGAAATAGTGATTGTTAAAATTCTATCGATATACTTCCATGTATTTTTATTAAAATTGAATATTTTGATAGAATATTGGTTCATGTATAGGTCAATCTAGGTTTTTCAAATTTCCAAATGCATTCATGATTTATTTGATTACTCACCATCTTCATTTTTTTCATGTGTTGTTGAAATTATCTTTTTTATAGGAAACAAAATAACTCTCAGTATCTTTCACCTGATCATGGTGGTCAATAAAATTACATTGATATGAATGAATATCACAAAACATAAGTAATATTGGTTTGGATATATATTTTCCAGGATCAATATTTCATACTAAAGGGGATATGTTATTCATCTATGGTTCAAAAAAACATGATTTTTTGGCATTTTTTATTATTTAATCAGGGGTTCCTCTAAAGTAAGTACCAATGGTGCCAAATTTTATTGAATTACAAGCTACCTACTATTTATTATATTGGTTACTTTTCAATTAATTCTACTCTAAATGATGAATATTGATGTCTAATTTCTCTAGTGAGTAGTCCTTAGTGGAATAATGTGGTGAACTGATGGTCCTAAATGGCATGTTATGGAAAACAAGAAAAATTTTACTGACTGTCTCCAAATACTTATAGAATCTATCTCCTAGGATATTACATGTTTTATATCAATCCTTAATTATTTTCATCATATGGTTGAAGAGAATATATAATTTTCTTCTGATTTATATTCTATAGAGTTAAATCAATTTGTTGCAATTAGTATAGTTGATCATCCAAAAAACCATTGAGAGAGAAGGGGAATTCAATCCATTTGATTTGATCCTCATCCATACCACTGAAATCATATTTATAACACTCCATAGATATTTAATTGATATTTGTTTTTGGATCCTATTTTAGATGGAACTGAAACATAGAAAATTGTTTACTAAGTTTATTTCATAATTCAAATTCATCTAGAAAATGTAAGGTATCTAATTTGGTTGTATTATTTCATGAATTAAGGTGTACATAAATCTATCAATGTCTTGTTATGTCTTCTTTATATGAATTAGACATTCCCCATATGACCCTCATTTTTGGATAATGGGAATTTATCATACTTTTTGTCGCACTCATTTCCATTGATTAGTTTCTTCTTCCTTCATAATGTTAGTCTAGTTATTATCATAACATTGACCATAAAACTTTGAATGGATTGGAACTAAAAATGATAGAGATGTCTTAAATTATTTTATTTTTATCTTTATACATAGGAAGGTAAAATAATTTCATTTCAGTAGGTGATGGAGTTTTTTATACAATGACACTACTACCATTTCGAGTCATATAACTACATTCTCTATCCTCATCTGCAAAAGATATTACAACTAAGATTAACATATCTATAATAAATTTAAAATACCCTACAACATTCCGTTAGAACTATCCAATTTTCCATGAACACTAGACCAAATAGGTTTTTCTTTATCTGCCATGCCATGTATAACTATCAGGTGCCATGTTCTACCTCTTCTGCCACATCTGGGTCATCTATAACAACATATTGGTTTTTTAAATATCTCTATATCAAAGAATTACCAATGAAGAAATTAATTTCTATGTATTGAATAAAATCTTTTTTATTTTCGTATCCATTTATCTGTGAGTATAGAAAATATAGATAACGAATTTATTGATTATTATGAATGTGGATAAAGACATATAGAAATGGACCAAAATGTTTTTTAATTGTTTCATGCCATTTTTTACTAGAGAAGGACGGATTATTGGAAAAATGGGAAATATGAACAAGAACAGAATATTTTTTATGTAATCATTATTGGTAACAAAATTTTATGGGAGGGTTGATTCTATCAATTTTTGGTGGGTTTTGATGGGAATTTTCTAATTTCATCAGACGTCATTGGTGTTTTGTTGTGATGGTTCTATAGGGAATTGGTTCATTAGGGTGTTCGTCTCAAGGAGACTCAATGTCGATGATTAATAATGGTCTACATCTATGGAGTTGTGTGTATTTCATGGATGATTGATTCATATGAATCTATTTAGTGTTATGTTGATTCTCTGTTTTCTTCTTTCACTAGTCTATCTCAATAACATGACATCTCTATCTATGGTGGATCAGTATGGTGGTCTTCACAATACCTTGGAACATGAGTTTGAGTAGTTAATGACATCATGTTGGTTTCATTACCATCAGTTCTTCTAGGGATGTTCTTCTCTAGTGATCTGATTGGGGATCAGAAAATTATGTTGAAGGTGTTTTATATCCAACGTTGTCATGATGTGTTTATGGTGACACTGATTAGTGAATCTCATACGATTCTCATTGAGGGTGGTTATCAAGAAAACCTCTCCACCCTCAGTTTTTAAGTTCTCAATGTTTTTGGGTTTAATTTTAAAATTTTAGTGTGCATTTTTTATAATGTGATTGGATGTGTTTCAATTTTAAAATTTACCCTCAGATAATTTATTTTATTACCAAGAGGTTCCCACATAACCATAAATTGTTTTATTTTGAAAATTAAAAATGTATTTGGGATCATTTAGCAGACATAACATGGATTAATCGATTATTGATTACCCTAGGGTTTAGTTCAGAGTAATCAAGAAGTCTGTTTTGTTCTAGGTGAGGTTAATTTGGTTTAATAGGGATAATTTTACTCATTATAAATGGAATAAACAATTGAACATTAGTTGAGGACCTATAACATCCCTCCTCTATGTTAAACACAAAAACATTCTTTATTACATAAACATGAACTTATGACAACCATGAGGATCAATAGGTATGGTGTCTTGGGAATTTAGGAACATTACATGACAACATGGAACATAAAACACTACGTCTTTATTGAAAACATATTTTACATGACAACAACATTCCTTTGTACATATCATTGTATGTGATAACACGAGGAGATGAGTAATAAAAGGGCGGGCTAAAAAGCCCAGTAAGGGGGTAAACACGGCATAACATTTAGAATATTCGACATTTTAGGCAATAGGAATATCAATGGAGAACAAGATAAACATGAACACAAAGGCATGATATAGCATGATTATTATAAAATGGGAATATGGAAACAACATTTAACATGATATTAGAATGAGCCAAGGATCATTACACATGTATCCTGAGTAAACCCTCATTGAACATGAATTATCATGAGTAAACACTCATTTCACATGAATTATCATTAGTAAAACCTCATTTCACTTGACGTGTCATGATTCAAATCTTTAGCCAATGAATTGGAGCAGTATCATGGAATAACCTTTATAAACATTTCATTTCATGCATAAGGATGATACATGAATCAATTAACATGAAATCATTCAAGATCATCATTTATTCCACAATAAAAAATGTGGAATAAAAAAATTAAAATCTATAATTAATAAGTATATGTTCATAAAGGTGAATACTGTTGATAGAGAAATGGGAATGGGATTCACTTACATGATGATTTTGGTATGGGATATATTGGCAGCCTAACAACATCAAATAGAAATCATAAAATGGGTTAATGAGAGAGAATGGGGTATCTCATCATTTAAACATAAAATGGACTGTAAGGGTGTAATATTACATAATATGCGAACATTATTAATGGAATTTGGATGCATAATATAAATGAATTTCTTTAATGTGAATGAGAATAGATAAATTCCATAAGGAATTTCAGCATGGTAATAGGTGTACATAGGAGGCATTAATAAAAGATAAATAGATCTATCACCATTCTAAATAAATTAGGTCAATATAGAGATAGTTTGAAAACATACCCCATTATTTTTAATTGGAAAAAAGGGTATAACAACATAATGAAATTTGCACAAAAATGATAAAGGAAGAAATACCTCACTTGGAAATGTGATCCCAAAGGAATAAGAGATGCTTGAGAGATGCTTCTTCGGAGCTAGAGGCACCATTGGAGGATTTTATTGTGGGCAGGTCAGAGTTTAGTCGAGCTCTAAATGTATGTATTGATGAGGATGGGGAGATTGTGTGTGTTTATATAGGAAAGGAGAGTGAATTCTTTTTTATTTCGGTTTAGGACAATAAATATTAAACAAATCAAAACCACAAACCATCCCATGGATTTTTCACATGGGTTCTTCCAAATTTTAGGGGAAACATTATTTTAAAAGGCCAATGAACGTATTTTTTAAAATATTAGGCTTTATTAGATGGAGGCGAGTCACACTCTAAAGAAAATCATTTTATAATGATAAAATATTTTATAAGTCTTGGAGAGTCCACTATGGCACCATAAAATCAATAAATCAAATATAAAATCACATTATTTTAAAGGTAAAACATATCTTTTCCGAAAACCATTTTTATTTTATTTTATTACATAACTATTGGGTAATTATGATGTCATAAAACACATTAAATATTTAAACGGTGTTCAATTTTTACCCAAAAATTCAACTATCATAGAAAATAATGAAAAATTCTCCGTTAGATAATATCAACATCCTAAATCCAAAAAATATATTCATTTTATCTAATTGAATTAATAAATATGGGAATTTTAATGTTAAAATAAAAACCAAAACTTATAAAAAATTCATGGGTTTTTAAAAATTAGGTTTTAAACCATAATAGAATTTACAAACGTATTCATAAAAATAATATTATCTTTTATATTTAATAAAAAGTAATTTACTAATAATATTTTATTAATATTTTATTTAGTTCAAAAATACATTAATTAATAAAAATATATATCTTAATTTAATTTTAACTAAAAATACTATTTGTTCTTTTTAAAACCATTTATAATGTAGAAATAATAAAATAAATGTAAATTATTTATACAAAAAATGACATAATAAATGTGATAGGGTCATGATACATAACCCCTTATAACACTCGCATAAGACCTAAACGTAATGTGTGCAATGGGGATAGAATCTTGGGGATGCTCGGATATCATATGAATTTTCATTAAAAATTGTTTGGGTCGTTACAATCTTCCCCCCTTAAGAAATTTCTCCCTCGAAATTTCATGTTCCCAAATTAAATTAGCTGAGGGTAACTATACTTCATCACTCCCTCCAATTCCCACATTTCATATTCAATATTGTGGTTTTTGAACAACATCATCACGAGGGGTATTGTATTATTTTGTAAAAAAATTTCTCTATGATCTATGATCTATACATGATTCTCTTCAGATGAGTGGTCATTCTCCAATGGTTGCACCTCTATATTGCGTACATGTGATGGTTCAGGATTGTATTTCCACAATAGTGATAAATGGAATATATCATGTACTTGATATTGGTTCGGTGGGAGTTTTAGTTGATAAGCCACTTCTCTTATCTGATCAATGATCTGAAAAGGGCCGATATACCTTGGAATATGCTTTCCCGTCTCCCAAATCACATTGCTCTATTCCACGGTGATATGGAATGGAATACCATGTCAACAACATCAAACTCCAGGTCTCATCGATGATTTTCACCATAGCATTTATGTCGGCTCTAAGAATCATTAATGTGCAGATAGATGGTCATAACATTCTCCACCATTTATTCAACCATATTTGGACTTAATAGTTTTTTCTCCCCAAATTCATCTTAATATGTCTGTGTTCTGAACATCTTCCAATTAATGGATTCATAAGGATCCATTTGGATGTATGAGTGGAAGCTGTTATTGTAAGATAAATCAACCAAGGGAAAATTATGATCACAACCAACTTTGATGTTCATTAAGAATTCTCTCAATGTTTCCTCATGTGTTTGGATAGTCCTCTCAGATTGGCCATCAGTTTGAGAATGATAAGCTGTAGTGACGTTTAACTCAGTATTCTGAGCATGTTGGAGACTCTTCCAAAAGGTAGAGGTGAATCTTAGATCTTGATCAGAAACAATCGATAGTGGTACTCTGTGAATCCTTAATAGTTCATTAATTTATTGATGTGCTAGTTGATTCAATGATAAATCCTCTCGAATTTAAAATAAGTGTGCATTGTTTGTAAGACAATCCACAACAACAGAGATTGCATTGTTTTCATTGGATGTATTCGAAAGTCCAGTGACAATGTCCATGGTGATGTTCTCCCATTTCCATGTTGGTAATTTTAATTGTTTCATCATCCTCTTAGACTTGTACTTCTCAGACATCACTTGCTGACATACCAGGCACATTGATTTATACTCAATGATCTCCTTCTTCCTGTTATCTCACCAATTATGCTCTCTAAAAACCCGATATATCACTATGTTTCCTTGGTGAATGTTGAAATTTGAACTATGTGCATAATCCCGATGTCCATTCATTGTCTCTAGATTTGATGGAACACATAGTCTTGTACGAAATCTCACAATTAATTCATTATTAACATTGAAATCCTAGGATTTCCATTTTCTAATAGTTTCCTCTTTCTTTTGAATTCCCAGATCATCCTTTTGAGCATCCATTAACCATTCCAAAAATGATGGTTGAGAAATAATTTGTGAAAGGATTGATGATGTTCCATTATTTATTATTACCATGTCTGTCTTCAACAAATTTATGAGTATTGGATCCTTTTCAGTTCTCATCAATCATAGAATGGCTAGGTTCATTCTACATAGAGCATCTGCCTCCATGTTTTCATTCCTAGGGTGGTAATGTATTGATCAGTCATAGTCTTTGATCAATACTAACCATCTTCATTGTCTAATATTCATCTCATTCTTCATGAATATATACATTAGGCTTTTGTGATCGATGTATTTTTAACCCTTATCCTCAAAGAGGTAATGTCACAAAATTTTATAATAGAATATTACTGCATCCAACTCTAGATCATCTGTTGGATAGTTTTCCTCATGAAATTTTAATTTCATTAAATCAAAGGCAATGACTTTGAGATTTTGCAACAACACACAACCAATGAATTTCTTTGAATCATCACTGAATACCACAAAAAGTTCTCCACTTTTGGGTAGTGTGACCACAAGTGCAGTGATAATCCTCATTTTAAACTCCTTGAAGTTATCTTCTTATTAATCAATCTAATTAAACATGACTCCCTTCTCTGTTAGCTAGGTAATAGGGTTGGTCAATCTTGTGAAATTTATAACAAATAAGGGATATTATCCAACTAACCCCAGGATGATACATATATCCAACACTGATGTTGGCCACGTCCATCCATCAATTTCAGATTCCTTAGTAGGATCCAGAGATATACCATTTCATTTGATGATATATCCCATGAATGAGACTGAATTCAACCAAAAATCAACCATTTTATACTTTTCATAGATCTTTCCCTTTCACAAGGTCTATAATATAGTTATTATATACTCCTCATGATCTTCCTTGCTTTTTGGTGTATATTAGAATATCATCTATAACGACTACAACACATTTTTCAAGGTTATATATAAAGACTATATTCATAATGTCCATGGAGATTAATGGATCATTATTGTGTCTAAAAGGAATTACTGTGAATTCATTGTTCCCATACCTTATATGAAAAGTAGTCTTGGGGATATCCTTCTTCTTCACCCTTACTTGGTAAAATATTGACAGAAAATCCATCTTGGAAAAGTATTGTTCTCCACATAGGTGATTCAACAAGTCATAAATTCAAGTAATAGGATACTTGTTCTTTAATATTATTTTTTTGAGCTCACAATAATTAATGAAACGGTGCATTGTCCCGTCCTTTTTATTGACGAAGAGGACTGGTGCACCCCATGTTGAATAACTAGGGCCTATAAACCCATTATACATATTATGTTGTACTTAATTGTTTATCTCCTCAAGATCCACAATAGCCACTCTATATTAAGTATAATATATTGTAAATGACCCTTGTATAAGAACAATTGAGAATTCAACATCCATTAAAGGAGGAAGTCTAGAAAATTTCTCAGGAAACACTTCAGTGAATTCCCTCACAATAGGTATGCCTACAAGGATTGTTTCTTCCTTAGACTCAATCATCAGAGCATGATTTCCATGATCATAGGGTAGTAGTATCCACACTTGAGATGATGGTGATAATATAAGGCCCCAGCCTTAAACCTTACATAATATTGAATTAAATGAATAATTCACATTGAGGATCTTTTCAGGTTTAGAGTTTTAGAGAATTAGAATATAACTATTACATCTCAATAGATTACAAAGTAGACACTTCTACTAAGTTTCCATAATAAAAAAACTCTTAAAAAGAAACATGTCTAGTTCCATGTTTTAGATAGCATGACATTTCCTTGATCCCATCCTTGACCTTATTCCACTTTAAGTCCTGTTAAAACATTTCGAAAAAACATGGGGTGAGCATAAAAATCTCAGTAAGGGATACACAAATAATGAAAACTGTTAGTTTTTCAAACATCATGTAAACCATGTATACTCTATCAAAGTAATACCTTCACCTTCATGAAGTAGTAAAAACTCTTCACTGAATAAAGTATCATTACATACCTTTTTGTAACCAAATGATTACCATAAAACCCATATAAAGAACACATAACATATATAAAGGTAACTTGGGACATAAACATACTTAAGTGTAATAACCATACGGTCGACTTCCACACATATCACTTATTGGAATAGCCATACGGCCAATTTCCATACATACTTAATGGAATAGCCATTCGGCCAACTTCCATACACAATGCATTGGAGGTTATAATGTAACCAACCGTCCTGGTATTCATGGCACCACCCGTCATATGGTTTATCACGTAACCACCAGTCAAATGTCCAAGTACCAATATAAAATCATAAAACATAAAACCAATATAAAGGAATGATAACATTTCCACATTTCAATCACAATATATCATAATAGAATCCTTTATCAAAACCATTTTCAATACCAAAATACATAAAAGAGTATATGGTATTTATTTCATTTTAAAAACATAACGTCTTGTTGTGGAAGCCAAAGACCAAATAATACTCGCGGCGGCGGAAAAGGTCGTTGTCACCGCGTACGTTAAAAAAAAATTCCTTTTTGTCGTTTAGTAAAATGAATCATAGAAAAAGATTCCTTTTGTATAAAAGTAAAATTCAAAGGGGTTTATACACCGTATAAAAGAAAGTTGTGTATAAAACGAAATATGCCTCAATGAAAGGAGATTAAGACGATGTCCCTTACCTCGGGTCTGACTTGACTCGATCGTTCTTTAACGTCCTGAATAATAAACTTGAGTTAATTTATACTTGATTAAGAACCTTTTTAAAGTTCATTATTCTTTTTATATCACTAATTTCCATGTTATAAACATTATGTAACCATTTAAGTTAATAATGTTTGTTTTATCAATATTTGGTTCTTAAGTCGAAAGTGGACTTCTTACAATTTCATGTTGTTCGTGTGGTCAAAGGTTCTTTATAACCAGAATGGCATTCCTGATTTGGATATCATATATATTATATATATCTATAATATACATGTAATATAATATTACATAATCATTTAGTGGTAAGAAATGAAATGCACCGTTCATGGAGACGGTAAGCCGTACGTACGCATGAACGCTACTTTCATTTCTTTGTCATATTAATGGAATTAAAACTAAATGAGGGGTATGTATATTTTAATTAGAGAATTATATTCATCATTTAGATATATCATTCATTATATATATCCATTATATACACGTACTTTTAATAGTACATTACATTTGGGGAAAAGAAATGAAATGCACCGTTCATGGAGACGGTAAGCCATACGTACGCATGAACGCTACATTCATTTCTATCTCATACTTTAATGGAAAGAAATAATAATGATATAGAGGTATATTATAATTCCAGTATAACATCATATATAATAACTTTAAATCCATCATTTAAATGTCCCACATATGGCATTAACGAATCACATCACTTTGAGGGGGCGGTAGTCCGCACTTCCTTAAATAAAGATATCGTGTTTTACCCATAATGGAAACCATAAAGGTTTGCCCAAAATGAAAAATACAGAATCTTAAAGAAAACTTAAACATATTATATATCATATATAAATATAGTGACACCTTAATGGTCACCTTTGAAGTTGTTAAATGAATATTGAACAATCATCGTTTCGGGAGGCCGAATTTCGCCATCCACGGAAACCGTATGTTCTTTAACCATTTGATGTAGTTGTGTGAGAGTGTAGCTCGAATAAATCTTATAACAACATCCTAGTATATTTAAGATACTGGTGTTGTTACAAAAGAAGTAAATAAAAATAGTTTAGGGGGGTTGGAGATGCAAAATAAAACAAATGAAAATGAGAGAATGAATTACCTTTAAAAGTGTAACCCTTTTGATTTGATCCTAAAGGCATCCTTTGAAAGGATTCTGCCCAAAGGGAATCCTCTAGGTTGAGGAGAGGGATGTGGAGAGAGTAAATGGGCAGGGTTTGGACGATCCAAAGGCTTGAGGAGTGTGTTAAATGAGGTAGAGGTGGGGGCCTTTTATAAGAGGAGAGGAGGGGCACTTTTGGAAAGTAATGAAATATTACTTTATTTGAAAATGTGTTTCGGTTTTAAAAAGTCACACATTCCAATAATTCGTGGATAAGGTGATAAGGGTTCGATATCCACCCATCCAACAATTTTTGGACATGTTTAGTTCATAGATTATACATTATCTTTCCATTTTATTTAAATCGTCAAATAATGATGTCATCACTGCATCATTATTATGTCATAAATAATTTAATTTATTTAATGTCTAAAAATTATAAATAAAATTATATGATGTAGGAAATCTGTTTATATTTTCAATGATTATTTATAATCAAAAATCTGACTTGTATAACCCCATTTAAATTTTTTTTTAGTAAAACATATCATGTTTTTGCCATTTTTACATTAACATTAAATAAAAATTTATTTATGTCATTTCCCAACCAAAGTGGATCCATGGGGTCCACAAGTTGACCCATGGCTTGTCTTGGTCGGCCATGACACATCCAATGAGGGTAGGACATGTGTCAAGCTCAGCTTATATTATAAAAACATTATTTTTACCTTAAACTACACTAATTACCACTAATCGCGATTAAAAACTTAATAAGTTACTATTCACCAAAAATTATTTTAATCTCATTGAACCACATTTTACTTCTTAATGACAACCATGTATGTCGGATTTTTCAAAATCAAAACACAATGATGGCAAAATTTCATTTAAACTGAAAAATCAGTTTTCATAAGTACCACTTAGTGGTTTCACTATTCATCAAAAATTGAAGTTTTTCAGAAAATTACCAAAAATTCACCCTAAGCTATATTTGATATTACTAATTCAAAAATGAAGTCTATTTTAAAAAATTCAAAATATATAAGTCACATTAATTAATTTAATAATTAATTCCCGCTGTCAGAGCAAATAGCGTCTTTTTATGAAACAATAAGTATCAAAAGATTGACACTACTTTAAGTCAAATTTCAAAGTGAAATTAATTCCAACGACAACTATTGGATTTAATGGTAAAAATATTTTCTAATTTCACTTTAAAACCAATTAAAAATATAATATAATCATATAAATAAATTAGATTAAAAGAGGTTTTGAATTAAAATACAACAATTTACACTATTCATTAAAAAAATGAACTTTATCGGAAAGGTACCAAAAATTTACACAAGGTAAATTTTGATGTCCCGATTCTAAAGAAGAGTTATTTTTGGTCCAATAGAATTTATATGATTGTTCAAAACTATATTTAATGACGGTTCGCCGTCAAAAGGTGATAAGTGAACCCTTTGTGAAAATTAGGGTATAAATGCTTAAAATTGAACTCTTTCCATATTTTAAGCCTTTATCTTTTATTGGGTAAATGTAAAAACATTTAAAAACATATATAATCATATTTTAGTTATTTCTATCCATTCCCGCCAGTACAACGACTACTTGTTAACTAACATTTAAAATAATATTATTTTATTACTTGTGTGCAACGTAAGTTTTCAAAGAAACTAATCGTTGCGTATCGAGTACGCTATCGAACGTAGAAACCCCTTTTAATTAAAATTAATATTTAATTCGTAAATATTAATAAATATGAAAATTATTTATTCTTTAATTACCTGGGATGTTACAGATAATTAAGATTCATCATCATCATTGAGCTTTTACAGAATCATGGGTTGATTAACCATATAGAGTGTGATTTCTCTCTTACTAAAATTTATGTTGTCTCTATATAGGGAAAGACAATCCATGCCCAGAATTGCATCACATTCCACCATAGGGAGTATGAATATGTTTTCCGGGAAGTTCAAACCACACATTGTGACTGGGGAGGAGTAATATTCAAGAGATGGAATGATTTCCCCATTTTTTTTCTCACTAACATATTTACTTCCATGATTTATGGTGTTGTTGGGATTGTTCTATGAAACTTTTTGGATATAAAATAATGCATAGAATAATAAAATATAACCCTACCATTCAATTTTTTTGTTCTTTTTCTACTCGATCCAATCTATAAAAAGGAGTAATTATTTTTATAATATTAAACACATAAAGAGGAATCCAATAAAAAAATGAATAACATATAAATGAAAATTATTTCATTAATTTATGAATTTATAGCCTTCAATCAATGTTATTCATGATCTACATTCCAACATATATTCTTAGGGTCCTTTTTTTATTCCATTAATAATAGTTTATAATATGCTTATTAATTTACCAGAGCAAATCACTTAGGAGTTTTATAATCTTGAATTTAGCAAGGAATGTTTTCTTGCACCATTTCATGTTCGAGTCTAGATAAAAGCTGTGTTTTTGGATTTTACCCTAAGATACAGAAGTGACAGAGCCACCTCTTCTTGTTCGTATCCATATCGGGATTTATTTTCATGATTTAACTGTTAATCTGTAATGATAAAAAAATTAGGATGTTTTTATTATACATAGTCTTATACCCATGGAATTCACTAGGTTATTATAATCCTAATTCCAAAATAACTAAACCTAGACTCTAATACCAATTAAAACAACCCTTTTCATTATTAGACACATAAACATGATTTATTGCATAAACATGCACTTAAGATAGTTGTGAGGATAATGAAGTATAGTTTCTTTGGAAATTAGGAATATTACATAACACCATAGAACAAAAAAACTCTACATTTTATTGAAAATATATTTTACAAGACAATAATATTCCTTCTTACTTAGAATTACAAGGAATTAATTAAGGACATGCATAAGAAAATTTTGGTCTATAAAGCCCCGTAAGGGAGTAAAAAAGGTATTACATGAATAAAATAGTAAATTTTAGGAAATTGGAATATCAATGGAGCACAAAAGAAAAATTAATGTAAAGGAATTATATAGCTTGATTATCATTACATGAAAACGTGTAAACAACATTTAACATGATATTGGCATGAGATAAGGATCATTGCATGTTGAGCATGAGAAAACCCTCATTGCACTTGAATTATCCTGAGTAATACCTAATTTATCTTGATTTAGTATGTGTAAAGCCTCATTTAACTTGATGTATCATGATACTAAACTATACCAAATGCATGGGATCTCAATCAGCATACATCATATAAAAACATTTCATTTCATGCATAATTATGCCACATTGATCATATAACGTGGAATCATTGAACATCATCATTTACTCCTCTAAAAATTAATTTTTAATATAAACCTAAAACTCTATAAACAATAAAATATGTTTATAATGGTGAATACCCTTAATAGAGAAATGGTTATAGTATTCACTTACATGGGGATTTTGGCACGAAAATTTTTGGCACCATAATGATGTCAAAAAGAAATCGTAAATTGGGTTGATGAAATATAATGGGGGATATCATCATTTAAACATTAAAATTTTAAGTTATAGGATCATGAAGCATAATATCCCAACATATTTAATGGGATTTAGATGCATAATATAAAATAATTACATGAATGTCAATTAGAAGACAGAAATACCTTACATAATATCGGTATGGTATCTAGTGTACATAGGAGGCATTAATGAGAGGGAAATATTTATATCATCATTAAAACATAAGGATATATGTTTGGGGGATGTGTGAAATCATACCCCATCATTTTTAATTTAAAACAATAGGGTATAACAACATAAAGAAATTTGGACCGAAATGTGAATGGAAGAAATCCCTTACTTGGAAATGTGATCCCAATGGTTTGGGAGGGGCATGAGAGAGGCTTATAGGTATCTTGGGGAACATATGGAGAATTATAAATAGAGGATTTCTGAGGTTGGACGAGATACAAATGTTTTGAGTGAATAGGAATGGGATATTGAGTGGGATTATATTGGAAAGAAGGGGGAATTCTTTATTATTTAGGTTTTGGACAATACTCATTAAACTAAACAAAACCATAAACCATCCCATGGATTATGCCCATGGTTTTTTCCAATATTGGGTAGAAAAATTATTTTATAGGTACAATGGAAGAACATATTAAAATATTAGGTTCGCTTATGTAGAGGTTTGTCACACTCTCAAGGAAATTATTTTAAAATTTTACTATATTTTATAAGTCTTGGAAGGTCCACTAAGGCACTATAAATGAAAAAAAAATTATAAATCGAATTATATTAAAGCTAAAATATATATTTTCCTAAAATGAATTTTACAGTATTTTATTTCATCACAATGTGGTCATTATGATGTAATAAAACAAATAAAATAAATAAACAGTATTTATTTATTACCCAAACATTCGACTGTCTCAGAAAATTATGAAAAATCCACTGTTAGATAATTTTTACATCCTAAATCTTAATTAATATTCATATTATGTGAAAAAATTTCTAGATATGGAAATTTTTACTTTTAAAATAAAAAATGAAATTTATCAAAAATTCATTGGTTTTGAAAAAAACATCTTTCAACCCATAATAAAAATTACAATAGTATCCCTAAAAATTATAATATCATTTATATTTAAGAAAAATTAATTTAATAGTAATATTTCATTAAAATATAATTTAATTCAAAAATCCATTAATACATCAAAATATATATCCAAATTAAATATTAACTAAAATTACAATTTGGGCTTTTAAAAAATATTTATGATGTAAAAATAATTAAATATATATATATTATTTATAAAAAAATAAATCACATAATCATAGTGCTAGGGTGTTGTTAAATAACCCCTTAATACACCCTAATAAGACCATAGGGTACGGTGTGCGATGGTGACATACACTTGGGGCGGCTCGTATAACATCGCTTGAGTGGTACATTCTATTAACTTCCACTTATCGAGTAGGAGATTTTGTTCAAGTATAACTTGTTTTATCTCATCTTCGGAGTGGTCAAGAGATAATCCTAGTGATTCTACCTCCATTCCATGATCTGAAAAAATGGGATTCGTATAGAGATATTCTACTAGATTAGGACATGACTTCATTTTTCTAGGTAAATTGGATTTGTTCAAGACCTATATTTATAATAATCATGTGATCACTATTAAATGGATATATTATCAATAGTAACAATTCTTAATAGTATTTTAAAATCCAAAAACATCAAAACCTGAATGTACATATGTTTTAAATAAATAGTTTACATATTAAGACATTTAATTATATCTGGAATAATTTTCAGTAAGAAAATTTTTGGTTGTTACAAGACCCTACTAGTTCAGAAGGAAATTTTGAAGAAATCTTCAATGAATAAATCTATTCCCATTATGAAAGGAATTTATTACTAATAAGAAGCAAAAAAATGTGCATGGTGACCCAATCATGTATTTCAGGAGGTTATGAAAGTGGGTTGGATGAGGTAATCATTTCATGGTTTTGAAATGGGTAATAGTGTGTTGACATGGTATTTTGATACCTAAATGTGATTATTATATCATAGTATAATTTGGATGTTGGGGTGAAACATTTCATGTAAAATTCTAGGGAACCAATATATTGGACCCTATAAAATATTATATTGTAGAAGGGGTCATCATTATTAGAATATTATGTGTATACAGTTCAAAAAAATAGAAATATAAAAAATTCACAAAGATATTGGATTTGATAAGATTCTACGTATTCATAACAATAGATTCCAATGTTATGATGATGATTTAGGCCTACTCAAAACATATGTTTCATGAAATGGGTAGCCCTTCATAAAATATTCACTCTAGATAGTCCATGGTACAAAAGTATATCATAGTTAACCATGATGGATTTATGTGGTCTAGTCTTCAAAACGATTTATGTCAGAACATCTAAAATGTTTTTACACCATGACAAGCATATAATAATTTTTATATGGTTAATTTTATCCCCCTATAAGCCCAGATCTTGATACTCTCTGAAGGAATGTTTCTTTAAATGAAAACATGAAAGATTAAACAAAAAATTATGTAAATTCTCAACATTCATGTCTCTATAGATTACCATGTTTCTCAAAATTCATGTTAGGTGGTTTACTTAAAAGAGAAACAGCATAACTAGCCTCCCCAACACACATGGAACTACTTTAATAATAACAATTCCACCATCAATGTTGATTAAAAACATTATTAAATTTATTTGAATCCTCAAGCTACCTTCTCCCTATTTATCGAAGACAAATAACATCAGTATGTCATTTGAAACAATCCAATTAAAGGAAGAAGGTTTTTATTCAGATTACTCACACAACTCAAATAATGTTAACGTCATAAAAATAAGTTAAAAATCCAGTTTATTACATTATTTACCAAAAGGAAATTATTTTCATGAATGCTAAATTTTTCACAATGAAGAAATTATTATTTTTTAATAAATACATGATAACATTAACCCTAAAACTCTCTAAACCTATCAAAAAATTGAATTTAATTCTATTTCTAGAATACTAGTTCCTAATAATTCATTTATCGACTCCCAAATGATTTCTACAACAAAATATAATGAATTATATTATATATTCACTTCCCAAACAAAAAATCACTACTAAAACCGTTATTATGCGTGGGATCTTTAGAAGATTTGGAAATTCAACAAAAAATGCCTTATTTAATAATATTACCTATCAATAATAATTACAAAATGGATCTATTTAATCCAAAATAGAGACCCAATAAAACACCCAAACACTCTTCTAATGATAAGTAAAAGATAGATCCCTAAAACAATCATGGGAGAAAGGTGACCTTGCTTGAACCAAAATAAACCCCTTGTAGAGGGACTTCACCAAACTAAATAAAATATATGTTTGATCTAGTGTATACTCTATTATTTTACTTCTCATGGACCCTTCGAAGGATCATAAATCAGTTGTGGGGTTACACCTCTTCTCCACCATATATCCCTTCATCAATCAAAAAAACTTTTAGAGAGGTGGTCGCGGGGGCTGTGGAGGTGTTTGGATAAACCTAATATGTTTGGAAGAATATATATATTATTGTATATCATAGTCTCTCCCTGATGTTATGTCCCTTCAAGTCTTCCTCGATTCTCCAAGAACCTCTTTACCGATAGTGAGGAACATGAATCAAGCTACCCATCATAAAATATGTGCCAATAGAGCATTATGGGGTTAGTGTCTAGTTATTTATCTTGTTTAAATGTGAACCATATGGTCCCCTCTAGCATAGGGTAATCCACTGATTATGATGGCCAGGAAAATGCAGTTTCATAAGA
This sequence comes from Viscum album, assembly GCA_963277665.1. Taxonomy (NCBI): domain Eukaryota; kingdom Viridiplantae; phylum Streptophyta; class Magnoliopsida; order Santalales; family Viscaceae; genus Viscum; species Viscum album. The sequence continues at coordinate 1,033,074,862 of OY728130.1, forward strand.
GTCTAACCCTCTATTTTCAATGCATAAACACTTTATTCTATGGTATTTTCACCAATATTGTGGGTTGGTTTGCATCTATCTCATCGCAAAAAATCTTGTTCATTACCCACGACTGATCTTGAATCAAGGTAGGGTATTCCATTTGTTATTTTTTCTGATTCTTATTTCATAAACATGGATTCATTATTATCTTATCATGAACTTCGTTTTCCCACCGATTTCATGATGTCATTTAATAAATTTATTTTTTTAATCCAATTTAAATTATTTATACCATGAACTCACCTGCAAATTTCGATTATTTTGTAATTGATCATGGAGAATTCTATTTCAATGAAAGTTTAACATTTGTTATTGTTTTTTTACACAACATGTTCTTTGTTATTTATAATTTTTCAACATGGGTTTAATATTCGATATGGTCGAGTTGGGTTCGAGTGTTATAGAACACTCATATTAAATGTGTTCATACACAAGATGAATGGATTGGTGTTCTGGGGATGGATTTAGTTTATTTTTAGGTAGTTGGTAATTACTATATAGATCTGAATTTAGATTAGTGACGATAGGTAATGGGAGGTGTGATGAGTGTCATTGTGAGATTTGAGTGAACATCTAGATTTCTATTTTTGGCCATTGGAGGCCAAAAATCAATTTTCGACACTGTTACCATTATTTTTGATGGATCGTATATACCATAATGGAATATATAATGTTTTAATGATAATATCTAGAAAACATTTGAAGGACATTTATGTTCTAGGAAAATCCAAAGTACACCCCATATATCTTGAATAACACATGTCGTGTTGTCTAGAGCCCCAGTAGAGGATAGTGTTTTCTATGAGTTAAGGTTCGCACACTGTGTGTCTAGGCCAAAATTAAATGTGAAACTACCTTAAGTCAATATGTTGTGTGGAGGATGGATCATTCCCCACAACCTCATGTGAAGGGACACACCGTTTACTCTAAGGGTTCATGAGAATTCTCTATGTACATGGGAAGGTTCCAGATGGACACAACCATACCCCAAGTGGTCAATACAAGACATATAGCCCCATTAAATGTCATGTATTTCTACGCAACCATCCATTCCATGTAAAGTCTAGTTAACAACCAGATGTACAAGAGAGGTCACATGTTATGTGACACATGGGACACATCATGTACCATCTCACATATCATCCACTCATTGTCCAATAAGTATCCTATAAAGATATATTTTCCATGTAGAATAAGAGGGTCGCCTATGTAGTTGTTTTTTGAGACATGGAATGAGGTGTGACAAGTGTGAAACTTCTTTTAATGATTCTTAACTGATGGTAGTGATTTGTTTGGTTTTCCAAAGAGATGCATGGGTTGGAAACCCCTTATATGACCAAGGCATGGGTCCCCCAAACACTTTTCACTGGTCTAGTGGTACACATCACGATATTATGGTTCAAGTACTGTGTCCACTATATGGATCCTTCATGTCGTACTTGGGTATGGTTCCTCTATTCATACATTGAGTGGTACCTCGTATCATATGAAGGATATGGACCTAAATATGGTGATTGGAACCCAATATCATAAAAGGGTGAAGGTAAAATATAAATTTATTTTTACCCCCTATGATGATATAGTGTGGTTACTCCACCACGTAAGTAACAATACATTTTTGTACCAATGTGTCGGTCCTCTATGTATCATCCTACAGAATTTGAATCATGGTATGTGCATTGATTTAAAAAAATTGAATTAAATATTAAGAATAAATTAATAATAATATATAAATGTAAATATTATAAATAAAAGTACATTTAAATATTTTTCAACAAATATAATATCATTATAATCGATGCTGATATAATGTACTGTAATTCTTAAAAAAATTATTATTTTCAATATATGAAAATGTGATTTTAAATAATAAAAAAATTATAAACATATACATATATATTTTATTATGTAGATTATTTAAAAACTTAATAAATATAATATATTTTGTAAAATAAAAATATTTGTATACTTATTTTCATTATAATGAAAATATAATTAAAATTATCAAAGGTAATATATTTGACAAAATGTTTGAAATGGTAAATAATGTTTTTGATAGACATTAATCTTTATAAAATATTAATAAATGAAATTTGAGAAGCTATAACGATGAATGATAATAAAATTTAACAAATATATATTAGATAATCTGTTAATTAAATATATTGATTTCCATTCAAAGTTATGAATATTGTATTATATTGAACTTTAAAATTTGGGACAATATATATATTTGATTATAATTAAATAAATAATATTGTGTTAATATAAAATAATATATGATATTTATATTTATATGATGTTATATATATATATATATGTATATATATATTAAATTTAAAAAATGAAACAAATATAAAAGATGTTAAAATTTAGGATATCATTCATTTTCTTTTAGTATTTGTGATATATTTCAGTATTGGATATGGTTTCCCATCATCTTCTCATACTGTAAATTTTAAGTATATTCATGTTTGGGGTGTATTCAATTTATTAATCCAATTTGACCACCTATTTTGTCGATACATTATATCTAGATTTTTCTTTCAAGCATATCAATTTTGTAATAATTCATCTATAAATATATTTTTTTGTGTTGTTAAAATCTGAATATGATGTAAACAAAAAATTAAATTTAGTTCACTCATTCTAATGAAATGTGTTCATATTTGGTTTATGTGTGAAGGTAAAAATGATAAAAATGACATAAATACATTTATATTTATTGAATGTTGTCATTTAATTTATAGTGATTACAAATTTCATTTAAAAAAATTAGCACTTCTATATAAATCAGCTTTCCTTCATACATTATTTTGCTTCACGGTGAGTATGAGTTTTCTAGAATAGTTTGAGAGGAGGGGCCCTATCGACATTTTCAATTTATTTCTAAAATTTTCTATTAATAGAAAATCCACTTTGGGATTGAGCAATTAGAGCCTCAAGATACCAAGATGACTATTCAAAAAAATTAAGGGCAAAAGATATTTCAAGAATGTTTTTTTGAAATTGTTTTATTATAAGTGACTATTGTTTCAGGGTATTTATTTTACTAACTCAAAAAAAATATTTAGAAATAAAACATATAATTGTAATAACTTTTTTTTTGGAATACTTTATTTATTTAAAATTATGTTATAATATTTTTCAAATGTCTTCACACCAAAATTTAATAAAGGATATTTTTTTATTAATTTCATATTATAATTTCTATTTTCTGGTTCTGTGTAAGTAATGTATTTCAATTCCTTTTTTACAAATTATGTTCATTAATTATTGAAATAGTGAGTTTAGTTATTTAAGTATGTTTAAGAAAATGTCTGTTTTTATATAACAGGTGTTTTTGTTATTAACAATTATATTGTCAAAATTTTACTTCATAATTTAGAAAAAAACACAATTGTATATATGTGAATATTAAAACACTTTTTTATGTAAATGAATTTTCATAAACTAATGTTTTTTTGTTATATAAAACCAATTATAGCATATATATTATATAAGTATATTTATTCTTATTTTAAAATTAAAATCCATTAGAATTATAATTAATATTTTCAATAATATATTTATTTTATAGATAATATTTCATTCAAAAACTAGACAATTCAATAAGAATAATTTCTATATTTAAAATTAGGTCGGAGATATATTTTCTAATCTAAATGAATTTTTCTATTTTATTTTTTTAACAATACTATTTATTTCATTTTCAATTTTTTAGTGTAAATCATAAATAATTAATCTATAACATTATATGTGCAATTACATGAATGAGAATGTATGTCATTCACATTAACCGGTATGACCATCATCTTATACAATGACATGAGATGCATTTATATTATTTTTATCACTTTCATTATTCTCATATATATATATATGTGTGTGTGTGCCTGTGTGTGTGTGTGTGTGTGTGTAATTCAGTTTAAAAAATGGTTTTATGAGTTTGATAAATGATATATTATTTTATTAATGTTAATAATCCATTTTTTAACTTTTCATGTACATATGAAACGATAAAAAATGGTAAGATTCGATTGTTCAGAATGAATAAAATGATCTCCTATAAAATGTGTATATGAATAAATTTATATATACATATTTATATGATTAGGATTCAGTAAATTTCATAGAAGAAACCACTGTCAGAAATTTATATAAAATTAAATCAAGCATAAAATGTAGTCAAAAATACGGAACTTAAATGTTGTTAATATGAAAGGGAATTGGGGAGTGAACTCTCCCCTCATCAAGTGTGTATGACAATAAAACCTTCAATGTTTCAAGTTACCACAAATTTTTTTTCATAATCTTATGCAAGGATTTCTAAAAATAACTATATTATATTTATACCAATTTTTGTGCATAATTAATTTTTAAAGTGGAATATTATTTTAAATGCATGTAATTTTAATTATGTTTTCAAAGGGCACATTGAAATGTATTTTTATTTTATTATCTAAATATAATTAAAAATCATTTCTAAAAGTTATTTTCAAAGAATTAATTTCTAAAAAGTTTATAAATGATGTTAAAAACTCTTTATTGGGAAATCGAATGCTCACCCATTATTTTGAAAAGATTTTTTCAAAGGTATCTTAAATGATCTATTTTAAACATCATCACTTTTGGAGATGGTTAATCCAATGCAATGGAGACATTTGTTTTATTAGTGTTATACTTTTATAAAGGTAATGTGTTGTCTAATCCTCCAGAATTTAGATTGGAAAATAGTACTGTGTTGTTTTTAGTGTTTTGTGACTGTTCATGGTCTTTTTATAAAAACAATTACACAACATTTACAAGAACTGAATCTGGGAGTGTGGGTTCGGGGTGTTATAATTGGTATTAGTTGAATAGTCTAGAGAAAATTTATGATTATATGTTTTCCTTTGAGTAAAACCCATGTACATTTTAGATGATTCGTTAGATATAAATTCCAATACAAAATCATTTAATTTGATAGATGAAACATCAGAATTTTCTTATATCCAATGAATGAATTGTGAGGGAACAGTTAATTAATGGGGGCGGGGAATGTGACATCATAGAAAATTTTAATAATTACATGTGCATTATTTTAAAACCAATTTTTAAATAAATGTATAATTAAATTAAATAATAATATCTAAACATAAATATTAGAAATAAAATTACATTGTAATATTTTTTAAAGAATATAATATCCCTGTAATAGATTTTGATATAATTTTATCACGACCCAACCCAGCGGGGCTCGGTCCGCGACTCCCCATGCCCACCTTCTATAGACTAGTTGCTAGTGACTAGCGCTGAGTAGGATGTTAGAAAAATGTGAGGCAATAATTTTAGGTGCCTATAGCCACACACCCATATACACCTAAATGCACAAGTGAAGTGATATATAAACAATCTGAAAATAAATACATGCATACTTCTAACCCACAACAAGAGTACAAAAAAAGAAAAAAAGGGAAAATACAATGCCCACAAAAAAACTATACAAGCATCCAACCTGCTCATAAGGAGGGGATCGTTTTCAAAAGAACCTGCTGGGAAGCTCCTCAGCACACCTCCGGTAAGCACCTCTGTCAGTCATGCTAACTTAGCTCCGACTACTCCGGGTCCTCTGGGGAATCATTCAAAAGGCATGTGGTCTTCACAATACACAAAACGTGGGTAGGTAAAGCCCATGTAGGGGTAAGTATAATGATACAACGTAGGTTCCCCAAAAGCAGCAAAAGAGAAAAGAGAAACCGAATGTCATCTGTCTTCTCATCCCAACCAGAGGGAACCCAAATGAGAGAGAAACTCTATCTTGAGGCGGCCCTTCGTGAAACTCATCAAGATAGTTCATAAAGGTATATTCCTATAAATATTCAAAGAACATCCACATATACTCATCTCAGGAACAATGCCTAATGAGGGTCCGACCTACTCGCCAATATCAGATTCTACACGAGGGTCCAAGGCAACACGTAACCTGAAAATCAAGCTCATCATGTTCTGTCTTCCTAGATGACAATTTTCTGAGAGTTACACTCTATTGGTTTACATCACCAACCCAGATGGTCCATCCAATCAACACGCTCATCAGATAACATCCCGGAGAACTTCATTCTTAAACAGGGGAACACCAAGCTCCTCGCATTGGGGATCACTCCTAGAGTCCGCTAGGGGATAACAGAACCCCACCTAGTCAAATGAAGATCTCATAGGTAGGGTATAACCCCTTGGATCTTATTGGGGATAACAAAACCCAATATGACATTCCACAGATCACATCACTCAGATAGAGGATCTTCGACCATGTAAATGTGGTCATGACGATGCTAGAAACCCCATCTGGTATTACATGCAATATAGGGGATCCAACTGATGATACCACAAACCCTACATAAACCAAAAACTAAGTAGGGGACCACATTATCTATGATACTGCAACTATACTGAAAACCACACACTGAGTAGGGTATCATATAACCGATGATACCACAACCCTAATAGTAAATCCCACTACCTAGGGGATCATATTCCCAATAATACCTCAAACCCTATGGGGGTTTCCTGCTAGATAGTGGATTTCCACCCTTGGAAAAGTGGTTACCATGATATAAAGAACCCAATATAGGGACGAAAATCTACAAGATTTTACTACGGACTCACCCGAGGGATACCACAACTGTATCTAAAATTCATCCCATTTATGGGATCAAAAACATGTACTCGGATAATAATGCCACAAAGAACCACATTAGAATGAACCAATGGAGTTCACTCAATTATTTTTGGTCCAAAAAATTCTTACCCATGTGACTTGCAACATCATCTCACTACAGAACTTCGAGGGTTAGACCGAGGCCACCAACTCATTCTACATGGAGAAAAATGGAGGATATGATATTTAGTCGCCTGAAATAATCATCTGTTATAAAAGATACAATTCACCATATCAAGCCCAAGTGGGGACCTCACCAATATGCCGAAACTAATCAATCAGATCAATCCAATGTGATCCCTTAAAAAATCACAATATTGGCTACTCATTCGTCCAAAACAGACACCTGATGAACAATTCATGTTTCTCTGTAATTGCCCAAATCTAGGATTGTGGGTCTTGCACCATAATCGTGGCCACAGTGCCTGAAATCTATCTAGAATAGTCTTCCTTACCATAAGGATCACAACGTCGTTGATGGTGAATCAATCAGATGATTAGTACAGAAGTTATGACAGGTCTATGTTGATTAATAATGAAATACTATTATTATTTACAATGTTTCACAGCTTCAATAAACATAAACAACTCATAAAATTACCAAAACAATCATAGAATATCCATCTAGACATAAGGTACATGTCTCCAGAAAGGGCTCTCAAATTGGACTTTAATTTGCATGTTACGGGGGGTCAGAGGACACAAAATTGTTTTGACCATACCACCACCTGTCCCACCAGAAACCACTGCACTGGAGCTGGAAACCATTGCGCCAAAGCCAGAATCCCTCATGTAGGATCCAAATACTATTGTGTCGCCACTGTTCCACCAATGACCTCGTTGGATTCTTCCATGGCTGCCACCGGAATTCGGCCTTGCCGCCGACAAACATTAGAGAACCACCAGTAGTACCCCGATGCTCCAAATTCAGATCTGAAACATTTTTCAGAAAGATCTGGACCAAAACTACAAAACCCTTATGAAAATTTGATGAAAAAAAAATTCACAAATGAGTTCCATGATTTTAAATCTTAAACTCCTACCACCTGGGCGAAAAGCTGACGTTCTATCCAAGATTTGCACTCCAATTCTTCCGCTTCAAGATCCAGGAGTGTCCACCATCATAATTGGAGCAATTCGGTGCATCATTTTCTCGATATAGTATTTATTCAGCGAAGAAAAGAGGATTTGGGGTGGGGATTGGTGATGCACCAATGATTATTTAACTCAAAATTCATCCATGCCCTAGAACAATCCACATAGTGAGGAAAATATTAGGTCGCCTCTAGTGTAAAAGCGGCATTCTGAACTCTACCATGAACTAAAAAATTTGATTTGATACTATGTTAAAATTTAATTTGAGTTCTCACCCATTAATAAATTTATTCATTAATTTATGAAAACGCCATTCATAACTGTTTCCTACAGAGAACCCACACCCACAAAGGTTTGACCTCGCCTACGGTAAACAACATGCTCTAGATGCAGTCGTGCCTTCAAATTTATGATCTGATCTATGGTTTAAGAGATTAATCATCTTAAAATTGTGAATAGTATAAAAAACATAATATTTATATAGAATTAATTTTGGAACAATGGGCATCATAATCTCATGCTGCATTCATGCCTATCTCTTGAATTATTCGTAGGAATATTCCAAAGTATTAATGGGAAAATTCTAAGTCACTATATCCTCCCAACATAGGACATTTTGTCCCCGAAAATCCATAAGCACAGGTGATATAATCTAAACTATGAACTGGGTTTCAAACATGAATGAGTTTACCAAAAGCCACACCAAAGCCACCAAGGGTTCCAATGCTGCAAACTAGCGCACACTATGGGGAACCCAAGGCCTATTTTAAATATATCCCAACAGAAATATCCCAACACAAACCTACCCCACACACACAAGTCCAAGTTACTCATCCTCTACACCTCGATACTATCTTCTTTGGGTGTCACTGACATGCCTTCGTGGTTTTAATCATGTAAATAAATGTGTCTCGGTGGGGGAAGGATCCATCTTCCATGGGCATTCAATGAACATTTAACAACAACAATACATGGTCTTACCAACACCCTATAAAACCTTGAGCAGCCCATGGAAATGAAAGAGTACCACCTAACAGTGTCTAGAAAAACTGATGTTGAATGTATAAATGACCTATATCATACCTCTAACAATCATCAGAGCATCTTGGTCAACAACCTCTAAGGCCTGCAGTAGTCCTTTACCCCATCTTGCAGCCCCCTGAGCCCGGTTTGGACCACCGAGGGGTGGTGGCAGCAGCGACTCATACCGCATGCCTCCTCCTATTGCTACAATAGCTCTGTTGCCATGCTTGCCACCCAACAGACCTTCATAATTGAGATGATACTACTGCCAAGGTAGCATGTCGACCATCTCCTTCTCAGCAGCACGAAGGGTATGAAAAATCTCTCACAACATGTCCCTGAACGTCACAAACGTAACATCGCCTCTCTCGTGGCAGACCTTATCTATCATTAGAGCCCTGACAGTCCTGAGCATTATATCCTCCATCCAAGGGCCACCTCCGAAAACATCAAGCATGGCCGTACCCGTGCACCTACCATCGACAAACAGCTACCGAACAAGCTATCATGGTCCTAGATCTAGTGTTCCCAACACTAATGGGAAGAATGTGCTCAGCTAGAAATCTCAAAACCACTAAGGCCTGATACATCCCTCCAGCATAGGAGGGATGCATAAAAAAACCACACATTCACATATTTATATTCTCAGGCCCTTCTCGAAGGTCTGATCCTGATAGAATTGGTATGTAACAATTTAAACGGAGTATAAAAATAGGTATGTACAATTCGATGAGTACTCCGACACAAGAATTCCCTCCTTCCAAAGCTGTAGAAGCTCCTCAATCTACACTAACCTCTGTGTCACCAGATATAACTCTTCCCTGAAGAGACACTCATACTCTATCCACGTGAGCGTCTCCTAGTTTTCTGATTACGTCACAAGACACTACCATATCCTAGTTGAACCATTGATAAGGCCTGCCGCTAGGACCAAAATATGATCTTGAGGTTCCCTTACGAGAAGGAATACTCGGGTGACTACTTTGAGCCAGTCATCATCTGCATGGGGTTCTATATCACCCTGGTACCTAAAAGGTCACTGACTCTGAAATTCATGTAGTGCACTTAGCCTATGCACATCCTCATCTTGCACAACTGGCACCACCAACTACTCGATGGGTTATGGCTCAACTGGTAGACCACCTGCAGGCCCAACATCAGAACATGTGACCATATCCAAATCCTCTAATCGGGGAAGATCGTCACCACTATACTACTGTCAAACCCTTACTGGCTTGGATCATGGAGGCATCATGAATGATTGTCAGCATGCAACATGGTCAAATAGTATATCTGGGGAGCTGACTCAGGAAGTACACAAAAAAAACCAAAACCATGTCTTATATGATGCATTAAAATTATTTAATTGAATCAATTTAATAATGTATTGAGTATAAAGGAGGGTTATCAGAGTCCTGGTGAATCGAAACGTCGGTTGTCGCACCAACACTAGAGTCCCTGGCCTGAAATCTCAAATCGATACATCTTAACACTACTGCTATGAAACCCAAACCAAACTCTAAGCTAGACCAGCTACATTGAGAGATTCAAAAGTTGAATCCTCCTCTGAAACCACTCTATCAAGACCCAACCCAGCGTTGCTCGGGACGTGACTCCCCATGCCCAACACCAATAGGCCAGGGTCCGTCGACTAGCACTTAGTATGCTGTCAAACACATGGGAGGAATTAGCCATAGTTATTTATATTCAAGCACCCACATACACCTATATGAAAATGTGGAGAGATATATATGAAAAATGAAAATAAATAAATGAATACATCTATCACACAAGTTGATTACATGAAAAGTACAAAATGGAAAATACACGGCCCACAAAAAACTACAAAGCATCCAAAATTCTCATATGGAGGGGATCACAATCAAAGGTGCCCACCAGAAATCTCATGAGCACAGCTCTGGTAAACCCCACAGTCGGACATGCTCACTAAGATCCATCTAATCCAAGTCCTATTCGGACTCCACTAAATTTCCTATGGTCAGTACAAGACACAAAGCATGTGCAGGAAAAGCTTGTGAAGGGGTGATTTTATAGATACTCAGTTGGTGCCCCAAAAAACCCCTAGAAAAAGGAGAAACTGAAAGGCATCAGCCTACTCATCCTGGAAAGAGGGAACCCAAATGATATATAAACTCTATCTCGAGACCATCTTAAGCTAAAGTCAACATGATAGCTCATGCAGGTATATGGCCACACATATACCATGAACATACACATATACTCATCTCAGGCACCAAGGATCATGATGGTCCAAACTCATCACAAATTTTAGATTCAACACGAGGTTCTAAGGCAACCCATAACCAAAGGAACATGCTCGTTAAGCTCTATTATCCCATATGAAAACCCTCTAAGTGTTAATGTCCATATGGTTACATTGACATCCTAGATGATCCATATGAGTGATAACGCTCATTGGATATCATCTCTGATAACATCACACTGAAATAGAAGAACACAAAACTCCTCAGATAGAGGATCTCTATTAATGTCTACTAGGGGATACTAGAACCCCCCTACTCAGACGAAGATATCACATATAGGTGATCACTCCCAGGAAATGTTGGGGGATATTAAAACTCAATATGACATTCCACATATCGTATCACTTAGATAGAGGATCGTCACCCAAATAAAGGCATTCAAGGTGATGCTGGAGACCCCATCTGGTATAACTTGAAAAGTAGGGGTTCTAACAGATGATACCCCAAACCCCACCAAAACCACACACAAAGTAGGGGATCAAATTAACCAGGATACCGCAACCCTATAGAAAACCACACGTTGAGTATGGGATCATATAACTGATGATACCACAACCCTAATAATTCAGCCCACTACGTATTGTATCATATTCTTGATGAGGCCACAAACCATATGGGGTTTTCCTGCTAGATATGTGATTTACACCTACGGTTAAGCGGTCAAAGTGATACCATTAACCTGATCTAGGTAATCAAATCTAGATGATCTTTCCCTAGACTCACCCGTTGGATACAACAACTATATCTGAAATTCAACCTATCTATGGGATCAAAATCATGTAATGGGGTTGTGATGTCACACGAAGCCTCAACAGAACGAACGAAGGGAGTTTGTTCAACCAATTATGGTCCTAACATAGCTAACCCAAGTGACCCGCAACATCACCACCTAACACACCTACTTTGCTGAGGCCAAGGCCACCATCGCATTCTATGTAGAAAAACACACAGGATAGGCAATTTACACATCTGAAACAGACAACTGGTGAAAAATTACTATCAACATTGTATGCCCGAGTGGGGCCCAGATGTAAATGGTGAAACTCATCAATGGGATCACACCATTGAAAACCCCTTATGGAAATTCACGATATTGACTACTCTATCATGAAAAACAGACACCTGATGGAAAATTCTCGTTTCTCCGTAAATACCCAAACTCAGCCTCATGGGGCCCACACCGTAATCTTTGTCCCACCATATAATATGTATCAAAAAACATTCCACCATACCATTGGGATCACAATTCCATTGATAGTGTGTCAATTGGATGCTCGGTGCAGATGTTATAGCGGGTTGAAGTTGAATAATAATGAAATATTTTTATTATTTTCATAGATTCATGGCTCCAGTAAAATGAACATAACACATAAAATTCCAAAAAAGATCTCAAAAGGTCCTTTTTGACACAAGGAAAGTTTCTCCTAAAATGGATTGAATATTGGACATACTGTTTGCGAGTTACGAGGGTTTAAAAAACTGCATAAAAATTCTGGCCAGAGCATCGCCTGTCTCTCCAGAAACAGCCGCACCGGAGTTGAGAACCGCCGCACCACATCCATAAACCACCACACAAGATCCATAATCCACTACGCCACCACCACCTTTTCCGGATTCATCCATGGCCACCACCAGAATACCGCCATGCTGCCGTAAATCATCTGGAAACAACCGGGAACACCCCAGTGCTTCAAATTTATATATAAAACATGTTTCAGATAGATGAGGTCCTGAACAACACAAACCTTATGAATATTTTAAAAAATACTAGAAATAAATAGGATTAAGGATTTTAAAACTCAAACCACCTACACCACGGGTGAAATACATATATTTGAGTCTGTGTTCGTGCTCCAATGCTTCCGCTGCATGATTAGGGAGTGTCTGTCATTGGAATCAGAGCTCATCGGTGCACCATTTGCTCGATCTGGGAGCTCATCATTGAATAAAAGTGTATAAGGGGTGGGTAAATCCACTTATTAAATGTGAAAGAAGGGGTGGAGGTTTTATTTTTTATTAATTAATTAATTCAATAGCCATCCACACCCCCCGACCAAACCTCCCTATGAAGAAAATATTAGGTCTCCTTTAGGGTATACATGGGATATTGAACTCAAAGACGCTATCATAAATTCGACCCAAGGCTAAGATTCTTAGCTTTTCTAGTGGACTCCAATAAATAAATTTATTCATTTATTTAAAAAACTGCAACTAGTCACCTTTTTCTACAATTGGCCCACACCCACAGTTGTTACATCTCGCCTAGGGTAAACATCATATTCCAAATGCATCCATGACTTTGAATTTTTTATCCGAGCTACATTTTATGAGATAAATCATCTCTTGCCTTTTCATATTTTAAAAATAATTAATATTTTTATAAAATTAATTCAAGGCACCCCGGGCCTCAGAATCACATGCTGCTATCGTGCCTATCTTTGGAATTATTTGTAGGAAATAATAAAAAGTCTGACAGGAAAAACCATCATCACTAGAAATGTAAAAATATTCATAAAAATTATTATTTTCATCAAATAAAAATTTAATTTTAAATATAAAAAAGATTTTAGACAAATTACTTACACATTTTATTTTGTAGTTGATTTCAATATCAAAAAAATATAAAATATATTGTAAAATAAAATTTATTTGTATACATAAATTCATATAAATCAACCTAAAATTAATATTATTAAAGGTAATATATTTTATAAAATATTTGATTTTATAAATAATGTTTTTATTAGAGATATAACTTTGTAATATAATAATAAATAAAATTTTTGTAGTTATAACATTTGATGTACTGAAATTTATTAAATAAAAATGACTTGATTTATAAATAAAATAAATTTATTTTCACTAAAAATTATGAATTTATATATTATTTTCAATTATTAATTTTATACAATATATATTTGATTATAATTAAATCAATAATATGTATATAAATATTTAAAAATATTATATATATATATATATTTATTTATATAAACAATGATATATATATATATATTTGTTTTGAAAAATAACACATCTATAAAAGATGGTATAATTTAGGATATATTAAAACATTTAAATGAAAATTAATATAAAAATTAAAACCAGAATGGTAGGCCTGGTCTTTTTCAGGTTCATACGAATAGAATCTTCTAGTAGGAAACATTATCTTCTTTGACTTAAGGATCCATAACGGTCGAGTGTGGTTTGTGAGGTTTAGGGTTTGACTGATGGTTAGGAGTCGATCTAAAACGAGGTGAATGTGACGGTTTACTCCGAGTCGATTCATGTCATGGTTAAAGTCGAGTAAGAATCTAGATTTGGATTTGGATCAGATTTCAAGCCATTTGGAGTGGTGTCCGAAGGCCTTTTTGAGTCAGATGAGTTGCATCGAGTATCCGAATGGGATCTAGAGGTAAAACGATTTTCATGGTCCCAGATCAAATGTCTGCGTAATTAATTTTGTTTTTGATATCCAATTCTCCTTAAAATAAGTTTTCCAATTGGAATTTAGATTATTTTTATTTTTTTCATCATCATATACGTCCTTCTGCATTATTATATCTCATATATTTCAATATTTTAATTTTGTTACCCATCGTATTCTTCTGTTGTCATTTGGATAAATGTTCATTTTGTGTTGAATTATATGTATTATTACAATATATCAACTATATTCATCGATACATTTGATCTAGCATTTCCTTAATTCATATCAATTTTTTATTAGTCCTTTTCGGATCATTTTACTATGCTCTAGAAATATGTGTTTCGATGTAAATAAAAAATTTAATTTATTACCGTCATCAAAATGCAATGATTTAAACTTTGGATTATGTCTGGATGGATCCATGATAACAAAGACATAATTAAGTGCATATTTATTGTATGATGTCATTTAGTTACTGGTGATTTCAAATTTCATTTGAAACATGAGCACTACAATATACAACATCTTGACTTTATACATTTTTTGCACTGTGAGAATGAGTTTGGAAGGGCAGTTTGAGAGGTGGGGTGCCATATGTCGGTACCATATTGTCTATGAAGTTTTTTTTAAAATCTTATTGTTCGACTCAAATGAATGTGTCAATGTCAAAATAAGAATCTTCCCTTTCTTGTTAACTTCATCATATCCCCCTAACTTCTTTCTCCCCCTTACTTTTCAAACTATCAGTTCACTCTCTCCCACTTATTGATAAGAAATTAAAAGTTCAGGGTAGAGAGGGTATCGATTCACACTTATGAAATGTTCCATCAATCATTTCACTCTATTTCTACTAGAGAAATGTTCGTTGTAGATAACAAGAGGATTTGATTTAGACAATAATGTAGCCCATTATCTACTGATCATGATACCTCTTGAGGTTATTAGTCATGTACTTCATCTTCACTTATTTTACACTGTCATTTTAGGATAAATATGTTGATTATTACAGAAAATAATCCACATGAATCTTCTACACCTACTTTAACAAATAGATCAAAATCATTAAACTAAAATATGTATGATATGTGACCTTGGGTAACTTCCACTCTTATTATGTCCTTGATTAATTCAGTTAGACACCTGTTTTTAATTTATCATTATTTTGGGTAACCATGGTTGATAGAGTGAGAAATGATATACTTTTTCCAATGACATATTCATCAACAAATTTATAGAGTACGTGAATTTGATACCAACTGATGTTGATACTAATTGAGATTTTTATTCGGGTAGTTTCTTCATTTGTCTCCCCTTTATGAGAAACACTCCTCATAATATTCATTAATGATGACCCTTTATTATTTAAGTATTTGAATATCAATTGAATAGTCATCCTTTGATAAAAACATATACATTTTTTCTTAAAAGAGTAGATAGAGTTCACTACATCTCATGTTCTCCCATAGAGAGCTTTCATCACCTGAAATTCCCAGTATTAGAATAAAAAATATGACTCACAAGTAATTTAAGGAAATTTGGAGGATCATCCCTAGTTCTTCAATATGAGCATGAAGGATGATATGATTTTCTCAAAGAAGATGATCCATTTTATCAACTGCTTACACTTTCACATTTTATGTTCAATTATGACTATGGTAGTGAGGATCTCAACATTTCTTCCATCTCTTTCGGAATGAATCATATTTCTTCAAGAGCATTCAATGAACTAGAATCTCATCGTAAAAATTTCATCATTATGAGGAATTCTTCTTGAGATGGGAAAATTCAATAGCAATTCTATCAGTATGACCAGCCTTGTGTCACCTGACACACAAAACCTCTTTATCATATGGGGTGACTTTTTTGGGAAACCTCTCATTCACTTTTCCTTCATCATGTGGAAAATATTTGATTTATTTTTTCAGTAATAATAGATTTTGTGTCTTCCATATTTCACATTCTCTTTAAATATTTTGGCCAGATTACTAATATATCATTTGGAACTGAGGCCTGAAGATTAGATCTTCCACAAGGCTTATTCTGAGTGACATCCTTATCAGTATCTCTTTTGGATGCACCATCCACCATTATCATGGACATAGAATCCAACATCATCTCACATTTCCATCTTGAAATCTTCTTTGGAGAATTGTTTTTACAACATTCTTCAGATTAATTCCCAAGGCTGCTTCTTCTTTCATTGATTGAAGCTATGGTCCTGTGTTTATATAATCTCTAGATATATGTTGAGAAAGAGATGAACCTTTCTTGTGACCACTCCCATTGCATACATCAGAGATGTAGTCTAGAATTCGAAATCTATTTCATGTATAAAAATGTTTCTATATTTGTAGATTTTTCTTATTTATCTATGGATTTATCTACTTGAGATGGGATTTCTCTGTGATTTTACATTTAAATAATTGAACCAAAAATCTAGTGCAAAATGCTGAAATCTAATGCAGCTCCAACAATGACCCAAAAATCATGACTATTGAGTTATTTTGTATTAGATTGCTAGGACATATTATTGATGTGTTGTGCTCTATCTAGGTACCACCTCCCAACTTGTGGTTCCTATCCACACTTTCCAGGGTGATAGGTATCTCATCAACAATCTTCATCCATACTTCTTTATATATTTTCTTCTAACCTGCACTTTTTTTAGAAACAGTTATAGAAACAATAGTACAAGTAGGTATGGAAGGAACATTCACTTTCACAGCTGATTGTGATTGATCATTGAGTGAATTAATGACAAGGTTATAACATGTTGGATGTCTTTTGAGAGTATAATCCTTCAATAAGCATTGAGTGGTGTAAGAAAATATTTCCTTCATTAGTGGAGAATATATATGTGTCTTCTCAAGAATAGTCATCTGAGATTTCAATTATAGACAATTCATAGAGTATGAATTTATGGTCACCAATCATTGTAATATTCTATTCAATAATCCTCTCCAATATGTAAATTTCATCATCAAGTACATTCACCAAATTTTGTTACAAAGAGTCACATTTAATTATCTTTTTGGAATTTTATTACTAATGTAACTCATTGTCTTCAATTATATTTTCCATATCAACTTCAAGTGAATTGATCTTCACTCTAAAAGTCTCATTGACACTATCATTAACATCAACATCCATGAGTCATTTTGATTTATTTATTTCAAACCATCTATTTTATGATTTAATGGCTCCAACATATTGGAGGAGCATTAAACATTCAAAAATATTTTATTTCAAGCCCTTCTCCATAACATTAGTTTCTTCTTCCAGTTGGGTGATCTATTCTGTCAAACTTTGAAATACTCCATAAACTAGGGATGCACTTTCATTATAAATATCCTATAGAAAAATACTTAATCTATCGACTGAAAATTCTTGATATGTTTTTGATTGATCAACATAACTTGTGGAATAATTTTCACCATGATAGCAATTTCCAAATGTACTAACACATACCTACTAATTACCAAAGGTATGATGGTTTAAAATATTCTTCATGGGAAATTGAGCCACCTTCCCATTAACTTCCATTTGTGATATGTTTTCATTATTAGCATGGAATGTAGAAACAAATGCATCCAGTTATTTAGACTGGAGGGAATTCTTCATCATAATTCTATTCTCCTAAATATTCATATTCATCACTTCCGTGGTAAATAGAGAATATTACTGAGAGATAACTTAATCATCACTAAATCTGAACTTTAATGATAACTCAAGAAAGGAACTCCGGTCTTCATTTAGATAATATATTAGAGGTGAACATTGGCTCTGATACCAATTGAAAGGACCCATTTGGGATATTCCTAAAATTTAGAGGGGGTGAATTCATGTTGGGGAATTTTAAACCAATTCCATCATTTTATCCCTCTGCCTCATAACAAGATATGATCTAGATTATCATATTCTCTTTTCCCTATCTCATGTAATAATAAAAAGAAAGAAAGATATACACCATATATTTTTACAAGTTATACTACTCAATGAGAGAACCTAGTCCTTACCGTGTATGGGGATGACCAGTAGACAGATTCACCACCATAATATGTGAGATATTACACTAGATTGGCTAAGAAAAAAATCCTCTAGCCGGTGTGGATCCCTACAGTTGTTTTAAGGAAGGATATAATCGCCTCCTAATGTGGGTCCCATCACATGGAGTGGGAAGGAAAACAATTCTCTTCCAATTTAAATGATAAAGTTATTACCTTACACTAACTTGTTCATTTTACTGCATGTAGAGAAAGATATCTTCCTTATTAAAAAGGATTTGAAACAACAATAGATACTTCCACCTATGGAGACCTATTAAATGACACAATACTGATTTTTTATTTCTCCCATAACTTGTTACATGCTTATCATCATGCAAGTATCCTACCAATTCTTTCCCAGTAAGAAAAAATGATATTTGCACACTCTACATCCACTACTTCTTCTGTGCAAAACTAGTATCACTGAAATCACTTCATCACACATTCTCCTACAGTGAAAAGCCAACTACATTGAACCCTTCTCTTCTTCTCTTCTATAATCACAAACTCTCTTTGTCATTATCAGAACAATGAGGATCAGCTCAGCATGGCCAAATCACAGTTGAACTGACCAATATAATTGTCAATAATCAGTTAGGAACACACTATTATTCTTCTTATAATCTTCCTTATATTCTCAACACCAACACCAGAGTGTATCTGTATACTTTATTCTTCATTTGTGCAAATATGATTTTCGTTTCACATAATGTTCTTTTTATCTTATCATTGAACAACGAGGGTGTTTAACACAATTCATGTGAGTACAGTACTAAATATCTTCATAAAATTGAATGGTTCACGGTACTCTACTCATTTCAATGATGCTTCTAGAATTATAAGAACATGTCGAAGTCCTGAAGGACCCGAAATATCTCACGCACCCTTGTCGGTGTCTTGTGTGAAAAATTCATTCCTTTCAAGTGAAATTACACTATTGTAACGTAAAAAATCTTTCACGTAATTCTCATTTTACATGAAACATTATTTTTTGAAAATAATGATAGTTTTTATGTGTAACACATTCTTTTTAGTGCACCACTCCTACATGTTTTTTATGGCTCAGGACTCAGGATTTTTCAATGTGTTGAGAGTTAACAATTGAGATGGGGTCACCTCATATTTATAGGTATTATTTACCCTATATGTAAAAACTCAATCTTATTTGTAAACCCCAATTCATGTGTGTAAAATTTCTGTCCCATATTTACATTATTTTTAAAATCTGGATTTTTACGTGCACTAGCCTGATTTTTTCTGTACCACATGCCTCTTTTGTTTTTTTATTTTCTGAACCTGAAGCACCACATGTGTGGAAAATAACAAACTTGTATTACGAAAAACACTAATTTCAAGAACATCATTGTTTATTTTATACACATCAAATTTTTTCCATTTTTTCTATTCTTATCTCAATGATACACTTGTATGAAAAACATCAATCCATTATTTCAGGCACACCCAATTTCACACACATTACCAAATGTTTCATGTAGATCCCTGCTTTTTTAACGCACCTCTTACATTTAAAAAATTGTAATGATTTGGTCTTGAAACTCCATGTACATGAATAAAAACCAACTGTTCAAAAAAATTCTCACAATATCCATTTTCAAATTCACATGTCTTCATTTATTTTCAGTTAAAAAACTTTAGAAAATCTAATGAATAGTGTAACCTTGAAATCTTATTTAGAAAGAACACCAATGCCTGTACACTATCTTCTATATTATTCAACAATCAGATTCTTTCATCATGAAATCATTCCAACATGATATGTTCTCATGGAACAACCCACTTTTGAATCATTAGATTAACTATGGAATGTACTGCAACATCCCAATCTTCCAACAGGATCATCCAATACAGTTAGCATTAAATACATCTGACATCATCTTCTCTCCCCCTCTCTATCATAGAGATTGCATCATATGTTCTCCATACATAAGATATTAGACATATACAATCCAAAAATCACCATTTGATTTGGTGTAATGTAATTAAAAATAAATATCCATCTTAAAATGCTAGTACCATCCACAAACTATCTTCTTCTCCAACTCTTCCACCTCGAATCATCTTCCACCATTCTTCTTGAATCATCCTCAAATGAATGATACATCACCATTATACATTATTGAAAACAATGTATAAACATTGGTACATGTACATTGAACATAAGATTTGTTCATCAATTGACTGAATTCAAATCTTCATTAACTTGGGAGTTCCTCGTCGTCTCCATTGTTAATGTGAACAGTATTGAAAACTACTGAAAACAAATTATAAAGGTGGAGATTTTTGGGACCAATTTTTGTTTGAATATTTTATTTTTTTTCAATATTTGGCAGTAGTAGTAATAAAGAATAAAAAGATAAATAGTATCTACAATTTTAATGGAGATTGGAATTTGGATGATTTTTGAACTGATACTATGTTCAATGTACATGTATTAAAGGTGATAAATAGTATATGAAAATGAATAATGTTGATGTATCATCCATTTGATGAGGATTGGAGAAGAATTTTGGAAGAGTATTTTAAGAAGAAGATTTGAAGATAAAGAGAGTGTATGGAAGGGATTGGTGTTCTAATATGGCTATGCATTTCACATTTCATTCCATTAAATTAGATGATGCTTTGACAACTTGTATATCTCAAATATCATATGTTTTGGTGAACTTGGGATGTAAGCACTATGAAGGAAATGGGACTGATGATGATTCTAGTAATATATAGTGTTGACTGTAAATAGTGATGCTGCTGAAAGACAGGGAATTTGTAATATATTTTTTTGGTTAATCTAACGATGCTAAATGTGATTGTCCAAAGAGTATATATCATGGTGGAAGGATTTTGTTATGAAATAAGCTTATTTGTGATAATGAAGAGGAATTTGTGTTCTTCACAAATCATATTTCAAGGTGGTGATATTATAATGTGTTTTCAAAATTTATTGAAATTAAAGGAAATGAAGACATATGATTTTGGAAAAGGATATTTTTCACAAGGATGAAGATGGATTGGTCTTTTTCATTCATGTAGATTTTCAATATCAGCTCATCAAAATTTAACAATGGAAATAGGTGTGTGAAAAACCAGGGTTGTGCATGAAAAAATATGGAATGTGCATGAAATTGGGTTTTCATGAAATAATGTCTTGTGGTTTGGCACACAAGTTCTTATTCTATATCTAAAAATAGAAAAATGGAAAATGGATGACGTGTACGAAATTGTCATTGATGTGTGTGAAATTATAGTTTTTCGTAATACTGGTTTGGTTTTGTTTTTCATCAAGAGGGGATTTGGATTTATAAAAGTGAAAAATGGAAAAGGCATGCAGTGCATAAAAAATCAATTAGATGTGAGAAAAGATCCAGAATGTGAAAATAATGTGAAGAATCATGAGACAGATTTATATTCTTGAAGAGGTGTTTGGGAGCAGAATCAGGGTTTTATACGTAGGGTAAAAATGTCTATAAATATGCTCTGACCCCCTCTCAATTGATAATTATCTACACTTATACAAATAATAAGCTATGGGATGAGGAATTGTTGAAAGATAAGTGGTTCCCAAAAAAGAATGTGTTTTTTTTGTAAAAAGTGATGTTTTTCATGAAAATTTTTTTTCTTGCGAATGGAGATTTATTCACAAGTGGGTTTACGTACCAAAAGGGAAATTTTACACCTAAGGAAAGGATTTTATTTGCAACATACCTGAAGGGTGAACAAAAAATTTAGGGTCCCACAAATCATCAATAGATGATTATCAAACATGAAGTGGCTTCGTGAAGAGAAGAGTCTCGTGAACCATTCATTTTTATTAATAGAAGTAGGACCACACTCACACAACTAGTGTTTAACACCTTCATATATATTTGCGAAGAGAAGAAGAACAAGACATGAAACTAAACTCATATCTACACAAAGGAAGGAGTAAGTATACATATATACTCATGTGTTGGTATTGAGAAGTGATTAATGAGTGGATGTTGAATCGAGTGTTCCCGACTGATGATTGACAATTATAAAGGGTAGTTTAACTCTGATGATGCTAGGATGAGATGATCCTAATTTTTTTGACGATCATAATGGGATTTTTTGGTTCTAGAAATAAAGAATAGAATGGTTAAGTTAGTTGGTTTTGCGCTGAAGGAGAGAGTTTGAATATGTTATTTCACTACATGTGGTTTTTCACTCAAGAAGCATGAGATGAAGTGTGTGCAGCTATTAGGTTTTCTAATGGGAATATTGTGGCTGGAAACTTGAATGATGGTAATTTAATTACAAGTGAATATATTAAAAACAAAGTAGAACTATGGAATAGAAAATGTCTCAACAGGTGGAAGAATCTACTAGTGTTGCAAAACATTTTGAAGAAGGAATACAATTGACTTTATAGGGACTATAAATAATTAGTGTGTGTAAGGGACTTTCATAGACACTGCAACTAGAATTGGATAATTTACCTTCCCCCTCTTAGTTTAGTGAATTACACTCAGAATCAATTATCTGCATTCATCCTCTATGTGTATGGATCAACATTGGCTTGCAGATTTATTATTAGACAATCAACACTAATAGCTAACACATTATAGTAGAGAATCTGTGTACTTGTTATTCCCATGCATAGGAGGGACTAACTACATGCAGTGATTAGTGAACCTTGTAAAAATATCATGTTTGTATTTTTACTACATTCTATTATTACAAGCGACAAGGAAAAAAGAATTAGATAATCAGAATCCTAACATATCATGAGGAACATTGATAAAATGTCAGATTTGGTTTAAAAATTACCCAACACTAATTAACCCCCTCTCGGTGTTAGGCATATCCAAAACTAGTCCTTTAACCATTTGTATTTTCCATCATAAACTATAATTTTTTGATAAGATAATATTTACATTGGGGTAGAGCAAATAGAGTCATATGAGAATAAGAAGACTCAGTACAAACAAGAAAGGGAGAAAAATTTATTTTCATAAAATTTATTATTACGAAATATTAGTTATGTAATGGACTATAGTTTCATGGTATTTGTTTTTCAAACTCGAAGAACATATAAGTGTAAAATATTTACTTGTTTTCAAACATTTTTTAATTTCAAATTATGTTTTTAATAATTTTAAATTTTTTCATTCCAAAATTTAGCTTGGGATGTTTATTTAGTTATTTTTAGTTATACATTAAATTTTATAGTTTTGTGTAAGGAATAGTTCAATTCATTGATTAAAAATTATGTTCCTTAAGTTGTTATTAATTTAAATATTTATTTACTGATCATTAATATTTTTTTTATGTAAGTGGAGTTTTTGTTATTAAAATTTATATTTTCAAAATTATATAATGAAATTTCAACAAAAGGCAATTGTATCTATGTTAATATTAAAACCCCTATTTGGTTAAATGAATTTATTTAAACTAATGTTTTAATCTTGTTATAGAAAAAAAATTCTATAATATACTTTTTGTATGGTGATTTATTTTTTTTCCAAAATTATAATCCATTATAATTAAAACTAATCTGATCAATTTGGTATTTATTATATTAATAAGACTTCATTTTAAAAAAAATAATTCAATTAAAATAATTTATATGGTAAAAATTATGTCAAATCAATATTTTTTATTCCAAATTGATTTTCTATTGGTCTATATTTAATGATATTATTTATATCATGTTAACTTTATATAATATAAGTCTAAAATAATTAAACTAAAACTTTATATATGAAATTACATGCACAAACATGAGTGTCATTCACATTAAGAGGTATAACAATTATATTATTCAATGAGATGATGTGAATTTATATTAAATGAATTTTTTTCTTGTTTTAAAAAATATATATAAATATCTATAATTGAATATAATAATTGGTTATATAAGTTTGATAAATGTAATATTATTTGATGAATGTAGATAATGGTAAATAAATCATAAAATGTTTTCAGGAAATCGGCAATTGAACGTTGAAAATATGGTTTGAAATTGGGGGTTGAATCCCTGAATCATTAAGTGGGTAGTCCCAAGAAATCCATTAACACTCAAAGAACCATTTTTATTGAATATAGAAAAAGAACAACTAGGGCAGAAGTAGCATTATGAAGAACACCTATCCTAAGGAGGCCTAAAATGATGTAGGCCACAGGAATGTGTAAAGTTTTCTAAATGTCACTGGATTATAATAAAAACATTATTTGTTTGTATGTAATTTAATATGTGTTATATTTTTTAAAAAATAATTATTTTCAGTTATTTTTTCAAAGGGTATTTTGAGATGTTATTTTATGTGGTTATCTAAAGATATTATGAAATAATTTCTCAAATTTCATTTCAATGAAATATTATTTAAAAATAATTTCAATGATTTTCAAAACATTTTATGCGGCAATCTAATGGACACTCATTATTTTAATATTATTTTTAATAAAAATTTTATATGTTCTATTACAGATAGCATCATTTTTGTAGTTATCACAACAGAATATAAGTAAAATTTTGAATTAATTTTGTTCAAAAATGACAATTGTAATGTGTTTTATACTCCTCTAGAACCATGAATCATTAGATGTACTGGATTGTTTTTAGTGTTGTCTAATTTTTCAAGTTCTCTTTTTATAAATAACTACATAGTATTTTCAAGAACTCAACCCAGAAGTGTGAGTTTTGATTAAAATATTCTCTCTATTAACTGAGTAGTGCCCCTATTAAGTTGTTGGTCCACTGTATGATAAATATAACCCCCATAATTCACTAGGGGGATGTCCTCTAAATGAGACTATGCACCCTTAGGATGTGGAGTTCAATGGTGAGTTCTGTGTCCTCCATATGGTTTTCCCTTAGATACACACAATGATGGGAATTAGCGATGGACCCTTTGGAGAAAGAGGCCAAATCATCAATCTTAGATAGGATGTTGAGATAGATATATCATTTCTCTCTTTATTGGGTCTCTATTTTTCAGGGAGTGTATATAATTATATGATCATTTTTTTCCATATTCCTCTTGATATTGGTTGACATGAAATATTTTTTTCTTTCTTTCTATCTCCCATCTATTAGTTCTCATGGCATCCTACCTTGTTTATATATACTCAACCATGCATGGGATTTGTCTTCATCGGTTTTGTATTTTGAAGAAGAAAAGAATGTCAATATTTCAATCAATGGATAATAGCGGCATCATGGTTGAATTGGTTACATTTAGTTGTGAGACATAGAGATCATGATCCTTTCTCTCTCATCTGATTATAATTTTCCAATTATAGTCAGGTTGTGACTTCATTCATAATTGGGAATGTATTTTACCCCCCTAGAAATTTGTTATTTTATGTTGTATTCAAATGTATTCACTATTGGTTTAAACATTCATGGTTTAATCTAGATGTTACTTTATTTTATTATTCATATGCATTATTTCATGGGGATATTTGGGGGTGTGTGTAAAAGTACACTAGTAAAATGCCCCAAATTTTATTCATGACATAATGTCACTAGTAGGCATCCCCAAGCCTATTGGTTGTGGGATTGGGGTGTCACACATGTATTATCACTGCTATGAATGCCCTAGTGGATTTAGTTGTGACATGATATCCTTTTATTTATTTTCTAATGAATGATATTGGAAGTTTTATTTCCTAGTAACATGATTAAATATACTACATTCAATACAACATTTCCTTCTTTTTTCACTCTTAAATGGATCAGTTCATTATTTTTCATTAAAAATAATGGCCAGAGATGTGTTTTTGTGAATAAGGTCAATGGGGAAAACCCACTATATGTTTGAAATGGGGTAAAATTTTCACTCCACTATAAATATTTCAATTTCAATTTTCACTAACACCATAATGGTTGGTTTTTGTCATACTTTGGATAGTCTATAAGGTTAGGAACTTTCTTGAAATAGTTTTAAATGGATAAACATCCTCAGAAAAATCGTTGGTATGTTACCTATAATATATCATATGACCCTGAAACTATCACTTAAAATATTAATGAGTTTCATTTATTGATTAGGGGACACATTATTAGAAATTATCGGGGCTAAAATTTCATTTTCTATTATAAACACATAGTGTACATGTGGTATTAGTGGTTTCAATGTAATTTTTTGAGGTAAAATTATAGATGTTAATTACTAATGTTCACCTATATAAACCACTATTAGTTTAATTTTGAAAATTGAATTATGGGAATAATCATTAATTGAAAATGGCCGATCAGACCCATCAGAAAAAATAGGTTCACTCTCATTGTTCGGTTCCTATATAGTAATCTAAAGTTAGCCATATTCATTTAAAAATAATTTTTTGAATCTCAAATTGTAATCATAATTTATATTCAATTTTAGTAGATGAGTTTTCCATTTGATGTTGGTTCCTCATTTTATGTAATTGTGAAAAGTGGTTGTTCTTCTTATATAAAAATCATTGAATAAAATTTATTGAATTGTACTATTTTTTATCTATATCCTCTTAGAAATATTTCATCGTGAAAATGGATGATTATATGTGGTATCTTAAGAAAAGAATTAGCGAGGAGGACTAGTGGTTTAGAAGGTATTCTATCAACTTCTAATTTTTCTAAATTTAAATTATCTATAATGATAAGGTTCTTCACCATCACTGACACATCTTCTAGAACCCTATATTGGAATAAAATATCACAGTTTACCAGAATAAATTCAACTAGGTATTGATAACCACAATCGATAAAGGTGAGAATGTAGAATGCATAATTACAATAATTTAATTTCCAAAATCAAATAAAAAATATGTTTATTCAATTTCTCCAATAGTATAGGGAATTTAAAATGACTGTGGATCTTGGAATTTGGTGGGTAATTGAGGTGTTATCACAGAGGATTGAATGTTCCCATGATAACTCTTTGATTGAACTGAATTATTCTTCTCATGGTTTATAATTACATTAGGAACATAAAATATTAGTAAAGATATTTAAGAGATTCATGAAGAGGTATATATATTTCAACATTGTTGAATGTGTCCAAACATTATTATGGAATCTCTACATCATGAATTTATTGGATTGAATTATTATTGGGGGAATGTGGAGTGGGGACTTTTCAAATACATTGATGGTTTCCCAAGTCCAATTTCTATTTTTTTCCATGACATATATACAATAATGTATTTGATTTCATTTGTTCTTTTTTTTTGTGTTTTTTAGATAGGGTTCAATGTCATACCAACTTCATTTTGATACCAGATTTAAATTATCATTAGTTTTGGGTAATGTTTTATATGCTAATTTCCATGTATATTTATCAATCATTTCCCATATATTACATTACTGATTTGTTGTTCATTCAACACTATTTATGGGTTTTATTTGTTATTATTTGATTGGTGAAGGATTTGTACTTGATAAATATAGTTATGAGATTTATGTGATTTCATTTATTCAAATAGTGATAGTTGGAATGTATATTGGTATCCTTCAACAAAAATTTATTGAAATAATATAATGTTAAGCGATTGTTGTTGAAAATGTAGTCAGTTTTGGTTTGGGGTATTTCCAAATGAATAAAATATTCAAGAGTACTCTATAAAACTATATATGTCCATGGGTAGTTGAAATGGTGTTTGTTGATAGGCAATGAAACAACTCTGAGGACCCTGCAACTGATCACAATGGTCAATGAAATAAACTTGAGAAGAATAATTACATGAAAACATAACAAGTTTTGGTTGGTCATTAGATCTGTGAACATATATTTTCCATACCTATAACGACCATCACATCTCATACATTAACATTACATCACATTTTCATAATTCCTAAAATATAACACAAGAAGAAACCCAAAGAATATACATGTTTAGTGCATTTGGAATGATTTAAACATCAACACTGGTACATAAGTGAGATAAATTATCTCCCACTAGGATCTTCATGACTAAAAACCTTTTAGAAACACAATACATAATAAATATCTTCATAAAAAGTGAAAAGGAAGCATTAAAATGGGTGCACTTATATGCTTTGTAAGGGTAAATACAAGAGATATGTAAGTATATAATTGAGGATAAGGGTATGAGAATGCGGCCATGACATTAAAATATCATACAATGAAATACAAAGAGCATTATTATCAATCATTGAAGAAATATTGGAATTTCATAAGACATGAATCATAAAGGAATCAAAATCATAATCCATGAAATCATAACATTGCAATTATGACATGGAATTATGGAAGACATATAAGTGTATGAAATTATTTTATATTCATCAATTCATCACTACCATGGCCATATTAGTAGTATAATTTCACTCCACATACAATCTAGGTAGTAATGGTTCATGCCCATATCCATCGTAGTAGTCTAGGTTCACTCTAAAGACTGTCCTAGTGTATTGAGTCCTTTATCAACATGAGTTCACTCTCCATTCCATCCATGTCTCTATCATGAGATATAAATATCTACCCAATATATTAGAGGTATATATAGGTCCCACCCATATCACTATGAAATAAAACATAAGTATACCACAAGATCATAAACAATAATATCATAACCTATAATATGAAATTAGTATCATAAACTTGTAATCATATAATAAATTATGGAAGAGAGACAGATTTAATAAAAAACCATCAATGCATTACTGTTGAACAGATGTTGTTTTTGTAAAAATATAACCGGTTAAAGAGAAATGTCCTTAATAAACATATAACCCATGAAATATAAATGGGTTTCATAAATGTAATTCTATCAAAACATAATGCATTCATAAAAATAATAATAATGTAACCATTAGATTTCTTCCAATAAATGGAATGTGTAACACAAACAGATTTCATCTTGGATGGAATATAATATGGATAGACCTCTAAAAAATCATTTAATGAAGAAAATATCCATTATTCCTAAAAAAATATTTTAAAACATAAATAAGTTTGAAAAAAATATATTTATAATCATAAATGGAATCATGATATTTTTTTAAAATTATTTACCTCGAAAACATAAAAAATAAGATTGAAAATAATTCTAATATTCTTTTTTCAAAACAGCATCTTGAATTTTTTTAAAAAACAAATATATGAAAAACTATTAAAATTAATATTGGAGTCTTTGAAAACCATAAAAATTTTAAATTACATTTACCATGAAATTTTTTTAAACGTAATTTTAAAAAAAAATTCTATTTATTTTGAAATTTTTTTTTTTTCATATAAGAATATTTAAAGTTGAAATGAGAAATGATATTAGATTTTGTTAGAACAATTTTTTGGGTTATATTCACTACCATAGAGTGTAAAACAGTACCAATATATGATGAAATCATAAATAACTAGAGGATAATTACATTAATTTTTTCTTCTAGAGTTACGGAACATAAGACTTCATCAATGGAAATATAATCATTTACAACCCTGATAAATGATTATATTGTTACAATAGATTCTTACCACATTGTTACATTGGATCAAAATCCCTATGTTTGAAATTAAATAACCTAAAGAATTAAATATAATGAAAAAATGATATTCATGATATCACATGTCAAATTGTCTTAGAGACATCACATAAAATAATTTAGGTGTATTACAAATCATGTTTCCCAATGATGGAAAATTTAGACATAATGGCTTTACTAGATGGTAACTTATGAAAACAAATCAATGAAAAAAATATATTATAACGGGTATATAAATAAACCTATATTAAGTATAATAATCATATAATATATTAATGGTAATTATATGCACCACAACAAAAGAAATGTTTAGTGAATAAGGCAAAAATCCTACAAAAATAAAAGTGATATGAGATTAAACCCATACCTTATGTATTGACTCTCATCATATCTATAAAACTTTAAATATAATAATTATACAAGGAAAGCGTAGCTAGAGGAATAACCCCTGACCATTTATTAAAATAAAAGAAAAGAGAAGAAAATAAGAATCACAGACCCAACACAACCATTACAAATACTCAAAGTCACACCCACTAACACATCCATGATAAACGGACTCTTCCTTAGTCACTAATTCCCACACCAAACTCTCATAGTGCTTCAGAACCTTAGTATACATACTCCGCAGATTCAACTGCTCCAGCGCAAGAAACTCAGTGGATGAGTGAATACACCTGACGATAGATCTAGTAGTCCTTGGATTTGGCAAATGAGGGTAGTCCTTCCTCATCCTTCCTCGCAGAGAGGAAATCATATTGTCCTGAGTCATTGGTATCACCTTCTCCCCACTTGGACAATATCACTATAGGATGGCCTAATCGTGTCCCCATCATTTCCTTTATCACTTTCAGCAAGATCCCACCACTAGCCATGGTAATTCATCTCTTGGTACTTCACTAACTGGTCTCTCTGAAACTGGTTATTCGTATCAATCATATCCAAACAGTGGGGTTTTTCCACCACTACCTGATCAGCATCTATCCCATCTTTACACACTGCAACATCCTCCTTTGACTCATTCTGCAAGTTTCCACTCCCACATAATGGAGGTGTCTCATCCCCAGTTGTCATCCCTAACCCTTCAAAATAATTCCCCATTGGTATTGTAATCATCACACCACTTGCAGTATTACCCTGACCACTGCAACTTCCAACAACTTCCAAAATTATATTATACTTACATCCAATAGAATCCATATTCTTCATAGTAAGAGAAAACCCCTGCCTATGGTCCATTTCAGAATTCAGAGCAAACCCATGCCTGCCATTAAAAACAACACCACTGCTACTCCAATTCCTCTGATTAGCTGCACCAGCAATAGTCCGACTAATTTCAACATGAGGATCTGGCTCATATATGGTAGAGGCCTCTAGTTCCTGCTAAAGGTCTGAAATCGTGGGTTCATCTGAAGGGCGTGCAACACCACCACCACCATCAACTTTTGAATCAATTTTCTTCGGGTCATTCCCCCTATTAAGATCTTGCCTGAGCCAATTGAACACAGCAGACACCAATAGGTTTGATGGATCTCCCGTGGATGTGTCGACATACATTGTTCCCTGAGGTCCCAGACTGCTTGTTGTAGGATCAACCATAGCGGGATTCTTGTTCTTTGTTAAGGAGTCTAGTTCTGGTGGCCTCCTGCTCTGAATTCCAGCATGACATATCTAACAAGAGTGGCCCTATCTCTTCTAGTTTGATAAATAATCAACATAAGATTCGTAAATAACAAATTGATTCCATCTGAATTCCTCCCCGACTGATATCCAAACACATTCCACTGATGGTCTAGAAATTTCCACCTCAACACAACACTAAGGGTTGATCGGGTGGCTCAGAGTAGACGTACGCACCTCAGAGCATAAGGAAATGACCTATCATGTTCCCAAGCATACAAAAAATCACTGGATTTTGAAAGGGTAAGGGAAGATTGGGGAGACTTACCCAAATCGGAATGGAAGCAGGATCTCGGTTCATATAGAAGTCAATCGTCCATCAAAATAGAAAAAATTTGCAACTGTTTCGTTGTTAGGTAGCGCTGGACCATGCATGAACCATGACTTCATATGAGTAAAATCAGATAATTAAATGGTGATTATCAATAAGAACAACAACTACTCGATCCCACAAGTCCCATTTGGTAAAGACAAACCAATCAAAGTCATCAACAGACAGCCTTCGTGTGTTGAAACGATCCAATAGGGTCGTATCAAGGTGTTTTGTCGCTTCAGAGAACTCCGACACTGAGATTAGAAGATGAATATTTCCAAGATGAAGATCAAGAACCATCAGATTTAAAGCAATCGACGGAAAATCTTAAAGATAATTAGGGTTAGTAAAAGGAACAAAGGGAATCTCGGGATACAAAGGCAGTAGAACCAGATCATCCTCTCTCTCCCGCTGCTTGGAAGGAGGGGAAAAGCATCATGCAACATGCTCTAGGGTTCCAGCATTGCGAGCACCGAGAAGAGAGACACCACCACTATCAATATAATAATTATATGTTATTATAAATATATTAAATAAAAATATTATTATATCAAATACCATATATTATTTTATTATTACGTTATGTTACACATCTATTCACAATTTCATGTTTATGTTATGATTTGGTAATATCAGATTCATTTTTTATACAAATTTTGTTTATTATTCGTGAACCTCCTTCATAGATAATGAATTAATTATTTAAGGAATTTAAAACATTATATAAATTTCAAATAAATTTTTTATATATGTATTTATACTATTATTTAACATATTGAACTAAGAAATGGAATCCAATATTCCTAGAGACGGTAGGCCGTACATAATGATAAATACTGTTTCCATTAAATAGTCATATTGAAGTAATGAATATAAATTACATATATGTAAATATATAATATCATTAAGGTATAATTATTATGTAATATATCGTATAATTACACTAATACCATCCTTAATAAATTTTATGTAATGTGTTAAAGAATCACATTTCTTTGAAGAGGCAGAATTCCACACCTATATTGAAGAAGTTATTATATTAAAATTGGAAAGCATGATGATCAGATTTACATAATAATTAACAAAGTCTATATAAATCATAAATATCAATTATAAAAAATGAAAACAGTTTTTCAATCATAATTCCAATCCATGTCATGAAGTAATGGAAAACCAAACAACATCATTTTGTGACGTGGTAGCTCACAGTACACAAACATTTGAAGTTATTACCCATTATATTAATGTGTTTGTAAGTGTAGTTAGAGCATATTGAATTACTACTTCATTATATTTTGGATATTGTGGTTGTTATATAATAATGGTTTGAGAAGACTTGAGTTGGAAGAGATTGAAATCACCATAAATGAGTATGAGGAAGAATGTAACCTCTTCATTAGGAAAAGCCTCTTGGTTCACACCAATGAAATTACATGGAGGATTTATACTAAAAGAAATGATTCTAGGTCTATGGGAGGTATGTTGAGAGGGTTTATGAATGGTTTTTGGATGATCCAAACCGAATTGATCGGTGTAAGAAAGTGAGGAGTGTGAGTTTCCTTTAATAGAGGTGGAAGAGTGACATTTCAATAAATACCAAAAGGTAAAACAATTGAGTGGTCAAAAATAATAACATTAAATTATTTTCTTTTATGATTTTCAAAAACACATTTTAAAAAAGAGAGAAATGAACATGAAAAACAAGTTGAGGCAGCGTGACCAAGGGACTCCACCATTACAGACACTATCCAAGCCAAAAATATTAATAAACATGAAGAAAAAATACAGAATATGAATAAGATGATATATATAACATCCTTAAATGGATGGTGAATGATAGTGATGACTTCATAGAAAGAACATCAAAATGGGGAACCATTAGACCACTGAGCCCCCATGGACATTGCAACTAAACATTGGCACCTAAAATGTTCATCCTTCAATGCCACCAACACCATCCAAAACATAATGGAATCCATCAAACATTTCCAAATCGGATTAATACGTGAAGGAGTGTGAATAAATGGAAGAGGAAACCAAGAACATTCAAAAAAATCCAGGCACAACAATTGTAGAATCAACAGACACAAAAAATTGATCCGGGGCAAACAACCACCATCCGTGTATGTGCTTGAGAGCGATCAACTGCATAGATTCCCACAAATAAAAGGAGTCAATACTATCAAACAGGGCTTCCTGAAATTACACATAAGATCAAATATAGGGGCGTCTGGTAGGGAATTCCCAGTAGAGAACGAGAGGCCACTCGGATGGTTTCTTCTGGTGACTTCAAGCAATTTGTCTTCGACAGCAGACATGCAGTTACAAATTTCTGAGGGAGATGTCGTATATTTTGTCCCACAGAAAATAGAGATACGAAGTAGATAGAATTTTGGAGGATGAATCATGCATTGGGTTTCGGGATGGCGAAGCGGCGTCAGACCTAGGAGGGCAACTACAAGTTGTAGGATCCAGGGAATTGTCGAAAATTAGAGGGGCGCCTCACGACAGCGGGTTCTGGGGAGGGGGATATAGATTCCGATATAAAGACATGTGGTGGAATGGAGTCTTCTAGTGGTGGATCCAGAAGCTCGATGGATGTTCTGCAGACTGGAGTTACAGGGTTGGAGAGGTGCAGGAATTAGATGCGGTGCTGGGGCAGAAGTCAGCAATGGTGAGGGAGGCAGAAAGACTAGGCCACAGCTCCCATGCGCTACATCATACCCTCGTATTTGTACGAGTGGTCAACCATTCATCATGGGCATCCCATAATTAATATAATTTTAGAATAGAGGATAATTAGTAAAACTATTTCCATCAAATAGCTTTTGGATATGTGTATATGGCATTTTTCATCTTCTGATTAATGTTTATCCACCCATGGTAGCATTTTTTCTCTAAATCACTATAATTAATTTCACTAAAATTCAATAATATTCATATTAAAAAATAATTTAACATTATTATAAATTATAAATTATTCAAATTAAAAATATGGAATCAACTTTTCCATGTTACAGCAACTGATGTGGTAGAAATAAATTTATTATTAATCCCATTGACGTGTCTTGACAACATGTTTTTAAGTGAAAATGGTTAAAAGATTGAAATATTATTATATCCAATTACAATGTGAAATTGGTCAAAAAAATCTAAATTGTGTTAATTTATATAAAAAGGATCAAATTAAAATTTACAAAAATAAAATAAAATCTCAAAATATAAATTAATTACATGAAAAAGTATGTTTGAATTAATATTCTATGTTTTCACTATTCGTACAAAAATCATGTTATCCAGAAAATTCCAAAAAAATTACTATAAAATAATTATTACATTATAAATTTAAAAATGAATTTTATTTAACCAAACTTAATTTCTAAATATTTCTAAAATTATTATTTTTATTTATCACAGAAGGACATAGAAATCATTTTATTTGATTTTTATTTTCAGACCTATAAAGATATTACAAAAAATTACCTATTTTATTGTAATTACGTTTTTTTATATAAAAATATAATATTAGAAGGTTGTTATAATTATTCATATTACTATGTATAATTTCAAGGTTACGACTACTTCATTTATATAAATATAATAATAATAATATGCTTCATAGAAACTCAGTGTTGCATGTAATGAAATCCAATTCTATGTTTCATCTAGCATAATCTTTTCACTGTGTAGAATATAAAAAAATTCATAAAAGGAAATTAAATTATTGGGTAAAAAAAATTTCATAAAACTCATGGTGTTTTTTTTTGAACCATATTAAAAGGAATTTCTCCAACAAAATTTGTCTTTTTGATACCAAAAATTGAGGTTACA
Source organism: Viscum album (assembly GCA_963277665.1). Classification (NCBI taxonomy): domain Eukaryota; kingdom Viridiplantae; phylum Streptophyta; class Magnoliopsida; order Santalales; family Viscaceae; genus Viscum; species Viscum album. The sequence goes on from OY728130.1 coordinate 1,033,110,765, forward strand.
TCAGCCCCATAATATCCCAACATTCCGATTTATCTTCCTAGAACTAGTGGTTTCTCCACAAAACATAGACCATGTGATTGGTCTTTTTTCATAGAAATTTCTCTTTATGATCCAAAATTTCAACAGGCTATTCTTTGTAAGAATGATCCTACTCTAGCGGTAGGATCTATGAGTTTAGTACATATGATGGGATGGGTATGTAATCCATTAAGAGAGATAAATGGAACATATCATGGGATTGAGAGTGATTTGGAGGAAGTTCCATGAAGTTGGATACCATAACGATACGTAAATGTTTTTTCAAAGGTACCAATATACCTAGGGGTTTGTTTCACTTTCTTCCCGAATCTGATAACCTTCTTCCATGGAAATATTCAATTAAAAACCTTATCCCCAAATTCAAATTCGAGATCACAGTAAAATTTGTCATCATAAATTTTGTTTCAACACAAATCTTCCATGATATTATATTGATTGGATATATCCTTATTTTCCATTACATTAGTTATCTGATGTACAACCAGCATTATTTCTACCACTTCATCCCAACACGTTGGAGCACTACAATTCAACCCATATAGAGATTCAAAAGAATCCATCTAAATTCTTGAAGAAAACCATTTTATTAGGAAAACATAAACAAATGAAGGTGTTGATCCCAAACACATTTTAAATCCTTCAAATAAGATCTCATCATATCCTATGGGGGTTGAATTTGTCATACTGATTGACCATACATATGGTGATGATAAAAAGTGATAAAACTCAATTTTGTATCATGTGCTTGTTGATTACTTATCTTGAACATTGAGGTAAAACTAGTTCCCCCTTCATATATAATAGAGTGTTGTAATCCATGAATTTTTATAACATAATTAATGTATATCACCAAAATATGATAAAGAGAAAAGTATTCTCTGATATCAATGAAGGGTGATGACTTAGTTAGGAAATCAACTACCACCAATATAATAGTAAAATATTTATCGGTTTTAGGGAGTCCAATAAAAATCCTTTTTACTTTCATCCATTTCCATTTTGGTACTGGTAATGTATTTCTATCCCCTTATACTATTGTATTTTTTCCCTAAATTTATGGCATACAAAGCATAAAGATTCAAATTATATGATAACACCATGCATTCAATATCACTACAAGTACGTTTCATTGTCTCTATACATATTTTTTACTTTGTTGATAAATAATGAATGAAGAATGATGACTTTCTTCTAAAAGCGCCAACTTCTAATATAGTATTTAAGGAACCCAAATTCAATTCCTCAACCTTATCATTCCATACAAATCAATGTTAATCATAGGTAAAGTTCTAACCTTTTTTGAAACTCTACACCTCCCTTATGCACCAATTTAATATTCACTTGAATATAAGGTTTATCATTACATTTTTTTGTATAATATTTTCCACTTCTTAAATATTTACATATTAATTCGTAAAAAATCCAAAAATATTGGATCTTATCTAATACTCATTATAGATAAGCTAACATGATCCTTTCAACTCAAAGCATCGTCCACCTAGTTCATTTTCCCAAGGTTGAAATGTATTAAGCATTTCCAATCAATTATTAGCTCTACCAATCTTCTTTGGTGCATGTTCGAATCCTTCTATGTGAATATATATTATATAAATTCATTATTTGTATATATATCATAATTTTTACCTAAAAATAATGCCTCAATATATTTAATGAATAAATTACCACTGCTAATTCCAAATCATCAGTTGGGTATCTTTTCTCATGATTCTTAAAAAGTCATGTGGCATCTCTGATAACCATGTTATTCTGTATAAGAACACATCAAAATCACTTATTTTTTTCTCACTGTGTAGTAAAACCCTTCTTTACTATAGTTTAATGTATTAACATGTTCATTGACTAACCTTCTCTTCTGTTCCATGGAATTCAAATGTTTATAAGAACTTAGAATCCTTCCAAATAAAATAGGACATAGTACTACATTTTTGTGAGAGATTCCCCACAAACAATCGATATAATCCATGTAAACCTAGAAAACTATGGATCTAACCTATAATGGTTGGCCTAGCTAGCATTCAAAAGACCCCATCATTGAGGGATATATTGTTACACCTTCTAATGAGATTATGTGACCCAAAAAATGAAACTTATTTTATTCAAAACATAGCCCATTTAAATGATTCATATAGTTCTTAATTCCATAGTGTCAATAGTATTATTATCATGTGGTATTCATGCACATCCTTTCTATTTGAATAGATAAGAATATAATCTACAAATACTACCACAAACTGATTGAGGTAATCTCTAATGTATCTATTAATAAAATAAATATAGATATTAGGGGTATTAGTTATACAAAAGTTAATAAATATATATTCATATTTTCTAGAACTTATTGAAATGGTAATAATGGTTATATCAAACATCATGACCCACAATTTTTGATGTCTAGAATGAAGGTTGATCTTGGAAAATTATTGAGATCCTCACAGATGATAAAATTGGTGAAAAATATGGGGAAATGATACATTCTCTTGAAAGTGATATAGTGAAACTCTAAATAATAAATATAGAGTCACAATGAGACATAATGTTTTAAAAGTATGGTGCATCGTATGTTGAAACACTTGGACGAATGAAGCCCTTATCATGTTTTTCCTGTTGTTTCTTCTTCAATTATTGAAACATAATAGGGATCATTCTATAGGGATACGTTGAAATTGGGGTGGAACTGGGATTGAGGTGTATCATGAATATAACTTCATGCAATGGTTGAAGGTTAGGAAACACTACTAATAATACATCCAAAAATCGTTACACAATTGTCATATCATCGATGTTATCTTTATCCCAAAATAATATGAGACCATCAACCATACATAATGGTAATTATGACAAATACATTGGATTAATCCTCATAAGAAGTTCACAACTATCATTAGACTGATATAAGATCGTTAGTTGGTTTGAAATATCATATTTAACTTCCTATTATCGACGATTGATATTATATTTATGTAGATAATGACAATCAATTTCTAAGATAAAATCAAATTCAACCAGAGGAATAATGAAAAGATTTTCTGGATGAACATTACCACAAATGTCAATTAGGGAGGAGACATTGGATTGAGATTCAATCGTCACACCCTTAATGATTTTCCATTCTAATTCCACATAACATCATTTTGGTGGAATCTGGTTTCCCTTACAAAATTATTTATATATGTAAGAGTTGGATGATCCAGATTAATATAATACAAAAGAAGTTGTAGAGTGGATGGTAAGTGTTCCTTTAACCATGTCATTGTCCCAAACCTCATTCAAAAAATTATATCGTCATATTTACCAATTCCTTGTGGTTTATGAGTTTTCTGACTCTGATCAGCATCTCCAATCCTCGGTTTTGGGAACTACTCAGCAAAATTATCATCCATAAACCTTTATCACTAATGCATGGGAGGTTCATTCTATGAAGTTTCATCTATGTTCTCATTTTAAGAAACTTCTTCTAATAAATTCTGCAGTCAAATTCAAGATGAAGTTCCTTTCAACATGTAAAATATTTACTATACCACTTTATAAAATTTCCTACTTGATTCTTTCTACACATTGATAATAATGGAATTGTTATCTTCTTCTCTTCATGTTTTTTATATTTTCCTTTTAACTCCATATTCATTTTTTTCAAACACTAGAGATTTATATGTAACACTAATATCTAATTCAACCATGATTACACAACTCATAATCTATTTTTAGTTGTAATGTCTCTATTGTCTAATTCCATTCGAATACCTGAATATAATCCAATGATGATCCTATCATCCTTACAGTCAAGAGAGATGATAATACCTAAATCGTACCTCACAATTTTTGTGATGTTGGACTCATAGGGACCAATAGATTCATCATCTCATTGGTTTAAATCAAGGAACACTTTACCCAATAATTTATGATAAATACAAAGAGTGTGCATGTTAAAAAATATATTTTTGAACACATAAAAAACCATGGGTTCAATTTAATCATTCTTCCTTGTATTCTTGTTTACTGTACTCTCTAATTCGCTTATCCTTATAAATGAGAAATAGATAGAATGACATTCTCATGACTTAATCAATAGTAAATGGATCCTATCTTTTTAGTTTTACAGATCCATTGTTCAAGAAATAACTATATTAGATGACAGACTGAATGAAGGTGGACATTGCATCATGAAGGACTTAACATAATGTTGTTCCCTCCTTTTCTTATTTATATGTCAAACATGATTCATGGATTTAGAAATATCTGTGAGCATAGAAATGGGTTTATTCATTCTAGATATTGAAGAATTAGTATTACCAAGAGAACAATCATCACATTGTCCGTTGTAGTCCCCACTAACATGGTTTCGTTGGGATATGACTATAGAATAAAAAAAAGAAAACATAGAGTAATAAATAGTTATCAAAGTGAGGAACCATGTAATCATGAAAAATCACATGTAAGAAGACTAAATTAAAACAACATCCCTAGTCTAAGAAAACTTATCATTATCCTAGGTTATTTATAAGAATTTATAATGGTTAATGAAGAGTTTGTGGAATTCCAAATCATATCCCTTGTGAGTGTCAAACCTGGTGTCTTGTAAGGCCCATTTTCGTGTACCAGGTTATGAGGAATATTTACTAGTGCACCAATCTGTAGTTTTACCGCTCGGTACATATGTTAAAGAGCCAAAACCAGTTGTAGTATCCATACTGAGATTTATTTGTAGTAATATAGTCACTCTATCCTTTACCAAAATTCTAGTAAACTGTTTTAAACTTTTCTTTATTCTTACACTTATCCGTAGTCAAGTCCATACGGTTCTCACTATGGTTTTCTCAGAAATTATTCCAAAGGATAAGTAATATTTTGATCTAATCGCAACAATAATGACCCGCACTTTTCATAAATTAACATGCCATTACATTGGAGGAATACATAATAAATTATAAAAAATATACAACCAAAGACTATACTAGTCTCGTGTATTTGGAAACAAGGAATCATAAACTGTAGTATATAAGTAAGCTACATTATCCCTAACAAGTTTCATAATTAAATTATACATTTTAGAAATATAATAAAAAAACAAATCATAATAACATGTGTAAGGAAAACCTAACTTTTTTCTGGATATGATTATAAATAAGTTTAATATAAGGAGATATGTAAGAATATAAAAGATTATAAGGGTATAAGAACGTTATCATGATATTAAAAGATCTTACCATGTATAATAATGATCATAGACATGAATCATGAAATTCAGATTGGATGTTCAGAAGACGTGATTTATTAGGGATTCAAAATCTTAATATATGAAATCCTAACATAGGAATTAAGAAATGGAATTTCGAATGACACAAAAGTATATAATATTATTCCAATAGTAGTTAAGTAATCTATTATAAGGCCATATTAGTTGTATGGATTCACTCTCTATGAAATCATTGTTGTTATGTATCACACCCATGCCTGTCTTAGTAGTCATGGTTTAGTCGCAAGATAAACATAGCATAAAAACAAAGTTTACTAAACCATGTTCACTCTGCGTTCCATCCTTGTATATCTCATGAGATACAAATCCTTACCCAATGCACTGTAGGGAGATATATTTCCCACCAATATCATAATGAAATATCACATATTTTTCCAATAAGATCATAATAAATAATATCATAACCCTTAAATTGAAATTTTTATTGTAAACTTTTAATGAAATCATAACCTGTTGAATATAGACATATATCATAATCATTCCATCAAAGAATAACACATTAAAAGAAGCATGTTTTATAATCATATAACCAGTGAATGATAAATAAGTTTTGTCAACATGTATCCCATGATAGAGAAATAGTTTTTTAAACATAATTCCTCCAAAAAAATAAACCATTTAGATAAAAAATATGAATGGAACATTTAGGTGATTTCCCATAAAGTCATTAGTAACACCAAAAGATGTTATCTTATATGTTTTTTTGGAAAGATCCAATTAAAAACATTTAATGTAAAAAATATATTTTATTATTAAAAAAATCATTTAAAACATAAATAATTTTTTAAATCATATTCCGTTGAAATATAAAATCTATTATTGAAAAAAAAATTAAATCCATTTTCTGTGAAAAGATATAAATGAATATTGTAATAATTTTGAAAATAAATTCTTCTAAAAGGAAGTTGGAATCCATCTTTGAAATCCATTTCATTAAAAATACAATGAAAAAAATAAAGATTAAACAACTATAAAAAACGAAAATCATTTTACCTTGAATATTTTCATTAAATATAAATTATAAAAATTACTAAAAATAATATTTCAAAACATTTTTTTTAAATTAGAAGATTTTTGGCAGAAAGTGAAATGAGAACAGAATTTCATAAAATAATTTTCATTACTATCTTATGTTCAAAAGAGTGTAATGTTTTACTATTATATGAATACATCATTAATAACTACTTGATAATAAATTTCATTACTATCCATTAGATAGGGATCAAAATATTTCATCAATTTAATCATAATCATAAACAATCACGATAAATGAGGGTAGTGTTGCAATAAATTCTTACAACATGGAAACATGAAATCATATTACCCATGAAAGTAAATGATATTAAATTATGTTTAAAGTATCATTGAAATTATGAGATTCATGATATAACATATCAAATAGTTGTATATAAAACATGGGAATGAATTTAGTTTCATAACAAAACATGTGTCTTAATGGAGGAAAATTGATAAAAACTTAGATTACCAAATTGGTAAATTTTTAACATAAAATCCTTGATAGAATGATCATAAAATGGATATTAAATTTTATATAAATATAATGAAAATAGAAATATTATATTTTCATCGGAATTATATACACAAAACAAAATAAAATCATGTTGAATAAGGCATAAATCTCATATAAATAAAAGTGACCTGAGAAAGAACCATTCATTATGTCTTCACTCTCACAGTACCCCTTCTAAATTTCTATACAATAAATATTTGTTTAATATATATAGAATATAGAACCATAATATTATATCTAATACCGTATAATATTTTATTATGAGTTTATATTTCCAATTTGTTAACAATTCCATGTTAATGTTATGCTTCAACTAATGTTCACATGGTTTTTCTACTAGTTTTGACTTATTATTATTGATCCACTTTCTTAGATAATGACATAAGAATTTCTAGAATGTAAAACTGGATATAAATTTCAAATATATTCATTATATATCTATTATTAATAATTTATAACATATATCAACATGAAATGGAATACACCTTCTATGGATCCGATAGGTCGTACTAACACATGATCGTTGTTGCTGTTAAATTATTATATTTAATGAATGTAAGTAAATTACATATACGTGTATATATAAATAATATAAATATAGTAGAAATATTTTTTCAAATATATCATGAAATTTTATTAAAACTGAACTTAATCTATTCCATGTAATGTGTTAACAAATCACATCTCATTTTGGAAGCAACAATCCACACATCCACAAACTATGTGATCATATTTACAAAAAATATAAATATTTATGATAGGTTTTATATAAAAATTATATATATATAAATACGTTTTAAATATAAAATATAACATATAAAAATATATTTTCTATGACAATACCCAAACATTAATGTCAGTAAAGGAGAAATGTACATCATTTTTCGATGTGGTAGTTCTCCATATACAAAAATATAAACATTATTACCCATTAGATAGATATTTGAGTAAGTGTTGGTAGAAATCCGTTAAGAAAAAAATCATAGAATTTGTATTATAATAATGTTATTATATATGAATGGAATGGTAACAATTTTGGTAGTGGAGATTGAAAATAAAACAAAGGATCTTGAAGAAGTATGTTACCTCTTCTTTTGGAAATCCTCTTGGGTTTCCCCAAATGGTATCCTTGGTTGAATTTTATCCTAGAAGAAGGTTTTTAAGTATGAGGGAGTCATTTTTAAGACTAATTTTTCCAATTTTTAGAGAATCTAATTTGGACTGTTTGTTATAAATATGCGGGGGGGGGGGGGGGAGTTCACTGTTGTTGAGGATGAGGACTGACATTCTTGTAAATATAAGAAGGTTACAATTTTTAGTGGTCTCACATTCATAATGGGTGTAAATTAATATAATATTGTATAAAATGTTGATTTTTTTGATTTATCATCCATAAAAATGAACTTTTTACATGCTCCTAGGGTATTTGGCCTCATAAGAATAAGGTTTAACCATTTTTAAGATAATGTTTTCTTTAAAAAACTGTAATTAAATTTAATCACATTCACTAATATTTTTGGTAAAAAACTACATTGAACTTATTATAAATTATAAATTATTATAATTAAAAATATTTAAGAATTTTTTTCGATTTCAAATCACATAAGTTCCCAGAAAAAATGTAATATTACTCTGAAAACTCTTCACACCATCAGATTTTTATGTAAAAATGTTTAAAATTTTGAAATATTTTTATATCCAATTAAAATTTGACATTGGTTCAAATTACAAGAATTGTATTAATTTGAAAGATAAATTATTTAATCAAATACTAAAACAATATTAATATATAATATAACTATATTAATTAATTATATGATAAAAAATTGAATTAAAACTCTTTATTTGTCACTATTCATATAAAAATGATGATTGTAAAAAAATAAAAATAAATAAAAACTAACCTAATTTGGAAATTATTATTTCAAATAATAAGTTTATATAAACAAATTTAATATTTACATGTTTATAAAATTACTTTTTCAATTTTTTGTAGTTAGACATAAAAATATGGTCACATGAGAATGCAGTTTTTTTAAAAAGATTAATGCTTTAAAAAACTACCTATTTTATTATCAATATGATATATTTATATAAATTCATAATATTTGAATGTTAGTTATTTATATCTATAATACTATTTTTAATGGATTTGTTATAACTATCTATTTTAAACAAATAATATAAAAAAAGATATTTCATTGAATCTCACAGTTGTGGGTACTGAAAGCCAATTCTTTATTGCGTGTAGCGCAAGATTTTCATGGTATACTGTTTGAGAAAATACATATATGGGAATTAATTTATTTTAAATTTATATTTGAAAAAACATGTGGATATTCATTATTAAATGGGTTAGTACATCAATCATTTACTCAAACAAAGGTGATTTTTAGGCATTTTGTGGGAATGACCTCGTCGACTCCTCTAGCAGATAATCCTATAGTGGAATGTTTTGTGAATTAAAATATGTCAACCATATTTTCCATTTTTTACTTTTCAATAACTACACCTCCAAATGATGAATCTAGTATATTTCTATCACTATCTAGTAATCTCTAGTGGAATAACGTTGGGATGTTTTGTTCCTAAATGGAATGGTTTGGACACATGAAAAAAGTATCATGAATCCCTCTCAACAATCATATAATCTCTCTCATGAAAAATTATTTATTTAATATATTTCTTCATGGTGTATCTCCAATATGTTGTAAAGAATCATTAATGTTCCATTGATGTTCATCCAAGATAGTGAAATCAACCAGTTACAAGTTGTATGGACATTCCTTCATAACAACTTTGAGAGAGAAGGGGAATTCAATCATTTTGATATATTCATCACCCACAGTTATAAATATCAATGTACCACAGACCATGGTCATTCCCTTGCTATATCAATTTTTATCTTATCCTGAAAGTCAATGAAACCTAATAAATCCTTGTCGAGGTCTAGTTTTTAACTGTAGTTCATATTGTAATGTTATGTAATTAATCTGGTTGTATTATTTAATGAAATAAGGTTTACATAAGACTACCAGGGTCTTAACAAGGATTATTTTAATTAATTTTAACCATCCCTTGTGCCTCCACATCTTTGAATAACATAGATGTATTCTTATTTTCTAGATCTAACATTTCCATTCTATCAAAATGGGCCAAATTCCTTGATATAATTCCTTCGGTGTCATGTTCTTGACTACATTCATCCTCCTCCACAATGTCATCATTCCCATAATCCTCACTTCCACTTGAATAACCCTATAATATTGTAGCTAAAAAATTCTCATCCCTATTAAATTCTTTCATTATGATCTATATCCGATGTAATGTAAAATTTTTCCATTGATCTAGGCACTAGTGTCGCGTCATTAATGACACTACAGTATATAATACAGTAACTTTATTCTCCATCCTCATCAGTAATTAGTGTTTTTACTAAGACTAAATTATCACTAAAATGCTTAGGTACCCTACCATTGTCCATTAAATTCATCAATTTTCCTTAAAAACTAGACAAACTAGGTTTTTCGTCATTCGGTGTGCTAAACATAGCTATCATGAGAAATTTTCCTCCTATGTTGCCATATATGGGTTGTCTGCGGTCATGTAGAATATTATTGAATATATGTCACTTGAATAACTCTTAATAAAAACACAAACAGTGAGATCTTTATAAAATATTTTATGATGTCATTTCCATTTACCTTGTCTTAAAAAAACAAGGATATCAATTTACTAATCAATATATATGTAGCTGAGGTTAACAAAAAAGGATCCAAAATGAATTTTTTTATAGTGTCCTAACCAATTTGTTCTTAGAAAAGGACGTATTACTAGTCCCATGGATAAGGCAAAGTTGACATGATCAGTTGTTAGATACTCCTGATCGGTATCCCAATTTTAGTTTTACCTCATTTAGTTAACATAAGGAGTGTGACAAGATGATTGATAACCTTGGTGGTTATCTCAGAGTAGTTAGGAATGGTGGTTTGTTCTTGGAAAGGAATATCTATTTTTATACTGATAAAAATATATATTTCATTTGGAGTAAATGAATGAATTCATGTTTTTTACTCTAACTGTTAGTAATGAGAATTAGAGTAAATTGATTATGAATAATATGATCCCCATAATCAAATGAATTATGATCAAAGAGAAGCATGAAAATGTGAACAACAAACAAATCATATACATATGAGGCAATGGAGGATGCTTGGATTAAGTAAACCATTCATTATTTTTTTGGATGATAGTTTCTTGACCTGGTATTTTGATCCATTATGGTGAATAATATATCCCTGTAAAAGTTTGATAGTGGTTCAGAAAATTACATGGAAGAGGCTCTCACTTCACAATATTGGACCCTAGAATGTTTTTATTATAGAATGGATAACCAATGGATGAAACATATGTGATGATAGGACAGTTAAAAGAGGGGAATACATAATTTAAAATCCATTTGAATGTACAAAAATGTTTTTAAATGAAAATATTCTATTTTATAAGTTATCATGAGAATTAATGGTTAGTGATCACATAAGTTACATCCAATTGGTATCCCATAAAGAAACATTCACTTGGGATAGACCTTAGTACAAAATAATATCAGAGTGATCGATGAAGAATTTCAATTTTATAGTCTTAAAAGGCATTTATGTGAACATGTTTGATAATATTTTATTCTATGAAATGACTTTTATAGTTTTATATGGGTTATATTTTCACTCTATGAGCATAGATTTATAGTTTCGTTGTAAGAATTTATTTAAAGTTCATCTCAAGAGATATTAAACCATCAATAATGTAATTTCACAACATTCATTCCAGAATAAAAAACCAATTTCTTCCAAATGATTCATAGGGGTTTTATTATTAATAATAACAGCACAACTAACTACCCCAACATATTTGGAGATACTATTGTTTATGAATTTTTATTAATTCATAAGATAACCAATTTAGTTCTGTATTGAAAAGGAAAAAAACAATCTAGTGACTATGTGGGTTTAATACATTTCACCCATAGAGGACACACAGTTCCATCAGATCTCTCATGACTTTAAAGGAGTATAATCATCTTCATGACACTCCATTACCATAGTGGATTCTATACAATCATAGACAGGTGTAGAATCTCATTCCACCTAGACCCTATTTCTGGTAAATATATTACACCAGTATCTAATTAATGAAAAACAAATAAATACACATGATTTATTTCCCCCAGTCGTTAATCAGTTCAAATAATGTGAAATTATTTAATTAATGATGAAAATCATTTTCATTAGCTTAATTTAATTCAAATAGGTGTTTTTCATTAAATATTTTTTTTCAAAATGAAATGATTCTTAATTTTAAACAGGTATAAGATAAAATTATCCATAAAACTCTCTACACATATCACTAATTTAATTGATTATTCTTCGGGAATACTAGTTCTAGGCATTTCATTTATTTATTCCAAAAATAGTTCTGTATAAAAATCACAATAATGTTTCTAAATAAACAATTCCTCTAAAAATCCACTATTCAACAAGCCTTGGTTTGTTTTGGTTCGTTAGAATTTTGGAGTAATAAAAAATGACATATAGAACAACAACACACATTGAATAATACAAAAATTAGGTCTATTTCTCCATATTGGAGACACAATGATACATACAACCTCTATATTCCAATGATATGGTAGAGATTAATCCCCAAAACATTCTAGATTGCCTCATGACCCTCACATCAAAGAAGAAACCCACCTCATGGAAGGATATAAACATTATGAAATCTTTTTTGAGTTGATATGGTAGGTATTATATTATATCACGTGAAGGAGAGAATTTGTATGTTTCTATATATCTGATGCTCTCCCCAATTGTACTCCACCCTACCCTACTTTTCCAAGAAGGCCTTGGGTGATGCCAAGGAAAGGGAATCGGGATGAACACTGTGTAACACTAATTATAAAAACATTATTAATTCATATGTGGATTCTTTTTTTTCTATGGATGAATTATATGTTCCTTTATATACGGAGAACATCCTTTGACATAGGTGGTTGAGAGAAAGCGGTATCTGAGTGCAACAATCATCCTTCTCCCAGAAAACACTTTTTGATTTCATCTAGAAGTACCGTTCACCTATACCATGGGGTGGGGTGGTGATTTAAATAGGACCCTTTATTTCGATTAATATGATGTCTCATTTTAATAGGTACAGTAATGAAACTAATAAATTCATGAAACCAACAATTAACCACATTGAAATAAAAATCACGATTTAATCAATTTTATTGGCTTTATAGATAATTTTGGGATAAATATAGAATATTATGTATTGATATTATATTCAATAATAGGTGTAAAACTAATATTTTATAGATAAAGTAAAATATAAATGTTTACATGAATCATAAATATTTATATGAAATAGAATCTAAAATTAATTTGTTAATGTTTCCATCAAATTTTAATGAAACAGACAATGATATTTATATTTCATGCATGACTTTAATTGTGTTCAAATTGTTTATTTTTATATATAATTATTTATTATTTCCAATATTGGTATTTTTTTGATTTTTATGATCTTTTATGGATGGATAAATCCTTCATTTAAAAAGGGAATAAAAAATGTCATATTTTAGATAGAAATGAATCTTATTACCGTGAGATTTTCTCACAGCATGACACTTGATTTTTGAGGATTTAACAAAGCTATGGACCTGAATGAAAAGTCAATACAGAAAACATATTTCATTTAAACATCATGATTTCATCAGTAAATCATCCATTGTGGGGACACATTGTGATGTCATTAAACACTATGAAAAGATGTTACATGTCACGGTACCTTTTACATTATGTGAATGTTATCGATTTTAAAAATATGAAAAATCATCCACTAGCATTGACTAAAAATCATCAAAATATATTAGACATTTTTATTTTCTAGAAAATAGACAAATAAATACATTTACAATCAACGGTTTGAAAAAACACTTACAAAAGTATGCCCTTTTCCATATAACATGGGATTTCTAGAACCAATGGCTGCTTATGAATGATTTCTAGATAACAGAATCATAATCTAGATCCTTTATTCAAAGATTTTATTTGACACTTTTCTTTCATGGGTATCCATGTTTTTCATTTTCATCATTCCAATAATGATAGAGTTGTTTTCGTTTTTCCATGTGATGTGATTTTTGGGGGAAGTTCAATTAGGGATTATTTTTTTTATTATACATGTTCTCTATTGTCGCAACTCAATTTATCAACTCCAATATTCTAATTTTTTTTAATTTTAGGGACATTTCAGGTTATTTTATGTGGTTTATTTCATTTCATCAACTGAATAACCTATTTATTGTATGAAAATTATTCTAATCTAGATTAATTTTTATTAAATAGGGTTTGAGGTTGCCTTGTTTTTTGATTGCACCATGTATTTGATCATTCAAATAGTGAAATCACATGATATGAGTAGGATACCAAAATCAAGGTCCCTTGATGAACCCATTCTGACACAAACCATAAATATATCCAATATTTATTGAATCCCTAGTGCATGAACCTGAAAATCACAAAACCTAGTATGCCTCTCTGTTGATATCAAACACATTCCTTCCATCTATTTATATGTCTCAAAACAAACAAACCATTATAAATTTCAACATTATCAATTAACCTAAAAAATAAGGATAAACCATGTGGGTTAGACACCTGGAATTTCGAAATATTACATTTTTTAGATAGTTTATTAGAGTTTTATAAATTAATAAATTTTTATAGCCCCATTTGAAATTAAAGTTGTTCTAAGAGATGTTCAGGAACATGATTTGGATTTATAAAAATGAAGATGAAATAGAATAGGACATTCTTTCACATTCCATTGAATTCCCTAATTATTTGAGTCATAATGAGGGAGTTCAAATGTGTTTTGAAGGCTTGGGAGGGGTTCCTGACATTTAATGGTCCACCACAACGTAGTGAAGGGAATTTAGGGGGAAGTGGTGAACTTTCATTGGAGACTGAACCGTTTCAACTGTATTTTTGGGTTCTCCGATGAATTGATTCAAATTCTTTGTGATAGGGAGATTAATAGTGAGTGGAGCTGCTAGTTTGGTACTTTTAGTAGACATTTGGGTCGAGTACGTCACATGTAAGAAATGGGGAACCCAAAAACACTTTCCTATGAGGGTGTTTTATATAGATTATTTCCCTATAGAATAATAACCAAAATAATATTATGGGGAGATCATTGGTTTCATTTTCTTCTATATACATGAATTCAATGGTATTATCCATCTAATGAAAATATGTTGGTTGTAGTGGTTGAGAAGAAGCTGTATCAGAAAGGAATGATAACTATCCATCATCGAGGTATATACCCATTCTAGTTTTCATTGATGTTAAATTATACTTGGATCGATCTATTAAGTAGTGGTTCTGGATGATGTGTAAGGTGGATTTAAATAAACCAATTTTTAGAAATTATTTTTCCCATTGAATCAATCATATTGCACCTTTAATCCACTCTATTAGGCACCTATGATTTGTGGTTGAATTTGATGTCTTGTATGGTGATGTTTGGACAAGAACTAGTTGGTAGGATCTCCTTCTGTATCCCTTTATTTAATGGAAATAAAATATAATTACCAAAATATCCCCACCAAAAATATGTTTCATATAAATATATATATATTTATGTATTAAAATTTATATATTAAATTTTTTTAATTTGTACTTCCTTGAAACAAATTTTAACCATAATAATCACATTTATATATTAGATTTTATTTATTAATTTTTTAAATTTACCTTAATATATTAACATTTCATAATATAAGAACTATTGGTAACATATTTTAATTTTTTTTAATAAATTTCATGTATTTTAAATTTTATAACTCACTTGTACGGGACATCTTTAGAAGACCTATAGAACCAATGTTATGATTATTTAAAACAAATACCAAGGATCATGCTCTATATCAGAGTAAAGTACAGATAAACTACTGTTTTTTGTTAATAAAACATAAATTTGTACAAATTAATTATGGTTAATAAAATTTTGTTAAGAGAAAAAATTAAATTAATGGAATGATAATGATAAGTATGGATAGAAAATGTAATGAAATTGTATATAAAAGATAGATAAGGGTAAACTGATGTTATAAAATGGTATCCTGCTATTATGTAAGGGAATGGTAAACTATATTCATTTAAGGGTAAATATAAGTTATGGATGGGTAAAATAATTTTATGTAAGTGTAAACAAAATGTATTCAATGGTAAAAAATGTTATTTAAGGGTAAACTAAAGTTACCGAATGGTGATTATATGTCATGTAAGAACAATAAAAAGTTATATGATGGTAAATTAAAATATTTATAGGCTAATGAAGGCTAAATAATGTTATTTTTAGTCAAAATAAATATATGTAATGGTAGTCTAATGTTATGTAAAGGTAAAACAATGTAATGTAATGATAAACAATCATTGCGTTTGGGTAAACTAAACTTATATAAGGGTAAAAAAATTTATGTATGGGTAAACTAGAGTTATTAATGGGTAAAAAAAAGTTAAGTAAGAGTAAAAATGATGTTTTTTAAGGTTAAAAAAAGTAAAATAAGGGTTAAAAAATTCACTGGGAGTAAAAAAAGTAAAAAAGGTACGATAAAATAAAGAAATGGTGAAACTAAAGATAATTAAGGGTAAAAAATGTTATGCAATGGTAAAATAATATCTGATAAAGGTAATATAAAATTATGTATGGGTAAAATAAAGTTAATTAAGGGTTAAAAAATATTTATAGGAGTAAATTAATTATAAATTAGTTTAAAATTATGTTGCATAATTTTAAACTAATGTTATTTATGGGTTGAACATTCTTTGGAAATGGTAAAAAATAATGTTATGTAAGGGTGATTTTTTTGGAAATGGTAAAATAATGTTAATTGTAAATAAAATTAGTAAGGATTAAAAAAGTTATATAAGTGTAAAACTAAAGCAATGTAAGGGTAAAAAAGGTAAAATATAGTTAATTAATGGTAATATAATATTATGCAAGGGGAAAAAAATTAATGAAATGTCTCTATATATTAATAATAATATAACAACATTTTTAAATACATATTAAACTTTACAGTACCAATTTCTATATTTAAATTAATATTTTAACCAAGACAAATCTATATTAAATGACATGGGTATTAAAGATTTTAAATTAATGTAACTATACACTATATATATGTATATAAAATTATATTAAAATGATTTTTCATTTTTATATGTATGTGTATGTATGTAAAATATATACCTTTACACATATATATTATGAAACAGACAAACACATTAATACATATGAACATACAAAATAAGATAAGCATCCTCATAAATTATTTAATACATTGATTTAATTATATGTGAATTAAAAAATTAATATATAAATCATTATTAATATAATATAAATAAATATTTAAAAAATTTAAAATATATATATATATATTTTTTAAATTATATGTATACACGTTGATATATACAGACACAGACATTAGTATACATACACATATAAAAATTAATGTGGGTATTTTTATATATATAGTACATATAAATGATAATATATAATCATTGATATATATAATCAATATATATATATATATATATATTATTAATAATGAATGTATATAAAATTTACGTGTATAAAAAAAATAAATTATTTATTCATTACATATGACTGCAAAGTCACATACCATAACACACTAACATTAAGTGTATACCTATAAAAACACATTCATATATATTAATAATGATAACACATAATCAGTTATTACTAAAAATATATAAATTATTTATTTATTAATAAGAACGTCATTATCCAAATGACATAATGGAGAATCATAAGAAAATTATACTATAGAAAATCCCCTATGGAAGATTCATAAGAACAATATCCTATAGAAAATTTAATATTGGAGATTAGTAGGAAAAATATCATATGGGAGAATCACTTGACAATTCTGATTTGGAAAATCACTTTTGGGTGATTCACAAGATAAATCTCATAAATGAAATTTAATATGGGAGATCCACATGAAAAAAATCATATGAGATATTTATTGTGATAATCATCTATGGGATAATTACATTTTATGTATATATGTGTATGCTTAATTTTGTATATGCATATATATATATATATGGATGTGTTACATATAACGATACATAATCTTATATATATATTTGAATATAATTGTATTAATATTTATCCATGCACATTTGTTAAAATTGATCTAATCATGCATGTATTTATTTGTTTATATTTAAATACATGAATGGAAGAAAGTATGTAAAAAAATCCTGATGAAAACATATGTGTTTATACTTCACAAACATATATAAATAGATCAATATATATGTATGTATGTAGGTATGCATATACTTCCGATTCATATATGTGTATATTTAAACACTCATTCCTTTTCATAATTTCACACACACACACACATACATATATCGCATGTTGGTATATTGTCTTACAATTAATACTATATATATAATAGTCATAATTCATATAAAATTCATAAAATATTACTATTATTATTTATAAGTTTATTAAATGTAGAAACTCGTTCACTTTTACAAGTATATATATATACATATATAGAGTTTGTGGAAATATTGATATATAATAAATAATATATATATATATATATATAATAGTTATAATTTATAAAATATTCATAATATGTTATATCTGTAGGGATTTATAAGTTTATAGAAATTCCAATGAGCATGTTCTCATGAGGTAGAGGTTGTTTAATAGCATATAAGAGACACAAGATCAAATCCATGAGGAGGACGTTTTTCAGGTTACTACAACAGTACTATAACATGTACTATAAATGATACTATAATAGTCATTGTAGCAGGTCATGTTAGATAATATAATAGTTAGTACTATTCATCTGATTGGACCTTGGGGCCACCGATGGGGTCCTCATGTTCTTCGTGGACATCGGGCAACCCATGACAATAGGGTCAGTAAGTCTCCATGGCCACCGTATGGCCTTTGGGTCACCTCAAGAACATCATGCCACCACATAGCCATTAGACCACATGATGTGCAGAAGAAACCAGAAAGACTCTACGAGGAACAGTTTAATGAACCCCTTATCTCCAGTGACAAGAGAATACAACAAAAAAACTTACCCAAAATCAATATGCCCATGAATCCAGAGGTGGGAAATAAATTCCCGAGGGTGTCAAAAACACATGGGGGATAATTTAACATTTATAAAATTACCACTAACCAAACAGTCCATAACCGAACATCTCACCAAAAGATGAATGAATAAAAGCAAGACAACACAACTCCATTATTCATGTCAATACCTATGCAAAGTGTGAAAATGTGGGAGACCAAACAACGATCAATGTAATTAGAGAAAGAAAAAATAAATACTCTAAGACGACCACAATAATCTATGCTCCACAATATCTAAGATCAAAATCACAAAACAACCCAAGTATCACGAGGTGTCACTAAAAACATGTGAATAATCTCCTTTTCCCTTGTCACGGAAGATCGAATTTTCAAAATCACTAATGTTACAATGTAGGGGTGAGTATAAACCAAATAGGTTTTCCTTAATACCATCCCTTGTCACACCATGAGGATAGAAAAAATTATCCACATTTATATATAACCATTAAATAAAAATGTCTAGAGATCATTTTATAACAGAATATAAATGATGTTAAAAAATCAATTTTCACCAAATGAAAACTTATGCCCTGTAATGAAATTTTTATAAAGTAATAATTCAATAAAAATATAGAATCAAAACATTAAAACAAATTCTTATAGTCATTTTGGAATACCTCATCCATTGGATCAGAAAAACTGCACCCATGCATGCTATGTTTGACAGTTCCATACTCATGATAAGTCTCTCATCATATCCCCTGGTGTCTCATTAACACATGCTCTTGATCCTGGGTCATGTTCCTAATAACCCACTGGAACAATTCCATTATTCAGGACCCCTAGACATTAACTCACACAATTCAATGTATGCCAAATGTATAAAATTACTAAAATAATCGATTTCAATACAATTGTGCTTTTATTTAAAACTAAAGAACAAAAAATTTTAAAAATACATTTCATTTCAATAAAATAGTATGTTTTTTTGAAATGATCTTATCAAACCATATTCCACAATTCTAGAAAATCCCAATTTTAAAATCTTTATTTTAAAATCCATTCCAAATGAAATTTCATTAATAACCCAATTTTTCAGATTTTCCACAATTTACCACACAGTCACAAAGAGGTTTTTCCAAAATTAAAAAAAAAACAAAAAAAATTCAAATTATGATATTTAATTTTACATCATTCCCATCAGTTATAATAAGTGGAGTTGAGAGAGATTCTACCTACCTCAAATGTTTTGTAAAAAACCAAAACACGGACAAAGAACAATCACCAAACCATGTTGAAACTCAACAAAAATGGCCTTAGATCTATTCTCCTACAGAAATTATACCTGAATATCAATATATTTATCATCCTGCATCTTATATATACCCCTAAAAGGTGTTGATCATAGAAATAAAGGTCATATGAGAAGTATATCTAAGAAGACATGAGAAGATGATGAATAATGTCACATACTATGAGAATCAGGATTAAAAACGCCAAGGGAGGGCTCCAAATTACTTCCAAAAGTCGTTGGAGAGTTTCCCCAACCTCCAATGGAGATAAATATAGATTTTGGGGTGTATAGGAGAAAAGATGAGCTAGATTTTAAAAAAATGATCTAGATCCTAAAAAATAGGATATTACTTTTTCTCAATGCATGGTTTGTTTGAACGGTTTGGAAAACTGTGCGCTTATTGTACATTTTCTCACTATCCAATTATGAATGTGTGAACAGTTTCCAAAAGGATATCCAGAATGTTTGGAAAAATCGTGCCCAGATAGTGGACACCTCCATTAGTGGTCAAATCATAATGAAAGTCAACCAAACTGTCCCAACCTTCACCCATTCTCTTTATAACCATAATAAGAAAAAATTAAATGTTACGCACTAGAAACTAGGGTTACAATAATCATGCTCCATATTTGTTTTTAGAGTAGGATCATTAACTAGAGATGACATAAATTGATTGGGATAAATGAGAGGGTATGCCAACTTCCATCAATAATAGTCCTATAAATCTCATCCTAGGATAACTAGGTGGACAACCATGCGAAGGTAGAGAGCTAACATCATGGTGTAAATACTAGGGAGGGGTAGTTTCAAGTATTCATAGTCTGCAATGAATTCCACTAAGTCATTCAAGTCTTGTAATGTGATGAAGCCTAAAGGAAATGAACGGTTTCCCCTCAACAATTAAAATGGTGGACTATAAAAAAATGAATAAAAATATAATGTATTCAGTCCATTTAGGTAAAAAGGTGTGTTTGTGTGTGTGTGTCTGTTATTTTGTAGTAATATTGTTACAAAAACTTTCCTCTAAACTTCCTCATCAATATTTTTATTGTATTTATAGGCAATAAATTTACATTGTTTGATATATTTTTTATTTTTTACGTACATGTGTGTGACAAAATAAAATTTACATAATTTTATTTAAATATAGGTAATTTATTATGGTATAAATAGTGTATAAAAAATACAAATAAAATATATACTGTAAAATTAATTTTTCATAATAATTATAAATATGTTTACACACAAACATTTTTATGTAACATATGTATATAATTATGTATATAATTATATTAATTTATACTTATAAATAATTATATTAGTAAACACTTATATATATGCAACGACCCATGCATAAATATACACATGGTTGCATGTAGTTGTATATATATATATATATAAATATTTAAAGTAGTATATATTTATGTAATCATGCATGCATATGTATATTTTTATTTTTCATGTATACATTCACACGCACACACATAATTATTAATTTATTATTATTATTTATCCATATGTTATTTTTTAATATCTTTTTTATTATTAAATAAAGATAAATGTTTAAAAAATATAGTATAAATTTTCATTATATTTCGATACCTGTATCATAAAAAAATATTCAAAATAATAAATCATTTTTGAGTCTATAATTATATTTTTTTATATAATTATTGAAATTGTATTGATATATTGAAATTTTCATATCAATTGAAGAAAATAGATTAATATTTAAAATTAGAAAAAAAGAGTTGATGGGGGAGATAGAATATAAATTGTGTTGTAGTGGTGGAATATTGGGTGTGAGGGAAACATAAATATTTTAATATAATTTTTAATATTACATGAAAAATGATTGACTATGTGGATTTATATGGCCACATATTTTCATATTAATTGAAGATGTAATCCTACATTTCAGGTGTGATGTTGAGTAGATTCTAATCCACTTATTGAATTTTATATTACTAATGAATCATGCGAATAAATAAAAAAACGAAAAAAATATTATTTTTTTATAATATATCATCTTCAACCATTGAGGTGGAGGAGTAAATCAAGTAAATAAAATTATGTTTTTCATAATTTATACATTCTTAAATTACTTTATTCAATAGTATTTTTTAACTAAAAACATTGTTTTAGAAAACTGAATATTTTTTGATGTATGATAAGGATTAATATATTTAACTTTTGAAATTTAATAATTATTTCAATAGAAAAGTTATGAAGTCAAATATTCAGTACTTTAATGTGGAATATGCTCTATTGAAAAAAAATCATGATTTAGAAGAATTTAGTTGTTATTTAGAAAATTTTTCAGATAAATGAATCATATTGTTCCTTGAAAATATTTTTAATAATATATTGATAAATTTAGAAGGCCTAAAAAGAGTAAAATATTCATGTGGTGATGAATTATAAATTTTTAATGGGAAATTTTTTCCAAAAATAAAATTTCAAAATAATTGTAATTTTATTGAAGATGAATGTCTTATGTGATCAACATAGTCACTCAACTAAATATTAAATAACAATCCTTCTAGTTGAATAAAACCGATAAATTTTTTCAACCAATTGTATAATATGAATAAAAGAATAAATTTATATAACGTTAAAAGAGAAATATATTGAATTTGGAAAGTTAGTGGGGAGAAACTCGGGCGGTGGAAAATCCATCGGATCTGGCGTCTGAGCATTGGAAAGACGACGAATCAGGATAGCGAATACGAAGACTCAGGATGGCGAGTACGAACGGTTTGTTGTGTGAGGCTTCATTCGTCGATGGACTCAATGGAGGGGTGAACCTTGCTACGGCGCGATGCTACGTTAGTTGTGTGGATGCATCTGGCCTTTGTGTATGTAATTATGGCTGCAACGGTGGTCACAGCATTCTCTTTGGCGGAGGTGGGCATTTGTGTTTTGTGAGGTTTCAGTGCCGTTCACGTGCTGGATCGGCCCAGATCTATTTGGTGTGCTGCAGTGATGTGAGTTGGGCCTGTGACGATCGATTGCGGGTTTGTCGGTGGCGGTGGTGTGTCAGCATGCGACTAGGGTTTCATTTGTAATAGGTTTTCCCACTGGGCTCCCAAGCCATTTGATATTTGGCCTTTGAGACTTTGGACTCATTATGGGCTTTGGGGTTTTACCTTGTCCCACAAAAGGAATTTTTATGTTATATTTTCTTTTTTAATAAATGGGTATGCCCCCACATTTCCAAGTATAATAAAAACTATGAAATTGTTTTTTTTCAATTTTTCCATATATATAAAATTAAAACTATTAGTAAATCAAAGAAAATCAATATTATAAGAAAACCCATTCATAAAATCAATTGAACATTAGATAAACACTCCCAAAATTAATATACACCATTCCAAGAAGGAAATATTGTTTTCATTATGGCCTAATGTCATGTTTTAAATGATAAATTTAGTATTTATAAATAATGTAAAATAATATTTGGATTTTCCATACATATGATTTATATATATTACTTCATTACACAAGATTATTTATTATAATTCAAAATAAATTCAACCCTCAGAACATATAGGTTCAGTTTCATTGGATATTAAATAAAAATTGTATTATTTCACAAAAAAATGTATATTTATTCAATAATTTAATAAATTTTAATCCCTATATAGACATAACATATTTTATATACTATCTTATAACCTAGGGAAAGTGTGAGTTGAGATACATAAAATATGTAATAACATGATAGAGATTAATCAGAACAATTGAAGAAAATAAGTTAGTATTATATGAGTATGTGGGTATGAGAACATAATCATGGTACATGAACGTAAAATAAGGAAAACATACTGAGTAGAATATAAATTGAAAAACCTAAAAAATTCTAACATGATGACTTTTTCATAACATACATAATCATTATGATAAATTTGGTACATATATAAGTATATAAAATCATATCCTTATACAAAGGATCGTTTCCATTACACTCATCTCATAGTGGAAAAAATGTCACATAACAGAATGGAATGTTAATATATCTAATGTTATATGACATAAAATTCCATGTGATATAAGCTTTACCAAATTCATTTTTGGAATATATAATTTTTTTCTCACCCTTAATAACCTAATAATGTATACAGATGTGTGCCACATGAACATGCGAAAATTCAGTAATAGTATGAAAAAACCATGGAAATGAAATGGGATTCATAAAAATTTTCATAAGGCTTAAAAATAATCAGTGTAGAGAAATATATTGGATGGATACATTGAATAATATCCATAATGAAACATGATAAAAATGAACAGATATTGATATATATGAGAAACTATTTAGAGTTTGATAAAAAATAAAAAATAAATTGTACATTATATTTTTAACATTTACTTTAATATAAATTATTATAATAAATGTTAGAAAAGTGTATAGAGAAAGGAAATAAAAATGTTTTAGTGCATCATATACTATGAAATTTTCAAAAGGATTCTTTGTAAGAAATATGAAATGATCTGATAAAAGAAATAACATGAGCTGAAAATATAAAAGAATGGAGTTAAAAAGATTAATTTCATAACTTTTAAACATTAAAACATAATAGAATGTGACCTTATGAATTCATAGAAGTATATATACGCATATATATAAAATAATTATAAAAATATGGACACAAAATCTATAGATCCCTGATTTGAAAAAATATATTAGCAATGTTTCACATAAAAACACCATTTTGAGTAAATATAAATCAATGAGATGTGAAATGGAAAACCCACTAGTAAACATAAAGAATAATCAAGGAAATGGAAAATAAATGGGTATTTAGGGAGAATTTATATTCCAATTCCTGAATAAATATTTTGATTTATACAATCTCAATTTTTAAGATTCAGTTGAACAGAAACTCATGCGGCTTGGATAATGTTAGAATCAATTGATAATGAAATATATAAAATGAGATGGATTTATAAATATGATGATGAATTAGACTAGACCTTTTCAACCATTAATATATATTTTTTTGTTTCATTGAGCCATAATGGGGGGATTCATGTGTTATGGGGAAATTGGAGGTGTTCTAGCCATTTAGAGGGACAACACACTATGGGGATGGGAATGGTGTTGGCCATGATGAGCTTTATTTGGTACCCAAATAATCTTGTTTGCTATTTTTTTTCTCAGATGTTTTTATCTATTTTGGGGTGTTTGGTAATGGAAGAGGGAGTGAAACTACATCAGTGTTCTATTTGTTATGCATTTAGCTCGGGAGGTCGCATGTTTCAATAGTGACTGTCGAAATTCTTATGGTGGAGGATTTTTTTCATAGGAATTTCCCTATGCAAAATAATAATCTTTGAGACAATTATTAAGATTTTTGTGGCGACGGTTGAAGGCCAATGACCATATACATGAGGAGACCATGCATATGCTTGTGATAATTTCCATGGGTGTAGTGCTTGGTGAGTTACCATGTGAGGAATATGGATACCACCATGATATGTTATTGGGAATGGTGGAATTAGAGGATGAGGTGAGTATGAATTAGAAAGAGAGGATGAAAATTTTTAGAAGGCACTTTCAACACCAAATATGGCGGTGCGATGAGATAAAATGGTTGGGATTCATTCCCCATGCAACTGTGAGAGGTTACAGAGGACTTTTACATGTCAAGAACAACATGCATCCTGTTGTGGTTCAAGGAATGGAGGTAGTTAATAACGTTCAATTTTATTAATGGAAAATTATTCTCAAGTTTCTAATTTTTAATAATATGATATTTAATTGACGGTGTGTGGTTCATAGTGTGTTTCACAATTTGTGGTGGAGGTTGTTTAGTCTATTTATATAAATAGATGTTCATGTGTCCTGTAGATTCATTTTACTTTCATTCGCTCAAGCCTAGACAACCAAAATCATTCTCACTGGACTCTAGTCATCTCCTTAGGAGTGTAAAAACATTATATTTCTAGATCAAATTCTTAATACTCCAGGTTCACTCAATTTTTTTCATAACCTAATATTCCTTTCTTAAATTTTTATGGAGATTCATGTGATTTATTTTCCCTATTTTTTATTGTATTGAAGAATTTATTGATTATGGAGTCTTTTTATTTAATATTTGGGTCACATAACATTAAATATTGTGGTGGTTGATTTCCTTGATCCACTCATTTGATGTGGTGATCCCATGAGGTTTCATATCAATGTTGGGGATCTAGGATATCTATGCATCACAATTTAAATCTATAAATATCAAATGCATTTATATTCCTTTGGGTGGATCATATGAATTATCATAATGTGATAATAAAGTAGATCAATGTAAATTGTTGGGGGATAGGATTTATCACACGTGACTTATAAGTTTTATGTCATTTCCCATATGAGATATTATGTTCATTGTTTGTTATTATTTTGAATTTGAATTGTTTTTATCATAAGGGTTGTGTTTACTAAAAATTTATCTTTTAAGAACTATTCATTAAAAGGATAAATAGATATTCATGGTAATGAATCAGTTTTTTGAAAATCAATAAATTCCATGAAATCTCAAATGTTAATGATGTTGAAATATCATGAAATCCCATTATTGATGAGAAAGGATTGGATGACATGGTTTTGTTGTCTTAGTTTGCATTAATTTGTCTACTAAAAATTATTTTCATA
The DNA here is from genome assembly GCA_963277665.1 of Viscum album. Classification (NCBI taxonomy): domain Eukaryota; kingdom Viridiplantae; phylum Streptophyta; class Magnoliopsida; order Santalales; family Viscaceae; genus Viscum; species Viscum album. The sequence goes on from OY728130.1 coordinate 1,033,137,757, forward strand.
TAATCGATTTTATGTGTGATTTTGTAACTGTTATGGTTTTAGTTCAGGTATGAAAGGATTTTTGTAGTAGGGATATAATTGGTTTTTTTGTAAAAGGATAAATATAATTAATGACGAAAGTCCGCAGACGTACAAGTGCAATGCCAGGAAGGAAACGTTTCCAGCCAGAGCTGGTTAGCATCGAATGGGCCTGATGCTGCAAGTTGATGGGCTGCATTTTTTCCTTCCCTTTTGGTGAAGGAGAAGGTGCAAAATGAGAAGCCTTGGAAGAGTGTGATAATTCTTCTGACGATGAGGACAAAGGACTAGAGTCTGCCGTCATTACGGTTGAAAGCATCGATTGTTGTGAGGTAGTCAGACTCAATGTTGATATCAATCCACCGATGGTCCAAAGCGACCATCATACTAGCAAAGATGGCGGTGGCCTCAGCCACTGTAGGTTCCCATAATGCATGTTGTGGTTTATATTTTTCCGCAATGATTTTCCCAATATTGTTTCGGGTCAGGTGGCCCTGGGCAATGAGCCCATCCTTCGGGAGTGATGTGTCCACATTGATCTTAAGAATCCCATATGTTGGATGAATCTAATGAGAGGAGGATGAGGGGGTAACCCCTGGCATATAATGTCCCCTGTTTTCCTTCCAGCCCTCAATCCATGAGGTGGCTCATTCAATCCAGAATTTTGGAGGTTTATGAACATGACGAAACATAGCATCATTACACCGGACCCAGATGATCTAGGACAGGGTTCAAAGTGAGCCTTTTTTAGCCGTTGAGAGGGAGGAGCACCAACACATCAGAAGATCGATTAGTTCGGAGACCGTGGACACTTGTGCACCTTGGGTCGGACCCCATATATTCCAAATTTCCCTAGCTCCTCGCAGTGAATGATGGTGTGGAAAGGGGTTTCTCGAATATGGGGATAGAAAGGGAATAAATAGGCACAGGCCGTATGTCTGTAAATGAGAAGGCTCATAGTTGGGAGGGTACCCGTGCACACCTGCCATTAGAATTGGAGAATTTTTGGGCGGATGTTTGACATGGGTTATGTTGACATAAAATTTATGGTGGTTCGGTGTGGGTTATTTTGGAATGAAGACTAGGAAGATGTGATGGGTTGGTCATGTAATGAGACATTATTATGGGGAGGTGGTTGGGTGGTTGTGTTGTGTAGTTTGTTTCTAAATTTCTAGTTTCATATAATATAACTGATTTATAGATTTAGTAATGTGACATGGGATACAAATGAAATAAAAATTAGTTGATTATAGAGTAATATTCCTAAAATGGATGGGTCATGATTTGGAAAGAGTATGGATATTGGATATAGAGTAGTTTTTTCATTAAATGTGGTAATTTATGGTATAATGATCATAATTTATTTGGAAATGATAAATTAGGATATTGGGAAGCAATGTTGGTAATGGAAAAATAAAAATGATTCATATGGATTTGTTTCTTGGTGAGTGGGGCATGTTTAGTGGTTTAGTGAAGAAAGCAATGGTTGATGTGTGGGGTGGTTATATGTATGTAGTAGTAGAGTGGTAGTGTTGGTTAGTATAATCCTATATTATTAGCCTGTGTCAGAATATTATAAATATGTATTTTGAGGTTTTTATATGCTCCTCATCAACATTGAGTATTTCATAAAAAACCAAATGTTCGGGGGGATGTTTTCTCTAACATATAGGTTGGATAGTTGTGAATTGATGTTTTAAACCTCTTCCCCACTCTCCCATGAAGAGTGGTATCAAGTGGTGGTACCCAATTTTTTTCATGTACTAGTCAGTGGAAGGAATGTTGGTGGAGATTCTAAGTAAAAAAGAGACATTATATGTGTTGGGGGTAATGTATCCTTGGAGGGGGTCCTATATTGATTTGCTTCATGTGCATGATACATTATCACCCTGATGATGTGGTTACGACTGAATATGAGACATTAATATGACATCATACATTATATTATTTATTTATTATGGTATGATATGCTAGACCTAGTAAGAGTATAGGACTGGTAGGGTTGTTGTTTGACCCATATCCAAATTAGCTTGTATATTTGTTGATGGATATATTAGGGATGTAAGCATATAATGTTTGATATTGGGGAATGAGAGAATAAATAATTTGGTTAACTAGTTATGGGGAACCATGGATATATATTCCTCTAGGTTTTATTATACTGGGATTCAATATTTAGCAAGAAAGACTTGCTGTGGTTTGGGGACAAGGTAATAGTAGATACTCATTATTTTTACTATCTATTCACTGAGTAATTATTCATCCCATTAAACTTTAACACCAGCGATCTTGGGTATAATCCAACTAAGTATAAATTTTATTCTCACCCACATATATATATATATATATATTAATGTTTTATGAGTGGTACATCAATGATTGAGCTGTGTGCTACTAGTTTGGTGTATAGAGTTACTCAGTCATTATTTCCTACAGATTTTCACATGACACTATTTTACTTTGGATATTTATATTTGTAAGAAATATTCATACAGATGAGATATTACCAGATATTGGTTTAGTTATATTTTATCATTTTGTTCATGTTTATTTCTTATATTCATATTTGTTGATAGTGATGCCTATCATATTTGTGAATTTATACCATCAGTGCTAGTGGGATACCTTGTTCCTAATAGTGGTGGCCCTTGGGGGTCACTCTCATCATCACCACTAGACTAGTAGGGTTTCCTAGTAGGGGAATGTCATTACCCATTAATTATAGAAAAACGTTGATAAAATAAATTCATGGATAAGTATATACATCATATAAAATAAATTAGGCTGGGAAAATGGAATATATCACAATTTAAATTAATAGAGTTGAAAACCCCTTTACATTACTCCCAACTACAATGAATTCATTTTTACACCATATATCATAATTATGTATTTCATTATAGCTTATTTCAAAACCATATTGATATCTATGCATATTTATTTTCATCTTCTTCTATTAGTGGGTTTGATTGTTTCATTCGTGTTTGGGAATGGTGATGTTGACCCTCATTCTTTGATAATTGGTGGCGATGAAATACATTCCAATTGAAAATTTAAGGAAAGCAAAGACCGTTCAAGGTGGAATTAAATCATAGACATCCAAAAAGGTATCTTAAAGGCCTATATCTGGAAGCTCCTTCATGGTGACCACCCAACACTATGAGTGTTCAAGGTAATGAAATAACTCTTGTAAGTACGGCACCCACTATGACCACACTAAGGACGTTTACAGATGACTTGATCAGTCCAATTAAGTCACTAAATTTCACGCTGCCTGGTTTCCTTAGTTGTGTGACTCTAAGCATCATGATGCCCCATTTCATATAAATAACATACCAACCCCACCTCAAAGGAATGGTTACCCCAACCATTCAATTTTTCTGATCCCATTTCCGGAATTTCCAAATCACCACAACCCAATGGGAAAATTGATCTATCAATGTACATGAGCATCATGATCATTCATTCACCATGATCCCATTTACCCCTACCTATGGTATGGATGCCATATGGGAATGCAAATTTCATTTAGAGAGGAACAAGGAACTCTGTGGTACTAGGGGATTTAGAATTTATTAATCCTTCACAAAGAACTCTTCCATAAAATGCCATCTCCATTCCATGGTTGAGCTACACTATCTCCTGACGACCATTACTTCGCAAGGACCCTATTCTCTGCGATGCATAAGTGATTCATGAGACCTCACTTAGTGAGGCTCCCAGCATCACAACACCTACCACCATGATTAATTCTAGGCCTGTACATAGTGACTACTCAGTCTGTCATGTTTTGTCTTTGGTTGTGTTTCATGTCCTCGTGAATTTCCAAATAGTCCCACTAATGGCTCTTAATTTTTAGTATTGATATGTTAAAATGGACCCCACAATCAACCACTCCTCCACACCAATCATTTTGGGAATTTTTGGTGCCTTAACTTCTACAAGGGCCAGTTTGAACCAATTATAAATGTCCAAGGGGTGTGGTGTGATTCTTCACTATCATTTTTTTGGATAAAAAACTCCCTGGAACTATCATCCTCATCACACTATGATAAATTGTAGTCTCACCACATGTAGTGAACATGGGGTGCCACACCTCGAACATTTTCCTTCCTCATTAATCTCCATGGGAGTGATATATTCCTTACATGGAATCAGGTCCTCCTTACATAGAATGTGATCTATTTGGGAAGCATCTAAGGATAATCCCTCACCATCTCTTGTGTCCCCATCATTCATCACATGAGTACCAGTTTTGGTACTACCTCTTGTTTCTCATAAAGATCTTGAGTCATATGGTCTTAAAGGTTGGTTGCTACCATCACACTCCCACCTCACAAATCTATGTGGTTTTTACCACCATCTTCTAAATAGATTATATATTAATCATCCTTGAGGTTCAATCCCAACCAATCGTAATCTATATTGCTCTCTCTTTGGGATGTATCCCCATGATGTGACATCATCCCCTAAAGGTACACACCCCCATGATCTAACTTCAGAGGCTGTATTTATCTATCTAAAATCAACCATTCAATAATCACATCACCATTGTCCAAGTGATTACTCTTCATCCACATCCTTCTATACATGTTTCCCCAGTGCTTATTCCCCAACTATGTGACCCATCTCCATTACAGATACATCCCTAGGTGTCCCCTTATTATCCTAAATATATGGTATTAGAATCCCATACATTGGAATATGTAGTATTCCTACATTTGGTTAAGTCCCATCACTCATTCCCATCAAATTCATTCCATAGCGAAGCTATATATTTATATTTTCATACCCAAATCATAGGTTACACTTTCTTTAGCTTCCACTATTTCAGTAAACATTTTGCAAGATCTGATGTTTTTTCCTGAACTACATGGACCTTGAATCCTTATCACTAGGATATGTTGTAATCCTTAATGAGATTCACACCGATCATCCAATACCATCATGTTCATTCCCTGGAGTCCCTATGCCACAGGAGGATCCTAACCCAATCCAATGGTAAAAGTTCATTTATGTTCCACCTGGGAATCTAACGATGCGTAATCCCATATGTGAACTCCTGAAATACATTGATCTTAAACAATGTCCTCTAAATAGGGTATATACGAAGCCTCTTGAGGTTCATTCCCATTATCCATTCCTATATTATTCATTGCATCAAGTTATCATGTCTCGAGAGGATCATTATACAATATGGATGTAACATTTACTTTGGGTTAAACCCGGGAAACTAACCATTTGTATCCCCCAATTCCAATTCCTAAACTATGAAGACTTTGATTCCTAGCCACTGGGATACATAGGAAAGATCATCAAGGTTCAATCTTAACACCCCCCATACTCCATTCATTCCATCAATTTCAAATTCACACCTTCCCCATATTCATCCTGATTACAACATGGACTTCCATATCTAAGTGAGATCATTTGACCCATCTAAGTTGTTCTTACACATGATCCCCATTCACTAATATTTTTCTCTCAGTTGAACCTAGGTTAATAAATATTCATAATCCCAACACAATGAACACTATCCAAACAACAAAAATCATCTTGAGATGGTAAGTCATAATGTTTATACCCTTATTACCCTTTTGAACTATGTGGGTTTTGGTCCTTTTCATCAAAACCATGAATGTAGGAAGCCTCCTTGGGTCTCAAATCCATATCAATGGTAAACCGTGATACCCCCCCACCCCAATTGTGGTGAACCTCCCTGATCTTCCCTTAGTGATGTTTAGATCAACCTTCATAGTGTGAAATATTCCATTTATAGGACACACAACCCATGTTTGTCAATAGAGGCATTTCAACCAGTCCAATTGGATAACCATGGTTCCTATCTCATTAAGAAGCACCCCATAATGGTGTGAGTTTTTACCATTAAAGGGACACACCATATTGGTTCTGATCTCATTATGTGTTTTAATCCACCATTTCGATGAACCATCCCAGTGCTCCCTCCTAGGGACATAGCTCTTTTATACGCCTCTATCAGTCATCCTATTTAACCATTATCTATGTCCTCCAGATATTATACTCATGTCATTCCATTTGATCAACCTAATATTTCAGATGAAATGTTCAGAAAACATGTATTTTGTATAACCATCTCTGTAAGAAGTTAAACTCACTACCTACCTTGTGTTTAACTTGACATGCCTAATGAAAACCTCAGAAGACTTGATTTTGAATAAATGTAATCCCTAGATGTTAAAACCATGACCTAGACTATGTTAAACATGAGATTCCTTAGGGAAACCTCATAAGACATTATTATGGTACAAGATACTCTGCGGTCGATGTGGTGTGTCTCGGGATCCGCTCCCTTGAGAAGCCCTCATATAAGGAAGAATACATGAGTTCTAATGTTCCACCATCAATATATGCCATTGATTCCCAATGTGACTAATATCGTATACAACGGGTGTCTGCCTATCAAGACCGATTAAATTTCTAGATAGATTTATTCTAATTAACTAACAACCACAAAGAGATGGAACCATGAATGAGTTTCATGAACTATGAATCAAAACTATGATGGAGACCTTGATAGTGAAACAGATATCAAGGAGGAATCCATTCAAGGATGAACTTACATCCCGTTATCCCATTCTGATCAAGTAAATGAAATCATAATTAAAGTTGTAAATGGTACCAGCCATTGGAAAGTGGAAATATAGGAAAATATCCATCCATCAGCCATGTAAACATGTCACATCCTACTATAGAGGAAAGAATAAAAAAATAAATGGTGAACCAAATGTGAATATGTACTCCTCAATGTGTGGACTAGTAGAATTTGAGTAATCATCCCAATTTTTTGGAGTCTTACTTGATCCATATATTTGGTACAGGGACCTGCTAAGAAAACTATGGGCCCAGCAAGGGACTCTCTAGTAGCTGGTGTAGTTAAACGTTGGGAAATATTGTATGAGGAATATTCAGGATGGATCATTCTCTCTAGACATGAAATATTGGACGATGATGGGGAATTTAACATTAAATTTCTTGTAACCAAACTCTAAGCAGAATATATTTTTCATGGAAGGACCCAAGATGTATGATATCGCTCACCTATTTCTCTCTAATATAGAGAATGTAGTAATTTCGATGTGATAATCCCACATGAACCCCCCCCCCCCACACAAATTTGATGACTCCATTAGCTATTGGGAACCCATGCCCAATATGACACTCTAAAACCATTAAATCGATTGTTATGAACACCATAATATGATTTTACGAGCTGGATGGGGTCACTCCCATAAGAGATATGGATCACCATGACCTTGAGTCTTCTGTGCCTCACCGGAACTTCAATCCCCAATGGCTTTTCTAGGATCCCCTTCTGCCCACTCAAATGAGGAAATAGTTTGGGATCCACTCCCATGATCACTCCGTGGACTCCCTCCCCTACCCCCCGGAGGTAGGGGATGGTGAAGACATCCCAATGATGACCACTAACATGGAACTTCCTGGGAGGGCCCCCACCAGGCTACATCAATGCCTCCATAAACTGTTCCTTCTAACCAATATATAAGTAGACCATTCCCCTCCTTTCTCAACTTCGATATGAATCACCCAAAAAAATGTTGTGGATGAGTGTAGGAGGATTCCCCTGATAGGGTATAGTCGTAAATAGATACCATGGTCCTTTCCATGACCAAAACACTCCACCAAGTCCCTTACACTATATAGAAAGGACTCAACGACCCCAGTTTTGGATCAATCCGTCAACTGCATCACATTCGAGTTTGGATGACTCTCTCTGCCATCGTCATCCTTAACATCAATTAAAAGATAGTCCATGATGATTACACTCAATATGAATCCCCTTATTGTGAAGTCACCTACTTGAGTGGAGTTCCTCCAATATCTCACTCCTAACATCGAGGTCCTCCCCATGTTCCCAGCATCCCCCAAGGTGGAGGTACTCCTCACCTTATCAATGTCTTGAAAAACTATCATCCTCGTGTTTATGGATCTAGACACGAAGGTAATCCTTGTGTCTCCAAACAACGATTTGATGGTCTTCCTCTTGTCATCCACACCTCCAATGGATTTCCTTCCCACTCCAACAAAAACCAATGAGGATTTCCTATTCCCTACATCAATGATCCGTATGAATAGACTTTATGTGCTATCACTAGTCATCCCGGAGGTCCTACATGTGTTAAGCTCGAACAACGCTATGTTTATCCTCATACATCGACCCACCAAAGAAGAGGTCCTAACCACTCCTCCAATAAATGACATGGACATCACACCCATGTCCCCAATGACTATAGCAGAGGTTCTTACAACCATGTGAAGGGCTAGCTGTGTGAAGGCCCGTGTAATGACGACCATATCCAGATTGAAGCTCCTTTTAAGTCCAACGATAACTGATATAGAGGAACTCCTTGTTTTCTAAAAAATAATTGAATTGGTCCTCCTAGTGCATACATCCAATCAGATGATATTCCTACCCCTATTCCATTTGACATCTGAAAATGTTACCCTCATACCCTAGACCATTAATGTTGAGGTCCTACTCTTACGTCAGCATCAACCAGCTGCCGAAGGTCCTCCTTCTACTGAATAAGTTCCATATCATAGAAACCATCCCTAGGCAGAATGGTGAACCAACACCAATAAATAAATAACTGTGCGATTCATTAAGATATTATGAATCTAATTCCCTTATCTGATTAGGAAGCCAAATGGGAATCAATGATGGATCCTTCCCCCATACATCTACATCAGAGTCTAGGGATGTTGCCCCGTGGGTGATGATCGTTATCTTGGAAGGTGATATGAACTTGATCAATAATTACAAATGAAAATAAATGTCGGTGGAGGAATATTTGAATACCATCCATGGTTTTAGTTTTGTAAATGTATGTTCCAATAGAAGCATCATGTTAAACCTCTAAACAAGAACATAGAGAGTGTTTTTTGAAAATGATTGAACATGTGAACCTAGTAACCTACAGATGAATGCCTCTAATCTCGTACATGAGGTCGTTTTCAATAACGCATCATACAGGGAGGTGGTGAGGCCGTCCTCACCGCCTTTTAGAGATGATCCATCAAGAAAGGATCAATCGGTTAATGCAACAGTCTCTCCAAAAACCCACCCACCGCCCCAACATCCGAAATATATGTCATTTACACCTTCTCAACCATTAATGATCAGATACTAGGGAATAAAAGAAATGGGTCCCACCTATGAGAATGGAAGTTTGTGGGACACCATAACCATCAACCAGCTGTTAGTATTTTTTTACCAAATGTGGTTCCCAACATCAAATTTCCAGGGTCCCTCACGGTGTAAGGTGTTTTGTTCCATTGATAGAAAATATAGATGATACATTCCACCCTCAGCAATAATCAGTTTATCAACCCAGAGATTCAAGAATACCTTGAGGACATTTGAAATCAATTCCATATAGTTTAGATAATAGTAGTTTTTATGGCGCAACATCTATCATCACCTGGTCATCAACAGATCCTTCAACATCAATGTGTGTAGAGCATCATAGTGCTCCAAAAGATCATTGATGAAGCATCCCCACATGTGTAGGCCTGTGTTTGGGGTAGTACACCACTCTCAATTTCATTCTCGTCAACAAGAATCCATATTTACTCATCCACATCATGAACACTCCATGTGTTGTCATGGTGAATACTAATGAGGTCATTAATCCAAAGGATGTGGAGATCATTGTAATGGGAGACGATGTGGAACAATATTATAATTTGCAAAAAAAACTCTTGGACCCACCAGGTATTTCACTCGCCTTCATATGTAATCTCTCGGCCTAGAAAACCCTTCTTATATCATTACGTGTTGGTTAGAATCTCAACAAGTGTAAGAGATCACTCGTTCTATCTGATCCACCAGATGTCACATAGAAGTTAGAGGAAGATCCCTTAACCACTAATTTTCGAAAAAATATTGAATATCAACAGGAGACCATCAATGAGCTTTTTTTTAGTGGCATCCATATTATTGTGATACTCAAGAGGACAATTATCCCCCTCCACCAACTCATCTCATGTAGTCACATGTCCAGCATGGCAAGTTTCCCCCTCTCAAGACCAATGATCTCACACAGCCAAATAGATTATAAAATGAAGCCTATTTAAATGTAGCATAGTTTACATCACTGAATTCTCCCATGTAGCATTAGAATCCCCCACAAGATCCAGATTAGGTCATCTCTAATTCAACTTTAGAAGATACTTATCATATCATTCTAAAAACTTATGGCCCTTCTTATTGAATTGACAAGTCTATCAATTATCTAGTGGTCGAAAATACAAAACCATACATGAACCCATTTTAGGATGACCTAATAGCTTATCTCATTTCTTGGATAAAATACATGGATTTGAAATCTAGTGATGCTACATGTTGAAAAGCTACATCATTTTTGAATGTATGGCATGAAATCATCCTTGGACATCTGGAATCTATCCTTTACCCCAATACATAGGATACATGACCCGATGAAATATATTTTCCACTTCATCAAAATGTGCAATCCCAAGTTGGGATCTCTAGAGTATCTTGAATCAAACAAGTTCCCATTTCTATTCAATAATTGGATGGGCTTGCATTCTTCTCATAATATAAGTTACCCATTGGGACTATCTCCAACTAGGAAGACCTCCAATGATACTTTCTCTTTGAGTTTGTTTTCACCTTTCTCAAGATTAGAATTTCTAACCTCAGAATGTGAATAAAATTCCATAATAGCACATAATTTATTTAATTTCATTGTGTAAATGCCTCATGTACTAGCTCTACATGTGCCTATCTCAGGTGCAGTTTTTGAAGATTTTCTTGGGGAATGTCAAAGTGGAATTGGTGTCGAACCTCATAAATCATGACTCCCTTAGTAGATAATGGGTTATTAGGATATGTATAGATACCTCGAGGAAACCTTACAATAGGACATGTATTCCAATATTTGTTTTCCTACAACACTTGTAAGAATAATCGCAATGATAGATATTATAACCATAGTGCGGGTAGTGGATCTAGAACCACTAGAGTTGTTGCAAGAAAAAACTCACCATGCACTACCTTATTGAGGAAAATAAAATCATCAAGATATACCTCATCAAACTCATAATTGATATGAATTTCCTCAATATAAATCATCACCATGATAAGAGAATGTTGTTTTGGATCCTTATCTGCCATCACATCCTCTCCAAATCCAACTCACAGGGTTCCCCCTCCGGATTGGGAAAATGAGACCTATTTCTCCCCAGTTTCCAAGGATAGTAGTTTTTTCCATTGTGTCCAAGATTTTAAATTTCAAAAGAACCTATAATGATGAAATTTTCTAGAGGCCAAACTTACAGATTCCCCTGACAACTGTCAGTGCCATGGGTTCGTTGTACTTACCATCAAATAGTTCTTTGTGTTGATGGAATATCTTCTGGACCAGATACACAATGGTGCGATCAAGTTGGGAGAACTTGTAAATTAGGTTAAAAAATATTTTTTTTGTGATTCATAGTGATATTAATAATTCCAACAGATGAAACCATGTTTTAAGGCACATGATTCAAAATTAATATGTCTGGTTAGCTCGCAGGGTAGTTTCTCGCAACATCGGCATCATATGTGCCTGTTTGGGCTAACCTGAACCACAAAATGTTGTTGAACCTCCTTAAATTTCTACTTATGATTCCACATTTCAACCCTCAAAATCATAGAAATGTAGTGATCAATGATTTAAGTGAAAGATAATCCCTCGAAAGGTGTTGAATCTATCTTATACACTCAATGAAATCATGCCCCCCATATACAACAATCATACCTAGGGTTCTCCAATTATTGGGAAGACTCTTATGATGATGATAAGAAGTGTATCCCTATGAATAATATAAAATTGGAAGATCCCTACATGTTACCTGATGACATGGAGTATCAAATAATCCCTCTAAATTTCCCGAGGTGACACCATTGAAGAAAAATATGAGGATACGAAAGCCACCAAAATGCTCAGTTTAGTGATTCAAGAAAGGATATTGATTTATGACTATAATTGGGAATGAAAAAAAATATTTTATTATATATGTATTGTTTAGATATTAAACATAGGTATTCTCTCAATGGTGATTTGACACAAAAAAGGACGATCACTGTTTAATTTGAAGAAAAAAATAGTGTTTTTTGAATTGTTTTGTTATCCACGAAATGTAATAAAAGATGTCAATTAATAAAATGAATGAAATTAAATTTGGAAACTCAAGTGATTCACAACTATGATATGAGAGGGGTAATTTGGTTGGGGATGGTTTTTTAATTGAAATTATATACTTGAGCTATTTAATTTAATCATCTTTTTCTATATCAATTAAACTAATATTCCATAATCGCTTCCTATCACTCCATTATTTTAATTTTGATAGTGATAGGACACCTTACCAAGACCCTTGTATTGTATTTTCTCCTTTTTAAATCAATATTTATTTAATTATTTTGCAAAAATTAATTTTTAAATGCCTGATCGGATAAAGTTTATCCCAAACAATCAAAAACATCAACTACACCTTTCACCCATACTGACGAACGTCGAGTACCACATCACTAAGTCGTAATATATTCTATAGTATATATCAACTACCTATTGGATATAGATAAAGATAATTTACTAATGAAAAATCAATAACATAATAAAAAACAAAAATGACCATACTTGAAAATAAAAACTGTAATATGAAATTGAAAACAGGGTCGTAGTAGAGAGAAAGTGATTTCATTCAATAATGTTCATGGAATCAAGAATAAAAAATATAAAACCAAACCATTAAAAATCACTCAAATTTTCCCCCACTATGTTAAGGGTAATATATAAGAATCGGGAAGAACAATGAATTACATGGGTAATAAAAAGAATAGTGTGAACATGAAATGCAGAAAATTCATCCTCCAAAATCTGTCCAATGAATGGTTTACCCTATTTGGTGAAACAATACTTAGAATCACCATTAGGGCCCTTAATATAGTTTTTTTCCATTTTTGTTTCTATATTTATTCCAAATTTCATAATAATTGGACACTTATTGAAAACATTATGGAATTATTTATGAGTATGTCTTTTTCTAGATGATATTACTAACCCCCCCCCCCTCCTCAGTGTTCATCATCCAATGACCAACATAACGATTGAATAAATCCATGGAATTTATTGTAAAATAATTTCATTTATTCATCATTCATTTATAATTTTATTATACTTATTTATAGATGTGTATATTGAGTTATTAATGATTTATGAATGTGTGGTCTATTATGTTGTCCAGAATGATTTTCCCACTTGAATGATTTGTTCATGACATTAGATAACAAAATGAGCTCTTGGTATAAAAAATAAAGTTGTAACCCATGAACATATATAGCCTAAAAAAAGGAATCACAACAGTGTGATCAGTATTTTAATAGTTATGCGTGAAATTCCAATGTGATTAACATTTTCTAAAATTCAAAAATTATGAAAATTTTACATTTTACCCCAAAACACACAGAAATTCAAATTTCTTGAATATAAGACCTAATTGATATTTTTTGTGTTTATATAAATTATATACTTATAAAGGCTATTAAAATATTATATCTATATATTCCATCACACTTAGCACATGGACTCCTGTTCATGTATGTATCAAAATTAAATCAATGAAAATTTAAAAGGCATACCTATGAGATCCACCAATATTTTAACAAGAATCAATAGATATTATTCCTTATAAAAATGAATTATTGCATGTTTTGTATTCAACTAATTTAATATACTTCCACTACATTTCTCATCCCTTTCTCACAAATAGAATACCTCACTTGAATGTTCTCTCATCACAAAAATTTTATTTTTTTAGTAAAGATTTTCTCTTCCAAACCTCGAAAGAGTCATCATAAGCATGATAAATACCTACATCTCCAACCAATGTGAGTTAATAAAATTTTATTATCATGGGGACTTTATAAGGATATTCTTTATCTTTCTATTTGTTTTATTTTGATTTTAAACATATAGGAAAAAATTTGTGGGGTTTGGATAGTTATAAAGAAAAATGGAATGATTCTAAATTCTACACATGTATAGTGTCCTCTTCACTCCACATAGAAAAGAAATAAGCTCAAAAATAAAATAACAATACATTATCTAATTCATCATAATTATCATACATAAATATTTTTATGATCTGGGTAGGAATATATTTTTTTCTCATTTTGAAGCTTCAGAAAGGCACAACTTCTTTTTTCAAGAAGGCTTCATAATGGAAAAACCTTCAAAATAATTAATTTTTATAAATTAAAACCATATATTACACCATTATTTTCAGAAATTGTATCACCAAATAATGTATAGAAACACAAGATAGCTTCCAAATATACTTAAGTTCAACTACATCTTGAATGTTTACTTCGAAATCCTGTAGGATAGTGAAAACTTGCTTGTAATGTGGCTAAAATAATAGAATTTCCATTTTTTACAAGGACCATATGGATTTAATACACATGAGAGCAATGAATAAAAAGGATTTCCATGAAAAGGGTGATTTAAAACCAAATAAATTCTTCAATAATTTAAAACAAAATCACTTCAAACCATTATGTTTTAACCTGCAGAAATAAAATTATAGTTAATAAAATTATGGATGTGTTCATTCAATAAATGAGTAGAATGTAAAGAATATGAAAATATGTTCAGAAACCTCATGGGTATGTTATTTCCAATATAATGAGAGTGAATTTTGGTATGGGATCCAACAATCAGAGGATATTTCATGATATTTCGAAAATATATGAACTTGAAAAAAGTCATTTTAAACCAAAATTTAATCTCAATTTCCTGGAATAAATTGGAAATGATAATCAACTCAGCCCAATGATTCAAAAACATTAAATAATTGAGAAAAAACCACAAAAATTTGAAAAACACATTTTTTTAATAAATAAATTGAACATGAAAAAATTGAAAAACATAAACTACAAAGGTTCCCTCCCACACAATTAAATTATTCCTTGTCCTAAATGAATTCACGTAATAGTTAGCATGTAATTTTATTTTTAATTTGGTCATTGAATCAAAATAATAGTGAAATGCATAGGTATGAACTGATTGATTTCATTAAAAAAATGGTTGGAGGATTTTCAACTCTTCAATTGGATCTGATGGCCAGTTCTTGTGGAATTTCTTCAACCTATTTATATTAACAATTATAAGATCCTACTCCCCATCCTTTAAAATCATCACTGCACCAAAAGAATATACATGAGTAAGTATAAATGGATCTTCCCATATGGAATTAATTTTACTGTGAATCATCTGTTGTCTTGATTTTATTAAAAACAATATATCTCTAGGTTATATATCTTTTTGTGGGATCGACTTTTCATGAGCTACTCTTATTCTCTATTTGTAAATCCTAGTACATTCCAAATATTCCCTTATAATTTCTTAAAACTCCAGTAATTGTAATCTTATCCCTTTTTCAACAATTTCAATATCCAAAATTTTCTTTCCCATAGTCCAATATTCTTTATGGTCCAATTCAAATGGAAGGTGAAATTTTTTCCAAAAAATACATCTATATAGACTCATTACTATTATTGGTTTTGTAGGATGTCATGTAATCCCATAATGTATCCACCATGTTTTGGATCTGATACTTCATACTGGGCTTCACAGTTTTTCCAAAATTCATTTTGATTTCTCTATTGGAAATGTCCGCTTATCCATTACTCAGCGGATGATTGGAATTTTATGTTTTATGATGCAACCCGTAATTTTTTTTGAAAATAATCATTTCTCTTATTATGGATATGTGTGTGTTGATATTTGATTATGATGATGGGAAATCTGAACGTGCAAAATATGTTATCCCTAATAAAATATAAAACTAATGTAGCCTCATCAGTCTTAATGGATTTTAGTTCCACCCATTTTGAATCATAATCAACTGCAATAATGATATAAAAATTTCCAGATGACATTATGTAAAGACAAATAAAATCTATACCCTAGCCATAAAAGATCTCAAAAAAAATATTATCCTTTGGAAAAATTTCTTGTCTCTTTTAAATATTTTTAAAAAGCATAATTTTTTCACACCTTTTACAAAATTCATAAAAATCATTCAAAAGGATTGGCCAATAAATTCTGGATTGTAAAACATTATTTTCATTCATTGATGAACAATTATGCCTCCATTATATAATGTGTGGCAAAACTAAATGACAAATTTAATTTCACATTCAGGAAAACATCTTGTTATAACCTCATCATTACAAATCTTCCAAAGAAATGGATCTTCCAAAATATAATATCTAGATTCAGATTTCAGTTTTTGAACTTGGTGGAAATTTATATGATATGAGACATGATATATTTACAGATAATTCACAATTGTATCATATCAAGGAACTTATCCTTCAATGAAATTCAAATACATTATAGAAATTTTATCATTTAGTGGGTCTTTTCTAGAATTTCTATTTTCCAATGTTCGGTAGTCTACATTAATGATTTTATACTTTGTTCTCATATCATTTATTATCTTTGATTCTATATGGAACTAATGTAGTTGTATGATTCATCTCAGTAACCTCTATTTAGCATCAATATTATTCATCGAGAACCAAAGTGTTTCACAATCAGAAAGCATAAGAATTTTATTTCTGGGTAGATTTTTTCTAACCCTTTCTAATGAATAGGAAACTGCTAAAAAATACTTTTGAGTGGTTGTTAGATTGAATAGGACCACATCTAAGGATATTGAGGCATAAAAAAGGAATTGTTTCTTGCCTACATTTTTTTTGAGAAAGTACCGCTCCAAATTCTTGGATGGAAGCATCACAATGTTTCTCAAATGGTTCTTCCCACTTTGGTGGCGTCATTATGGGTGGATTAATTAATATAAATTTCAACTCATAAATGTATTCTCTAAATGAACCATTTAAATAAAAATCAGTATCATTAAAAATCAATCTAGAGGGAGGGATAGAAATGTTACTGAAATAATTGATAAACATCTTCTAAAATCATGCTTGTCTTAAAAATGATCTAATATTCATCACTCATGTTGGTTAATGAATATAATTTATCACTTTAATTTTGGATTTATGCACATCGATGAATTCCATAAAATGAAATTTCCACATAAGATTCATCCCTCAACAATGGAATTACATTTTTCAAAATTTATAAATAGATTCTTCTCAATGTTGGTTTTCAATACTTTTTACAGATTTTTCA
The DNA here is from genome assembly GCA_963277665.1 of Viscum album. Taxonomy (NCBI): domain Eukaryota; kingdom Viridiplantae; phylum Streptophyta; class Magnoliopsida; order Santalales; family Viscaceae; genus Viscum; species Viscum album. The sequence goes on from OY728130.1 coordinate 1,033,155,045, forward strand.
AACGATGGTCAATAGAGTCTCTGAAAATAGTGAAACCATCTATGAGAACATCCTATAAATATTCAATGTGATCTGAAAATATACTTACTATTCACCTCAAAAAATGTACCTTGAGGATTACATAATCCAAATGGAGTCATTTTATGTGAAAATGATCTAGAGGGGAATGTAAATGCACTATTCTCATAATTCATTAGTGCAGTGGGTCAATGAAAATATTCTAAAAATCAATCCCAAATGAAATAATGAGTTATCACTACCAATATATATAACACATTGTCAATGAATAGTTTAGGGAAATTATCTTTTTGAGTGACCTAATTCAACTTCCAAAAATCTATACACACTATCCAACTATTCTGAATTATCAGAGGAATTAATTCATTCATTTCAATCCACAAATTCTTCGAATTGGTTTGTTTAAATCATATGGATGTGGTAAACCCACTATAAATTTGAAATGGGATAAATTATCAAAGATTTATATAGCTTCACAATCACCTTCTTCAAAACATTCATCAATTAGATATTTATCATCACTTGGGGATACCTGTTAGGTTTGAAATCTCCAAAAAGATAGATTCTGTGTGAGAATATTTTATTGGATTATTCATGGGATATCACCTAAACTCTAATACATTACTTTTACATTATATCTCTAAAATTAAATCAAAGGTTATTATTGGGTTTTAGAAAGATTAAATTCATTTATCACTATTAATTTATCCACCTTCTTGAGGTATACATATTTCCAATCATTGGAAAGTGGTAATTATTGTAGATCTGAGGGATTCTCAAGGTATGCCGTTAAATTATGATTTCCTATTTCTAGTTTCTGTACCTCCTACACATAAGAGATCATATCATATTCTTTATCACTTAAAAAATCATTATTTAAAACATTTTTTTACTCTTCTTTCAACAATAAATTGTATTCTCTAGTGTTTTAATCATTCACAAGTCCAGTGATATTTTCAATTGAAAACTTCTCTCATATACATAGAAATTCATGGAAAATACCTAATTCATTAATGAGTTCCATGACAACATTATGGTAGGGAGAAAAAGTGAGTGGTCATATGATTTGTGACTCGTGGATTAAAAAAATTGATGTTGTTAATGCTATCTCTATACTCCACAGTCAACATCCATTCATTCATATTGATAATGGTTTTTTCTATATTAAACAATGATCTCCTCAAAATGATGGGTGATTGTGATGGTATCCTATCTTATTATATATTTTGCATATGTAAGTCTATTGGGAATAAAATATCATTGAATTTATTAAGGATATATTCTAGTAATCATGTTGTGAAAACTGTGGATCTATTTGCAATCTTTACCACCACTCATGTGGGATTCAAGAGTCTAATCTGGATAGAAGTGTATACCGATTGAGGAGAAACATTAATTGAAGAACCAAAATTATATAAATCATTAGAGAAATTTAAATATCCAATGGATCATTGAATAGAAAAAATCCTTGGACCTTGTCATTCAGTTGGAAATTATTATTTGATAAGGGATGATAAAATTAATTATAACGTGATCTTACCATTCTATTGATGTCTTCTCTTTTTAGTGAAACTATACTTCAAAAAAATTTCAATCCATGAAATTTATTTCACTACTTCAAGTAGATGAATATTGATTTCCACTTTCTAAAATGTGTCTATCATTTATTTTTGAAGCGTTTCTTCCCAAAACTCTATGATCCAATCATTTTGATGTAAATAGTTGGGGAATGTTTATATTATAATTTTCCCATTGAAATATTTTTCACTTCCATCTCATCATCTCCTTCTCCCACTAATATTTATTTTATTATTCCTTATTAATTTTCGAATTACTTTGGAGGATTTCAACTTCATTATCCCTCAAAAAAAGTGGTGTTGTTTTGGGTTCCAGGTCCACTGGAGGGAGAAGTTATTTTCCACGTATATTTATGAACACATTGATATTATCCTTTATATTGGTATTATTTGGGAAATAATTTTTTCTTTTATTACGATTATTAATTTTATGGTGACTATAGATTTTTTTGTGAAAACCTTTTATTGTGGTCTTCACCCCCTCAATATCAAATTATTGATTTTGAGCATAAATTAAAGTTTCTGCACTAGTGGACGGTTGTTCATTGTATCTGTGGACTGTTGGTGGTTTACTGTTTTTTCTTTTTCTGTAGATATTTGTAGGATTTTTGGAATAATTTGGTGTTCTGATATTATGTTTGCTGGTAGGAATGTTGAATTCGGTACTGGTTAGGATTGAATTATCTCACCTGGTTGTGTTGGTTTCAATATACTTTCTGGGATTTGGGTTGATGTGGTTGATTATGCTGGAATTTTCATTGAAGAATGTCCACAATACAGTGTTCTTTCACTTGTATCTCCATACACTGGTCAATATAATGAGTGGAAGAAGAACATAAACCACAAACCTGAGTTGAAAATTGTTGACCATTTTCTTCGGTTACACCTATTTTAGGATATAACCTTAATATGTCATCAAATTTTGTTTAAATCAATTTAGATGTATTTGATTTTTGTACCTCATGTATCCCCCTACTTCCCATAACTCACGTTCCAAATTTTTGTGACTTTTGTGTAATCTTCTCTATCATACATCTGATATCTGTTAATGAATTGCTGATTAGATCCATCAAAGAAGAATTGTCTATCATATTTAAATAATTATGTAGAATTAATTTTACAATAACTCAAGTAATTTTCATTCCTTCATTTCTTGATTTGTGTAGCTAACACAATTCTTCTTTAAATTATCTCAGTACACATAGAGGTTTTGTCCAGTTGATTCCAATATAATGTAAATATAATTTTGGATAACATGATCTGGGATGTGGTAAATAATATCATCATGAATAATAAGTTCAGATCATCATAATAACTGATATACCATGGTTTTATATTTTTCAACCATTCATAATATTCTACATTAAGTGATAAATGGAATAACCTCTTCTAATATTGGTCTTTAGGTGCTCCTCTTACCGTAAATCAGGAACAAGTGAAGTTGAATTCTTTCATATTCCAATTTGGGTCTCCTACTACACGACCATGATACTTTGTAGGAATATGAATCATATTAAAAAATAATTAAAAATCATTTGGTGTAGTTGGTGCAATCATATGGTTGTTTTGAATAGGAAATTGAAGTGTTCATAGATCACGAAGGTTTTGGTTGGGATTACCTACCATGGTTTTAGGTTCGGAGTGAACAATAAGAGTGTCACTTGAATTTGAGGGGTTACTTTCCACAAAATCTTATGTCATGTTTTTATTTCCTTATTTGGGTTAATATTTTTTCAATATCTGGATTAAATTCAATTAATGTAATCCTTTAGTTTTGTGTCATTAAATATTGAGAATCTTTTGTTTATGTCATTATATTTCACTACTTCCCTAGAAATGACACAATTTTTGATATACTACATTAATGAGAAGTGTGAAAATATTTTTTTAACATAGTATAGTAAATTTTTTTACCCTATGTAGTATTCCTAGAGTAGTGTACACAAATATGTTTGTCAAATTCTAATTAGAAGAATGATATAGTGTTTTTGGAATTTTTTGTTTTTGAATTTTATGAAATGAAAGAGTTAAATTAATAAAATTATTATAATTAAATTGGGAAATAAAATTATTAACAACTATGATATGAGAAGGGTAATCATCTCAGGGAAGGTTTTCCAATTAAAATGTTGTCCTTCTTCTATTTAATGCATTCATCTTCAGTTAAGTGGATTAAAATGAGATTCCATGATAGTTTCCACACCCTTGATCAAATGATTATAGGGATAGAAAACCATACAATGATAATAGTTTAGAATACAATCATTCAATGTTTTTTAGAATTTCAATGAATATACACAAATAATATAAGAAATACTTGAATAGGTGTTTATTATAAAAAATCAAAAACATCCACTACCCCTTTCATGTGTACTAACGATCGTAGAGTAATTCAACACTATTCCATAGTATATTCCATAGTTTATAAACCAGAAACATTGGGAAGGACATAATGACCATTTAATGAAAATAAATAAATAATATAATAATAAAAACATATATGATCATACATGATAATAAATACATTTATTTGAAATTGAAAACAACACCACATAAGAGAGAATGAGATTTCATCCAATTAAGATATATAAATCAAGAAATACATAATAGAAAACCGACTCACACCCATTCACTAAAAATTTTACCCCACCATGGTAAGTCTAATCATTGTAAATGGGTAAAAAATGAAATAAATGAAGTAAAAAAATGAAAATAAAGAAAAAGAAAAGAAGAAATGATATCATCCAATATCTATCGACCAAAAAAATTCTTCGGTTTGGAACACCTGTAATTTTAATCAACCCTATCTACCTTATTATTAGGTTTTACAAAATTAATTTCCTTTATATCCTCCAAATTTAACATTAATTAGATGTGTATTAATGATGTTATTAAACTTTGTATGAGAATTAATTTTGATGCCTGAACATTTAAAAAATAATTTTATAATGTTCCGCATCGGATGGTCTCTTCAATGAGTGAACAAATACATGTAATTTATTATAAAAATTTGTCATTGAGTTATATTACAAATCCCTTTTGAATCACTATAATTGGAGGTGTGTAGCGCATGTTATTCCAAATTTATGGATGTGAGGTGTACTATTTCCTTAAGATTGAATTTTCTACCTGATTGATTTTATCAAGACATTAGATGACCTAATTAGCTCCTATTCCATAACATAATGTTGTATCCAATGAGTATATAAACCCAAGTAAAATAATCACAACAATTGGATATATATTATAAATGTTATGCATGAAATACAAAATTTATTAAAATTTATTAAAATTGTAGAATAAATAAATTTTCATATTTTATCCCAAAACACACCAAAAATCCTGAATTCTAGAATATAAACTAAAATTTATAATTTGTAAGGGTTTAAATAATTTAAATACATAAAAAAAATAAAAAAAATTATATCAATTAGTTATTCATTCCACTGATACTAGAGAGATAACATTGCAAAGATATTTATAGAAATAGTTTCTCAAGCCCACAACATCAGATTTTTAACCACTATTGACAGTACTCATTTACATTCCAGAACTACCATGTTCATATCATAATCAGATGCATTGATTTGGGCCTAAATCATCCAATATTCATCTAGTGGTGAGTTTTGGAATCTTTTATGATCAGAATGATGTTTCTAGAAATAAAAATAACCACATGGTTTTTCCAACAACACACATCATTCTTTTTTCACAATGCAACCCCATGTGGGAAGGAATGTGTGCCTACCCTGGATGTATGATGTGTTGAAGCACCTCACTACAATTTCTGAAAAATTATCAATTATTGAGGCCCTCTGTTAGTCATAAGAAAAATTAAAATCCCTAAAAATATACTTGAAAAGCGCTATGTAGTTTGAAATAGAGGATACAATAGCGAGTTCATTTCACATATAGGAGGCCATACTGTCACAATTCCAGTCCATCATTTATTTCACTAGAGAATATGATTGTTCTCTAACAAAGGTTCACATCTACATAATGTAAATAACTGTATATTTCAGTAGCTTGTAGGTTCGTCACGTTCTTATTAAAATAGGTTCTAGGATCATTCACATCCTGACCTGGATGCTCAATAGCATGGGACTCTCTAAAGAAGACTCAAGACCCTCTGGCGTGATCATTGAAGATTCTGATAGAGTTGAATAGAGAAGATGTAGCTATATTTGTTTAAAGTCCCAATTTTTTTAGTAGAAACTGAGTTCATTTTGTTCTCATAATACACCACATTCAACTAATTTTTGGATAGGCATTGGCTCCATCTAAGTTCAAAAATACCATCCTCATATCACCAGTTCTTCAAGAACTCCATTAACAGTCATGTAGGCATTCTCTATAGTAGTGATTATTTTTTCTTCTCTATGGATTATTTCTATAACAATGTGGATTACTATATGATCACGGAAAATACATATCACAACAAAGAGGTTAATCACTCATTTATCATAGATGACCCCTGTAATGATTTGGGAGACACATTTTTACTCTTTATTCACTAATTGAGGGCCATGACACAAAATGTGGGGAACTAGTTTTTTATTTCTAATTTTAAAGGGTTTACTATTCCTTTATTAATGGAAAGCCAGTGATTAACTAATATTATTACATGAATCAGGCTTAGATCATACCTGACCCCATACACTTGTCAGGCATCGAGATGTTCATCTCATGGCTTTAAGTTTCCATCATAATTGCATCTTCTATCGATATAGGTTGATCCGGAAAAAATAGACCCAAAACAACTGATTTTACATTAATCATAGACCCATTGGTCGAAGGCCAGATGGAATCAGTTCAAAATATTTCTTACCCATGGTCTCCACTATACTTGATCCTCCAATTGAAGACTTCACCACTACTCCAGCTGGCACCAATGTTCCTCCGAAATCATTCATCCTTGAGGAGTCACCTTTTTTCAATGATCTTCATTACTCATATGATGAATAATCTTTTGATTATTCTCCCTCAAAAATCATGGAAGTCATATCAACCACCGTTGATGTGATAGTTTAGGTGAATCTATGTACCGATGAAAATCCAAGACATATACTGATAAGTGAAGCCATACCTATGGAGAAACAATAGTAGAACATGTATTTCATAAAGCATCATCAAGATATTTTTACATAGAGTTGTGAATAGATTAGATGACTATACCCTAGGTGACCATCCACAATATTGGTCTCACCATGAGACATCACTGGTTCAAGACACCTCCGAGGAAGATTCACCCATCTAACGATTTCATGATCGAAGTCAGAGTTGATAAGATCTTGAAGGAAAACATAATCAATGAATTTTGGTACCGAAGGTGGCTAGAAAAACTAAATGCATTCTAGAAAATTAATAGTCAGATCAATGTCTACATAGACTTCCTGGATCTCAACCTCTACTACCCAAATGATGATTTTCCACTACTTGTGATAGAGTTGTTAATTTATGCAATTGGTTGGTTCCAGGATCTCTCCATCATGGATGGGTATTCCGAGTATAACCAAATCAAGATGGCCCATAAATATGAAGAGCCTAATACATTCAGGGTGACTCATTGTATGTTATACAATCATGATATACCATTCATTCTAAAGAATGTACGAACCACCTATTAGTGTTCCATTCACTTCATCATCATGATGATTATAGAGGGTCTTGGGGAATTCTACATAGATTATTTGATTTTATAATCTCTCCATTAACAGAACCATCTATGAGATATTAATAAAGTGTTTATCATCCTTTACTCCCTATAGTTGAAGTTGACCACCTTGATATGTGATTTCAGGGTGACATATGGATTGTTCCGCTGTTTTATTATCAGATATAGAGGCATAATGATTAAACTAGAGAAAATCAATTCCACCGTCATGATTCCCCTTATGAGTATCCTCATAGGAGATCCATGTCTGTCAAGGCCACATAGAATATTTATTCTGATTCAACACGAATTTGGCCTGCAAGTGTATTCCAATTTTCAAACTCATGAATAATGGTTCCCTCCATTAGTGGGATGATGAGGGTAGGACCTTGTTTTTATGAAATCAGGAAATATATGTTACAACCTATGGTACTAATGCCACTCATATCTATGAATTATTTGTTCCATTATCAGACCACTCTAGAATGATCCCATGTCTTACTTCTCTCTCATTATAACAGTTAAGTTATTGAGAACAATTTATACTATCTTGGTCGCATGATCCTTTACAAAGATTACATAAAATCTCATATCGAAAATAGTTTCCTCACATTCATATTCATAGTAAAAATGTTGTGGAACTACTTTTAAACTCATGAGATTTATATAGTATCCCATATTGATCTGAAAAATTATATTCTAAACTGCCCTATATTGAGAGGCAGGATAGAATTTTGGGCGATGATTTTTCAATATTTTGACATCAGATTCATTTTTCAGAAGGCCTCCAAGGGTTAGGGGTTGATGATTTTCAAGATACTCATTTTGACCGTGAAGAGAAATCTATGGATCATGATTTTCTAAAAATGTCCATCCTCTAAGTGGATCAGAATATTTGATGTTAGCATATATATTTCGATGGTTCCTCTCGAAATGACAACTGAAATGAGGATTAATTATATAATTCATAATTGTGTAGGCACGTGGATTTTCATTATCAATCCTATAAAAGTTTTTCTACCTTACACGTTTTGCACTTATAGGGTTGCACCAACAATGAGGTGGAGTATCAAGATCTCCTCACAGGTATTTAGACAACTCTCAAAATGTATATTCCTAACCATGATGTGAAGGGGGACTCTGAGTTACTCATACTGCTCTATAATGGTGACAATATCATGAGAAATAATGTGCTCATGCCCCTACAGGATCATACTCTCTAGTTAATTACTTGTTCTATTATAATCAATAAGTAAGTCAATTTAATTGGTCCAATAATAGTCTAGATGATTTCATCACTAGGTTTGCCACAAATTCAATAGAGCATGACCAATATAATATATTTATCCACGTGGGGCATTAGAGGGTCACTGATCTCATCACTCTGGATGATGATGAAAAATATCATGTAAACCACTTAAATGCTAGTGCTTCCACCTCATTACCTATATATCCCTCTGTAGTTGAGGAATGCTCTAATTGGATTACACTTTTCATAGCGTTTCTTCATAACAATATTCACCCATCAGACAGAGTTGCACGAGAATGAATCTATCAGCATTCATCTTTTTTAACCTTCCAGAGCAGTCCAAGCGAGGAGTAGACACTACAAAAATGTGGGTTTTACAGAATTATATTCTACATCATTTAATGACATCATATTCCCTAGGGTATGTTTGAGGTTTAGTATAGATCCTAAAATTATAACTAGGCAGGATTTATACACTCCCACTTGATTGGTATGTTGGGTTACTTTTATCCCACCATGGTCTATTACAATATCGTGTTTCCCAATTGATTTTATGCATGTCAAATCCATGAAAACATCGTGCATTGATAAATAGTTCCCCTCCATACCACAATGTACTATTGGACCTATGTGGTTTAGGTACTTGATATAATGGGACCATATCTTCTTGAAACATCCCACAAATGCTGGTTAATTCTTACAATAATAAAATTCTTGTCAAAGTTTGATGAATCGATTCCTATCAAGTAATTCAAGGATTCATCGATTTTTGAATTCCTGATCTCAAATATCATACCTCAATTTGGAGTTCCTCAGACTGTTCTCACCAATAGATGCACAAAATTCTTGTTCAATGAGTGGGATATGTTGTACACCCAGTATAACATATGTTCTAACCATAATTTTTCCTATTACATGTAGGGAAATAGAAAATTACAGGTGTTCAATAAAAAAATCTCAAATGTTTTACAGATGGTGGTGGATAAGAACATGAAATTTTAGAGAGGTGAGCTCCCCAAACCTCATTGTGATTATTATATTTCGACTCGGAAATCCACCCAAGTAACCCTATATTCATGGGTGTGTAGAAGAGATGCAGTTTTACCCATCGAGTTTTAGTTTCCATCACCCTACATAACTACCTATGATTAGTAAACATCAGAAAATATTGCAGAAAAACATCTATAAAAAATGTAATCCTTCAAGGAGAATAGTCTCTAGGGTTTTTATATTATTGATAGGCATGAGAACATGATTTCTAGAGAGTTCATCCAAATGGTTTTCATTTCCCATTCCACCAAGGTGATACATTTTTTCTCTTCAAATGACAATGATACCCGGAAGGAATCCACCAATGTTGTAACCAAAATATTAAGGACCTTATATCATTCATAAGGAATATACTAATGGTTTACAATCTTTTATCACCATGGATGGGGAGCACATCAGTCCTCCGACCTATAAATATTTACTAATTTATTACATCACATGAATGGACATGGTCCATAAAGAATCATCATAAACTATATGTCGACCCATCCCTACCACATGATGTTAAACTGCAAGGACATGTCCTTACCACATTGAATTAAACTACACAGACTCATCCAAACATCATGAAGCTAAAATTAATTGTATTGATGGTACATTCTACATGACCATAAAAGCCATTTTTGCCACACCCCGGCAACAGGATGTTTCACAGTCATGACATCATTATGTTAAACAGTTTAACACCTTTGTACTTATCGTATGACATTAAAATGTACGTTCATCTTCTTGATTGAACAATGTTAAACTACACACCCACGATGGTCCTTTTTGCATGAACATAAATATAAAATTCCCAATTTTCCAACAATACAATTTTAAATTGGTCACCCAAATCCAATACATATGATAATAATCTATGTGCATGGTCTTATAATAAAGATGGCATGTGGGGATGGGCCTCTTTATACTTCATTCACGTTGGGTTGATTTATGGAGTCACACTACACTTCTCTATCATCATCCATTTAGTCCATAAAATAACAACATAAAGTATTTGGAATTCCATGGTCCTTTATCCTGGGTTATGTTGGGTCCAACAACTAATATTCTCTGATGTGATGGGGTGCGAGGCTAAATGTGTCGAGTCCACACAAACACTTCCTGGAAACATCCTCATACTTCAACAATTTTTAGGTTTATATTTATACCATCATTCACATCTATAAGGACCCCATAATGGTGATGGTATAATGCCATTTTATATCACCTCCCATCATATGCCAACACCCTTATGTATTCAAAATGAAAAATAATGAGTCTAATGTTTTCAACTATGTCAATAGTCGATTCTACATATTCATACACCACCCATGACTAGTGATCTCTTAGATCACGTGTTTCAAACATAGTCAAAAGTGGTCATTCATATCCATCTCCCCCTATAGGATTCAGACTGTAAAAATATCTGATACATCATTCCCACCTCTCTTTGACTTATTAGGACTCTAACACTTTTGATGTTTCCCCTATGTGCATCTTCTCACATTGAGTGAGAATTTTAGTATCGTTGGGGCATTATCCAACACATATTTCATGTTAATTGTTATAAACCACTATTTGATATTGAAATAACCCAACATCACTGCATGTTTCCCACAATAGGCATGGCTCATCTGGGATTTAGGGGTCTTGGTATGGTCTATACACACATTGAGGAGTTCTACAATGTAACTAGTCCAAATTATATGACCATAAAATAGAATCCTCCTCATGTATCTCACAAGAATAAGTCGTTTATAATTATGACTCCCTGGTTCATTCACATAAGGTCATATAAGACACATTATTCATATCCCTCTTGAGACACTACCTCCACATCCTCCTTACCATACAAAGTCAAATTGCATGGTCATCATCTTGCATGCACGACAGGAAAATACATAACATCTATGGAACCTCTATCATGAATTACAAAAGAATGTTCCTATGTCCTAGTCACATGAATTTTAATTTCATCATAACAATTATCATAGGCGCATGATGAAAAAAAACACTGAATCATGGTGTTCTCTCCTGAGATAGCATCACCTCTACTGTTGTTCATCTACCATGCAAAATTTAAGAACTATATATGGCATGATTCCCACCCTCGTAGCATATGTTGTGATTCCTAGAGTTTTCTACCTAGTAAATCCTCAAAAATATGATACGACTAGCTCATTTTCCTGTGTATGCATTAGAACTACATAATGAATAAAAATATAAGAAATATGTATTCCTTGATTCCTTATCTCATTAGATATATAATGATGTCCAAGTTTAAATCCCTGGGCCCATCCAGAACATTTCCCTTCTATCATGTCGATTCAACTTGTTTCTTACTTAATGATGTTAAACTATATGAAATTAGAGAATTGTGTTTGGTTTTATTCCTACTATTCATTAGATACATAGAGATGCCCATACATTTTTACATTATACCCAATCATAGATCAATCAAACCCTTTTGGCCCTTAAGAAATGATTTAGTCTTTCGTACTGTAGTTTAACCTATTTTATTAATTTCATATGGAATGCTTAGTGTGGTGAAGAGATTTGTTCATACTTGTTCATGTCATTTTTAATACTTCACCACACACCCCATATGAAATGTTTTTCACTTATGGTCCTTGCTCTATGAACCTAAACTTGAAGTCAAATGTTTATTTCATGATATTAAATTATGAATCTTCCTTGATAAAATTCATGATTCAACACGATGATTGTGGGATTCTTTAGATTCGTCATAATAGAGGATTTCCCGCACTAATACTTGTCTATCACCAAAATCTCTATTTCAGAATTACATGTGGCTTTATTATTTCTCTCTTTGTATAAGTAGCAATGTCTATATATTTTTCCATTTTTCCCAACAATAAAATCATCCATCCCTCTGCCCCATGGCCTCCCTAATGGTGTATACATTATTACATTAATCTATGTGTTCATAACATCTAGGTTTCTTCATGTGGTGCAAAGCCTCTTTAGCTCACTCATTTCCAATTGTCATTCTCGTGCTACATGAACATCCTTGAATGATCATATCATCTTTTGTCTACAAATTTCAACCTTAAATAGTGTTTAACAACTCAAAGTATTCTAACCATAATCTATTTGATGTCCCTTTAGAACATGAATTATATTTTTATAACTATTTACACTTCCTGGGATCAGATCTGCTTTTCCATTATGCCCCCTTCCATAATTGGATGCCTTCTCAATTTGCGTATCTATCATATTTCAATTCTAGATGAACCCCCTAATAGTGATGGTGTAATGAAACATTTTCGGTCACCCCATGTTCAAGTACAAAACCCTAATGGATGTCTAGAAAGTATCACAAATACCTTCATTTTAAATTAATCCCCTCAACCCTAGTGTTACAACGTCGGTACATTATATTATTGAATTGGAATGGTCATAATGAATCAAATCATGAATGTCCAATTAGTTTATGTTCTTGGAAAAAATCAATACTATCATAAGTTTTACATTAAATATTGTATTGAAAAATAACATATATTTTCCTTTGAAAACACTAATATCCCCTAGACTATCATTACAGTTTAGTCATAATATTCTTCGTCACATCCTGGGTAAAAATAAATCTTATGAAAGTGGTGAGATCAAATTCTGATTAAGGACAATCAATATATAAAAATCAATCATTAATAACTATAATCATTTTAGGTGTTGTATAAACTGAAACACAATCCTTTTAAACGCAATATTACTTCTAATAATGAAATAATAAATAAAATAATTCAATTTAAACTTTCTTGTGGATATTGTACTATTCAAATTATCACAAGAAATATCAATAACTAATATCAAAATGAGGGAATGCATAATTTCAGACATTGTAACCATACTGTCATGGACACATTCCAAGACCATATATAAATGGGTTAAATACCATACTAGTTTGCCTCATGAGACCAACAGATGCCTCTAGGGGTTATAGAGGGCATCAACCATCACTTACTAAGTCCACTAAATTACTCATATAAAATTGGTGAAACATAACATAAACATTCATATTAAAACTAGATTAAGAAGTGTTAATACATTAACCATAAACCGTAAATGGTATAAAAGTAGAATATCCATAATAAAACATAACATAAAATCTTCAATACAACATGGATGATTGAATTATACTAAATCATCCTCAATAAATCATAAAAACTATAAACAAATGTTTATATAGATGAAAATAATATAATAAAATCATTAACAGTCTTTGAGAGAAATATCCATTTTTTAATTTGATATAATTTGGAAGACAAACCATTATGAAACAGAAATTTTCATTTGAATTCAACCTTGTAAGCTTTTAAGGAATGATTCACAATTTTATGGTGTCATAGTGGCAGAAAATAGCCACTTGTGCTATATAAGTTAAAAAAACTATCATTCTTTAATTTGTCGAAAAGGTCATAAAGTACATCATTTGGAAAATGATGGAATGATTCATTTGAAATAATTTTATAAAAAGTAATATATGGGTAAAAATATATGTAAAAATTGTCAAACATATTTTGAAATAAACGTTATGAAAGATTAACATGGAGATAAATATGTACATGTAGATACTAATGTATAATCATCCCCAGATAATAACTAGACAATGAAATTAACCATTACCTTGTACAATACATTAGTAGAGGGTGAAATAGACTCCTGTATAATGACAAAATATTTTTATTAAATTATAACAGTTCCATGTAGATAGTTATGATATCATATATGATCCTCTTATATCATTTTTGTAATAATATTTCAGTACTACCATTCTTTCGGGTGTTAGAATTTTTGTTTTCCTCAACAGGTTTTGTTCTGTAAGTCATGTTTGTTATGAATAAGATTTATTTTATTCATACCCCTAATGATAAATAGTTCATAATAATTAGTTTTAATCATCATATAAATTTTAAAATCATTCTTGAATTGTTAACGTGGTGAATGAATCCAACTATGTGATGGACACGGTAGGTCGTATGTACGCACGAGAGACAATATCATTCTTTTGTTGGTTAAATAGTATAGAATTGGAAAATATATTGATAATATATATTTATTACCTAATTATATTACTTATTTATATCTATTATACTAAACATTATTCCAATACAAATAAAGTATAGTTGCATAACAATTTACACCACGACATGAAGATGTTAAGCCATACAAACACTCACATGTTGATATTTTTATTCATAAGATAGAAATCATGAGGGATATTGTTTTCACATATTCATAATATCATATGAAAAAATAGGTGATAATAAATTTATTACTTTAGTTTGGAAAAATTATTGGAATAAAAGTAGAAGATGAAATGAACTTTCAAATAGTGGAAAAAACCATTATCTATTTTTCAGGTATCTCCATTTAATTTGACAAAAGGACTCCAGAGGATTGATTTATGTCCAATGTATGGAATTTTAGAATAATTTAAGGTTGTTAAGATGATCAATTTTCATGTTTTTTTGTTCTAGAAGTCTTTAACGATGTGTATTAATGATAAAGAGATTTTCTCCTTTATAAGAGAGGGTAGGGCATGTTTTGGATGTCCAAGGATATTAATTTAATATAAAATGATTTTCAATTGGAATTATCTCAAAATTGAGTTATTTCGAGGATAAGATTCTAATTGTTAGAAATCCGCGCAACCAATATTTTTTTGACATGTTTTGATCAGAAAATTATCCTTATCTTTTGGATTTAACTCTTAGTTAAATAATTTAACTCTAACCATGCCTACTTGACATTTTATATTATAGTGTTAATGTTATTAGTATAAAATTCCATAGAAATTTTAATTGGATCATTTATGTAAACATTAGAACTATCAATTTTATTTGACCTATCCTTTGATTTTTATGACTCTTATATCATTTAATATTATTGTATTTATTTTAAAGTCTCATTTATGTCAATTTTAACATTTTTTAATACCTGATTTTGGTTATTCATAACAATATGATTTCAGAATAAAACTACAATAACTCATACATAAAATTTCAATGTAATTTAAATAATTATTAAATGGAAATAAAATATTCCAATTATATTCATTTTAATATTATTAATATTATTAATATCATTTAATTGGGTCTTCTTTTAATAAATCTATTATTTCATCCTCATTGTGTCATCATTAAATTTAATTATTTATTTCCAAAAATTATAATTAAATTACCATTACATATATAAAAAATTTATATTTCGAAATAAATTTTATAGTTCCCCATATTACTTATATAAAATCATATTAAAATGATATAGTTATTATTATTTGAATATGAACTTTTTTACCTCTTCTTTAAATAAAATATAATAAATGCTCTAATCATATATAAGTAGACTAAAAAGGATCATATTTTTGGATGTAAGGTTTATTTTGGTAAAAAAACATATCCATTGAAATTAGGACTCGTTATAAGTAATTCTTATATTATCATAATATTATTTTTACCTTTAATTATAATATTTACCTTTAATTGTGGTAAATAAAATGAAAATTATTACTATTCACATAATATTATTTTGATCATATTTGGATATATTTGTCACACTGATTAAACCATGTTTTCCAATTTTTTTAAATTCAATTCACATCCGCTATAAAATTACATATAATACTAATCTTGAAAATGTGGCTAGAATGTGGGTAAAAAAGATGTTCAAAAGTTCAATAACTTTTTATATATAATTATATTATAAAATAATTCAAATTAGGCGTAATATATTATTATATGAATTATTTATTTATTGAAAAATTAAAATTAATTTACACTAAAATAATTATTTAAATAAAAAATTTGATTTTTAACAAAAATGCAGTATTTTCACTATTCATCAAAAATTGATGCTATTTGGAAAAATACCAAAAACTCACCATAAGATAATTTTGATTTTTAAAATTATAAAATAAAATATGTTTTGTGAAATAAAATTTAAATATTTCATTTTGACGATAATATTATTTATAAACACTTTTCTAAACGGTTAGTTTGATAGATCTTGGTGTGCTCAAACTTGATGTTTCTTGTACTGCAATCTATTGAATTATTTAAAAAAACCATATCTTTGAAGATAGATTTGTTACATTCTTATCTCCATGAAATAATTTCGTCCTCAAAATTTCTATAATATTACATCAAAAAACGATACCTGTGGTTCTTCATCATACGTTCCTCTGGTTCCCACATCGCTTCTTCCATTTTATTGTACATAAAAAAGAACTATTACCATTATAGTCGTTTGATTCCACAACAATTGTATTATGGTATCAAAAATCATGAGATCATCTTCATAATAAGGCAGATCAGGTTCCAGTTATATTTATAAATAGGTGATTACAAGGATTGGGTATGGCATGTAATTTCCTTAACAGTGATATGTGGAACATATCATAAACATTAGAGAGACTTGAACAGATTTCCAAGTGTTATGGTAGAGCTCCAATTTGATCTATAATTTCAAAAGAACTATTGTACATAGGAAATAATTTACCCTTATTACTAAAAAATATAATACCCCTCCATGGATATACCTTCTAGAAAACATGATCTAACACTTGGAATTCCAAATCCATCCTTTGGATATTTACATAGTTCTTTTGCCTAAATTGTGTTTTTTTAATGTGGTTTAGAATAGTATTTACCTTTTACATTGTTTCATCCACATGTTCTGAGATTATGAGTTTTCTTTCAACAAATTCATACTATAATTAGGTGTATGAAATCTCATTCCACATAATTCTTCATACGGTGTCATCTGAATAATTTAATGGATAATATTTATATAGAAAAATTCTTCTAGAGGAATGTTTTGATCCCAAATTCCTTGAGTGTCATGTGATCTAGATCCCAAAATTTATTCTATATTTTAATTAGTATGTTCTGATGTTCCATCAGTTTGATTGTGGTATGCAGTGCTCAAACAAAGCTTAGTATCTAGTGCCTTTTGATGACTTTTATATTATTGTCATATAAAAGTAGAATCATGATTAGAAGCATTGAATATGGGAAATCCAAGAACTCTTAAAACATCATTAATATATAATATTGTTAGAAAATCAAGCTTTAAATATACAATTTTAGCCAGAAAATATTCTGATTTGGTAAGACGATAATCAATAACACATATCACTTCATTATAACACCCTATGATTTCATAGTACGTTATTTCTTCCAAGCAATTCAATAACTTGCAGTACACGCTACACCGAGTTCAAGCACACCACGAATTTCCAAACAGCAATTCAAAAGAGGTTATGAATATTATTAATTTAATTTTGAACTATATATAATCCTTATAATTTTAGAATCCAAATTATGAGTTTCCTAGACATAATGTAAGAACTAATTATTATTTTTTTAGATAAAAGAAGTATTTTTTTAAAAATGCACTTTTACCGCATTTTTATTGGGAAACCTTTTTAAATAAATTATTTGAAAATTTAATATATTCAAATTAAAAAAATAAACTTACTCCTTCGAATCGGCATATATGAATTTATTTTCAATAAATTTTTGGTGTTTTTCTGAAAACATTCATATTTGGGTGAATAGTGAAAAGTACTATTTTTTAACTGAAAACAACTTTTTTAATCAAAATAATTTATAGTGTTAAATTATACAATTTAATAGTTTGGAAGTATAAATAGATTATATTTTTACCATTTAATCCAATTATTGTTATTGTAATTAATTTCACTTTTATATTGGACATAAACAAATGTCAATATTTTGATGGTTATTGTTTCTTAAAAGTACCCCTTTTGGTTTTGAAAATGGGAATTAATTTTAAATTAATAAATGAAACATCAATGTTTCTAATTTTGTAAAATAGACATTATTTTTGTATTTGAAATATCAAAATTATATTAGGGTGAATTTTTGGTATTTTTTTGAAAACATTCAATATTTGATGCATAGTGAAAACCATTGAGTTTATGTTTAAAACCGAAATTTTATTGAAATTATTATTTATTTTATTTATGTTTAGTTTAGGAAAAAATATATACATAATAACTATATATGTTTAATGTAATGCATTGGAGTTATTTTTTAAAAATATTAGATACATACAATTTTATTGAATTTTTTACCGTGTTTTAGTCACCTCCTAGGAGAATTTTCAATTTTACATAAAACAAAATTTTACCACTTCTGTGAGTTGAATTTAAAAACACTGAGAGACATGATTGATATAAGTAGGTAAAATTTGCTTCAATAAGATAAATATATTTTTAGGAGAATAGTAACTTTTTACTTTTATTTACCATTGGTAAACATAAATATTGTAATTAATGGTAAAAATGATATTATTATTACCAAAACACATGTCATAATTGTATTGGATAAGTATTATTCGACCAAAAACCACATTAGGAAAAAAAATATGAACCTCTTTGGTCCACATGTATTAGATTAGGACATTTATTATTATTTAATTCAAAAAAGAGTTAAAAGTGTTAAATTCAATGTTTAATAACATTACCATTTGTAATATAGGTTTATACATAAGATAAATTCGACTATAAATATTAATTAGAAATATAAAATTATTTCCTACATAATGGTATTTTATTTATAATATATATATAAATTAAATAATTAAATTGATTTATGACATACTAATGATGTTGTAATTACCATATTAATGAAAGATTAAAATTCTCATTATAAATTTCCAAATAAATGTAATTTGAGACATTTTATAAATTACACAAATTTTATAAGTTATCATGACATTTTAGGGTTGGTTAGATCAATATTTTTCGATGTAATCATGTTGTTATGATTTTAACAAGAAAAACCTAATAGTGTCAAAAATGACATAAAAACGTTTTTAAAACAAATATTATATTATTAATTGACATAATAGTCCTAATAATCTCAGGATCGGCCAAAAAACATTTATAATAATATATATGAAATTAATGATTAACTTGGGGTTATATTGTAATTTTATTATATGTTTATTAACCATATAATATAAAAATACAAATAGACATTGTAAATGTCAAACTATTTAACTAAGAGTAAAATCGACAATTTATGGTTAATATGGTGACCTAAATCAGTATAAAACCTATTTTTTGAGTATATTTCGACCCATACATACCATAGACTTTAAATAGTTTTTTTAGATCCATTAGAAACTGAAAACGAATTTATTATAAAATAGTATTTTATGTTTTTCATAAGGTGCCCCTCACCCCTATTATAATGGGGAACTTCAACTTCTCTCAAATTCACACCTCCAAAGCCATTTAGCAGGGCCAAAATCTTCCCCAATATCCTCCCACCAATCCTAACTTCATCCTTGAGGCCTTACAATGGTCCGAAATCCATCATATGAAGCCCTATTGATAATATTAAAAGAATGAACAAAAAGAAGAGGTAATGATTTCAACACCCTCTTTCAAGTTCTTTTATTCTTCCACTTAATCATTATTTGTTATTACCATACCAAAATAATAAATCTAGTACCACATATATAATTTGATGTTATTAAAAATATGGCATAACCATGTTCATTATTCTATCCATCTTATGAATGATAATTCCATCATGCGTGTGTACGTACGACTTACCGTCTCTAAGTCATGTTGTAATTGGTTATTCAACACTATGTTATTTGGATGGATATAATGATGGGTAATTTTTATATAAATAATCCAAATAACATTCTAATATCTCTGTAATATTAATATACCTTCCCATTCCACAACATTATTGAAATGACATTATCGCTCATGTATACAAAAGGATTACCCACTCCACGACGCGGTGAGATTCATTTCCACGCTCACCATTCATCAATGATTATAAATATATATATTACTAATAAGTATGTAATATATGAAATAATAATTATACTGGATATATATATATACTCACATATATCTTATTCACTTAGTTCCATTCAATACGATATGAAAACGGAAACAACGTTTATGCATACGTACGGACTACCGTCTCCATAAACAGTGTTTTTCATTTCATATATATTTCTGTTATCTATATTTATATTGTAAATATATTTGATATATAAATCATGTTTTATATTTGTGATGAAATTAAATATTTATCTATGTGATACTATCAATAGTAACATGTTAAAACACGTAAAATAAAAAAAGTGATTATTACCTCAAATGTAAAAAAAACGAAAATTATTATTAAATGGGTAGTATAAAGTCATATATTAATCATCTATGATATCATAAATATTAATTTGGTTCTGTTATTATTTAATAACATACTACTATCTTCATATTGGAGGTTACACGTACCCTAAACTGAAGGAAAGTGCAAGGTAATGGTTATTTCTTCAATCTCATTATTATCCGAGATTGTTTATGTGTAAGTAGTTACTTGGAAATATTTATCATCCATGCCCATTTTAAAAAAAAAAATCAAAATGAATATTTTAAGGATGTGTGAAACGTACTCTTTGTCAAGATCAGAATTTTAAATGTTTTAAAAATTTATCTTTCTAAATCTTTTTAATTAATGTCCACATTTTCAAAATTATTTTAAGGATTTATTTATATGGACATGAATGTTTTGAAATGATAATTCTATTCAATAGTTTCAAAGTTGTATGGATAGTTTGAATCCAAAATTTCTTTTAAATTACATCATTTATAAATGTGTGACTTTTAAATGATTTTAAAAAAAAGTTATTTCTCTCAAAAAGTTTTACTCGTCATTTTCAACACAGTTAGCATCCTTTACTAGATATTATTTTTGTTGGGGGTTGATTTATTGTAATAAAATCTTTTATATTGTATTGAATGTGTTATGATATGTTTTACTGTGGATGTTATATCTTTATACCATTCATGGTTTCTGGTTAATTTTTTGACATTTCATATTCTAGTTTTAATATGAATGTTTATGTTGTGTTTCAACTTTTTCATATGATGAATGTAGTAGACTTAGTAAGTGACAGGTGGATCCCGCTATGGCTCCTTGATGCATCGGTAGGTCTCATGAGACAAACTACTGTCTTGACACAAGGACATGACAAAAAATTTATTTGTAGTCTTGGCACAAGTCCTTGACTTTATGGTATTGATGTCCGGTGTTTGGAAATCCATCATTATGATATTAGTTATTACAGTTGATAATTCAAGTAGTAGAATATCCATGTGCATGTTTATATTGTAATTTTTGATTTATTATTGACATATTATGTTCACGATAATGTTTAAAAGGCTATTGATTTTATTACACATCTTTCTGTAAATGTTTATAGATTCTGCTAAATTATTTACCCTTACCGGGCATCTGAGCTCACCCCTTTCTTATATTTTATTGTCCTAGGATTCCAAGTAGTGTATTATGATTGATATGTAGTGTTAAGATAATGGGAATAATGGAGTTCTCAAATAACTATCTATGTTTTGTTTAATGTTTGAAATTGTAATTTAATGTTAATGAATGTAATCTATTTTCCATGACTCCTAAACTGATTAGTCCTTTGGGAAATGATTCCTTATAATCATTCCAATGTATTAAAATAATGCACCAACCATGGGTAACTGGGGTTGAGGAGTTACAGTTGGTATCAGAATAGGTTTAGAAATAACCTTGGAAACTAGATTTAGATGAATTCAGATTAGAGCACATTTATTTAATATAGAATTTTAGGATTAGTATAGAAGGACTCCCTAGAATTTTGGTAATGTAGAGATTTTTTTTTTCCAAGAAAATACATCCATGTCTGGATACGAGCTGGTAGCGGCGGCTCTGGCACAGATGTACCTAGGTGTAAAACCCAAAACACTTCTTTAAGCTAGACTCGAATAGGAACTGGTGCACGACAGTGGGCCTTGCTTCACTCTTGGTTACGACACTCCCAGATGATATATTTAGTATAATTCTCATTTTATTTACAAATCATTATGACGGATTTAAGAGTATAAAAATCCTCCAAGAAAATATTTTTATGTATTATATCCCTAATCTGTTCAATTTATGTTAGGTATTTTAAATGTTTGGAATTATTCATTGAAATTCATAAACTAACATATTGTATGGCATTATATAGAAATGGTTCCCAACAGACAGAATGTGAACTCCAGCAATACATATGATCCAAAGAGTAAGAAGGATCATATCTTTCAAGTTATTAAGTAATCATTTTGAAGGGAAATAGTCTCCCATGTATTCTCAACTTATGAAGAAATAGTATCATGAGTTAATAAGATAAGTAAACAATTCTGTGAGTCCTATGGATTTAAAGGGTAGAAAGAGAAGAAAAGGATGGAAGAGAGAAAGATGGATAAAGAAAAGAGGGAAAAGAAGAATTTTCCCGATATACGATAACTATAGAAAGAATTTAACATGGTAAATGCTTGAAGGGAATTCAACTTTGTTATATGTGTGGAGAAAAAGGACACAAAGTGCATGATTGCAAGGGTATGAAAAAAATTTCATATGTGAAATGAATCATCTGCAAGGAGTTGGGACACTACGCGAATCAATGTCCAAATAATCAGAGTATACCCCAAATGCTACTGTTGGATAAGAATCTATTTATGATACTACCAAATATGAAGAGGAATGATTAAGAGTTCTTATATTCTTATTAAAATATTGGGTCATTTGAGTCTTGTATCAAAGATTTACTAGTTATATGAATTTTTGAAATAAATAAGCATTGTACTGTAGTACCATTTCATTGGGAATTTGAGATTATATGGTCCTGATACTAAGGTAATAATTTTGGAATAAGAGATGGTAGATTTGGATAAATTGAATTGGATATTCTTGACTATCTTGGAACTAATTAATGGTTTGTTTATTTCATGATTGTTGGAATATTCCAAATTTTTGGATATATGGAATATATCCAGTATTTTATATAGGATAAGGCAACATTAATGTAATAAATAAGGTTTTGTGGTAATTCTGGGCGTTACCATATTGTAAAATACATGATGAAGGTCTTCACATGTTATTACATTGAAAAAATGATCTTTATTGTGTTTATAATCATTATAAATTTTGTTTTGTGTGTTTGGATAGAAGTATTTGGATAGGTCTAAATGTTGGAATTGATTTAGTTTAAAATTGTATATTATTGTTACGTTTATTTTGGATTGTTATAAAAAGGTCAACACGCATACTGTGTGACAACCCATCACGTCAGACAAAGCTGTAGGAATCAATCACACACCATAGTGAAATTGGGATTTATCACCTACCATTGCACTATATTGAGTCCTTGGGTGGTATAAAATAGTTTTTAAGGGTATGATAGGTGAATTATAAATTCATTATTTTTGGAACCCTATACGATTAGAATAAATAGAAATTTTTTTTTGAAATATTTTGGACTGAAAGATGAGTTTGTGGTAGGAATTAGTTAAAGGATGTAACTCTACATCACAAATATATATATATACATATACATATACATATATATATTCCCTCTTTTTAAGACTAAATTTTATTAACCCAATTTTCCTATATGAGTTCTCCACAAAGGTATTTTCTATTTTGAACATATTATTTTTTATGAACAAATTCAAATTTTTAGGATAATATTTATTGAAGGAGGGAATTATATAACACCACATGATTTTATATTATGTTATTTTTTCAAAGTAATTCGATAACATGCACTACACACAACCCTGAGTTCAAGCACACCAGGACTATCCACAGTAGCCATTCAAAAGCGGTTATGAATAGTATTAACTGAATTTTGAACTATATATAATCCTTATAATTTTAGAATCCCTATTATGAGTTTATTAGACATAATTGAAGAACTAATTAATTTTTTTTCAGATAAAAGAAGTATTTTTAAAAAAATTCACTTTTACAGCCTTTTAATGGTGAATCATTTTTAAATCCAATATTTGAAACCATTATATTTTCAAATTTACAAAATAGACTTATTATTTAGAATCAGGATATAATAATTTAGTTACAATAAATTTTTTGTTTTTTCTGAAAACATTCATATTTGGGTGAATAGTGAAAAATACTATATTTTAACTGAAAATTTTTTTTTTAATGAAAATTATTTATAGTGTTGAATTATAAATTTTAATGGGTTGTAAGTATAAATAGATTATATTTTTACTATTTAATCCAAATGATGGTCATTGTATATAATCTCACTTTTAGATAAGACATAGACAAGTGTCAATATTTTGATATTTATTGTTTCTTAAAAATAGGCGATTTGGTTTTGACAGTGAGAAATAATTTTGAATTAGTAAATGAAACTTCCATGTTTTTAATTTGGTAAAATATAATTCATTTTGGAATTTTTAATATCAAAATTAGCTTATGGTGAATTTTTTTATTTTTCTAAAAACATTAAATTTCCTATGAATATTGAAAAACACGTAGTTATTATTTAAAACCGACATTTTATTTAAATAATTAATTATTTTATATTAATTTATTTTAGGTCAAAATAGATACATAATACCAATATATTTTCAATTTAATTCATTATAGTAATTTTGTAATAATATTATATATATAAAATTTTATTGAACTTTTCACTGTCTTTTACCCACCTTCTAAGAGCATTTGCAAATTTACAGAAAACATAATTTTACCACTTCTATGAGTTTGATTTAAAAAAAAAAGACACAACTTATATTAGTTATTAAAATGTGGTTCAATAAGATAAATATAATTTTTGGTGTATAGCAACTTTTTACTTTTATTTACCACTATTGAAAGTAAATAGGGTAATTAAGGGTAAAAATGATATTATTATTACCCTAACACATCTGATAGTTCTATTGGATAATTATAATTCAACAAAAAACAACCTTAGGAATAAAATATGAACCTCTTTAGTCCTCTTGGATTATATTAGGAAATTTATTATTATTTAATTCAAAGAAGAGTTAAAAGTGTTAAATTCAATGATTAATAACTAAACCATTTTTAATATAGGTTTATACATAAGATAAATTAGACTATAAATATTCATTAGAAATATAATGAGATTTCTCAAATAATGGTATTTTATTTATAATTTTTTGACAATAAATAATTAAATTTATTTATGACACACTAATGATGCAGTAATTACCATATTAATGAAAGAATAAAATAATTGTCATTATAAATATCCAAATAAATGTAATTTGAGACCTTTATTAAATTCCAAAAAATTTAAAGGTTATTTTGACTTGTTAGGGTTGGTTAGATCAATTTTTTTAGATGTAATCTTGATGTTCTAATTTTAACAAAAAAAAAACAAATACCAAATAATGTCAAAATTGACATAAAATAGTTTTTAAAACAAATATTATATTATTAATTGATATAGTAGTCCTAAAAATAATTGGATTGGGAAAAAGGCTTATATAATAATATATATGACAGTAATGAATCAATTTTGGTTAGATGGGTAATTTATTGTATGTTTATTAACCATATAATATAAAAATACAAAGACACATGGTAAATGTCAAAATATTTTACTAAGATTTAAATCTTAATGTTAAGGTTAATATGGTGTCATAAAAAAGTCTAAAACCGATTGGTTGAGTATTTGTTCGACCCATTCCCTCCTTTTACTTTAAATAAATCATTTTGGAGCCATTAGGAACCAAAAATTAATTTATTATAAAATAATATTTTAAGTTTTTCTTAAGGTGCACCTCACCCCTCTCCTAAAAGAGCACTTAAACTTATCTAAAATTCACCACTCCAAATCCATTTGGCTCGGCCAAACACAGCCCAAATATCCTCCCAACTATCCTACCTTCATATTAGAGGCCTTCTGTTGGCCAGAAAAGAAACCCAAGGAGCCCTTTTGATCAAATCAAATGGAAGAACACAATGAAGAGGTAATGATTTCACCACCCATTTTCAAGTTCTTTTATTCATCCACTTACTCTTTCTTTGTTATTACCAAACCAAAATAATAACTCCAGTACCATATATATTTATTGATGTTATTATAAATATGTAATAACCATATTTATTATTCAATCTATCATATAAATGATAATGTCATCATGTGTGCATACGTACGACTTACCATCTCCACGTCATAGTGTAATTTGTTATTCAAAAATATGTTGTTTGGATGGATATAATGATGAGTAATATGTATATAAATAATGAAAATAACATGATAATGGCTCTGTAAAATTAATATACCATCCAATTCCACACTTTTATGGAAATTATATCGTCACTCGTGTGTACGTATGGATTACCGTCTCCACGACGCGTGGAGATTATTTCCACATTTACCATTCATGAATGATTATAAAAATATATATTACTAATAAGTATGTAATATATGGAATAATTATGCTATTGGAGATATATATATATATATGTACTTATATAAATCTTATTCTCTTAGTTCTATTCAATACGGTATGAAAACAGAAACCATCTTTATGCGTATGTTTGGACTACCGTCTCCATAAATGGTGTTTTTCATTTCATATATATGTCTATAATACTTATTTATATTCTAAATATATAGGATATATAAATAATTTTTTATATTCTGCAATAATTTAAATCTTGATCTAAGTGATACTACCAATAGTAACAAGTTAAAACACGTACAATAATGAATGCGATTATTACCACTAATGTGAAAAAAACGAAAAGTATTATTAAATGGGTAGTATAAAGTCATAAATGAATCATGTATGATATCATAATTAATAATGTAGTTATGGTATAATTTAATAACATACTACTATATTCATACAAGAGGTTAAACATACCCTCGACTAATGGAAAGTGCAAGGTAAGTGTTATTTCCTCAATCTCATTATTATCTGAGATTTTTTATGTGTAAGTATTTACTGGGATATATTTATCATCCACGTCCATTTTTCAGAAAAATGATTTCAAAATGAATATTTTATGGATATGTGAAATATACTATTTATCAAGATGAGAATATTAAATGTTTTAAAGATTTATCTTTCGAAATATTTTTAATTAATGTCCACCTTTTCAAAATTATTTTAAGGATTTATTTATATTGACATGAATGATTTGAAATGATAATTATTTTCAATAGTTTCAAGGTGTTATGGGACACTTTGATTAAAAAATATCTTTTAAATTAATTCCTTTATAAATGTGTTCATTTTAAATGATTTTAAAAAAATTATATTTCTCTCAAAAAGATTGACTCATCATTTTCAACTATGTCATCACCCTTTACTATATATTATTTTTGATTGTGGTTGATTTATTATAATACAATCTTCCATATTGTATTGAATGAGATATGATATGTTTGAATGTGGATGTTCTATTTTTATACCATTCATAGTTTATGTTTAATGTATTGATATTTCATATGCTAGTTTTAATATGAAATTTTATTATATGATTCAATTTTTCATATATGGAATGCATTGGACCTAGTTACTGACAGGTGGAGCCTGCTATAGCTCCTCGATTCATAAATAGGTCTCATGAGACAAACTAGTGGATTGGCACAAGTCCATGAGAAAAATTTTATTTGTATACTTGACACAAGGCCTTAATTATGTGGTAATGGTGTCCGGTATTAGGAACTCCATCATTATGAAATTAGTTATTACATGTGATTATTCAACTTGTATAATATCCATGTGCATGTTTATATGGTAATGTTTGATTTTTTTGACCTATTATGTTCATGTTTTTATTAAAAAGGTCATTTTTTCGATTAAACTTCATTCAATAAATGTTTATAGCTTCCGCTAAATTATTTACCCTTACTGGGAATCTGAGCTCACCCCTTTATTATATTTTATTTTCCCAGGATTCCAAGAAGTGTATTATGATTGATACTCAGGGTTAAGATAAATGGAATAATAGAGTTCTCAAAGAACTATCTATGTTGTGTTTTATGTTTTAAATTTTAATATATGTTAATGTAATCTATTTTCCATGAATGCTAAACGGATCAGTCCTTCAGGACTTGATTCCTTGTAATCATGTAAATGTGTTAAAATAATGCACTAGCTCTGGGTAACCAGGGTCAGAGCATTACAATCATTATTTTAGTGATAATTTGATAGCCCCATGAAATATTCTAACATAATATCTTCCCATTTCGACACAGGTATAATAAGAGGTTGCATGAATCCTCTAGGATATTGTCTTCCATCCATTACATATAGACAATCCAAAACATTTGACACTTAATCAGCAATACACATCTTCATGTTGTGACACTAAAAAGGTTCTTTCAAATATATCTACTTATTATTAATACCATGGTGTATAGAGAAATATTAGCTATGGGAATCATCCAATAATTCCATTTTAAGAACAGGTATACCAAGAATAGAAAACCTCTATAAAAATATCAAAATTCCATATTCATATACAAAGTTAATCAATCATCAATCATTTATAGCTTTAACATGATTTTGATAATCATCATATTCATGTTGAGGACTTTTTATCATTTCCAGTAAAGATGGTTTGGTAACCATTTAAAAATTTATTGATGTTTTACCTTCCCTAATAATTCTAATATACATATTTACAAGATCCATGAACATATGATAATTTTTAACTCTCGTTTTATTTATAACTCCATGGTCCTTTTGACTTAAAGAATATGACACCATTTTTCCTTCCGATGGTTGTAGTAAATAGTGTAACAATAATCCTATAGTATCTCACCTTATCTTTTATTACTAATTTTCCATTATTTTTGTGAGAAAATATATTTCAAACTATTGTGAACGTTATATTTATCACATCCTCCAAAAAAAGGATAGTTTTCCCATATATTTAGATAAAACACTGCAATTTCTAACTAAATATCATGAGATGGACAATTTTTTTCATGAGTTTTTAATTTACTTGATTCATATGCAATAGCCAAATAATTTTTGATAAGTACACAACCCAGTACTTTCTATGATGCATCACTACAAGTCACAAACTCATCATTTACAAATGGTAAATTCCACAGTGGAGCATTGACTAAAATTCTCTTCAACTCTTAATAATATTAATAACAATCTTTTTTACAAAGTAATTTAATACCTTATCATGTGAGGATGGTCAATGAGTTAACTAATTGGGAATAATTCTGGATGATACCCAAATAGTATCCTAGTAACCAATAAAACGGTGTACCTATGTTATGCTCATTAGTGCTGGTCATTCATTGATTTCCTTTTTCTTTGTAGGATCAAAATAGATTTCATCCATGGAAACAATATTTTCAAGAAAATATGTTACATGAATACAAAATTAATTATTTATAAATTTGCCACATAATTAATCCCTTCTGAGAGTATCGAGAATGATTTGTAAGTGATTCCCATGGTCTATATAGAATTAACAATATATTAAAATATCATTAATGAATACAAAAACAAAATCTTCAAATATTACATGAAAACTCTGTGCATGAGATCCAAAAAACTGAGGGTGCATTAATAAATCTAAATGGAATTACTTAAAATTTATAATGACCATACCTCATTCGAAAGTTTTTCTTTGGAATGTATTCCTAATTCACTCATCATTGAGGATATCTAGATCAAAGGTCAATCATCGGAATGAATTGAACTCCATGAAGATGATAAAATAAATAACCAATACAAGGTAGTAGATATTTTTTATTTATTGTAATAGAATTTATTTCAATATAATAAATATATAGTCTCATGTATCCATTTATGTTCATTAAATAGAGAATATGGATCTCCATAATGATTCACTAGGGAGAATAAACCCTGTTTTAGCCAAATCGTCATGTTGTTTCTTCAACTCCAACACTTCCACTATATCTATTCTATAGGGATTCATTGATATTGGACAAGTATTAGGGATTAAATCAATAAAAAACTCAACTTCCTACTCTGGGGGGTATCCTTATAATTCTTCAAGAAAAAAATATATTTATTACTTTATAATAGTCACATCCAAAAAATATTAGATGACCTTCATCATCCATAGATGTTATTTTTTATTCATCACTAAGAATCACATTCATTAATGTTACTAGCGGTGGATGTTGATACGAATCTAGAAATGATGTATCTATTTAATGATAATGTATTATTCTTCTTCCTCACAGATCATGATTTAATTATTACAATAAATTATTGCATCATATTTTTGCAGCCAATCCAAATCAAGGATTATATAAAATTTAATGATAGTGATTATGACAGGGTCAGGAACTAAAGTACATTTATGTTTTATAAAGGGGATTTATAGGCATATCTTTATTTTAATGTTGTTTAATTTTGGATTCTTGACTGATAACTCCTATGTCAAATTAAAAGGGATTTGCCTAATGTTCATACAAAAATTTAAATATATAAAAGAATGTAGGAATCCAAAATCTATTAAAGCATTGGATAAGTTTTAAGAGATGATTAAATTACCTACCACCATATATTTAAGAACTTCATCCTTAGAAGTTGTGATTGAATAATCATGTCCTTGATCCCTTGGACTTTTCCGGGGAAAATTGACATAATGCTTAAGACAATAATTTTCATAATGTCCCATTTATATAGAATTGTATCATAAAACAGTGGTAGATTCATTTTATCCCATTGAATTGAGAGCAAGGTGGTATTTTTATCCACACTTATAACATACAATTATCACATTTAGGCATGTATGGGGGTGCTTAATCCTAGAATTACTTCTCTATGGAAAGAAAACTTTTCCGTTTCCCCCCTTAATTCCTTTTCAATAGTGTTTAGAAACTCACTTTTTCGCACGTATTAAATTAAATTAATGAGATATGATGAATTAATTTTCTGTCGTGATAGCACATTTGACAATATCTTCATACGATGAGTAATATTTTTAGACTAGTGACCATCATAGAATGGTTTTATCCCACATAATAATTGATCAATTTTATTTATTTTGTTGCATATGTAGCATGAAACATGCCTTTATAACCATGTAATGTAAGACTCATACATTTCAATATTCTAATTCTCATTTTTCCTCAGACATGGAAATTTTTATTCCATATCCTGTTGTTATTCACAAGGAATGTATTTTTCTGTGAATTTTTTTTAAACTCCATGCATTCAAAATTTACTACTTATACATATTAATTCATGTTTTTAATTAATGCCAACCATTGATCTGTACCTTCAAAGAGACGATAAACTATGATGATAACTTTTTTCCTTTCATTAAAACCCATAGAATGAAATATTTTCATTCCAGAACGTAACCTTTACTCGGTCACCAATTTATATTTATTCCCATTGAATGTTGGTGGTTGTTGTCTCATGAAGTTTTCTAAAATTAATCCACTACGTTGTGGATTAGGGTGCTCTATACATGTAAGGTTATTATTCATAACCTGACTCAGCAGTACCAATATGGTGATAATTTATTTAGAATCAGTTTTATCACCATATACACTATTATTATCTTTCATAAGATGTAAATACCTACATGGATTACATGTGTTGATGTGGTTTCCATTATTTCCTATATGTCCTATTTTTAAAATATTGTTTCTAGTAGATTTGGTTATGAATCATAATTCATAATCCAAATCTAGAAAAATATTTATAAAAAATTGATAAATTTATGCATATATAATCGATAATCATACAAATGGTTTCTTTCGGGTAATATTTTATCACAAATCCAGCATAATGATTTGTAAAGAAAATGTGAATTATCTTAAGAATATCCCCTGGGAGTGTCAAACTAGGTGTGTTGTAGGGCTCGTTTTCTGGTACCAGGTTACACCGAGTAAGGCCCATTACACATGGAAAGTTTTACTACTCCAAGTTACATCTCTTCATGAACCATCTCCCCATGTATTATCGATACAGGGTTGTATTTATTAAAAGTCCCACATAATATCTGTTTTAAAAAAATTTATGATGTTTTTCTATAATTATCCTCAAATACTATCTTAGGGAAACAATTAATAATTAAATTTGTTCTAAATCTAGTATCAAATTTTCTACTATACTTAATTTTATAACAACTATATCACCTATATGATAGTTTCCTAGTGTCGGTGAATTATTTTATTACATTTTCAATATCACAGGAAATAAAATCCCAAAATATTGATTAGTTTAGTATCCCTATAAAAACTAGATTCAAACATAAGCTTTACAATATTTTCTGAAATGAAAAACAACATATTACCTCAACTGAAAACACTAATATCCCTCAAACTGTCAGTGCAGGTCATCCATAATATACTTCTTTGAATTTTGCGAATAAAAGAAACATAAGAAAGGGTTGAGCACATATTATTAATAAGGATTAACAACATAGAGGTGGCTATCATAAATAATCCTGAAAATTTAATGAATGGTATAAAACTAAAACACAATCCTTTTATTAAAAATATTAAGAATAATTTGTAATAAATTAATCCAATAATTCCATTTAAACATTCACATGGATATTTTACTAGTCGAATAATCACACATAATATCAAAAACTAATCTCATAATGATGGAATGAATAATTCTAGACATCATATCCATACAATTAAGGCCCCTTCCCAGAACAAAAATGAATATGTAAAAAAGGAAGTAGTTTTTATCATGAGACATTCCAATTTATCGATGGACTATTGTAGGAAATTCCTATCATTAAATAAGTTCAATAAATATCTCATATGAAAATGGTGAGACATAACATAAATATTCATATTAAATATAACATATGATGTGTTAATACATTAACCATAAAATAGGAATGGTATAAAAAGATAACATCCACATTCGACCATATCATAAAAACTTCAATACAATATGGAAGATTATATCATAATTAATCAACCTCAATTAAGCATAAAATCAAATAAAAGATGTGGATATAGATGAAAATAATCTAATAAAATCATTAACACTCTTTTAGATAAATATCCCTTTTTACATTGAAATCGTTTAAAATACACACAATTATAAAAGCATACATTTCATTTAAAAATAACCTTTTAATCGTGTAATGGATGCATCAAAATGTTTAGGTGTCATAAGTGTGGAATAAATCCACTCACACTATATATGTTAAAGAAACATTATTTTTTAATTATCTTGAAAAGAACATAAAGTACCTCATTTGGAAAATGGTAGAAATATTCCTTTCAAAAAGTTTTATAATAAATGAATAGAAATTTCATTAAACAATTTTTGATATTATTTTGAAATACATTTTACGAAACATGGATATGGATGATACAGAATTACTAGAACATACTTACATTTAAGCAACCCCAAATAATTATGATATTTTGAAATTTACCCTTACCCTTTACTTTCTTTTAGTTGTGGGTATGTTAACCTCCTATATAATGGATAAATCATTTTGTTAAATAATACTATGCCCATATTCTTATTTAAGATATCATATATGATCCTCCTATATCATTTTGATAATAATGATAACTGTTGAAAAACATGACATTACGAGCATTATAAATGGCCTTACTCTACACTAGAAAAGATCTGAACATGACAGAGAAGTTAAAGGCACATGACATTTATCAGCGCTAAAAAAAGTGATGATAATAGTGGCATTTATCATCTCTAATAAGAGAACAAATAAATAGCACCTTTGTCAGAGATTTTAAAAGCAGCGATAAAGGTAGTATTTAATAGTTATTTTATTTAGAACCGCTGAAGGAATTATTTATCCACACATTTTTAATCATCGATAAAGTATTTTTATCATCATTAAAGAAGTACATATAAATTAATCCTTTATCACTACTTTTAGAATAGATAATAAATGTGTCCTTTATCAGTGATTTTGAAAGTGATGATAAATGTGTTCTTTATCATTTCATTTAAACGTGCTAGTAAGGGCCCATACTTTTTTGTGTTGTTACAGCACACCAGTCCACTAAAAGTAGAATAAACATACCAATAAAACACCAGGAGCACATTTTATATCAACATAAATAAGGCCCAATACAGATTTCTAAATAAATTATATTTACAACACAAATACATGGAAAAAATATTATAAACATTTTAAACTTGGGTGTATACAATTTCACAAATAAAAATTATTATTTACATTCAAAATCAATCCTAACTGGAAATGTTACTACTACATACATTGAATTACTTTGTCAAACTCCCAACACTGCAAGAGTAGCTTCAAAAAAACCACCTCAACTTGAGGAAATGAATTAACTTTTATAAGAAAAAATTTATTATGAGTAATACTAGAAATAAATAAATTAATCATAAATATGAAATAATGTTATAATTCTATAGATAATGATTTTACTATTCAAATATGGTGATTTCCTATGTAATTTAGTAGATGTAACCGTGTTTCTCTTCTTTGAAATGTATGGGAGAGAGAATGAATAAATGTTTTGAATGAATCATTATAGGGGTGAAAAGGTTTTGAGGGATAAGAAGTATGAATGTTGAACAAAGCATAAAAATTAGAAGAAATGAATCTAATGTTATATTAATGCAATAATTATGTGAGTAATACTAAAAAAATAAATTAAACATAAATATGAAAAATTGTATTAATCCTATGGACAATGATTTTACTGTCAAATCCTTATGATTATTTCTATAATTGATTTGAGGCAGTGTAGTTTTTCTTCCAACAATGGTTGTGGAAAGAACATGAAAGAAATTGATAAATGGATAACTGAATGGGTGAAAAAGTTTTGAGGGTGAAGAACCATGAATCTATGATAGTGGACCCCAACTCGATGAAAATAATAAAACTGTATAAGAAAAATATTATTACATGAGTAATAATATAAATAAATAAATTAAACAAAAATTTGAAACAATGAATTAATTCTATAGACCATGAATTCACAATGAAAACATCAATATTAACTCTATAGTTTAGTAAATAAATCATTTCTTTTCTTACTTCAATAAAATGAAACATGTATAGAAATCATCGAAAATAAATTAACACAGATTGGAATAATGAAATTAAATCAATGTTTCATTATATAATATTCCACTAAAATAGAGAAATTATATCACAACAATACCATTACATAATTCCTAAGGGTCACTTTAGTACAGATATATGCTTATAACAAAATTATGTATTCTTTTTAAACTTCAATAATGTTAAATAAATACTTCATATCATTTCATCTGAACTGAACATAATACTGGGAATCCCTGTGATGCTCTCATCGCACACATGCTTGCCACCAAATCAATTGTATCACTATTTAACATTCACTTTTCCTTATCTTCTTGTACACATTTACTACATGTAATGGTGAATGATTCATGAAAATGGATGCATATAATAAATATGTGTCATAAGACAAGGAAAAGTAATTAAATAATGGTGATATGCTTTAGCTAATGTTGAGCGGGTGTGAGATGAGATAATCTCAGGGACGCTTGATAGGAAGTTCAGATCAGATTCTAGTTAATAAGTATTTAATCAACAATAGTGAAGTGAATAATGAATCATTATTTTTGTTATTAACATTGTGAGTGATGCACAACCAATCCATGCTTTGTCTATATTTATTAATGGATCCAAAGAGAAATCAATATTCTACTAACTTTTCTTGACTAATTTTCTTAAATATCAATAATGTAAACATGGATATATGATTTTAAAAGGGTTGTCTTCATACTATATTTAAAACATGAAGAAATATTTAACTTCATATTAATATTTTTTTTCAATTGACTAGCGTGCATCCATTATTGATTCATATCCATCCCATTAGGTTGATTAACAATTATGTATATACAACATATAAATAAATACTAATAAGATATTATTATCAACTGTGAATGTTATAGAACTTTATAATATCGGAACTCCAACATTATATTATATCAAATACTTTTATTATGTTGAATGAAACATATATTTGAATTTAATAATTAATTTACATCACATAAAATCTTTCTTAAATCCACTAAACAAATGAAAATATAATATAGGTAATTAAGGTGGAATAAGAAAATCGAATATGATAAAAAAGAATAATAAACTCTCATCCAATAAACTAAATGATATAAATTTTTATTCAAACAAGTCATGTAGAAACCTATGGAATTATTATATTATAAATTAATGGTATATCAATATTTTAAAGCATCTCAAGACCCATGGGATTTCATATCACCAAAATAACATATCTCAAGGAAATCAAGCCACTCCAACATAATAAAAAATTATTATTTACTAATGGATTACATGAATAAGAATTACATCAAACGATGAGAAACATTTGTCATTATTTAATATGGGAATAATGTTTGTAAATTGAAAAAGGTGATGTAGGAATTGAAATAATATATAAGAGATTTGTATTGAAGGTTATATGAATTATTAAAGAAAATTGAATTTAAAAATTGAGGAATTGATCATTATCATTACATTGAAAATAATTTTATTCATAGAATAAAAGTGTTTATCAACGTGGATAACAAAATATGTAGAGGTTCAAGAGTTTACTGATGATAATAATTTTCTACATTAACGATGACCAATGATTAAATGTTGATGATTAGTGAGTTGAAAGATTTTTAGTTTATAGGTGACTCTTGGAATTCATCGGATTTTTATTTCCTAATCAATGTATTTTAGTGAAGTGATTTATAGGTTTCAAATGGAAGAGCGTGTACCCATGTTGAAACGCATTTAAAATTGAAGTAATGTTTCATATGTTTTGTGGGGAATATCAGTCTATATCATGGAGTTTGGGAGATTCATTATATGGTAATTTTTTTTGTATAAAATGTTTTGACATAATATTTTCTACATGTAATATATATTTGTATCAAAGTGATTCAATATAAATCCAAATGTTATTTATTAAATAAAAAATAAAAAATTGGATAAAATTCATGAAAATAAACATTTCTGATTGAGAATATATAATTTCTTATAGCGGTATATTGGTCTCCAAAAAAGTGAATTAAATAGAAAGGGGAAATCAGAAAAGGATATTTTTTTAAAATTATTGAGTGCGGGAGTAGGATGATTATGAAAAATGATAATGTATTTGTTGACAATCCTTTTTGGTCACAAACTCTAAACGAATAGAAAGGGAAATGCGTTAGCATAAATTCATTCATCCTTTGATGAAAACATAAAAAATTGACAAAGTAATGAACAAGGGTTCTTTTCCATTTGGCTTGTGAAAGTTCCCTTAGAGTCGCGCAAGTACACTTGTGCACCGCCTAATGGTCGCACATGTGACTTACGCGCCCTCTTTGAAATTTCACCCAGGGTCTCTCCAGCCTATAAATACCCATGTGGGCCCCCCATTTTAAAGGACTAAAAAATTCTAGAACTTATATTTGAGCTCCCTACGCCCTAGTATCTTCTCAAAGCTTCCAAACACTTCTAAGGAAATTTTTACCTAGAATAGAAGATCTAAAGAGGTGGAGGAATGCCTAAGTGTTGAAACTCATCAACACTTGTGCGCCTGATAGGCCAACCCTTAAGGGAAATGGCCACACTTGTGAGCCACCTAGCTCCTTCACCAGAACTTGCATGCCACACTTTTGTAAGCCCATAGTGATAGTACTAAGGGCTTGAGCCAAGTCTCGCCCAAGTATTACCCCAAGGGTTAAATGTCGCGCAAGTACACATGTGCGGTGCAGGTATACCTGCGCGCCCAAAACATGTGCACCCACGCAGTACCTGTGCACCCACCAGGGCTTATGCGCCCCTCTCTTTTTGGGTGCCTCTCCGGCCTATTTCACATCACTTATGCCTTTCCACCTAACCTCTTCAAGATTAACCCCTCAGAACTATCTTCAAATCCATTTATGGCATGATTTCTTGATCGTCTTCCTTATCTGAAATGAATTCTGTGGAATATCTCTCAAAAACTAGTGATTTACATATCTTTATGTCACCATGGTTAGATATTTCATTCATATTAACCTCATCCATTAAGATGAGGGGATCTATTTACTTGGCCTTCCTTTTCAAGAGTAATCCCCAGTCAAAGTTCTCTTTATTTGGGAATCTTCCTTAGGAATAAACCCTATGTCCCTTAACCATTGCCTCCTATTTAGGGGTAATCCCCTATCATAATTTCCCCAATTTGGGCATCCTCATTAGAAGTAATCCCCATACATAATTCCCTTAACATGGGTTTCCTTTTTTAGGAGTAAGCTGCAGTCTCAAATATAGGAATCCTCCTTAGGAGTAAGCTCCAAGTCCAATAATTTTCAATTCCCTTTATCCTGGACCACCTACTTAGGAATAAGCCCGAGTAATAATTTCTATTAACCAGGATTAGTCTACTTTTTGGTCTGGGCTTCCTTCTCAGGTGAAAACCCCAATCATAAATCCCCTCCTAATTCGAGCATCTTCCTCTGGAGTAAGCCTCAAGTTAGAGTATCCAAATCTCCAAAAAGTACATATACCTTTATAGACATTATTCCTGGATATCTTCCATAAATTAAATCTTGATATTCATCTATCTGGGTAGTAAAACATATATAAGCCCGACATCATTTATTATGAATGCATCTTTCATGGCACAATTGTCTGGTTTTACCAATACCTTTTGATTCTCACACCGAACAAGACTCACGCGAGCTTAGAGTGTAAAATTAATTATGACATCTTTCTTTGAGCCATCAATCATACATAAAACATGATACTCCCTTAATCGAACTACGTGGGTTCTGATTCCCTTTCTAAATAAAGGATATGTAGGTATCCCATCTGCGGGTACGATCCCAACTTTTAAATAATCCATGTCCTTATGAATGACAATAATCTTTAACAGCCTCATTGAATGGCATTAAAACCAGTATGGTCATCATATTGACGAAGAGAATTTTGTATAAATGTATTAAAGGATACTATTGAATAAGAATATCTAACAAATATAGATGATTCTCTATCGATGAAGAACCTCAAATACATAAAAAAGATTCTATAAATTTCCCTCATATCAATTATTGATTGTCAGATCTAAAGGAAAGATCATTTTATACTTGGTAATTCAATAAGGATTCACGAACATAACTTAAATCTATAATGAGTGCCCCGGAGTAGACAATAATTCCCCTCAAAAAGGTGTGATGAGTCTGACCTCCCATCCTCTCGACTAATGAAAAATCCTAAGTCTCATCAGTCCACAACTAATGAGCACCTACCTTTGGAAAGTAGGTCCAAATGGATATGGAATCATTGGATGTTTCCAGTTCTACGAACAAACCCGTTGGAAACCGATTGGAATGTATGAACCTTGAATCAATGAGGTCATCCCCAATTCCAGAGGAAACAAAAAATAGTGAACCTGACATGAATCTTTAAACAAGTTAAAATGATGCTTTGCTTATTTTTTAGGTCCCTACATAAACTCAAAAAGAGGGCCAACAAAGTAATAAATAAC
Organism: Viscum album; assembly: GCA_963277665.1. Classification (NCBI taxonomy): domain Eukaryota; kingdom Viridiplantae; phylum Streptophyta; class Magnoliopsida; order Santalales; family Viscaceae; genus Viscum; species Viscum album. The sequence goes on from OY728130.1 coordinate 1,033,194,919, forward strand.
ATATATGCTCATCCAAATGATGTAGTGGCTGAATTTATCTTGATATTGACTATTATATCAAACCGGAACTCTTTTCCAAGACCATTTGCATTACAGAAATGACTTCTCTCATGTTCACGCCTGTGAATACCACTGCTACGAATACCTCTACGGCTACTGCAGTTGGATCGTCGTTCGCTCTGAGGACAACATAACCTACTCAGCATCTTCAATGCTGGGTATCAAATTCACTGGTTAAGGAGTACGATCAAAATGGTACTATTTTGACTCTGGAGGCTGCCCGAAAATCCCTCCAAGTCAATAATTCACCCTGGTTTTCCGGACATTGATGACCATCGATCAAGAAGAAGGTGGTGCCAACCACCATTTTCAACTGTTTCAGGTCGTTATCCCCGAAACTCAATCAACAATCCCTCCAATATTTTTGGGAGGTGAAAGAGCAGGCCCCTTAAGGCCTTAATTCAAGAAGGTAGGAGTCCTTCCCAAGGGCTCCCATGAACAATCGCCACCAAACTCGTGCAGCACTGCACCCTCAACATGATGAGGTTATCGTCTCCAGGAATTCGGCTCAGGTTCCTGGAACCCGAGCAGGCATGATGAATCACCAAGGCAAAATCCGGTCAACTGTGTGTAGGTTCTCATCTCTTCCATCTCTGGAGAAGTCCACCAACCTAAATTGGTGGAAAGCACCGAGCAAGCACACACACTCGTCTGTTTTAATTCCGTTGTCCAGCTGACTCGTCTGGAAACATCACGCCAATCCTACCAGGCAATTACGAGGTAGTACTATAGACAGGAACATACATCTGTTAATAAATAATCAGCTAGTCAGTAGGCTCGTTTGACTACAGATGATGGAGCTCTTCAACCACGTTCGGCGAAGTGCAACGAGCAGGCACATACACCTTCTAGTATTGATGAAGCCTACCAACAATATCTTTTGGTAGCACTCATAGAAGTCGGTCGGAATGCTCCGGCGACAAACAGAAGGCAGAATCACGTCTCTTTCCCCATACATGTGTACTGTCAGGATTAACTCACTAGAAAAGGAGGACAGGATCATGAAAATATACATACTCTAAGCATGGAATGGACGAACATCCCCATTCCGGAAGCTGAAGTCACCAAGCACATTCTTTCAATAGTGAAAGAGCAGAAGCAAATCCCAGCTCATATCCTGGATGCCTGCCAGGACATTAGAACAGATTCAGAAGAATATCATGGAATGATACATAAATCTATCCCTACCATTGGAGTGATACATAAACAATTCACTCTGGAACAGACACATACATCTATTCCAGTCCAAGAGGGTTTTGGGGCATACTCCCCCATATCATACGGACAACCAAGTCAGGAACATACACCTATTTTGAGTGGAGATGATCAGCCTAACTTGATCATTACACCTGGGCAGGGACATACACCTACAAAATTGAGTAAGAAGGCTTCTAAGAAGAAGACCCTCCAATCCCTGTCAAGAAACAAAGGGCCCATCTGTGATAAGGCCTTACTCGATGCAGGTGTTATTGAAGCCATCAGACAATTGTCTATTGGAATTCAAGATTATACTCTCTTAGTTCCCAATATTGGGAGCATTAATTCTGAAGGTCTTCATCAGACACTTCCTCATGAAGTCTTGCTTCTTGATAGTTGGATCGATCTCGATGTTTCATCTTCAGATGAGAGCCACAATAACCCTCTTTGTGGCCAAAATAGCAAGGAGAAAGATATTTTATCTTTTATTCCAACCCATCAGGGTGGTCCTCCCCATGATGATGAATTTAGCAACAAAATCCCTCTCTGCAGTAGTAATTCACATTTTCTGTAAAATTATTAATAAGACAATACAGTGATGAGAAAGCCCTCTTATCTTTAGCAGCTTGCAAATGTGAAGCCAGTCATGTTTGATGCTTTCCCATCAGAAAGAGAAATACTTTCTCAATCAGAAGATAGCCCTCGGTGTAGGTAATTCTCCAAACCACCCCAGGAAAATTCGTCTTCTAGTTTGATCAGTGGATTCTCTACCAGTATTGTTGAATCCGATAAAGCAATAAAGAAGCACCAGCTCTGGTCTTAATAGGTATAAGAATCATCGTTGAATGATAAAAAGTAAATGCTGAACATGAGAAAACAACCGGCGAAGGGTGATGTTCCAGTCATGTTTTGGCCTTTGGCCGACTCTCAGTATGATATTCCAGAGATGTTGACGGAAGATGAAATTCATGATTTTCGTCTCAACATTTGGAAAACTCTTTGTTAGTTGAAAAAGAATGTATTATCATATGATGTATATGAAAATAATTTTAATATAATAGAAGGGTTACAACACAAAATTGACTTGGAATCTCTATCAGTCTCTCAATATCTGATGGATGAAAAGCAGCAGAGAGCCCTTCAACATTCATGAATTGGCACACTAAGAAGATTGTGCCAGTTAATTTCCAATGCCCCATCTAATATTCATGTCAGAGTATGGAGTGTTCATGGAGAACTACATTTCATTGTACTCTCCAATCAACAAAACCCACCGAAAATGGTCTCATGAAATGTTATTGCCCATGGCCGGCCACGGTCAATTTGCATTGTTTGTAATCAAAGGCTTTCCCAAGAACATGATTCAACTAGTTCTTCACAAAATCAATCATACATAGAAGAATTTGTTGATGTAATCATGCATCAAGTGAACGAGAATATTGAACAGGCCTCTTGTTTGGAGAAAGAACATCATCAAGTGACAGAAGTGTCAGAAATCATCCAATGGCCTTTTGAACCAGGTGATAAAAGTGTATGTCTATTGATACATCCAGCTAATTTTCAGACTAAGGTATTCAAGATCAAGAGAAATTTTAATAAAGTCTCAGACATAGCATGTCAAGAGCCACCCCATCCTTCCAGAATGGGGACTCTTTTAATCCAACCCTCAGAATAAAAAATTAGGATTCGAGGAGGTGACCGGGAACAACAGGAATAGCCCCAGTCCACTAGACTGGGGACTTTTTCAAATTTTCAATACCTCCCTCAGAGAAATTCGGTCGTTCTTGACTAGGGAAGAATCCCCAAGAAGAACGAAGAGCCAAATTATCAGGATATTGTCTCAAAATTACGGTTCGCTAAGAAGTTCTCGAGGTATCGAATCGACAAAAGGGAATGTCTCATCAGGGGAATAGAAGAAGAAAATATCATAGAAATGCTTATAGAAAGGATGTGATGCGTTATGCATCAATTAATATCATCAATGTCGTTGTTGATGATCCACTAGATGAGGCTCACTCAGAGAGATCAGATGAAGAGGTTCTGGATCAAGAATTTGTACGTACAGACACAAATGAAGAAGGTGTGCATACACGAAATCAAAGGTTTACCAAAAATCTAGGTGTTACTTCAAGTAACCACATCCCCCTCTCCGAAAGGGATCCAACAAGGGGAAATGAAAGAATCAGGTTACATACCCTTCCTCGGGAGAAGGCCAATCCCTTTTATTAGAACATAGACTTTCACAACAAGAATAAGAAATGAAGGAATTGAGGAGGATGAATGCAAAACTACTTCAGTGTAGTCATCCTCCCAAACATGCTAGAGCCAGTCGGCCAAGGGAATTTGTTGCGGCTACTGAGATGGATCAAGAATATCCTAATTTATCAATACACCCTCACAGGTCTAATCCTATGGGTCAAGTGCAACAAAAATTGGCGGTGCTATCATCAGTTGTAGTACCAGCATCCAAACCTATCCAAGCTCTAGTCAGTGCACCTATTCTGGTCCAAGCTCAACTAGATGTTTCCCAAACGTTAATAACTACTATTGATTCATTAACAGATCGGTTAGAAGCTATGGAGCGAAAGTGTTCTCAAATTCAACCGAAAAAGAGAGCTTACCCTGAATGGGTTGATGTTCTTCCACCCCAATCAAAATTTTCAAGTACCACATTCCCAATCTTTAATGGTTCGGGAGACCCAGAGAAACACCTAACTCATTTTGTTTCTCATTGCGACCCTAATATGGTAACTCCTCAGCAACAGGAGGCAGTTAAGCTTAGGATTTTTGTACAGTCATTACAAGGACCTGCTTTTGTTTGGTACACCTGCTTGCAATCCCGGTCAATTACCAGATGCGAAGATCTCCGTCAACGATTTCTTCTTTAGTTCAGCTCAAATTTTCCAAACACAACAGTTTTTTATCTTATAAACTGTAAGCAAAGTGAGAATGAAGGATTCTACGATTTCGTTGCTGGCTGGAAGGGATTAACATATTCTCTAAGCTTAGCACTCCCTCGAGATGAGTTGTTTCCAATTTGTGTGCAAAATTTGTGTGATTAATTACGCACGACGTTGATACCTGTGAAATAAATAGGAGGGTTTCGAGACATTAATTCGATCACTCAGAATATTGAAGACTCTCTTACGAAGACTAAGGATAAAACTTGTGTAATTCCATCAGCTCCAGGAAGGAGAATGGGTAGAGCAGAGACTACTACATTCATGCTTAAATAATCACATGTACCTGCTCTTAATTTAAAACCGCCATCTTCTCGAAGGCTTCCACCTCCTTAACGTCAGCAACAGAGTCCATTTTTTCAGGACGATAAAATAGATCAAAGATGGAAATAGTTTGATGAGTTGAAGAGCAATGTTTATTCTTTCCGAAATGAACAATTTCTTGGTTACTTTATTTCAGCCCTAGAGAATAATTTGGTTCAGTTTCCGAGGCCCAAGAGGTCAAACAAGGATGTAGATGAAGACCATCCAAATTATTTCCCATTTCATCAAATGTTGGGGCATCCCATTCAGGAGTGTTTTGTCTTCAAAGTCCTCCTGTAAAAAATGCATGACTCGGGACAAGTCATATTGAACGGTTCTTCAGCTCAGGTAGCATGTGTTATTGCTATAAATCTAGAGGAAGGAGGCGAGTAGCAAGAAGTCAGAAGAAAAAATGTGCAGAAATATAATGATTAGATGGTTAGAAAAATGATCAACCGAACTTATGCCATTTTGAGAACACTATTAGAGAATCCAATTTTGTCTTCTATTGTAAATGCTGCAGTGAAACCTCCATCAAAATAAAAATCCTCAAAAGAGCAGCATAATTCAGGGAAAGAAGAAGAATCATAAGAAGATGACTATGTATCAAAACCTAAGCTGTCATTGACTATGGAAGATTTCATGCCATATACTTCAACGCCACAGGCACCATCCCGCCATACGACACAACCTAAACTGGCTAGTCAGGATAAGTCTTCATCGGATGAAGTGTTAATCTTCGATTATGTTAATATGATTCACTTAACTGATCCTTATGACAGTCACATTTTTTATTTCAATAAGCTTGAATTCCCTGTATCCAGCAGAGGAGTTAGAGGATTTTCTAGGGGTTTGGGATACAAAGGAAGACGTGGATACCCTAGAAGCCACAATTCCAATTCTACCCATGCTAGAACTGTGTATGCAACAGATACTCGTGGAAAATCCCTTCAGTGAGCTCAATAAGAACAAGAATTATCTTCCACTAATAGCATATTTAGTCCTGGCACAGTTATTTTGGCGAATCAGTTAGAGGTTTCACCTTCATCCTCTCAAAGATTAAATGGATCTAACAGGTCTAATCTTCCAAATACAGGAATATTTCCAACTCATATCCCAATAAAAGATGCATCTACATCCAAAGCATCAACATCTAATGTACCTGCTAAACCACATGTTCCTATTGGGAAACACATACCTTTGTATCAAAAGTATAATATATTGGAACACCTGGCCCAGTTACCAGCCATGTCATCATTTCTGGATGCTTTTAATCTGTCACAGGATCTTCGGAAGGCACTCATTGAGGCTTTGTCAAGTCTTCAATAGTTTGTAACTGAAATTGTTGTAGCAGAAGCCTACCATGTAGAGAATAATCTTGTACAATTCCATGCAGTGATATATTTCACAGATGAAGATGAAGATGATGTAGCGAATGGGAATATTAGACCTTTTTACTTATCTGGAAAGGTCTATGGTGTAGAAATCCTAAGAGATTTCATTGATAATGGTTCAGGATTCAACCTTATGCCCATTCGTACACTTCGTCGATTGGGCCTCACAGAATCAGATTTATCTCCTTCTACATTGATGTTAAAGGGATATGATAAAAATGAACAAGAACCACTGGGTGAGTTTACACTCAGAACTCAGTTTGGAGATCTTGTATCCAATTTAGATTTCATGGTTACTGATCAAGACTCAGCCTTCAACATCATGATTGGAAGACCCTGGCTACATCGACATGCAGTTATCCCTTCATCATACCATCAATGTCTTCAGTATTGTAACGATGGTCAAGATAGGGAATTTTTTGGTGATAAGGACCCGTTAAAGACATGTGAATCTCAATACATTGAGGCATAATTCTATCACATGATGGGAAAAGACAAATCCACAACAAGGGAGATTACCAAAGTTAATTCTCCATATGGTTTGGAGAAGATTCCAATAAATCCATTTACACATGTTAGTACAGATTATGTGTTTTCGATCTGTAAAATTGATAGGATAGAATCAAATACAAATACTCTTATGGAAAAGTCCATAGTGTCAATTACGTCAATCAATCCAGACAGAATGGGAGAAATTGGTGACCCACCAAGCAGGGATGAAAAACCAAATGGGGATGTCTTCATTTCATCTGTTGAAATCAAACAAGTCGATACTTCTCTAACTAGGCCAGAAGATGTTATATCAACATCAGAGGTGAAAAATGATGTCGATTCTCAATCCATCATCTCCTCTTTATTTCCCAGGAAAGAGCCTTCATTATCTATCAGGTAAGAAATGGAAGCTTCTTCTTCAAGATGATCAAATTTTATCATCTTTTCAGATCATGGAAATTCTACTTTATCATATACTATTCAAGTAGAAACAAACGAAATAAATCATGATAATGAAGAAGAGGAATATCTCAGGGAATCTTCTCCATCATTTGAAGAAGGTATCTCTACCACTGTGGATGAACTCATAGAAATAAATTTGGGTGAAAAAGATGATCCAAACCCCACATTAATTAGTGCGGCCTTGACTCTTGAAGAACAAGAGATGTATATTTCATTTTAAAAACAAAATCGAGACATATTTTCTTGGAAATATAAAGAGATGCTAGGGCTTGATCCTGATGTTGCTACTCATCGTTTGGGTTTGCCAGAAGAACATCTAGGATTTAAGCAAGCCGCGAGAAGAACACACCCAACTTATGCTACCAAAATTGAAGCTGAATTGGATAATAATATAAAAGCTAAATTCATCAGAGATGTTCAATTTCCCATGTGGTTGGCTAATATTGTCCCCGTGAAGAAAAAGAACGGAAAAATTATAGTTTGCATTGATTTAAGGGATCTTTATCAGCATTTTCCTAAGGATGATTTTCCAGTTCCGATTACAGAACTCCTGATTGATGCAATAGCTGGCTATGAAGCACTTTCATTCACGGATGGATATTCTGAATATAATAAAATCCAAATTGCTATAGAAGATTAAGAATCTATAGCATTCATCGCCCCTTAGGGTGTGTTTTGCTATCGGGTAATGCCCTTTGTCTTAAAGAATTCTAGAACAACATATCAGTGTTCCATGCACCCTATCTTCAAACCCTTTCTAGGGAAGTTTGTTGAATGTTATGTGCACGATTTGGTGGTCAAATAGAAACAACATTCTAATCACTTGGCTGATTTAGAAGTCGTATTCTGCAAGCGTCGATAACATTATTTGAAGATGAATCCCATAAAATGTTCTTTTAGGGTAACCTCAAGAAAATTTCGTAGCTTTGTTATACACCATCGTGGTATCGAAGTCGATCCGGAGAAGACCAAGTCAATCCTCGGTATGTCACCTCCTCAAAATTTGAAAGAATTGAGAGGGAATCATGGAAACTTACCCTATATTCTGTGTTTCATCACCAATTTGGAAGGAAAAGGATTCCCTTCAACAAATTGGTGATGAAGGGAGTCTCTTACTAGTGGACTGAAGAATGTCAAGAAGAATTTGATATTCTCCAGAAATACCTCTTGAGTCCACCGATACTTATGCCACCTGTTGAAGGAATACCACTTATCCATTATGTGATAGCTTTGGAGCGATCATTGAGTTCTTTTCATGCTCAAAATAATGATGTTGGGAATGAAAACAGACTCTACTATCATAGTTGGACTATTCTTGAAGCAGAAACCTGATATTCAAGTATTGAGAAGTGCTGGTTGGCATTAATCATTGCATTTCAGAAGTTGAGACACTACTTGCAACATCACGAGGTCCAATTAGTATCTCGTAATAACCTGCTCAAATTAATCCTTAGTCATCCAATGCATACAGGACATCTGGAATGGTGGGGAGTTATTCTGCAGTAGTTCGACTTTCAATGTGTGTCTCAAAAGGAAAAAAGGGCCAAGATCTGGTTGATTTCCTTGTTGGTCATCCTTAAAAAAGAGATACATCTTCAGATATTGAACTCTCTGTTGAGGAAGTCTTATCTATTTAGGATAGTCCTCAGGTATGGGAAATGTATTTTGATGGTTAATGAAATGGAATAAATGGTTAATGGAGGCATTAGGCCATATGTACGCATGAATTCTGGTTTCGTTTTTGTTTTTTATTAAAATAATGACATTAAATTAAATATGTGTATATATATAATATTGATCCAAAAAATTATTATTTATTATATATCATATATTTTTACCAAAACCATCATTACTAAATTCCATGTAAATGGTGAATGAATCAAATAGCATTGAGGAAGTAGTAGTCGACACATCCTCAACTGAAGTTATCATATTACCACAAAATGTAAATCATGAAGAAATATTTTATATAATAATTCAATAAGAAATAATAATAATAATAAATATAATACATATAATAAAAAATATAAATAAAATCATTAGTTCCGACAATGAATAATGGAAGAAGAGGATGGAACAACATCAGTTCGGGAGGCAGTAGTCTGCAATTCCCAAGAACGATGATTGTCAATTGTATTTTATGGAAGTGTGTGTGAGTATAGGTCAAAAAAATAACATTAAATCATTCCATAATATATATTATATTTAATTTTTTATACTATCATATAATAATAATAATTTAGAGTATAGAGAATGAAAATAAAATAATAGTAATGGTTGAAAGATGCTAACTATTTTTCTGGTAGTTCATTATGGTTTTTACCAAAGGCTAATATGGTATGATTTATTCCAAAAGTGTGGAATCTATGATAAATTAAATAGTGTTGGGATCCTTTTTTGGAAATGTAAGTATGATCCAAAGGGCTTGGAAGGTGGGAATAAGTGAGGGGTTGAGTTCCACTTTATAGTGGAGGAGGAGTGAAATTCTTATAAATATAAAAGGTTAATTACTATGGAGAGGTCTCCCTTACATAAGTTGTCTCCAATAATTGTCAATTTTATTAAAAATTTAGGATCGGGCACAAATATTTCGAGATAATTTATTTTTTACATGTTTCTAGGTTATATGATCACATATGTTAAAGGTTATCTACTGAGCAAACTTTCATTATCCCTAATCATTATAATTAATTTTTATTATATTCAATAATGTAATTTGTAAAAATATAATTTGACGTTAATTGTAATTTTAAATTATTATTATTCTAAATATGGAATAAATTTTTCCAAATCCGAATCACACAAGTGGATGAAATTATTTTAATATAAATATTTTATACATGATGAGAATGTAGGTTTTAAATTAAAAAGTGTGAAAGTTTGAAATATTTTTTTTATCCAATTTCACGGTGAAATAAATTCCAATTTCCTAAAATGGATTAATTGATTTATAAATTATGTAAAAATAATTCTAAACCAATTTAAAATAATCTTCAACAACATAAATAAATTAGATGAAAAATCAGTTTTCAATTAAAATTTATCATTTCTTCATTATTCGTCAAAATATGAAACTTTTCTATAATAAAAATAAATATAACATGGTGGTTTGTGATTTTCCAAATTCATAAATGAAATTTATATTTTCTAATAAAATGTAAAAATGCATCAGAAATTATATTTAAAATCAGTTCTCGATTAAAAGGTTTTAAAAGTGACTTATTGAAATATATATGATTATAGTAAAATAATTTGATTTATTATTACCTAATGATTATCAAAAATATTGTATGATTTAAAAAAAAATATTAATTATATGAAATATAATTTTTATCATAAAATGTTATAAATCATTTTATGAAATTTATTGATATTAAATGGTTTGGTACATAGTTTTCTATGAAAAGGAATTTAATTATTTTCAAATAGATATTACATTCATTTTTACTAATTGATAACCCAAGGATTAATTTCATATGAATGTCTAAACCATAATTTAATAATTTAATTAATACCATTCATAACTCCCATTCCAACATCTAGACATTAGTTATCATTAAATTTTAATAATATTATTAATTGTATATTATAGTCTGGTAAAACTCAGCCTTACGTGTATCAAAAGCTATCAACGGGTCCTAATATGTTATGTAACTAAATTAAAACATAGTTTTTCGTGTAACACAAGATAATTTAAGAGCTATGTGTAGTGAAATACTCCCATAGTGATGAAAATGAAGTAAGGATAACATGGTTTAGTTTTCAATGAATGTCATTAAAAATTTAGTTGAAAAAATTAATTCAGAAAAATGTTGGGAGGTACACTCCAAAGTCCATGGGACCTCTTCCAAGTTCCTATAAAACCCAAAACACTCAATGTAAAGTTATTCAGGGTTTTAGTCCATTAAATATTGATATTTTATTTCAAAATTTACTATGTTTTACATAATTATTTATATTATAAATTATTTTATTTTTTCCATATAATTATATTGATTTAATGATTCCTTAAAGAATAAATAATTATTTCAATACTATGGAAATTTAGTTCTTGATATTTTATGTTCGATTTAATATGTATTAAATATGATCATATGTGAATTAATAGGAACACTATTTTCTTGGATGATGAAATGTTTTGTTTGAAAAAATAAATGTTAGAATCATGTGTTTTATAATAAGTTACCAAAAATATTTTTATTGTTTTTATGAGTTCATATAATTTTTAATTAATTATTATTAATGATTTCAAATAGAAAACCTATTTTAGTATTACAAATTATAAATATTATTCCTATAAAGAATGTGAACTCAATGAAGGAATCACATATTTCTTTGGGAATGATCGAATGAAATAGAAAATATTCTTTTAATCTATTTTAATTAAAAGAACATTATATATTATGTTTGAAATATCCACAAAATGTTAATCTAGTTGAGGATAGTTTTTAATTGTATTGCATTATATTACTATAAATCAATTAATACACTTTTATGATAATTAATTGTTTCATCCTTGCAAATGGAGAGGACCTTGTTGTTTTAAAACGTAGATACATTCTTGTTCGTCTAGTGTATGTGCCTTTTAAATATTTTTATTTTATATTGGAAAATATTATGTGTTATATTACATAAAAAGGAATTAGTCAGGTGACACCACCCCATATAAAAGTTATATTATTTTTGTTCATATGAGTTTGAAAAAATGTAGGGTTAATTCGGTTGTGACTCCATGTTAGAAAAATTAAATATTTGATTGAGAAACATTGTTAAAAAAATTATCACTGGTTTTTCCATTTAGGGTTAAAAAATTAAGTTATAAAGGTGTTTGGATCCCTTCAAATTTCAGAGAATACAAAAATTATGGACATCATTTTATTCTGAATTTGATTGGGGTGATGTATAGTGGATGATAATTTAGAATAGAACAACTATAAAAATATTTATTTTCATTTATACTTAATTCCATTGTTTTTATTATTATCTTTGAATATGTTAATGAAATATATTTTAAAAGTTCAATTCAATCCTTTATTGAAAATTCAATAATTATTTCCTTAAGACCTAAAATTCTATTTTTATTGTGGTTGAGTTATATCATGTTGAAATCATCCACTATTATTGGGTCAGGGTTATACCCTTGTTAGAGTAATTTATTGAAAATAAAATGATACCTCTTAGTGAGTGGGATACTAATCATTATTCATTATTGGATTAATCATCATACCCAATAGGTTAACCTCATTAGAAAATGTGTTCTTTTCATTTCTCTTATTTTATTTTAGAGGTTTGAGAGTTTTTCTAAATAAAAAAGGTAGAAAAGTGGAATGGAAGATTAATATAAATACTATATCAAACCTATTTTCAAACCCCAACGTGTCTTACTAATATCCAAATTTGATAATCTTCACACATTTTTTATTTTTTCCCAAAATTCAATCATTCGATTAATGGAGATTATGTGAATATAAATTAGTTAAACAATATTCTTAATTATTAGAACCATTAAAAATTAATATCATGTGTTATCATCATACCACACTCTAGGTTAACACTTATTTGATAAATCCTATGAAATATAACAATACATCATTTTCATCCTCTTTATTTGATATTATAATGAAACCAATATATCTAAACCCTTTTATAACTAGGAATATAATATATTGCTCCCAAGTAATGAATGTGAATTTGCACAAATCTTATGATTGTAGTTAATGAATAATAATGTCATTGTAAATAATAGTCCTAATATAGGGTTATTTATCATAAAAATGTATTTTATGTTGGGTTTAAATAACCATATATCATATTAATCTAAATATGGTTAATAATGTTTTATTTCCCAACACTTATATAAAAAGAGTTTGATTTTATCTATGGAATTTTTATATTAATTCAAAACTATACATTCTACTATAATTGATATGATGTATAAAATTATAACATAGAAACCCTATAAAAAGTATTAATTAGTTTATGTTAACATGTTCTCCAAAAATTATTTCAATTTTCAACATTCCTCACATAATAAAAATTTATTCTCTTAAAACCATTTCATTTAAGTCTTTACATTTATTTTCTAATAGTGATTCATTTTCCAAATTTTATTTATTCTCCCATTTTTAAATAGGTTATTATTATGTCCAAATAATTTTCCAATCACATAAAAAAAGAACCAAAAATGGAAAATATAACATAAAATAATTATCTGTATAACTGTTTACCTTCCACCACACTCATTTCATGAAATGTCATCAGTGTATTATAATAGATATAAACATGATATATATTATAATAAAGTAAAAATAATCCACCCAGTAAAGGATTATTATAATATAGCTGGTTCATTTATAGTATGTGGGAGAGTTAAATCTTCTCTAGGGGATCCACTAAATAGTAATTATATAAATTTAACAGTCTCTAACTATTCAAAGAGAAGAAATTATCTTATTAATCTATAGTGATCTCAATTTCACCAAAATGAAAAATAATTAACAATTATTAATGGACCCTCCAATCAATAATAAATATTTTCTACAAATTTATTTATACTAGATTTATAAAATCCCACTTTATCTTCGAGGTGAAATATTTATTTATGGATGAGTTTTACATGTCTCTTTTTTTTGTTGAAAAATCTATCATATTCAATTTAATTTTATGGATTAAATTAAAATTATATATATATATATATATTCCTTTTATATCCAACATCCTTTAAGTACAAGTTCATTTTCATAAAAACCCAATAGGTTTTTTGTCTAATTTAATAGGGATCTAATAAATCATTCTATATAATATTCCGTATTTAATTATTATAATAGGTGTATTAAAAACTAATTTGTAATCCCAGAATGTGTATTCAATCATTTGGATATAATCCTTCAAATAGTCATTCACATTATATACATGTTTCCATTAATTTCCTTATTTTTAACATTGGAGATTTTATTTTCATGTAGGTGTTATGGTGTTGATGTTTTGTGGTCCACTCTATATTTCCTCATCAAGGAGTCCATGATTCTATTAAAGAATATTATTCTTGGAAGAGTTTTAGAATCCTAAATATATAAAATATTCTATTCCTAAGAAACTCACAAAGATAAAATTACTCAATTATTATAGAGATTTGACTCTCTATTTTGATTCACCATCTTTTTAATGATTCCTTTCATTTCTATATACATTACCTCAGTGTACACATATTTATATGAGTGGAATTTATAGTTCATTAAATATTTCCTCATTAATCATTCCTTGATTAAATTATAGAATTTATTTACATGGTCACTTGTTATGTTCCTTAACATAACATATATATGGAATTTGTCAGACCTAAAAAACAAAAAGAAAAAAAATGAAGCATCAATTTCAACAATTTTTATTTCCCCCATGTAAGAAAAAAATTTCAATAAATATTAAAAATACCAAAAATACCATTGAAATGATCCAATATACTCTATTCCCCATAAATAAAATATTTCTTATATTTTCATGGGTATTTGAAGAATTCCATATATTTTTGGGAATCATTGAGTTAATTAACATTGCTACCATTCCCTATAATATTTATATGTATCATTAAAATGCCTAGGTCAATGAAAATGTGATTCAAAAATTTTCCTATATGTTATATGTGAGATAAATAGACCTCTGCATGATATTGTGTGAAAAAATTTAATCACATAATGTGATTCACTCTTGTGTAGATATTTCATATATACATTATCACACATATTCTATAAATATATCGATCATTCCATGAATAAAATTATGATTCTCCCAAAAGTATTCGTATTTTTTATTATATGAGGTGTGAAGGGTATTAAACTATAATAATAATAAAAATCATAAAATTTTAGAATACTAGGGAAATTATACTTCAATTAGAGAGAGTTCCCCACATGGTATCGGGTCATCGGGAGGCTATTTGTAAAACATTAAAAACACAATCATGTGGGTTATTGTGCTCATATTATCACCCACATTGTTTATTCCCCACATATTGTCTTCTCCCACTAAATAAAAATGTTGTAAAATAGAATAAATCATAAAAACCTCATATTTGATTCTAGCATATACATTAGATACCAAATGTATTCATGATTTTAGTAGAATTTTACTACAGTTCTTAAAAAATAATAGAAAATCAAAATCAAAATAAAATATAATAATAATTTTCAATGGATTTATTGTTTATATAGTTATTGAGTTTTGATCTAAGACATGGATTTACATTTAAATTCTTTAGGAATTAATTACCCATATTGATCCATCGAAGGAATCACATAATAGATTAAAATGGTGCTCCCAATATGGATATTGAATTATATGTGGCGAGGATAGTTTTATATTTAACGCATTAACATAATTAGTACAGGAATCATTATATATCTTCATGATATTGTTCTGATGTGATTTGGATAGTGGTAAGAAAGTATTATTAAAATACTTGATGAGACTCCCATAAAAACATGCAAACTCTAAGAATGATCTAAAATGTTTATCATAAATGGGGTAAGGCAATGTACCAATGACTTATATCTTTTTTTTTGAAATAAAATTTAATTATATAAAAACACATTTCCTAGTAGAAAACATTATTTTACCATGAAAATGAATTTTTCAAAATTTATAATGTGTTCTTTTTTATGCATATTTTCAAATCTATATCCATATTCAATTATAAATGAACAAAAGAATTTTTAAACACTTTGAAAACATCTAAATTTTTTAACATTCCATAATTAAATAAAAGTAGATAATGATCAAAAATATTTGAATGGTCCCATTGGAGTTAAAGATAATAATTTTGTATGAAAATGATCTATATGAATCTGTAAAGGATGCTTTCTCATGGTCATTAGTACTAATTGTAGATTTTAAGTTCCATGATAATCCATTCCTATAATTGCAATGGTTATTTCTTGATAGTCATTCATGTTTATTTTTATTGAATTGTTTTGCATGTTGTCATTACTAGTAAATTGAATCAATCTGATATAGTCAATACTATGTTTCTTTCTATTATTATCTCTCTAAAGGATCAAATAATTTTTTCATTCTAAATATTTATAATACTTGATATTTTGTGCATAATGTCGATGGATATAACCCTACGTATGATTGAAATCGATTTATGATTCATTATCCATTAAATGATTTAATTAATTTTAAAATAACACAATTAATGATAGTTTTAGACACCTTTTGGGTTATAATGATATTTTGGAACTATTTTCAAAAATGATTTTGTGTATACATATCCTAGTAATAATCTTGAGTGTAAAAATGAGAATACATCCAATGCCCTTAAAATTATATATAAAAAGATTAATGATTTTCATGTCATGATCATGGGATATGTTTCTAGCAATTATCATGTTATCTTTTATTTACACATTTGAAACACATATATTAAATGATTTCAGGGTTTTTTCAATGTAATAATTGGTAAAAATTTAGTGATGTTAATAAAATAGGTTCAATTCAATCAACCACATTTTGTTCCTTATAAAAAAGTTTATTATGTGTTTAATAATTAATTTAAAACAACAAACCAAACAAATCCAATAAAAATTGTTCTCCCTCATTATTAGGTCCATATACTGTAAACTAAAGTTGATCATTGTCATTTGACATAAAATTTTTGATCTAATTTTTTATTCCAGATTATTATTCACATAAATTATATCTTTTTTCCATGTTATTTCGGTTCCTCATTAAATGTAAATGTGAAACGTGGATGTTTTTCTTATCTAAACTTCATTGGAGTAATTGATTTAAATTGTTATTTGTTTTCCATAAATTATAATGTTAATGTAACATCATGTAAATGGATGATTATTCTATATGTCCTCACAAATGGCATGACTATTTTGATTGTTGATTTAATATTTTCTATATATTCATCCTTTTTTAGGAAATTGAAATAAGATATAAAGATAATTTTTTTCACCGACAATAACACATCTTCTATTAATCATGTAAGAAAAACTATAAATATGTGTCTCATCTGAATTATGAAAAGGTATAGATCTACCCAATCTGTAATTATTGAAACAAATAATAAGGTAATATATTAATTGTACCTCAAAAATCACAAAAATAATATTCTATTGACATGTCTCTAATAATACTAGAATGGAAAATTACCATCTATCTTGATATTTTATCTGTAAATGAGGTGTTATCATAAGTGAAATATTCTTCCAAATAATGCACTATCATTCCCTTGAATCATCATAATAGTGGTGTATAATTTCATTAAGAACATTTTATATCTTGATCTGTATTTATGGTATTGAATAATTGGTATATAGATTTATACATTCTTGTATTTTATTCAGAATATCTTTTTGAATTTCAACTTCATGAATTTTGTTATTTTGAATCATTCTTATATTAAATGGTAGTGGGGATTTATTATATCATATAATGGATCTTCAATTTATATTTATAATTACTCCTTATCCTACTAAAAATTAGTTCTTTTAGCAACTTATTTAATACAAATGGTTATATATATATTTTATTTTAGAGAGGGTTGAATTACATTAACACTTAATGTTGATACCATACTCAAATTTCCACTAATAAATATAATATTTTAGGTAGTAATTTACTAGGATTTTTATCCTTCATTTCAACTAAAATAATTCACTAGTTTTCCAATTCATTAAAATATATTTTCATATCATGTATGATTGGATTCGTTTGTTGATGGCTTTTTACTTGAGAACTATAGTTAGGAGAGTAATTGGATTTATTTTATTTAAATAGTGATTATTTGGCAGTATATTGGTATCCATGCATGAAATTTTATTGAAATTGTAGAGTATGATTGAATTTTTGTTGAAATAGTGGAAAGACAAGGTTTTGTGCATTTAAAAATGAATAAAACTTTTATGAGTTATCTTTAAATCGTTGGTTTTCCATTGGTTTTTGAAATCTACTTTGATGATAGAAAACAACACTACTACCTATATCATTCACATGACTATAGTGGTCAATGAAATGACCTGGAGATTAACAAATACCACAAAACATAATGGGCTTTGGATTGTCAATAGATATGTCAACATCTATTTTCATTAAAAAAAATTACTTCTTCTATGATTGACTCGAACATTGGTTATTTTGTGGGAGTTTTTTTATTTACATAATTGGTCCTTTTGGTGCTAGTAATAATTTTTCTATGTTTTTTAATTTAAAATAATGATTCCATGTCTTCCATTATTTTAATCTGAATCAATTATCCTCTAAAGGATGCATCTATAAAGTTTCTATCACAATCATTTAGTCCTTAGTGTAAATATTTTGTGATGTGATGTACCTAAATGGAATGTTTTGGAAAATTATATCAAAATATCTTTTACCTCTCTCAATAATCATGTATTATCTCAGGATACATTCTTGAGTTCATTTATTTTCTGATGTTGGTAATCCTTGAGGTTTAAAATAATATATAAAGTGCCTTTTATGTTCATACTAGTATATAAATTACCCAATTTCAAGTTGTATAGCCACTACATAGAAACATTTTTATGAGAGAATGTGATTTCCATCTATTTGAAATATTTCACTGCTGTGAATATCATCATCAAAGTAGCACACGCCATGGGGAATTCCATTATATGTTTTTTGGAAAATTTTTTTCAAGGGAATTTAATTGAGTAATTTTTTTAATTATTATAGTTTGCAATCAAAATTCATCTTGCAATGTAATGTTGCTAGTCTAGAACTGTTTAATGAAATGAGGATAACATAAATATCTCAATGTCTAGTATGTTGTTGTTTTTATGAATTGGGAAATCCCATTGTGCCTCCTCATATTTGAATAACATTAATATCCCCTCCTTCTCAATATCTATATTTTTTATTCTATCTCAGTCATCCATATTCAATAGTAATATGCCTTTGGTTTTGACGTCCAAACTACTTTCTCTTTACATCCCAATGTCAGCTTTCATTTTATAATTACCTTTGATTGAATGGTCCACCTTCTTAACAAAAAAATGATCCATTCTCTATTAAATTACCAAACATCGATATATATTGTCTTGAATATAGAATCATCTCATTTGTAAAAATGATAGAGTCTTGCCTATAATGTCTTTACTACCATTTGTAGTCCTAAAACTCCGTTATCCTTCCTTGTGGGTAAATTTTGATGTTGATTGAAGTCACTTTTTACTAATATGTTTCATATTCCCTCATAAATGTAATTAATTTCATCTAATTATCCACAGACCCTAGACAGAAAATGTTTTATTTGTTATGGTGTGACAACCATAGTTGTCCTGTTTCATGTTCCACCTCAGCTACGATGTGTAGAAATTGGGGGGGGGGGTGAATTTATGTTTTTCATAACTATTGTGTTATTTGAAACTATTTCATTAATAATATTTATATATATTAGGAACCTATAGTGTTTATAAAATGTATATGGTTGTTCCCATATTTATTTGCAGGCAAAATTTACAACTGTAGTTTATTATCTTGAATATATCTTACTCTCTTTATCCAAGATCTCTCATTGAATTCTATAATTAAACAATTCAAGAAGAAATATTTTGTATCATTCTATCAATTATTATATGATTTTAATAAGTTGGGTTAATTAATTTTGGAATGATTATATATATGGGTAAATTAAAATTAAAATTTACCTAAATGAATTTTTTTATTGTTTTCATTTCCATTAGTAATTAGAAAAAGATGAGTGATTGGACACAAATTTAATGTGAACCAGACATGAATATTTGGTACTCACACTGAATTGGCATCCCATTTTAAATTCTTTCTCATTTAGTGGACATCAGTAGGATGTATGTATGATTTATAACCAATGGGGTCAAGTCAAATTAGTTAGGAAGATTTTTTTGCGCTATGTAAGGTTTATGTATGTTTATAAGGATAATAATTATAATTATATAGGAAATAAATGTTCACTAATAGAATTATGATTTAGGAATAAAATTAAAATAAATATTTTACAAAGTACCTATTACAGATTATAAAAGGAAAATATGATTTATTGGAAGCACATAAACATGCACGGTGGCCCAATCATGTAAGTTAAGAGGCTATGGAGGAGGACTGAATGATGTAATACTTTCAAGGTTCTGACATGAGTGGTAGTGTTTGGACATGGAATTTTGAGCCATTAATTTTAAATGATTGATTTTATTTTACATTAGGGATTATGGTGAATAATGTATGAAATTATCTTTGGATTGTGGGGCTCAAGTGTTTTTTAAATATTCTTTATCATTATTTTATTGGCCCCTAGAAAGAATATTTTTATAGATGGGACCACTGTTAGTTTAATTTTACATGATGAGAAACAAATTTCCTGATGTAAATACATACTTCAATAAGCACTTTGAATGCATAATATTATGTTTATTCATAATAGTGGTAACTAGAAGTAAACATGAGGATTTGTGGCTCATCACAGCTTATGTTTCATGAAATGGGAATCCTATCCTAAAAGATTAAATTGTAACAATCCATGCCACAAAATAATATTATAGTGATATTTGAAGGATTTTATTAGTATAATCATTAATATTTTTTACATATACAGTTATGAGAAGTTATTACATAGAGGTGTCAAGCCTACAATACTTTTTATATGGTTGATTAAACATATTGTAGGTTGAGTACATTGGTAAATTTTCAAATAGGGTCAATAATAAAAAATATCATATGGTCAACCAAATTATTTTCATGTTATAAGTTGGAATTATATTATTAGTTCTATAATTTCTTATATTTTCATAATACCTTGAGGTCAATCGAGTTTCTTCATGTCATCTGTTCTATAGTTTGAAAATTTCATCCACCCATCATCAACTACTTTACTGTTTATTCATTTGGTTTCATTAAATTTGTTAACATGTTCTCCTAAGTCATTGATGTTTTTTTATTAAAAAATTGCAATCTATGGACTCATAATATAATTGATAATATTGTGAATGTTTTTTTATCCAAAATAATTTTAGAAACTACATGATTAAAATAACAATGTTAATCAAATATAAACAAAATCATTCGTTATAAACAATATATACATCTAATTCAATGTATTACCCATGTTAGAGATAATAAATTCGTGAAATATAATTTAGAAAAAATATTAATTATGAAATAAAAATGGATTTTAAATATTAAAACATAAATAAATTGTTTTGTAGTCACTTCAATATTCTCTGACATTTTGATGATCTCAAAACATGATCCAAATTTCTCATATTTTTTGAAATTGTTAAAAAATATTAATTTAATGAATTCCTCTTCCGTATAATGTTTACATAATTATAAATGAACAAATGATCATCTTAAACTAAAAAATAATTTCTATCAATGAAAATAACTATGTAATTATCTCCAAATTTTGGGAATCCCCTTAACTTATTCACATGTACTCATATGCATTATTCGAATCAATATACAATAAATTGTATATAAACTTTTAATTTTGATCCAACATTATTTATTAAAATATAATCATGAAATAGTTTAACTATTCAAATATATGTTTCTGATATTATATTTGGATCTTTATGTGATTCTCTATTTAATTAATTTAGAAATTTATTTTCTTTGGAGTTTAACATGACTCTTATGAGTGAACAGAAATTATTTTTCATATTTCAAATAATTTAAAGGAATTTTCATATCATTTGTAATAAATAAAAATAAAATAAATAAGTTTTCAAGTGGTTTTTTATTGGTTGTTGTAAAATATCAAATATTTGAATGGTAATTATTATTAGTTACATTATGGTTAAACTTAAAAAAATGTTGATAATAAAATTATATTTGTAGTGACTAGTAGACATATTTAATTAAATATAGACTATATTTAATGTTTCAATCTTGTGTATGTGATATATTATAATCTAATCCTAAAAAAGTAATTTAGAGGTAGTTAAAATAGTAATTACATATGTTATAACTTCTATAAATATCATATTCATTTATGTTGATAATAATTCATTTTAACTAACTAGTTTTTAAGATTTTGATTTTGGTGTTCTTTAAATAGATAGAAAATGCACAAAATATATGTTTCCCTTCCATGTTAGATGTTTCGTATCATGGAATTTTATTAAACAAAATTTAATTTATCCATCTACTATGGAAATTGGGGATGTTGTCACTCCATTTGGTTGTTAACAACCTTTATGGATCAAAAAATTCATATTTTGGTTTTAATTATAAAAATATAGTAATTTATTTTGATAATACTTCTGACATTTCAATCAATATAAATCTCATCATCATTCTAGAGATAATCAAATTGATTTTTGATATTAGTTTCTCAGATTTCATGTTCAAAAAAATGAATAGAATTCTAACTTTTATATTCATTTTAAATAAACATGATGACATATTTAGAAGCCCTATATTTATATAAGTTTCATATAATAAAAATTAATGCTGTTATGATATAAATTTAGAATATAATTTGGGGATGTAAAATTTTATGTCTGAATAGATACATTAAATCTATTTACATCCAGGCTGGTGTATGTTGAATTATTTTCTAAAACATTCATTATCAGTTTGTTACCACTTCATTCATTGAATATCATATATGTCATGACCCCCTCCATCCAATGATTCCAAAATTCGGGGAGACAGATAATGATCCCCATTTCTCACCTCAAGTAGGCCCCAGGTTGGTGACTTGCACCAAGAATATAAAAATCATAGGAGATGTGTGGCATTACCTTAAATAATAATTTATAATAAATAGGTAGGTGGAATTATCCACAATAAACTTCATGATATAAGATTAAAATCCCTAAACCATCCCATTATGTATTTATAAATAAATATGATATATATTAATATCTCCAAAGTAAGTAAAAAAATCAAATCTAAATAAGTGACACAAAATATATCAATTGATTATGCTAGTAATGTTAAACATGGTCGATGAGACTCTCATGGAATCGTAGAAATAGATATATATATATAGGGTGATCATATAGGTATACTCGTTATGAAAACCAATGCCTCTCATGCACGTCATATTGAAGAATACAGATGCACTCATGCGAAAATAACAAAACCAACAACACATAAACATATTATTAATCTATCCCGATCCTCACCAATGCACACATACCAAATAAAACATGTGAAGTAATACTATATTACATGACTCACATCGATAATGGGTACCATAAAATTCTTTCCATCTGATATATCACTATCATGCCTCAATGTCATACAACCTGGAACATCTATTTCTTTCGAATAATACTCCTCCTCATAACCATGGTCACATCACATCTCACCAAAATAATAAATGGATCATGTCACCATAATCATGACCATATAAAGTCTTAACTAAAGAATCCTAGAACACAAAACATCCACAACCACAACCAGATTCGTAGGGTATTATAGAAATGAAGGATATCCACCTCATTCCCTCTCCATTCAAGAATGACACCCACTTCAAGCCACCTCAACTCATATCATCCCTCCCACATTCACTAGAGACAATCACACCCAACAAAATTCACCAGGATCAACTCCATACAATCATGCACACATCACATCACACCCAAGGACACTTGGGCCTTTAAAAAAACATCTAGTGCACAATGAAATGTCATTCCAACTCAACCTATGCAATACCTATCTCAACTGGAAGAGAGATTGGGTAAGATATAGAACCTATCAATCTACCCTCATCATAATATGTTAGCTAATATTCCTCCCAGATACATATAAGAGATGGAAAACCATGGTAATATTCGATAGGTTGTGAATATAAATCCCAAGAACATTAAAGTATATACATATATCCAAACACATGCCCAATCTTTGTGTTCACAATAAAAAACTATCCAATTCACAAAATCCCCACTTTCACTTCTGCCTCCTAATTAAAAACACCACACAATACACAAGTCCAATTAAAAATTTAATGTTTCCATACAAACCCATTATCTAAAACATTAATTTCACTATTAATTACCAACCACATTTAACCACACAACCCACCATGTATTTTTTAATTATTAATTTTCATTCTAGTATGAAAACCAAACCCCAACCATTTCAATCAGTATTAAATATTTATTCTATCACTATCCAGTTATCTATAAAAACAAAACCATAAATCATAAGTCGTTCATAATCTGTATCCCACCATCTTCTTGACATCCAAAAATCATGATTACAACCACCCCCTCATCAGCAGAATAGTACGACAAAACAAAAACCACCTCAACACTCCAAAATCAGTGGAAAAAAACCACCACATCATCATCATAAAATCATGGAAAATCAACCACCACCACACTAGCTAAAATAATGTACAAAATACCGCCAGTTTTTATCCCCAAGAGAGAGACTGTATCTCATCCATCAACCCCACAACACATCACAACCGTGCATCACCAAACCACATGAAAAAACACAAACCAAAACACATCTAGGATCATATTTTTAATTTGAAAAGGGATGTTATATCACATTCCCAATTATTTTAGGGGTGTTATCACGAAATCAATAATCATGGTGTAACCATTTAATCAGATAATATTAGTGTTTAACCAACATTAATTTTAGGCTGATATCAAAATAATAATTATAAAAACAACTATCACAACACATATAATTATGTTCTAACAAACCACCTTATCATCTAAAATTTTCAATAAGGCATAAATCTTGTACCATCCCTTATAACACAATAATATGAAAGATATAAAAAACCTACAAATATTTCCCCTCCCCCATTCAATTGTAATTTAACCGATTAATAATATTTAATTAATCGGTAACGACCATCTCATACAGATATAGAATAGGAAACCCCACTTATATGATAAACTATAAAGAAAAAAGGTATTCCTTAATTGAACAAAGCAATGTCAACTCACTGTACTTTGTAAGGGATATAATGAAGGATTTTAAACCACAATCATACAAAAAACCTATGGGAAACATACAAAATACAAAATATCCATCAGAACAGACCCCAAATCATTCCTTAAACCAAAATCACACCACCATGGATACTTCCAAAAAAAACACTATATAAGCACTAAGAAGTGTTACTTTATTTCTAGAAATTACTAATGAGGATCAATAAAAATCAATGAATCAAAGTGGGTCGAAGCGGTATAGAATATACTTGAAACTATCATAGTGATTTCATCCAAATGGGAGAAAGGAGGGTTATGATGAATGAAGGGAAACATATGAGGAATGAAAAGGAATGATGATAACCTACTAGTTTCATTTTAAGTGATATATATTCATTATGTGAACTCTGAAAGAATTCAAAAAATCCAAATTTCACTGAAAAATCGGCCAGCACAACCTTTATTTAATACGCATCATGAAATACACTTACATGTTCGGTAATAAAACTCACAGACCCACTTCCCATTCGATTTACTAGCTATGAACTATCAAGATACAAAAGTTTTGAAGCACATTTACATGTCTTTTATTCAACTAACACGAAATGAACTTCCTTAAATAGCTCTATCGTATCTTTATCCCCAACTAAAATCTAATGAAACCTCTCGTAGAAAACTCCAACTCACAAAACCAAAAATGTAATTTTTCGGGATGGTATGATACACTACATCAGATACCCCTCAAATGATTATCAATTTGAATAATCCTTAAAAATTCCAATTGGTAAAGGAGACTGAGCAATATCCCTGCATGATACCACTCAAGGATCTCATCATTCTTCAAATGCCACCACTATTCAAACCTGGAAAGAAAGAATCTATAAAACAATCACGTAAACTCATCACCAAATAGCTACATCACCTCAACCATCCATCCTCCATAGATCCTAATCCAACAACCATCACAACCCAAAAACTGAACTACCACAAACATAGGATTTATAGAATTCCATCATCCATGTCAAGATACATTCTGTTCTATGGGGAAATGAAGTAATCTCAAGGGTTTAATCAAATCATGGAATAGTGTGACTAAAGTAGGTAATATTACCTCCCATTTCCATATTTCGTAACATTATGACAAAAAATACATCACAAAAATGTTAATGCTTCTCATCAGATGAAACAACAAGGCACCAAACATCACATGAAAAAAATAGAGCACAAAAAAAATATCCTTGTATATTGGGAACACATATGCATCTCTAAATCCCATGTACTCTTATCCTAGAAACTATGCCTCTAAAAGAATAATGAATGAATGTTTTCTTCGACACAATACCTTCTCTTTGTGATCCTAGATCATTAATGGACACCCCAAGGACATTGAATCGTCATATATATCAATATCGTTATAGTTCATGAAAAGAGATCCACCATAAAGATACCAAAGTATTTGAGATATAAGGAGGACATAATGTGTCCTACCCAGCTGTACTGTAAACACCAACTAATGTGAAACCACGTTAACTCACCCTATCACCTCGTAGGACCTAACAAAAGAAAGAGAATGGACTCACCCTTAGCAAAACATAGGCTTCCCATGTCATAGTGAAACAATCAAGAACACATGTTCCCAATCCTTGAACTATAGGCGCCTCCTCTTATGATCTATATATGATTAATTCCATCATACTTCTCTTTCATCGCATTCAAAATGAATTGAACCATCATAGTTGTTCTCTTAACCACATATTGTTCATGAACATTTGTATCCAAAACATCCATCAAACACAATGGATAATGACATGTCCTCCCATATAATTCCTAAAAAATCCATGATAATGAATGTGTGTAGATATAATTATATGAAATAAATGAAATGAAAGGTGTCAAACCCAATACCCACAAGGGTAAAATATGCTTCCCTACAATATATCATATAGTTTCTAGATGGTCTACACCATCTTCCAATTCATTTGTTGGTGGAATGAATTACTGAGGCATAACATAATTACAAAAACATGTCATAATTCACTTTGGAATCATGGGTAGAATTTTCATCCTTATCTAAGAAAGATGACCTCAGAACTCTATAAAACAACATCACCTCATCCACATACCACTTATCCAAAGCATCACATGTGCCCGACTCCTTGATCAATAATATGTGGGATAAATTTCTTAATAGATCCATGATCACCTAGATATCATCAAAACATTTCTATGATTGGGTTAACCATATTGTAAAAATCCAGTTATACATTAGAGCACTTCAACTTTGGAATATCCAAAAGCTGAAATAAACAACTAGGGACATGATGATCATCCTACACCTTCTGGAAAACCCAATGCATCGCTATAAATTTTGACATAACTCTTTTCATTCCTGGAACCCAAATAGCATCCTCAAAAAATGTACATCTATAATACTCTGGGGTCTACCTCCAATGGAGAGGTATAAAAATCATGGATGACTCCCTCATTCATCACATCTAGAAAAAAATCCACTTGTCAAAAAAACATCTGGCAAAAAAAATCCTCCGTCCATCCATCCAGAGCATCACCATGTCCAACACAATCACACATCACCTTTACTATGATGTCTCCCCACTAAGACTCTATCACCTACCTAATTAGAGTGGACTACATCATTATCTAAATCAAGTATGTTGTACCATCTACCATCCTTTAATCTATGTTCTAGGCTTCCAACTATTCCATTAAATTCCATACATCCTGAGACTTTTAAGCACACAAATTCCTCAAATTCCTTCGAAAATACTTATCCAAAACATTCTTATTTTCTATGATAGAGAAAGTATAAAACTATAATCCTAACAAAAATCCATAAACCTATTATTTCCCAAACATAGTTTATTCTGTGAAAACATATACCACATACACTTATGATATTTGAGGACAACGAAGCACTCCCTAACTAGGTAAATCTACCACAACATCAAAGAAAACAACACTAATGACAACTCTATACAATGAGTGGAATTGTTATTCTTATGCGTATATAACTTCATGGACCCATAAGAGGTAATTGGACCCTACTACATCAAAATGCATCAAAATACTATATTTTAATCACCAAAAATAACCTCATATAACATTCCCTCTTTAGGACATTTAAGCATTGGAGCACCGAAAAACATCACCTTTAGTAAACTAAAACCTAATTAGTATTCATTACTTCACTAATAATCATGGTAATTTTGGGAAATTATTTAAATAGGGATAAAAATTGAGTGAAATATAGAACATTACTTTGATAATAGCTTATGTGACAAAAAAACTATGAACCTATGTGAATTTCTTGTGTTTATCCCATGAATCAACTACTTCAATCATCTATTAGTCTATTATTCATTCTAAGACAATTCATGACTAATAAAATGAACCTCTAATATTGAAAGAAAACACTTGGACCAACCTTCATGGAGATAAGGTCATTGAAGTACCCAAAAAAACATCTTTCATATGATCATCATGGTCCTTCACTAAATTTATGTAGCCCAACATATCATCAATGTACACTAAGATGAAATGGTCCAGAATCTAAAGAAACATAGTGTTCATGAGACCAGTGAACATTACTCTTCTATTTGAAACACTAAATTAAATAAATAAAAACATGATGTTCCCATACATGCATCTGAAGGTAATCTTCATGATATTTCTCCCCTTCACCTTCCAATGGTGATATTCATACCACAAATCAATATTATAAAACAAAATCACCCTAATCAGCTGATCAAGAGGATAATCTAAAATTTGAAGATGGTAATGGATCTTATCTGTTACCTGATTCATCCTAAAATATTCAATAATGAACATTATAATATCACCCTCTATCATGGAGTAAAAAATTAGAGCACCACATGGAGACAAACTGGGTTGGATAAAAAACTTATGCATCTGATCATCTATTTCAGTCCTCAACTCTCACAACCCAAATTATTTTTTACAATAAGGATCCATCAATATTAGATAATAAACATTATGAATGTCAATCAGAAAATCAACATCACATTAATGGGAAGCATCATAACCTCATCATTAAAAAACATCCAAAAACTCCCAAACAACCAATGGGACCTCCTATATCATGGATTCCACTAATTCTATCGATACCTCACCTTTCAAAGAATGATGGGGCTCCTTATTTTGTCCTCTCATCCAATATCCCCTCTCACTAATGATATCCACATGTTGGGAATCAATATCCAATAACACATATCTCCCCCTGATGTAGTGGATCAGAATACATATATAATAAATATAGTTGATGTTGAGGATACAATTGTATGGTTCTATATTTAACAAGAAATATTCCATTGAGACTGTTGTATACCCATCATCAATCTACACACTCAGAAAACATCAATCAAGACGGTCTGGCATCCAAAAAGTTTATTTAAAACCAGGGGGATATAACATTTTGTGACCTACCTTTTTATCAAATAAACATTTCAATTGATGATAAAATATTTAACAATTTTTATGTTTTTTTGAGTTTAATTTCATGAAAAATGGAATATAATTCATGTAAAATACATAATCATAACAAATTTTTAAATGACATGTCTATAATTTTTCATAGGTTCTTCTTAGGATACTTCTTATTTCATCTCATATCCATGGGACATAAATCAAATAAATAATTTCGTATATTGCAAAACAATGGAATAAACAATCAAATCACATAGAATGTGATAAAGTGGCATATAAATAGAGAGTGATCATATGAATTTAAAGAATATAATTAAATAAATAAAATTAGTCATATCATGGAAATGATTCTATAACATACAAATATGAAATTTTAAATAATATCACCATGGTTTTTCACCAAGGGGTCATAAATCAAAATCATCGATGTTATTTTTGAAGGTATAATAAGCATGTAATCTCTTGAGATTAAATCTATACCCTATTAATTGGAGTGCTATCAGGGTGAACCCTTAATATGTCTCCAATCATGTGAGAAAAATTTAATACAATGTGAGTCATATGTTTAATAACCTAGGTAAATAAAATACATGTTTTATATAAAAATCATTGTGTAGAAGGTGCATAATGTTGTGACCAAAACATAATTTTTTACCCATGAAAAGTTATATGGGTTTAATATATGTAAATAAAAAAACCACGTTGTCATTTTTAAATATAGGTGAATTTAAATAAATATTAAACCGTTTTTGGTATTCACAAAATGAATGTATTTCATCAAAAAGATAAAAAAATCATGAAACACTTCTGATAGAGTAATTGTATACAATTTAGATTATGGAGATAGCATAATGAGATAGATTGGAGTTATCCCATTGGTAAAACTCAATTTTTGAAGTTATGGAAAAAATGGGGATGAATTAAAAGACTGAAAACAAACACTTACAAGACACAGAATAGGGTTGTACATGAACAAAAAAGGTGAGGATGAGGACTCACTGACCTTGAAGTGGTTCTTTTTAAATCAAGGGGGAAACCCTAGGACCGTTGACACAACATGGTAAAACCTTGGAGGGAATCTTTGGGAGGATAAAGTAATATATTTTCATGGATATTTACTTTTTTGAGTATTCTAGGTGTGGGAAGGGGGTATGTATACTTCAGGAAGGGTAGATTTATATTAGTAAAAGTTTATTGTTTAGTATTAATGTTTTACAACTCATGGGAGGCATTAATTCCAAGGATTTTGGTTGAAATTTAATTTTTTTCATGAAATCGTAATTTCATGAGAAACATAAATACACAATTTAATGATACATGTTTTTTATGATCTTATTGTATCTTTTAAATTTACCCTCCTACATTAATTATCCTAGACCATGATAACACTTTTTTTACCGTGGTAATGTCTTCATGAATAAAAAAAGTAACCTTGTTTCCGATAATGAAAATCCCAATTTAAAATATTTAATTAATTTTACTCTATTGAATTTATATAACTTTTAATTATATATTCTAATGTTATATGTGTATAACTCATAAAAAAATTTATTTAATGTTAAAAATGATATTTTCAAAAATGCTAAGAATGTGTTTCTAAATTAGTCATATTATATAAAATTTTGTTATATATATAATTTTTTATTAATAATTATGATTATGAAATATTAAATATTTATCATTTCATAACAAAATAATAAAAGCTAATTTATTTTAGAAAAATGTTATTTTGACTTTTTAACCCAAGAAAACAACTTTTTTATAAATTTCCATAAATTCATCCTCATATAAATCTAATATAGTGAAATTATAAATGTATTTAATTTTATCACAATAACATTATAAATTTGATAATGCTGTATTTTAAATTAAATTCTTTTTTTGATGAATATTAACCAATTTTATAACATAAATATAAAATTTTACATTTATAAAAATAACTGTGGACTTCGCTGATTTATATTATCCACTAAAAGTGTTTTACAAAATAATATAACAAAAAATAAAATTAAATAATACATATAATGTTATAACATTAGATAAATTTAATGGATGTTAATTTTTTATTTTTTCTATAAAATAATCTCAATGGGTGGTTTATTGAATCACCAACAATAATATTGACCAACCATCTTCTTAATTAATTATCATACTCTCCAATGGCTGTATTGGCCAGCACTCCTCCGATTGAACAATCATATATCCCGATAAATGTCCAATCATACACTCATCATTACTCACAACCTCATATAAAAAGGATATCACATGTCATTTTATAGTGGATATTGTTTTAGTAATGATTCTTTTACATTTTACCATTATTATTATAGTGGTGGTCTTTTTGGAGGATTTCATGCTGATGAAGTCTTTTTGTAGTGAATTACTTATTCCTTAATGTACATATCCCATTTTATCCTATTTGTAATACTAAAAATATATGCATGATGTATAATGTTATCATGTAATTAAAATGAATTTTTATGTTATTTTATATTAAAACATATTAAAAAACTATTACGAGGTAAGGGATCTGTTAATAACTGAAGTACATTCTCCAGTTAGTTACATTTTTACTCGCATAATGAAATTTCTCCATTGAAATTTCATTTTACATAATAAGGTGGATTGGGGATACTGTATTTTAGTGTATTTGTACTTTACAGGTTCTTTTAGATCCTATGTATCCTCTTCAGACTATTGATGTCTCCACATGACATTTAGAAGAAATATTTTCTTCCCCATTTGCACTTTTTCCTTTGTGTTAAGGATCTAGATCAGTTCCTCTTCATATGAAAAGTTATCATCCACATGTACAAAATTAGTACCATTTATTTGTG
The DNA here is from genome assembly GCA_963277665.1 of Viscum album. Classification (NCBI taxonomy): domain Eukaryota; kingdom Viridiplantae; phylum Streptophyta; class Magnoliopsida; order Santalales; family Viscaceae; genus Viscum; species Viscum album. Next base: position 1,033,226,988 of record OY728130.1, read on the forward strand.
ATAGGTTAAACTTATACATTCTAATTAAGGCCACATAAAATACATCAGGGATTTTTGAATCAGTTAGTAGTAGTGATAAATGATAGGAAAAAGCCCCAACATCCTCCTGAATCTCAAACAGTCCAATGTACCATAGAGTTAGTTTCCCCTTCTTTATGAATCCAATAGCTCCATTAAAAAAATATATATTGAGAAATACATGATACCAAACTTGAAACTCTATGTATTTAGTTTTTTGGGAAATGTAACATTATTCTCAACATTGAGAATCCTTGATGTGTCTCTATATCACATAAATATTTTAAATAGTATAAATCAAAATGTTTAATTCCAACAGATTTATTTCTACAAAATTTTCCAAACATATTGGTCTTCTAATCATATTTACATAGAGAGAATAAAAAGGCGTAATTTGATTTATTGAGTGAAAAGTGTTTTTGTAGTAGAATTAAATGAGTTGAAGATATTAATCCCAACTCTATTGAATATTTTTTGATCTAGACCATAACATATCATTCAATGATTGAATAGTTCTATCACACTACCCCTCAGTTTGAGTATGGTATCCTATGATCATGTTTACATCAGTATTTATAGAATTTTGGTGCCTCCTATTGAAGATTGATGTAAATTACATTTCTCAATCATAAGTAATCGACAATGGTACTCCATAGAGTCACAATACATGTTGGATATAGAGGAAGACCAGGCATTCAAAATAGAAATACTCTTTTTTGGGAATTAAATGATGTATCATTTTCAATATATCATAGATTAACCATGTATCTATGCATCCTGTGTTCATCATGGGAAGGCCTATTAGAAATCCCATTGTGTTGTTATCTGATAACAACAAAGGCATGGGTAATGGTATTAATATCCCTTTCATAAAATTTCTCTGTGCCTTTACATGTTGTTATACAAAGTTACTTGCAGTGTAATCAACAATCCCCATTTTAATATTATCTAACAAATAATGATATAAATGTTCCCCAAAAATTATAGTGCTTCTAGCGTGTATAGATAATTAATAGCTGTAAGATTCACCCAACAAATCCAACATTATCTCATGAGTATTTAGAATACATATACATGTTCCAAATATCCACACACCTTCATGATCAATATTTACATTAGAAATCTTCCCATATTTCATTGCCTCAATATTCATTACAATTAAAGGATCATATATTGATACATCATGATAATTTCTTGCAATTTTAGTTACGAAATCAATTGATATAGGATTAATGATTCCCCTTACTTTTGACTCTAATTCCCAAACATTATACACCCATGATAAACAGATCTTATTCAATCCTAATCATTATAATAACACAATGATCTTATTTAATAGACACATCTGTGACATTGTTCTCTCTTCTAGCGTGATAAATAAATGACCAATCATAGTATTTAAGGAGTTACAACAATATCCTATGTCTCATGTTCAGTCCCTTCTATGTGAATATATACTTTAGATGTTGGTTGTCTATGTATATATCACAATTTCCTCATAATGATAGTCTATCCATATCTTTATAGAAAAAATTACATTAGAAATCTCTAGATCATATTAAGAATAATTCTGCTATAGAGTTATTAACTACAACTCATTCCCCTTCCCCCATTCAATTGTAATTAACCAATTAATTATATTTAATTAATCGATAATGACCATCTCATATTGATATAGAATAGGAAACCCCTGTTGTAGGATTCACATTAATGAAAAAAAAATCTATTCCATAATTTAACAAAGCAATGTCGACTTACTTCACTTTGTAATGGATAGAATGAATGATTTTAAACCACAGTCATACAAAAAACCTATGGAAAAACATACACAACACAAAATAAACCTCAGAATAGAGCCCAAATCATTCCATAAACCAAAACCTCACCACCATAGCTTCTTCCCAAAATAAAAACAGAATATAAGCACTGAGAAGTGTTACAAAATTTCCTTAAATTACTAATGGGGATCAATAAAAATCAATGAATCAAATTGGGAGGAAGGGGGAAAGAATATACATCAAACTATCATTGTGATTTCATCAAAATGGTAAGGAGGAGAGTTCTGATGAATGAAGGGAGACATATGAGGAATGAAAAGGAATGATTATAAACTACTAGTATCATTTCAAGTGATATATAATCATTATGTGAACTATGAAATAATTTAAAATATCCAACTTTCACGGAAAAATCTATCAGCACAACCTTGATTTAATACACGTCATGAATTAAACTTACATGTTGGGTAATAAAACTCACAGCCCCCCCCCCATGTGATTTACTAGTTGTGAACTATCAAGATATACCAGGTGTGAACCACATTTACATGTCTTTTATTCCAAAAAAAGAAATGAAATTCCAGAAACAACTCTATTGTTGCTCTAACCTCAACTAAAATCTCCTGAAACCTCTCGTAAAAAACTCCAACTCACAAAACCAACAATGTAATTGGCCAGGAAGGTATGCTACACTAAATAGGATTCCCCTAAATTGATTATCAACAAGAATAATCCTTAAAATTCATATAGGTAACAGAGACTAAGCAACCACCTTGTATGATACCACTCAAGGATCTCATCATTTTTCAAATGCCACAACTATCCAAATATGGAAAGAAAGAATCCATAAAACAATCACGTAAACACGTCACCATATAGATACATCACCTCAATCATCCAACCTCCATTGACCCTAAACCTACAACCATCACAACCCAAAAACTGAATTACCCCATACATAGGATTTATAGAATTCCATCATCTATGTGAAGATACAATCTGTTCTGTGTGGAAAAGAATTGATCTTAAGGTTTTAATCAAATCATGGATTAGTGTAACTTATATAGGAAGTAGTACCTCCCCTTACAATATTTCATAACAGTATTACACATAATACATCAAAAAAATGGTAAAGCTTTTCATTAGATGAAAAAACAAGTCACCAAACATCACATGAAAAAAAACAGAGCACAGGAAAATAAATAATATCCTTGGGTATTGGGAACACATATGTGTCTCTCATTCCCATGTACTCTTATATTAGAAACCATGCGTCTAAAAAAATAATTAATGAAATTGTACTTCCACAAAATACCTTCTCTTTGTGATCCTAGATCATTAATGGCCACCTAAAGGACATTGCATCATCAAATATATCAATCTCATCCTAGTACATGACATGAGAGCCACCACAAAGATACCAAAATATTTGAGATATACAGAAGACATCATGTGTCCTACCCAGTTGTAGTGTAAACACCAACTGATGTGAAACCTCTCTAACTCTCTCTAACACCTCGTAGGTCCTAACAAACTAAAGAGGAAGCAATCTCCCTTAGCAAAACCTAGGTTTACCATGTCATGGGGAAACCATCAAGAAGACATGGTCCTAATCCTTGAACAATAGGTTCCTCCTCCTATGATCTATATATGATTACATCCACCATACATATCATTCATTTCATTCAAAAATGAATTGAACCATCATAGTTGTTCTCTTCACCACATATAGTTCATGAACTTCTGCATCCACAAAATCCATCCAACACAATGGATAATGACACGTCCTCCCACATAATTCCTAAAAAAACCATGATAATAAATGTGTGTAGATATAATTATATGAAAAACATGAAATGAAATGTGTAAAACACAGTACCAATTAGATTAAAAGATGCTACCACATAATATATTATATATTTTGTAGATTGTCTATTATGTATTCCAATTCATTTGATGGTGGAAATAATTACTAAGGATTAAGTTAGTTCCAAAAACATGTCATAATTCACTTTGGAATCAGAGGCAACATTTTCATCCTGATCTGAGAAAGATGACCTCATAACTCTATGGCACCACACCACCTCATCCACATGCCACTTATCAAAATAATCCACTATTCCCAACTCCTTGATCGATAATATGTGGGATAAATTTAAATAGATCCATGATCACCTAGATATCATCAAAAATATTTTATGATTTGGTTAACCGTATTATAATAATACATTTATACATTATAAAATTTCAACTTGGGAATATCCAAAAGCTGCAACAAACTACTAGGGACATGATGATCATCCTACACCGTCTGGAAAACCCAATACATCACTATAAATTATGACATAACTCGTTTCATTCTGGGCACTCAAATAGCATCCACAAACCAAAGTATATCTTTGATACTCTTGGGTATAACTCCAATGGAGAGGTATGAAAATCATGGATGACACCCGCATGCATCAGCACTAGAAAAAAATCCTCTAGTGAAAAAATATCTGGCATAAAAAATCCTCCGGCCATCCATCCAGAGCATCACCATGTCCAACACAATCACTCATCACCAATACTATGAAGACTCCCCACTAAGACTCTATCACCTACAATATTAGAGATGACTACATCATCATCTAAAACATGTATACTATACCATCAAACATCCTTTAATTGGTGTTCTAGGATTCCAACTCTTCCATTATATTATATACATCCTGAGACTCCTAAGAAACATAATTCCCTAAATTCCTTCGAAAATATTTATCCACAACATTATTCTATTCTACGATAAAGGTGGTCCAAAATCGTAATACTAATGAAAATCCATAAACCCATTATTTCCCCAACATATATCATTCTATGAAATGATATACCACATAATCTCATGATATTTGAAGACCACAAAGCACTCCCTAACATGTTAATGCTGCCACAAGATCAGAGAAAACACGACTACTGCCAACTATAAATCATGAGTGGAATTATTATGCTCATGAGTATGTTACTTTATAGATCCATAATAGGTCATTGGATTCTAATACGTCAAAATGCATCCAAATACTATATGTTAATCACCAAAGAGAACCTCCGATAACATTCCCTCCTTAGGACATTGAAGCAATGGAGCATCGAACAAGATCACCTATAGTAAACTAAAACCTGATTCATATTGATTTCTTCACTAAGAATCATGGTCCTTTTGGGTCAATTATTTAAATAGTGCTACAAATTTAGTGAAATCTAGAACATTACTTTGATAATAGCTTCTGAGAAAAATAAAAATATGAACCTATGTGAATTTCTTGTGTGTTTCCCCTGAAACAACAACTTCAATCATCTATTGGTATACTATCCATTCTAAGACACTTCATGACTAATAAAATGTACCTCTCATATTAAAAACAACCACTTGGACCACCCTCCATGGTGATATTGTAATTGAAGAACCCAAAAAACATCTTTCATATGATCATCATGGTCCTCTACTAAATTTGACTAGCCCAATATATCATTAATAAACACTAAGATGAAATGGTCTAGAATATAAAGAATCAGAGAGTTTATGAATCCCATGAACATTACCATTATATTTGAAACACCAAATTACATAAATAAAAAACAAATGTTCCCATACCTGCATCTGAAGGTAATCTTCAGGATATTTCTCTCATTCACCCTCCAATGGTGATATTCATACCACAAATAAATATTAGAAAACAAAATCACCCTAACCAGCTGATCGAAATGATAAACTATCCTTGTAAGATGGTAATGGCTCTTATCAGTTACCAGATTAATCCTAAAATATTCTATAAAGAACATTATAATATTGTCATGTTTCATGGAGAACAAAATTATAGCACCACATGGATACAAACGTGGTTGGATAAAAACATATGAATCTGATCATCTATTTCAGTCCTCAAATCTCACAACCCAAAATGTTTTTTACAATAAGGATCCATAAATATTATATAATCATCATTATTAATGTCTATCAGAAAATCAACATCACATTAAGGAGAAACATCATAACCTCATCATGAAAAAAATCCAGAAACTCCCCAACAACCAATGGGACCTCCAATATCGTGGATTCCACTGATTCTACTAAGACCTCTCCTTTCAAAGAATGATGTGCCTCCTTATTTCTCCCTATCATCTAATATCCCCTCTCACTAATGATATCCACATGTTGGGAATCAATATCCAATAATATGTATCTCCCCATGATGTAGTGGATCAGAAGACATATATAATACAAATAGTTGATGTTGAGGATACAATTGTATGGTTGTATATTTAACAAAAAATATTACCATGAGACTGTTGTAGACCCATCATCAGTCTACACACTCAGATCACATCAATCAAGATGGTCTGACATTGAAAATGTATATTTAAAACCTGGGGGATAGAACATTTGGTGGCATACCTTTCTATCAAATAAACGTTTCATTTCATGATAATATATTTAACAATTTGAATGTTTTTTCTGTTTAGTTTCTTGGAAATTGAAATATAATACATGGAAAATACATAATATTAAAAAATATTCAAATAAAATTTCTATAATTTTTCATAGGTTCTTCCTAGGATACTTCTTACTTCATCTCATATCTATGGGACATAAATCAAATAAATAATTTCGTATATTGCATAGCAATGGAATAAACAATCAAATCACTTAGAAAGTGAGAAAGTGGAATATAAATAATGGGTGATCATATGAATATGAGGAAAATAATTAAATAAATAACATGATTCATAACATGGAAATGATTCTATAACATACAAATAGAATGTTGTAAATAATATCACCATGGTTTTTCACCAAGGTTACATAAATAAAAACCATCGCTATTATTTTTCAAGGTATCATAAGCATGTCATCTCTAAAGATTAATTCTATACCCAATTGATTGGGTTACTGTCAAGGTAGAACCTTAATATGTCTCCAATAATGCGAGAAACATTTAATATAATGGGAATCATTTGTTCAATACCCTATGGAAATAAATAACATGTTTTATATTAAAATCATTGTGTAGAAAGTGAAAAATGTATTGACTAAAAAATTATTTTTTGAAAATGGTATATGGGTGTAATATATGTAAATCCAAAAACCACTATGTAATTTTTAAATCTAGGTAAATTTCAATGAATATTAAATAGTTTTGGGTATTCACAATATGAAATTATTTCGTCGAAAAGATAAAAACAATCAAGAAAAACTTTTGATAGAGTAATTTTATATAATTTAGATTATGAAGATAGAAAAATGAGATAGATTGTAGGTATCCCATTGGTAAAATACAACTTTCGATGTTATGGGAAAATTGAGGATAAATTAATAGAATGAAAACATAAACATAGAAGACACAAAATAGGGTTGTACATGAAAGAAAAATGAGAGGAGGAGGATTCCCATACCTTGAACAGTTTCTTTTTAAATCATGGAGAGGAAACCCTTGGACCATTGATACACCATGGTAAAACCTTGGAGGTACTCTATGGGAGTATAAATAAGTATATATGCATGGATAGTGACTTTTTAGAGTATTCTAGGTTTGGGAAGGGGTAATGTATACTTGAGGAAAGGTAGATTTACGTTAGTACAAAATGATTGTTTAGTATTAATGTTTTACCACTCATGGGAAGCATTAATTCCAATAATTTTTGTAGAAATTTAATTTTTTTTCAATAAATCATTATTTCATGAGAAACATAATTAATAAATTTAATTTTATAGGTTTTTTATGATTGATTTTACATTTTAAATTTTCCCATTCTACATTATTTAACATAGACCTTGATAACACTTTTTTACCTTGGTAAAGTCCTTATGACTAAAAACAATTGACCTTGTTTTCGATAATGAAAATCCCAATTTTGAATATTTAATTAATTTTACTAAATTCAATTTTTATAACTTTTATCAATATATTCTAATGTTATATGTGTATAAATCATAAAAACAATTTTTTAATGTTAAAATCGCTATTTCCAAATATGTTAAGAATGAGTTTCTAAATTAAACATAATATTTAATATGTTGTTATATAAATAATTTTTTATTAATAATTATGATTATGAAATTTTAAATATTTAACAATTCATATCTAAATAATAAGAGTTGTTGTATTTCAGAAAAATGTTATTTGGACATTTTTAACCCATGAAAACAACTTTTTTGGAAATTTCCATAAATTCACCGTTAAATAAATCTAATGTGGTGAAATTATAAATGTATTTATTTTTATCAAAATAATACTATAAATATGTAAATTTTGTATTTTAACTAAAAACTATCTTTTTTGAATACTAACCGATTTTATAACATGAATTAAACTTTTACATTTATAAAAATAATTATGGACTTCGCTGATTTATATTATCCACTAAAAGTGTTTTACATAAGAATGTAACAAAAATTACATTTACATAAAACATATAAAGTTATAAAATTAGATAAATTTAATGGAAGTTAAATTTTTATATTTTTTCGATAAAATAATCTCAATGGGTGGGTTGTTGCATGACCAATAATAATATTGACCAACCATCTTCTTAATTAATTATATTCCTTTCTAAAGGCTGTATTGGCCAGCACTCCTCCTCTTGAATAGTCATATATCCTAAAAAATATCCAATCATAAAATCATCATTACTCACAACATCACATAAAAAGGTTCTCACATGTTATTTTATAGTGGATATTGTTTTAGTAATGATTATTTTATATTTTAAAATCATTATTATAGGGGTTGTCTTTTTGGAGGATTTCATGCTGATGGAGATTTTTTGTACTGAATTATCTATTCCTTAATGTTTATATACCATTTTTTCTTATTTGTACTACTAAAATTATATTCATGATGTATAATGTTATCATGTAATTAAAATTAATTTTTATGTTCTTTTATAGTAAAACATATTAAAAAACTATTTGGAGGTAAGAGATCTGTTAATAAAAGAAGAACATTCTCTAGTTAGTTGCATTATTACTCACATAATGAAATTAATCCCTTGAAATTTAATTTTACAAACTAATGTGGATAGTGGATACTGTATTTTACTGTATTTATACCTCACATGTTCTTTTAGATCCTATGTATCCTATTCAATCTTTTGATGTCCCCACATGACATTCACAAGAAATATTTTCTTCCCCAGTAGCACTTTTTCGATTGTGTTATGGACCTAGATCAGTTCCTCTTCACATGACACGTTATCCTCCAAATGTAAAAACATAGATCCATTTATATGTGATAGTATAAACATATAAATTCTAATTAGAGACACATAAAATACATCATGGATATTTTAATTAGTTGTTAGTAGTGATAAATGATAGGAAAAAGCCCCAAAATCCTCATGAATCTCAAATAGTCCAATGTACCTTAGAGTTAGATTCCCCGTAATTATTAATATAATAACTGAATTACAATGATAAATATTGAGAAATTAATGATGAAAAACTTGAAACTCTATGTAATTAATTTTTTTGTCAGTATAACATTATATTCCACATTAGGAAGCCTTGATGTGCCTCTATAACACTTCAATCTTTTCAACAGTCCCCATCACAATGTTTAATTCCAATAGATTGATTTCTCCAACATTATCCAAATGTATTGGTCTTCTTAACATATTTACATAGATATTATGAAAAGGTGTAATTTGATTTATTGAGTTGAAAGTGTTTTTATAGTAGAATTAAATGTTTGTATGATATTAATGCCAACTCTATTGAATAATTTGTGAGCTAGACCATAACATATCATTCAGTGAGTGAATTGTACTCTCACACTACCCATCAGTTTGAAGATGGTATCCTATGATCATGTTTACTTCGGTATTCATTGAATTTTGGTGCCTCATATTGAAGTTTGATGTAAATCATGGTTCTCAATCAGACGCAATCCACATCGGTACTCTATAGAGTCACACTACATGTTGGATATAGAGGAAGACCAGACATTCAAAATAGAAATACTGTCTTTTGATAATTAAATGATGTTACGTTTTCAATATTTTAATGATTACCCATGTATCCATGCATCCTTTTCCCTCATTGGAAGGCCTATTAGAAATCCCATATTTTTGTTATCTGATAACAACATAGGAATGGTTAGTAGTATTTATATCCATTTCAAATTATTTCTCTTTGACTTTACATGTTTTTATACCAAGTTCCTTGCAGTATAATCAACAATCTCCATTTTAATATTATCTAACAAATAATGATATAAATTTTCCCAAAAAATTATAGTGTTTCTAGAGTGTATAGAGAATTCATAGTTGTGAGCTTCACCCAACAAATTGAACTTTATCACATTAGTATTTAGAATACATATTCATTTTCCAAATTTCCGCACACCATCATGATCAATATTTACCTTAGAAAACGTCCCATATTTCATTGAATCAGTATTCATTAAAATTAAAGGATCGTTTCTTGATACATCTTGATATTTTCAATCAATTTTAGTTAAGAAATCAATTGATATAAGAATAATGATAACCCTTAACTTTTGACCATAATGCCCAAACATTATACACCCATGATCAATAGATCTTATTCAATCTTAATCATAATAATAACACAATGATCTTCTCTAATAAATGAATCTGTGACATTGTTCTCTCTTCTAGGGTGATAATGAAATGACCAATCATAGTATTTACTGATCTACAATAAAATCCAATGTTTCATGTTCATTCCCTTCTATGTGAATATATACTATAGAAACTGTTTGTCTGTGTATATAGCACACATTACTCACAAAGACAGTGTATCTATATCTTTATAGAAAAAATGACTTTAGCTAACTCTAGATCATATTAATGATAATTCTGTTATAGATTTATTAATTATAGTGATTTATAGGCAATCAATTTTTTATTATTCTTGATTACGTATTCAATTCCCTTTAATAATATGATACTAAATATTAAAATTGCTTCCCTATTATGGGTAAATGTGTGCACATGTGCACTAATTAAAATCCTATTCAATTCATTAATGATTTATTCAAAATAAATATTCTAGACAAACATAACTACATTTCATGTAAACATAGATACTGGATTAGAATTATATGAATATATTTTTTACAAACATTATATATTATTATACTAGACTACATAAAATAAGAATATCTAGTCTGTCATAGGACATAACCACTCCTCTATAGACATTATCTGTACTGGATCCATTGAGATTTATTTTTGGGATGTCATGTGTCCTAAGAAAAAAAAATAATTGTAACTATATCACCAACTTCCTAATCATACCATCATAATTATTCTTCCTCAGAGATTTTAATATAAAACATAGTTGATATTCATACAATTTGTATATTATGGAATAAATCAAAATATAATCAATAGAGACTATATGGAAATTTTCTATAATTTCCACTAAGACTCTATTTTTAATGTCCACAAATATAGAAGGAATAATAGTAAATCTAAATTCAATAATGAAAAAATTATACATCCCACATATTGTTTGAAAGATGGTTTTGGGAAATCATATTTCTTCACCCTCAATTGATGATATCTAGGTCAGAGTTCAATCTTAGAGAATAAATGTCCCCACAAAGGTAGTCAAATAAATCATCTATCTTTTGTATAGGGTATTTTTTATTCAATGTGATCATGTTAGTTTCTCTCTAATAAATGCATCGAAACAGGGATTTATCATTCTATATTATAAAGGGAATGTGTTCTCTCGGAGAAGGAACACATTGTTGAAAAAGTCCCTAACTAAAGTTTCATGAATTTTTTTCATTAATTCCCCAAACTCTAACGTTTATATTCTATATGGGGGTTTTTGATACTGTATTGTTTCCCAGAATGTGTTTAATGGATAAATCAACCTCTAATTCTGGGGGAGGTCCTAGTAACACATCAGGAAATATGTCAATGTATTCCTACATTATGGAGTCATATTATATCTTTATACATTCATACCCATCTCCATCTTCAATATCCAAATCAATAAATAAGGATTTGGGTTGTGCTTCAAGACATTTCTCAGGCCAGGATATATCTCCTTTGAAAATACCTATAGATTTTCCCTTCAAGGCTAATAAAATATTTCATGTTTCTATAATTTATCATTGCATTATATTTTGAGAGTCAGTCCAAACCTAGTATGTTTTTAAATTATACTATGGGAATTTCAACTAGATTTTCAAGGAGATTTTACTACCCAAATTTAACACTAGTGATTCTATATACTGTTTATTATATGATAATTATGCCATGATTCTTGAAAGAGAAATATAATGGTAGAGGCTCAAGTATTGATTATCTATTCTTTGTAACCATTAAGGAAATAATGGAATGTGTAGAACCAAAACAAAAATGTACACACTAGAATTCATAAAACAATGAGGGTACCTACCACTACATCATTTTGAGACACTAATTCATTATTCATTATTGTTAATGATCATAATTTATCCCTTGGTGTAAACTGAGGTTGATGGGGGTTTTCCCTTACTGTCATCTAATATGGAAATTGATTTGAAAAGAGCATAGTGATCCACAGACAAATAATTGAACATCTAACTGGGCCTTCACCATCTTTCGTTTTTCATTACTATTGAGAATTTAAGGCTTCACCTCACTATGAATGCTCAATTTTATATGGCCATGACATCTTCAATTATATCACTTTTCACCAAAAATAATCATTTCCTTAAATTCTTGTTAGCACAATTGTTCCATGTGAGAAGTTTCACTCTCATTCATTCTCTTATGTGAAAAAAATTATTCAATCACGTATGCTACATTGATCCATTATTTTCATTCATCTTATTTGAAAAATTCTCTCTAAAATATCCTATTAGTCAAATATAGAACTCAACAATTACTCCGATGTGATTTCATAATAATAGTTTTTAATATTACTATGAATATTGAGTCTCACTCCATCAATGAATCAATCATCCTTTACCTTAGGAACCATAAAAAATCTAGAGGTTTACCGAGAAAGTTTGCAGTGTTCAAATCCAAGATTCTCACTGATTCAGTTTCCTTATAATTCATCTCAAAATACTTCTTCTCCATTTTTTTGCTTTAAATGGGAAAAAATTTATTGAGAAATGAATCCTCATAACTCTTACCACTACATATAAAAAATCTCAAATTTTTCCATCACATTTTTATTTAATGTCTACCACTGAACTATTTATCCATATAAGTGTTGTCATTCCATGGTGATTCTCCATATTTATGAATAGTGGAGTACAGAAAATATATTTTATATATATGTAATACATTTTAGTAATCAATAGATTTATAGATACACGATAAGAAGTTGGCCATTGATGTATTAAGTATTCAACCAATAGTTGTTTAATCCATGGTTTAGTAAGATGATCTACATTATTTAGATTTATTTTCATGATAATATCTTAATGATTACTAATAATCATGAATACAACTACTCATGTTGCCTTAGTTTTTTGAATTAAATAATCACTTGATAATTTACATTCCTTGTTATCAAGAGTGATTTTATTCTATTCCATGTTTTTCTAGAATGGAAAACCAATGATGCATATTTGTTACTACCGGGAGTCTTGTAATAATAATTTTAATGGAATTTTTAACCATATAATTTTTTAATATCATGCTTCTAGGATGGAATACATCAATCACAATAAATTTTAACATTATATGTATATTATTTATAATGGATTATATAAGCTTATGATTAACCAAAACATATCCTATGATAGTGTCAAACTAGGTTTGCATAAAGGGCCATTATTATTCACCAATTCCCAATAAGTTCATTTTTTTGATTGTTACCCCTAATAACATATGTGGCAGAGCAATGTCAAATTCTAGTATCCAAATAAAGAAGCATTTTGTTCCCAACTACTTACTTAACACTAAACATATTTTAATATGTTTCCCTATATTTAGAATTATCCATGGGTTTTGTTAATGATTAATAATCCTAAATTAAAGAATATAATAAACCAGTAATTGATACCAACTATGGTGACTTGCCTTTTTATTAAATAAATATTTAATCTCATGATATTACAGTTCAAAATTTAGAAGATATTTTTTGGTTTTGTTCCATTAAAAGATGAACATAATCCATGAAAACATATTTACATAAAAATTATTGTATTAAAATTTGTATAATTCAACATCAATTCTTACTAGGATACTTTTATTGTGTCACATTTATTAGGTTAATAATCAATGAAAATGATTTAGCATAAATCCCATCAATAGAATAAAAAATTGAAAGTCATAGCATAAAATAAAAAGTCATATAAAGAAGGAATTATCAAATGAATATGAAATATATCATAATATAAAGTACAAGAATCATAAAATGGAAAGGATGATACAATATAATAATTATACATTCATAAGCACATCACCATAGTTTATCCCAACGGTGTTATAAATCATAATTATCGAGGTTATTCACTAATGTATTGTTGGTATGACATATCTTGATATTAATTATTTAACAAATGTATTAGTTTTATATCAAGTTGAACCATTTATATTTATTAACTCATGTGATCCACATTGACCATAAACATAATAATTTCATAAAAAACCATGGTTGAAAATAACTAGTTTTATATAAAAACATTGTATAGAAAGTGCATAATTTCTTGAACAAAATATCATTTTAACCCATGAAAATGATATATGGGTTTCATTTATTTAAATCATAAAATCTATAAGGTATTTATACATTATGTTGAATTCCCATGTAAATTTTAGAGGGTTGGGTATTCATAATAATAAAATATATCATGAAATTGAGTAAAACTCATTAAATGATTTCTGTAGTAAAATGGTATACAAGATGGATAATTGGAAGAGAAAAATGTGATTTATTAGTTGAATACCATTTTTAAAACACCATATTATTTGGTGAGGGATTATTAAAAATAAAAAAAAGAGTCATTACACTTATAAGAAACATAATATGGATGTCCTTGAATCAAAAAGGAGATGTGGATGACTTATTTACCTTGAATATTTGCTTCATAAATCATCAAGGCGGTAACCCTATAACCTCGTTGACACCTTATGAAAACATCAGAAGAAATATTACTAAATGTAAGGGAGTATAAAATCCTATATTTTGAATTTTGAGTAGATAATGAAGGTGGTAAGTGGGGATTTATACTTGTGGAGGTAAGGCTTTATGTGAATAAAAAATTATTATTTATTTATTTATGGCTAACCACAATTGGGAGTAGTTAATTCCAAGAATATTGGTTTATAATTAATTATTTATTGGTGTGATTAGGTCTGCTAAAATACTATCCACCATGTTAATGTTCTATTTTATTTGTATTTTAGTATTTTTCCTTTATTACTTTATCTCACAACATAATTTTACTTATACCTCTGTAACTCATTTTTTACCACGTTAAAACATATTTGTCTAAAAAATGAAAATGAAATTGTTATTTAAATTTGAACATCTTATTTAATTTTTTTAATGAATTGAACATAATTAAATTTATAAATATTGTAAAATCCAATTATAATATGATAGTATATATCTCGTAAGAACAGTTTTTTTTAATGGTTAAAATTGTGGTTTTAAAAAATGCTAAGAATGTGTTTCTAAATTTAACACATTATGTAATATGTTGTAACTTAAATAATTTTTGTTAATAACATGGATAATATTTTTTAAAAATTTTATTCATGTTTTAATTACATCATAAGTATTATTGTATTTCATAAAAATAATATTTTGACTTATTTAAGTAAAAAAATCACATTTCTTTTAAAATTAAAAAAAATTATCCCTTAGATGATTCTGATGTAATAAAACGAAAAATGAAAGATATTTGTTAAAAATAATAATTTAAATATGATAATCAGGGATTTGAAATAAAATATATTATTTATTGAATATTAACACTTTTTATGAAATAAAGATCATTTGGAATTTATAAAAAATGAATAGGACATTGATTGTTTATATTTTCATCTAAATGTGTTTTATAAAATAATCTAAAGAAAATAAAAATTATTTAAAATATATAAATGTTTCATATTATATACCTTTAATGTAAATGAAATATTTATATAGTTTTATATAATAATCCCAATGATTACTTTGTTACATTAGAAACAATAATATTGACCAAATTCTTTCATACTTATGTATAAAAAATCCAACAGGTAATTTTTTAAAATTCTCCTCATTAGGAACGATAATATATCCCAACAAATATCCATTAATACTCTCATTATTACTCATTATTTCATTAAAAAGTTTATTACACATCCTCTTATAATGTGTGTTGTTTTCCTAACATTTATTTCTCTTTTTAAGAACATTATGGAAATGGAGAAATTTATGGGGGATTTTATTCTTATGGATATTGTTATAGTGAATGAAATAAATTTTAATGTGTATATAATGTTTTTTCCTAGTTCTTATAGTAAAAATGTTTTCATGATGTATTATGTCCTCATTAAATACGAACATATTTTTATGTCATTTTATCATAAAATATACTAAAAATTGATTACAATGAAATAATAAATTAATAAAAGAAGAACATTTTATGATTCATAACAGGCATCCTCTAAACTTCCAGTCCCAGAGAAAGACTAGAGTGGGTGTAAAAATAGAGTCTGAAGTTCCCAAATCAAACATGGAACAAATATGGGTACTAAACAAAATTATCATTCCTATTAGAGACTCTGGACCCACTAGCACTTCCGTATCCACTGAATGAAATGGAACATAACCACCCATTCTACCTCTCTGTTGAAGAGAACCCCCAAGAACATTATCAGTTATAGGTCTCTAAAGATGAGGAACAACCTGTGGTCAACCGAAACCTACTCCATCTCCCCTCGGTAGAGCATAAACCTTATACACTTATTTTTGAAATGTTATCCCCAGATATTGTTCCGGAGTATGGAACAGATCATGTCCTCCTCTAAAAAATTAAACACAAAGTTCCATTTTGGACTAGTTATGATGATTTCAAAGAAGTCTATAGGCAACAAAACGTGACACAAATCCACTAGGAAGAGCACAAATAAAGCATGCCCAAAAATGTTGAAAAGAAAGGTATTGAGGTCGATTACACATTGGTCAAAACCTTAATGGTCCTAGTTCATGATATTTACCCCGAAGAACTCTAATCCTTGAGGAATCCTGCTACATCCGATTTCCTGGAAAACCTCCTCATTATTAAATCCAATTGATCAGATTAACCTTCTCATAAACCTATCGATACATTGACTATGTAAAAGAGTGTATAAAGTCATGATATAAGAATGGTGTGCCTCATCCAGACATGTTGCAGGATAATCTTCATCTGGAAATTGATCTTTAGAAAAACACTAATGGTATGTCATTATGGTTCATTTATAAATTTTTGACATACACCCATGATGATGATAAATAAGTGCATTCTTCTTCACTTCCCTAATGGATGACATAAACATATTTTCCCAAAACATTTTCTAAAATCAGACCCATAAGACATCAACCTTTTTCCTCTGTCCAAGATATAGTGCCCTCCAAAAATAAAAATATCATTGCATCTATCTAACCGTTGAAGGGACATAGTATGCCACATGGACCTAGATCAAACTGAAAGTGATCTTAAGAACCCCCTTCCAGATCCCTATATCCATATCGAAAAACATCCCTCATACACTCCCAAAGCCATCCATTGGAATGTTTGAAATGTTTTATCCCACTAATGATCCTCAAAAATTGGATATAACCTCCTATGATCAATTATATAAGACTGTCGAAGCTCACATACCTAATCCACATTAGGAAGAAGAAAATGATCTATAGCTGAATGAAAAATAATAATTTTATAAGGTTGGTATTATGTAATTTCTCTGAGGGTCATTTCAATTCTCTTTATTCATTTTATCATTTACAAAAAACAAATTCAAACAAGAAATACAAGTCATTATGATTCATGTACCTATCCTAGATGTATACCCTAAAACTAGTATACCTCACTTTGTCATTCATTAAGCTTATAGTTCAGGCACTGGTTTATGGGGGACCTCATATACTCTTCCATACATTCTCTCCTTGTCATATTTCATGCACAAATGTAAAATAGAACTATTTTCATAAGAATCCATGAATTCATCACCATGTCTAGATCCAAACACCAACCTATCACCGAACCTCCATATGTTCCCACTCTATCATAACCCTTCACTCCAATGATACCAAAATTATAGAAGAGAGATAATGACATCCAAGTCCAGCCTCCAGTAGGCCCCAAGATGGTGATTATCATAGAGGGTATAAAAATCTGATGATATGGGTGGTATTTCTATAATAATAATCTATGAACTGGAGATAATATGAGTCATACAAAAGAAACATGATGACGTAATATAAAAATTCCAAAACCATACCATAATTCATGAATAAATTAAACTAATATTTATAAAAGTATCAAAAGTTTTTACCCAAAATGATAGATAATTTAGTGACATCGTATCTTTCCACGGTCTGAGCATGTAATATCCATTACAATCCATGTAATCATTACATAAACATGAGAAGCATTTTATTTCCATACTGTGATCATACATGTAGTCTAATTCGGAAAACCAATGTCTCTTTTCCAAATGAGAATGAAGAATTCTAATGCTCTTGTGAGTAAATATAAGAACTAACCACCCTAGACTATGTCAACTATCCATCTGAAACATAACCAAGGCATTATCATGAAACAACATAATCCATGTAATATAATAGAACCTTAGTCAAATTGATAAAGGGTACCCCTCACCACATTCCACTAGTATGGCACAATAACACCCCAATGTCATACATTCTGGTTCATCCATTTCTTTTGAATACCATGATTCCCCACAATCACATTCAAATCTCATCCTTCTGGAAGACACTTGGGATCATTTCCCCAGAGGAATAAAAACATCATGTCTCACTCAATGTTATTTTTATCATAATATATCCTCAAACATAACAAAATTAGTTGGCTATTCTGAACCTGAAGGAAATAAACAATTTATCAAGATCATACCATGAATGAATCTCACAGTAATCCACCTCATATCATATAATTACGCCCATATACACCATGGATAATCCCATATCATCAGAAGTCACATTTTATTGTCACCCCGCAATAATGACAACGTAACATATCACCTAAATCCACATGGGCTATCACGACCACCATCTAGTGAAGTAACATAATAATGAACATCACATTATGTGAGATACCTACATCTGCTACAAGAGATAATTTGATGGGGAATTTACCCATCTATTCATCCTCCTCAACAGATATATGGAAAAACACCCCATCATATAAGAATTATTGTCGGTACTTACCTCAATGTGGTGGGTCAATAGAAATGGCATGGAACATACAAGTATACTCATTAGATACAAATCATTTATTAAATATAAATGAAGAAATTTTTTTTGTGAATTCAAAAAATCCAACTTTCACCAACAAAGGAATATACAATGAGTTTATTTAATACGTATTGTCAAATCTACTAACATAATGTGTCATCTATCTCACGACACCCTTATATGATTTAAAATACTTGAACCAGCTAGATGCACATACTATGATCCAATTTAAACATTTTTTATTCCATATATAAGGCGTGAAAATCCTAAAATAATTATATTGAAGCTCTATTCCCCAAAAAAAAACTCCCAGTACATCCCCCAAACTCCTCCAACCACCAAAACTGGCAATATAACAGGCCATGAAGACCAAACTGTAACTTCCATATATTTTATCACATATATTCTTTCAAATTAATATAAATCATTTGATTAATATAGTTACACAATATGAAAAATTTAGCTTGTGAAACAAATTATTTTCCTTTTGTTACACGTAACATCAAGTTTCATTGACAAGTTGAGTTACACGTAATGCCATTTCATACTAGATAACAGTTTAAAAATAATTGTATGATTTAACATGATAGTTATCATTTAGTTATTAAAATAGAGTGAATATATAACATTATGTAAATTATGAATACATGGTTTACACATGTATATGTAATAAAATATTTATTGACAAAATAATTATAAATTTCAATAAAACCGTTTAGAAAATGAAATTAAATATTTTTTAAAAAAACTATTTTCATTTCCACAAGTGTGTTCTATGCCAATAAATTAGAAACATTACCCTTTTTAATTATATTAATTAAATTTAAATATTTTATATTCCAAAAAAAATTACATTCATACGTAATATTTGATTTCAATAAGATAAAAACGAATCTAATTTTATTCTTAAAAAATATGTATTTTTCTAAAGGTAGTTTTGCAATCATTAAATGAAATAATTTTTTAAAAATAAATAAACCATATTTAATATTATTTGATGAAATAGAATAAATTTTAAAAATTATAATTTTGAAATTATCATAATGTATGTTTTTTTTATTTACTTGAAAAGTATCATTTTTAATGAATACAAAGAAATTCTGAATTTTAATTAAAATCATTATTTTCTAATAAATAATTTTTAATATTAAATAATTATTTCAATAATTTTAAAATTCAATATAGTCAAAATATTAAAAAATTAATCAAATTTATGTAAATTTAATCATATTTATATTGCCTTAAAAATGAACTTAGTTATGTTCTGATCATTTTCACTTTAAACCATGCTATCTCATCTAATCTGCATGAATAATTTCAAATTATTTTTATTCAAATATTTGAATTAATGTTGGAAAAATGGATTACATATTGTTAATAAAAAAAATTACATTATATAGTACGTTGAAATTAATTTTTTACTATAATGATTAGTGAAAACAATTAAAGTTAACTAATGTGATTAAGGTTACAACTGATTTTTTCGCATTACAAGCATTAGTTTCAAAATTAGCTTTACACACACAATTAAAAATAATTCAATTTTTTCAAAATAATATTTAGAATTAAAGGGTATTAATTATCTAATAAATATATTTTTATTTAAAATATTAATGGTTAAATTAAATATGTAAATAAAAATATACAAGTCAACTTTTTAAAAACCACAAAGATAAAATTGAGTATACATAATGACTAAGAAATATCACAACAAAAAATTGATTTATATGGGATGATGGAAGTATTTCTAGAAACATTCTTCCCCCCCATCCATTATTATTCAATTATATAGTACATGAGGTAATGTCTACCTTCTAACAGTGTTTACCATTTGGTATTTATAAGATTGCCACCCCTCTAATAAAAAATCCCATTCACTCTCCCCACATATTTCCACATCCCAGCCATTTGGATCAACCCGAAAATGAAATTATAACATCAAAAATTCCATATTATAATCCCATGTTCTTAAATTTGGGCATAAATCCAACCATGGAAGTTCGTTGGGGGATACCAAAAAGAGGTAGCTAAAGAATAGGTAACGGTCATCAACATGCATTTTTGTTCTGTTTCATTATCCACGCCATTCAATTCTTCTCATCACATTATTATAGAATAACCATATTTCATATAATATACTAATATATTATTATTTTAGTTTTAATACCTGAAATAAAACACCCATCCATAAAATGTGTAATGAAATAATTATTGATGTGTACAACATACTACCTCCCCTTGAAACGATGTTGTCTATTTTTTCATTACAACCTCTCATGGTTGAGAATAATGATCGACAAAAAACTTATATATTTTTTTATGATATATAAATAATAATAATAAACATGGAATAATTATATCATATTTTATTTTACATTTTATACCATAGGGGATAGGATATCGTCACTCGTGTGTATTGTTTATTACTACCACGCAAAGTGATGTGAAGCGTTTTTAACTAACGTGTTTCATGGAAGGTAATAAGTGTAAATATAATGTATATATATTATATTTATGACGTAATTTTTATATTTATGATATAATTATCTTTCAATTAATAATATATAACATTTGTTTTCATACATTTTAACTTAATAAAAAAGTGACAATGTCTTTCAAGGATGTGTGGACTATCTCATCCTCGTAGTGAGGCGATTCTTATTTTCTCATCACCACATCAATAGAATGATATATATATTTATAAGTATACATAATTTTATAATATGTAATTTATCATATAATTATTAGTATATAAACATAAATATTACTTATCTTTTCTCTATAATGATCATCGAAAAATGAAAATGCTTCTTATGTGTACGTGCAGTCTACCATTTTTCTGACTTTTATGTTTGTTCATTTTTCATATCAATCCTAAATGATAGTTTACAATAGAATAATTCATACATAAATATGATTATTATTAAATTATTATAATTTTGAATATATTTAAATAATAAACCATTTGACCATATTTGACACACCAAATTTTGTTTTGTCACAGAAACCGAATATGGTCAAAACACGTGACATAAACATAATCAATTATGTAATTTAAATAGAAATGATAATTAGTGAAAAAGAAGTAATAATTATCTGGAATTCAAATAATTAAAATAATTCTGTTCTTCATGATGATAAGGACACATGAGACATGTTGGAGTTAAGGGAAGATATTTCTTCTCAATTTCTGATCGTCGAAGCATTCTTTAATGATTATGCACAAATATTCGGTTATAAGGTCTATATAAAGACCATTTCAAATTTTCTTTCATGATTTTATCTATTATAAATATATTTCAATATTTTTTGGTTGAACCTTCATGGGTATTATTATTTAAGTGTTTCCCATGTGATAAGGGTTTATTCTTTTGAAAATCACATTTTATGGTTTTCCTCCTAAATCTCTTTCAATTTCATGTTGATGTTTTAAAAATGATGCTCTTAATGGTATTGGGAATTTAAATTTATTATTATGTACATTTCATGCATCCTTAGTTTATATAAATGTTTTTCAAAAATAATATTTTTATGTGTCAATATAGAATGCTTCTGAAAAAAGGGGTATTCTATTATTCACATACATGGCGAGAGTGGATTTTCCACCACTATGACTACTATTTAATTTATATCTATCATTGAAATCTTTCATGATTTATTAAAATTAAAACCACTATTTATAATTTTTTTGATATTTTTGTATTGAAAATGGGTTTTCAATGAAAATAGTGTTTTGATATTAAAAATGTGTTTTTAAAAAGGGTATTTTTTTGTCTTCATGCCTTTTTATATTGTTCTAAAAGAGTTTTTATAAGTATTATATGATGTAAATTTTTTATTAAATAAATATTAATTTAGAATTTCATGGAATGGTGGAGTTTGATACAACTTTTACTAATTGTTAATCCCCATTAGAACTTACTGGCGTGCCCAATATACATTATTTGTATGGTCGATCACCCTTATAGATCATGATAAATGGGTCAGCCTAAAGTAGAATACATAAAGGCTTGAGCCCCATTATCGCTCATGGGTGATCACAATACTGCTTATACAAAGGGAGATCTTGGTTATATATCTCCAATGCATTATGTAATTACTATATTGGATATTAACAATATGGTTGTTTCAATTGAAAGGTTATTGAATTTTTTTTATGAATATGATTATATAAGAAACCTAAAAAGAGTAATCATTAAATATTTTGGGGTTTTAAGGATTTTTTTAGAAATAATTGTGTGTATTTTTTCATGTAATATTTTTTATGACATATATTAAAATTAAATTTACGTTAGATGTAAATATTATATATTTTTTCATTTTTGCACTAGATTAATGGTTTTCTTACATTGTGTATCACATAAACTGATTTTTTGTTCATCCAATGTTTTTAAACATATTTTCATAGATTTTAAGGGTAACGATAATAAATAATTCAAGTTGAATTCCATGTAGATATTCCCTGAAATGAAATAACGAATTACATCAAAAGATTTATATTATAGAAAAAATGGTTACAAATGAGATGTTTACAATTTCTTTTATATTGTTTTGTTATGTATGACTTAAATATTAATTCTCTAAAACATCAAAACTAAAAATATTCGAAATGTGATTGAAATAAAATTATTGATTAAAAAACTATATCAAGTAATTTTTAAGGAAAATTTCTTATAGATTGTTTCAAAGGTCGGTATATATAACATTGCAGATTATGATGTTGTCATGTGTGGTTATCTTAAGAGTTATGGGTACCGTCATAGGTCTATAAAGATTTAAAAGTCATGGAAACCTCATTTAAGGGTTTTATATAATAAATTATATTTGATTCAATTAATGTAATATTAAGAGGTGTTTTATTATGTTGATGAATTTTTTACCCCTTGGATAAATAGGATGTGTTTTTAGGTTGTATTTATTTTTCTACAATGACAAAAAAATGTTGACAACTAGTATGATGGGTAACGAACTATTACATTTTGATAGGTTATTGGGCCTAAACCCATTACTGAAGGAAGATAAGGGTTTCGAGCATATCACTAGACCACGTGATTTAATAGTTAGTTTTTCAATTTTATAGGTTATAATTATGATTATTTCATAAACATTATGCGTTTTATTTGACAAGTATGGGTTATTTTGTAATGGAAGAATATATGATTAATTCTATCTCATATTTGAGTTTAAAACATAGTCATAATATATTTGACGAATTTTAAGTATATTTGTTCATGAAATGGTATGGTTTGAACTCTTGTTATTACATATAATGATTAATGTATCATAAGAAGGATCACCCATTTTAGGAGTTATCCTTCCATGTGCTCACAATTTTGGATCTATTTAATCTTTAATGATATGAGGAATAACATTTTATCTCATTAGTAGGTGTTTGGAATTTAGAATTTGAATTTCAAGTATCAAGAATTATAATTTCATCATGGATACTAATTATTTTAATAAAAATATGATATTATTATTGAAATTTATTAATGTATGAATTATATCACTAAGTAATTATGATTTCATATTCTCTTAGTCTTTATCATAAGATAAGACCTTAAAATTAGTAAAAGAATCTTGAAATAAAATTTTATCATATTGCCATCTTTTTAATCGAAATCAATAACCTTTTACAAACGTATTTGTATTTTATTTTCATTTTATTGAGTTACTCTTGGACATGTTCTCTGACAGTCACTATTTTTCTATGAGAATTAGTTTTCCATTCTAAATCTGTATTTTAGCTTTCCACTAATGTTCTCTTTATGTAGATTCTTAGTAATAATTAAATTCATGTGATCTTAATGATTCCGAACTTCACAATTTAATTTTTCTTTTCATTACTTATTTTTTATTATGTGTGTTTCAATAAAGGTATTGGATAAAATAATCTTTTGATAACCAATAAATTTTTTTCGGAGAATGTCATTTATCGAGGTTGGGGTGGAGTAGGATGTGAAATCCCATCTTTTTATGAAATATCCTCTATAAATTTCATTTGAATTAATTGATAGATTGAGTTATATGAAATGAAAATTTTAGCTTGTGAAACACCATTTTTATCTTACACTGCATGCAACATCTAGTTTCTCCAATAATGTATGTTACACGCTAGAGCATGTCATATCAGACGACAATATAGTACTAATATTATTATTTTATTTGATATTTATCACATATTTGTTGGAAGGGGGTTGTGCAATATTAAATAAATAATGAAAATATTGTTTACACTTATATATATAATAAGTTATTTAGTGACCAATTAATTTTAAATGAATATATATCCATTTAGAAAAAATACTGAATTAATTTTCTAAAAAAACTATTTTTATGAGAACATGTGTATTATATATTAATAAATTTAAAAATAAAAACGTGTTTGATTATATTTAGAAAATTTATATATTATAAAATTAATCACATTTTTTAAAATCATCTATTATATTTGATAAATACAAGATAAAAAATTACTATTTTATTAATAAAAATTAGTATTTATATAAATGTAATTTAACAGATATAAAATTTGGAACATGTTTAGTATGTAAATTTTTACCATTTTATTGATATTATTTCACAAAAATTATATTTATTTTGGAAATAAAAATTTCAATATTATCTTGAATTCGTTTTTTTTATTTTTCTGAGGAGTTTCATTTCATAATGAATTGTGAAATAAATATGAATTTTAATTGAAAACATACATTTCATATAAATAATTTATAATGCTAAATTATATTATAAATTAGTAGTAAAGTAAAAATAGTTCATGAATATATATATATATTAATCCATTTTAGCTCATTTAATTAATTTTTATTTAATACTTTTTATATAATACTAAGGAAACATTTGAACATTTTCAATTCAAATAGCATCATTCTCAACCTTTATGGAAGATTAATTTTACTTAACTTATCCAAATTATTTGAGTGGAATTGGGAAAAATGGATTCCGTATTTTAATCAAAAATTATTTATTGTTACAGTAATTTCAAATAAATTTTTACCATAGTTAATGCTAAAAACAGTTAAAATTAATTGATGTGATTAAGGATAAAATGGGGTTTTACGCATTTCATGTATCAGTTTTAAAATTAATTTTACAAACACATATGTTTTTTTAATGATATAAACATAAAATTTATATTTAATGTGTCAATATTATATAACTAATATATTTTTAATTTTTTTCATAATGGATAAATTTCCATGGTAAGTAATATGATACAAGTAACCTTTCTAAAAACAATAATGATAAATTTGAGTCTACTTAAAGAATAATGATTTAGTTGATGAAAAATTATATTTATTTGTTGTGTTAGATGAATTTGTCGACCAAATCATACCTCCAATACATTATTGCTCAGTTTTGGAAGCATTTTAGTTAAGGCATAACAACCAATAGTGTTAATATTTTTTTTGTATTTACAACAATACCACTCATCCTCTATTATAAAAGGGTATTCAATATCCCCACTTTTTCACATCTCCAGACACATTTAGATTAACCAAAAAATGGAAAAATCACATCCCAAATCTTCTTTTCTCATCATTGAAGCCTTATTTTTTCATGACACTATTCAAGGAACAACTGTTGTGAAAAAAAGAAGGAGTTACCCGAAGAAGAGGTAACATTCATCAATAGGTTGTTTTGTTTTGTATCCTCCTCGAACCATTATATTATTATTTTTCATTGATAATATAATAAATTAAATATCATCGATATAATGATATATTGAAATGTTAAATGTAAGACCTAAAAACTCCCTCAATTCATTGAAATGGGTTATGATTTCATCATTGACGTGTATGGTGCAATACGGCCAAACAAAACGATGAAATTCCGTTTTCCACTACCACCTATCATTGAAGGTACTAATGATGGACATACTATTTATATAATATATTTATGATATTTATAAAATAATAACACCAATAATTTCATTATATTATATACAATCATTTAACATTTAATACCATAGAGGATATGACAATGTCACATGCGATTACTTCAGAATACTACCTCACAAAGCGATGTGATAGTTTTTTCACTAACATCTTACATGGGATGTAATATTTGCTACATTAGAATATATATTATCTGCATGAAATCATTATAATATTCAGGACATAGTTATTTTTCTATTAATATATTATAGAATTTTATTTCCTAAAACATAATGAGTTTTTACAAACATTGTTTTTGAATAAATTAATTTCCATTAATATCATTAACGACACACTACATCATTAAAAACCTCTACTATAGAAAACAATGAGTTTTCTAAAATTACACACAACACTGAGTTTCTAAAAAACATCATTTTATTATTATAATTATTTTTATGAGATTGTTGAATCCAATCTAGGAATCATATTAATTTGAATTGTATTTATCACATTTTAAATGTTATTGTTTTATATAAATAAAAAATAATGATAAGAAATATATAATTTGTGTTAATTCATTATCTATTTGAAAATAATATTTTCCCAAGTGAACTTCCCTTTATGTCCTTTTGTGAAATATTATAAAGTTAATTTTAAAAACATTTTGAAATTGAATTTTATATGATAATATTATTTTTTATTTCATAATATCAAACTATATTATGTTTAGTTTTTGGGAATTTTCTGGAAAAAAAAATCATTTTTCGATGAATAGTGAAAAATAAACAATTTTAATTCCTAAATTCATTTTAAAATATTTAATTAATATAGTTAAATTGTATTTTAATTTTAATTAAATTTTTAATTAGATCAATTGTACATAATTTTATCAAATTTCTTTCATTGTAACCTATTTTGCCTTAAAATTTGATACAAAAACATTTCCATCTTTTAACAATTTTTCCTTCCAAACCCGCTATCGTGACACATATGAGAGAATTAATATGAATTAAAGTTCCAAAAATTATGTGATTATAATTTAAAAAAAATATTAAATATTTGGAGTCAGTATAATTTATAATTTATAATAATATAGTCTCATTTTTTAACCAATATAATAGTGAAAGTTATTAAAATTAATTATCGGGAATAAGAGAAAAATTAGTTTAAGAATAGGTTAAACATGAATCCCATGAGGGGAAAGAGCTAATAAACATGTAAAAATGGGATTTTATATTCATATATCAACATAGTACCCAATTTGATCATATTTAATAAATTATTGGCTTCCCATTATGTGTGAGAGTCCTATCAATATTGTTTTCTTTTTAATATTTTAAAAAATGTCACTCCTCATCCTCCATAAAAGAGATGTCACCCCACCCCAAACCACTCACATACATACAAATCTCAATAAACCTTTACTATAAAAAACCATTTGTTAATATTCTCCCATATTCCCTCCATTTAACCTTGGAGCCTCCCTTGGTCCTAAATACCTCTATGGGTTTCCTTTGGTGAAAACTAAGGGGAGTTACCCAAGGAAGAGGAAACGTCCTTTGTTTTATTTCTTATATTTGAAACATAATATATTCTCAGTACATTATTATATAATAAAATAAATATCCTCAATAAAATTAGGTTTTTTAATTATATGGTTTTTCAATACACTTTCACACATGTACATCTAATGGTTAACGAACTAAACATTTTTTAGTACGAAAAACTACTCCCTCTCAAAATGATATTGTTTGTTTTTTGTTTACCACCACTCCTGGTTAGGTAATTATGATTGAAACAATGTTTTAATTTGATATATATGATATTTATTTTATATTAATACTTAATTATTTATTATATACTACATACCCTCTTTTTTCTATTTTTTATAAGCACAATAACTTCATTTGTAGACGTGTGGACTAACTCCTCTTCAATGTGATGTGATTCATTTACGAATTACATAGAATGTGTAAAGGGTGGGTATAGTGAAATTATATGATATGTATTACATAATTATTCAAAAATAAATAAATAAGTTATTTACATTCATTCTATCAATATGATGAAATAACAGAAACTGTGTTCAAGGAAACATACAACCTAATGTCACTATGAATGGTGTATTCCATTTAATAGTAATATATTTTATAGATTATTATAAAAAATATATAATTAATATATATGATATTTTTAAATTATTTACATTCAGGAAATATGTGAATCATGATCTATGTAATAGGATCAAGAAGAACAAGTCAAAACAAATACGAAAAATAAAGTAGATATTAACTGAATGTAACATTATCATGGAATTGTTAATAAAAGAGGAATAAAAATTCATAACAAAATAATATATGGTTATAGATATAATAATATTGTTCTTTATTATACATATAATAAACATATACTTACTATATATGATCTCATTACTAGTACAGAGTGTGTTAAGATATAAGGTATGTCTTTTCTCATCTGACATTTATTATTTTTAAAATGATGGCTTATTAACCACTCATTCCTTTAGGGAGGTTTCAAAAATAATAACAATTATATTTGATGGATAATATCATTAATTTAATGGGTATTTATATTTCAATGTTATGATTGTTATATCATGGGGTTATATGTTTTAAAATTTATCGAATTAGTAAGTTAGTTTTGTCTCAATTTGCCTTCTAGGCAGAACATGTTTTGTTATGCACCTATATTATTTCATGATGTAAATGTACATCTATTGGACTTGTTATATCCATAATATATTTATTATTTTTATTATTAATGATTCATTTAATATTATTATCAGACATGGGTAGTATGATTCAATGTTACCAAGTGGTAAGATTTTTTTGGAAAAATCATGTCATTTATATGAATTGATTATGATTATGACTCCATTGATGAAATATTATTATTCATATATCAAGAAAACTAATTAATTTTATTATCTTATATTTATTATATATTTATTCATTGAATAATACTATTTTTATATATTTGGTACAAAATATAATAATAATTTTTTTTTACAAAAATGTGATCCCATATATAGTTTTGGTCAGAAATATGTTTATTTCCAAAAACAATGGTTTCAAAATTGACTTCAATAAATAATTTAGAAATCATAATTAAATATAATGTTTTGGTAAAAATGATTTGAAAAATGTAATATGGATTTTAATTCTTTTTATATATTTTAAATGTATTTTCAGTAAAATGGATTAAAAAATTGATTTCAATCTATCTTTTCAATGAAATGGATTTCGAATTAGTATTAAATTTATTTTACATGATTTAAAGCAAATAGTTTCCAATTTTTTTGAAGCAACGATTTTATGTTTTCAAGGAAAAATAATTAAAAAGGCTTTATGTTTTTAAAGAATTTTTTTATGAATAATTTATATTTTCCTAAATAATTGTTTTAAAATGTTCTCTACTACTTATTTTCCATCAAATATGACATGCATTGGTCCCACTAATAATTTTATAAAAAACGATCCAAATATCCTATCATGTTATTTATAAGGATGTGTTACATTTTGATTTCATAATGTTTATGAATCTCATTTCGCTTTCATGGGTTATATGTTAATAAACCATGATTCTCTATCCTGGGTAGTATTCTTCATAAGCCACATATTTTAAAAATGATTAATGTTTTAAATGATTTTTTTGAATAATTGATATTTAACAAAATAATTGTCTTAAAAAGATATTTACTACATATTTGTCATCTAATATGACATCCATTGGTCTTACTCATACCATTCTCAGAAATGATCCCAATGTTTTATTCATGTTATTTCCATTAATGTGTTATCTATTGATTTCATAATGATTATGAAAATCATTTCTCTTTCATGGGTAATAGGTTAATGAACCTTGTTTAACATTCATGGGTAATACTCTTAATTTTTCATAAATTTTTATTTGTTTACATGTATATTATACCAATTTAATTTCATTTGTTATGATATAATTGTTTAATAGATTTTTGAATACATATATATGAATTTATTATGTGGTGTTTCGAGCTTATATCTCCCTCAATTGGAATGGGTAGATATTTATATCACATTAGATAGAGGTGAATTGAATGGAGAGTGAACTTGGTTCAATAACAACTTTTTCATCCCAAATGGTGTTGGGAGTGAACCTTAACTACTAATATAGTCATTGGAGTGAACCATTACTACCAATATGGTATGGGGATTTAACCCATACTACTAATATTCCCAATATATTTATTCCTCATCTATTGTGGAAATAATTTATATACATATTTTTCTGACACAAATTCCATGTCATAATTCCTATGTTATAATTTCTTGGATTATTATTTTAATTAACATATAATTAATTTTCATGAAATACTAAAATAAATTCTATTATTATTTTCTATAATCATTTTCATGCAGTGTATGATCATATAATGTCATCAAAACATTCTCATACCCTTATTCTCATTTTTATTGGTACATATATTATTTTACCCATTTTTAGTATATAATATCACCCATTTTTATGTTTCATATCCCCATTATATTAATATATTTATTATTTATGATGGGTATAAGAAGGGTTCTAGTCAGGAATAACCTAATAAGAGATAATTTAACTCGCTTATGTACAAATGCTTATGTTTCCATAATTCCAGAGGGACTGTACTGATATAGTCTTGGGACATATATTTTGTAATTTATTATGTATTCCACTGAAATGATGAAATGATATATTATGAAAAGTGGGGGTCATTATATTTTTTATTAGGGAAAAATAATAATTGTACTTTGGAAACATGTATGAGAAATCCTTAGTGAGAACTGAGAGGACATGTCTACAGATAAGCCTAAGGATAAGGAAACATATATGAAAATGTCATTGAATTTTTGAAAAGGATATATTGAGTTTCCTCCTATGGAGAAATCACTGTATGGATACTACAAATGGATTCCTCTTTAGAATAGATATAGCTAGTGTTAATAAATATGAAAAGTTCTGTTAGTTTAGACTTAAGGAAAATCTAGTACACGACAATTAGCCTTATTGCACACCTAGTATGATACTCCAAGATGATTTACTTTGGGGATTCAAAAACCCTTCATGACCATCATGAAGGGTATAAATTGGAATTATATAGTAATTACGAAATATAAATTTATGGTTTCTCATATTAAATAATTTTTCATAATCTATACATCATATTAGTGGGTTTTTAGTATTATGGGGTTCCTAATTAAGATAATATTTTATTTCTCTACACCTTTACGTTTTAGTCAATTGATGGAACTAGAAGGAACCATGTTAAATGTGACCTCAATGTCAAATGTGATGATTGTTCTATTGAGCATCTGAATACTATGAGAGTTGGAATGTAGAACCCAGTATCAACGATCAGTAAATATTATCATGAAATGAATCAAAAAAGACTTAAAAATTTGAAAATGTGGGAACAATATTATATTGAATCCTGCAAGAGGAAATGTATACATACTTTTAGTAAGTATTTTTGTCCACATGGTGTTGAATAATAGATTAGTTCTACTAGAAATATATTTTCTATTCTCCATTATTAGAATCAAGATTAATTCATTCTGACTGTATATCAGTTAGTAGGAGAAGCTGACTAGTGGTTGACTCTATTCAAGAATACATGATAGCATGGGAAATTTGAATCCATTCATTGGGATGAGTTCAAAATCATATTTTTCATAATTACATTACACAGATTCTTTGCACAATGATGGATAAAGAAATCCTTGAGGTAATGAAAATGGATGAATAACCAATTGGTACCTATGGTGCAAATTTCACAAGACATGGGAGGCACGATTTTGGTATTATCATCTATCCTAGAAGAAAAGATGTTATGTTCTTAAGTGGTTTAATTATAATTCAACGAATGGAATTATAATTAGTATAATATAGTAGCTATGAATAGATTTTTCATTTTAGAATCAAGGTAGAAATGGAGGTTGGAGTTACGTATTAATCTAATAATTTTTGAAGAACAAGAAGACGATGTTCAATGAAAAATATAAAAACCCTGATGAGAAGAAGATGTTATTTATTTTATGATCTATGTGTGGGAATAAGCATGGTTGAAATTGTCTTAAAGGGTTCTAAAAAATATTTTGTGTGTGTAAGGTATGGTCATAAGGAAATTGATTGATGAAGTGGTGTGAAGAAGATTGATAATTATTCGAATGGAGAGAAAACTACACATAATTCACCTCCCTTAGATCAAGGGTACAAGTTTATGGAGAATGTGAATTATGATAACTAGTGGCCAACCCCAAGGATTAGTGATTATGATCGACATAAACAACAACTTAAGTAGAGGTAAAATTAAAAACCCCAGGCAATCAATATTTCTTATTAGTGGTGTGAACATGTCATGGTGAAAGGTACGCACACCATCCACTCATGATATAAAAATGTTTTAATTTATTCTAGATCAACCAAATCATTCAGATCTAATGAATTTTATACTGATATTATGATTCTTCGAAAAAAATTATCCATGTAACTAGAAGTGGAAACCCCAATGGCACGATGATCTCTTCTCAAGTCTATGATTCCTATCCCATATACCTTTTGGGGATTTTATTCCTTTAAATCATGTCATTATTCCCTGGGATGAATTTTATGTCATCATTGGAATGGGTTGGATTTATCTACATAAATACCACATCAACTATGAAGGATATGATGTTACATTTGATATTTCAATCAAAAATATTATTGTCTATTAATGGAAGGATAAGTATGATCTTCTTATAGAGATTACATCATCTGTATAGGTATTAATTCACATTCAGAATGGATATTAATCTCAAATGGGTGTGGAGAAAATCAAAATTGATATTATGCCTATTGGTTGGGTAATTATGGATATCTTTCTTGAAGAGTTTCTTAACCCTCCTCCAAAATATGAAGTTCAGTTCTTGATTGAGCTAATAAATTTCTCCAAAGTAATTTCAAATACTCTATAGAGAATTGCCCTGACGAAGTTGAAATAATAGGAGATCAAAATCCATGAAGACCTAGTTAGAGTATTTATTTAGCCATGTATTTCTCCATCATGTTCACCTATCCTTTTTGTGATAAAATAATTAAGGATCAGTAAAACATTTCATTAATTTTCATGAGTAGAACATGAACACAATCAGGACGATATATCATCTTCCCCATAACGATAACTTGTTTGGTTTACTATGTAGAGCTCAATAATTTTCTAAAATTGACCTTCATTCTGGATATAATAAATTGATGGTCAAAATGGGGATATACCCAACATATAAATCCATAAAAAGAATATAAATTTTGAATGTTATGTGATTCCTTTTGGACATAATAATTACTATGATCTCTTAATGAATTTTATTAATAGAATCTTTAGAAATTGCCTCGATATATTTTGGGTTCAGATTAAAGATGATATTATTATCAATTCAATGAGAAAGGAAGAACACGAAGACTAAATGAATATTTTACAAATGAGCATAATGATGTAAGGATTGTCTTAAAAATTTTACAATGTGAGAATTTTGTCAGGAAAATGAACCATATTTTGTCACATAATCTCAAGATATGGAGTAGCAGTAAATACATCAATGATGAAGTCTATTGAATGTTTCCCTACACAAACCATAGTGACTAAGATTCGTAGTTTTATTTTTTAGATATATATTGTATTTGTTTTGTGGAAAATTAATCACAAATATATATTACTATGACAATATTAACAATGATGGTTTGGACGTTATTATAGAAAAATAAATGTGAGGAAATTTAGGGGAACAAAATTGAAGGATAATCATTCACTCGTCCTTACATTTACCTATAGTGGAGAAGGGTTGTTAATTTTAAACAATGAATCCATTAAGGTATTGGGATGTTTTATTATGCAGAATAAAATTTTGACTATCTATTCCTTCCGATATTTAAATATTCATAATAAAAATTATCCATCTCACTCTTTGGAGTTAGTGACAATATTTTTTGATTATCATATTTGTAGGAATTACCTTTATGGAGAAAATTGTGATATATATAACAATAATAATATTCCGAAATATATATTCTCATTGTAGGAATTGTCCATGATATAGGGAAGATGGTTAGAGCTGATAAAAGATTATGAATTCTCAATACATTACCACCATGGGAAAGGGAACAAGGTGACTGATGCTTTGGTACAAAATGATCTGTCTAGTTTATTCATAAAGTGTATCTCAAAAATTAAAACATTGCTGGATTTACAATGGAAGGATCCTAAAATCGTAATGGAAGGAGAAAAATCTTATCTTACACAATTTAAGGTTCATCCTTATATCCATGTAATGTCTAAAGAGGAATATAGGGATGATGTATAGCCATTGAAGAAGGGTAAAACCATCCATGAGATTTTCATTGATAAGGATGGAATGATAAGTTTTGGTAATGATGTTTATGTTCCTTCCATATTGAATTAGAAGAAGGATCTATTAGAAGATGCGAATAGTTCATCAATCTTAATTCATCCAATAAGTATTAAGATGTATCAATACTTGAAAGAGATGTTCTGGTGGGATGGAATGATGAGAGATAATGAAAAAAAACTTATCTCAATGCATGGTATACAAGACAAAAGGGTGAAATTAAAAATTATAAGGGGATGTTTCTTCCATTTCACATACCAAAAGAAAAATGAGTGAACATCATAATGGATTTTTCAATTGGACTACCTAAAACACATAAAGTGTTCAATGCTATATGGGTAGTATCTGATCACATTACTATGTCATCACTATTCATTTCTATCAATGTGTAGTTCTATATTGATCAGGTTTCCATGATATACATTATGGTGGTGTATTGTTTTCATGGATTACCATACTGTTGTATGTGATCGAGACCTGAGGTCTACCTAACGGTTTTACTAAAGTCTTCAAAATGAACATGATACATAATTGAGTTTCTGTACAATTTATCATCCTCAAATGGATGGTCATACTGAATGAACAATTCAAACCCTATAGGATATATTGAGAACATATTATATGGGTTTCACAGGTGTTTAGGATCAATACCTTCCAATATTTGAGTTTTCCAACAACAATAGATTTTACTCAGGCATTCAGATGGCTGTTTATGATGCACACTATGGGATAAGATGTAGATATCCACCTTTTTTGGAATAAGTTAGAGAAACATAACTATTGGTAACTAAGATTTATGAAGAAATAGATAAGAATACTAGAGACATTAAATAGAATATTAACGAAGAAAATATTTAGAATACAATTTAGGCTGATATCAATTGGTGGGATCTATAATTCGATGTTGGGGAAATGGTTTCTCTATGAAAATATCCCTTGAAGATGTTCATGTGATTTTCAAAGAAAGGGAAACTAATTGATATGAATATCAATCCATTGTAAGTTAATTAACATATTGGGATAGTAACATATATCATATTTCATCCTCAAAATCTCTGTGATGAATATGATCTATTCAATTTATCTCTCTTGTGTAAGTATATATTTAAGATATCATATTTACAAAACCCATTGGTTATATAGTTAGGGCATGCTATATCATATGGGGAATAACCATATAAAATTATGAATCATATAAATAGGGTTCTATTACACAAGACCACTCACAAAGTTAGTGTTTTTATTAAAGTAACCAATAGATAGAGGAAGCTATGTGGGCACTTAATGATGAGGTGGGGAATAAGTATTATCAATATTTTGTATCATAATGATGAATTTTGAGGGTAAAACTTGTTTTAATGGGGGAATAATGTAACCATATTTTGTTTTTATAAACCATTAATGAGTAAAATAATTTTCCCTCATCTCTTTAATTATATGATACACCATATAAAATAATCACTACACAAAACACTAACTTGGCATGCTTTACAGGAAACACTGATTTTCTAGAAAACATATTTTTATTACTATAATTATTTAAATGGGATAGATATTGACATTTAATTAAACATGGTAATATTAATATTAATATCTAACTTTTAAATAATATGGTTTTATATCATTCAATCATATTTCTAAAAAAGTTAGTGATTTATTGTAAAGTAATTATATATTTGATAATAATATTTTCTCAAATAGACTTATTTTTTCTGTCCTTCTATGAACAAAAATAAATAAATTTTAGACTCTTTTAGATGTTTATTTTATAAAATTAATTTATATTATAAATCCATAATTTTAAAACTATCTTAAGGTGATATTTTTGGAATTTTCTATACACATCAATTTTGATGAATAGTGAGAAATACTAAATTTTAATTCAAAAAATGCTTTTCATATAATTAATTTATATAGTTAAATTATATTTTAATTTTGATTAAATTTTTTTAGAAAATTTTTACCTCAATTAATTCATTTTAGGTCATTGGTACAAATTTCAAAAAGACATTGGATATAGAAACAATTCAAACATTTAACCATTTTCGCTTAAAACCCAGTAGTCCTGACATGCCTTTAGGTATAATGTTAAACTAATTTCAACCAATTATTTTATTTTATGTTGGGAAAATGGATCCCATATTTTTAATAATCCTAATTTATAATTTAAAATAATTTAAACCTATTTTGTCACCAAAAACATCAGTGAAACAAGTTATAATTAATTGTAGAGCTTAAGGGAATATTTACCTTAATAAAGGGTTAAACCCGGATCTTAAAATGCCATGTACACTATAATCATATAAAAATTAAATTTTATGGCCATATTTCACCTATTACCATCTTGGATAATTTTTATCAATTATATTATTGTCTTGATGTTACCGGAACATCTCAATAGAATTTACCTTTTTATATTTACAAGAATGTCACCCCTCCTTCTCCTCAACAAAAGGGAACTTGCCCCACCAGTAAATTATTTAAACATATCAAGAAACCTTGTATCAGTAAAACATAAAAATAATATCTTCTCTACATCTAATTTTTATACCAATAATCATCCCATTGGAATAAAACCAACCATTGAAGCCCTTTTGTGCAAACCAATGGGAGATACCCAAAGAAAAAGTAACACCATTCTTCATGATCTATTTTATTTTTTTGTCTCATGTGCCTCGCACAAACGAACCTGTATCCATAGGTCATCCACGAAATGGCCTGGTCTGCTTGGATCTCTATGACACCTGTCTACTATAGAAGACTCCACTATGTGACGCTCGGTGGTGGGTCTCGCTACTGGTGACTGCTCAGTTTGGAAACACTCTAGTAGGAGGGCTCTCTCTAACACCCCATCCTGTGTTGGGATGCTGAGTGAGATCATCGATGCCATGATCTCCCACCTGAGTCCCTATTTAAAGTTCCATGAAATGAAGAAAGGGTACCACACCATACCTGTGGGAGTAGCGTGAGAGGTCGGTGAATCTCACTGAGTACTATTCCACTGTCATACTTCCCTGCTAGAGATGAAGTATCTTCTGTATCCACAATGCACGTAGGGTGGCTGGGAAAATATCTGCCCGAAACAAGCTCTCGAATTCTTCCCTTAGTAGTGTCAAATCGTCATGAAACTGGAGCATCAGGCTCCAACATCTTCTTTGTGCTGCCTGAAGGCGACTCGCAAAAAGATTCACCATAAGGTCGGGTGGTTTCCCTATAAGCCTGAAGACACTCAACACAACCTCCATCCAATCCTCAGCTTCATGTGGGTCCATCTCACCACTAAACCTAGGCGGTCTCTGGCATTGGAAATCATGCAACGTGTGCATGTGGTGTGCACTCTCTTCTGCTGGGGCTAGTGGCATCGGTGGCTGAACATGGTAGTTGTACCGCTGATGCCTCCACTGTGATAGGGCCCTGCACTGAGTCCTCTTCGCTTGGTGGGATTCAATCTCATACAAATCCTAGAACCCTGGATGACTATTAGTGTGGTTCCATCTTGTAAAGAAACAGGTTCTCCACGATCAATAAGTTATACCTGGTGATCTGAATCAACGTGAAAAAAATGAAAACTCTTGGGAACACACATGAAATCATTGATTACGTGCACTGAGTCAGAAATCAGTTGTCAGGGTTCTGGTGTATGGATACGTCTCCCGCCACATCAACACTGGACTCCCTAAATTGAAAACCACAATAATTACCCTTAACACTATTGCTTCATAGAAAAGATCAGAGTCCTATATTCTGTAGTAGAATCGACTCCTCTGATAACAATTAGTCAGTACCCATCCCCTGGGGCACGTTCCATGACTACCCCAATCCCATCTTCCATAGGCCAGTGGCTGTCGACTAGAACCAAAGGCGTAATTCCCTAATACTGGGAAGGTATTGCCTTTATAACCATAATCAAACACAACAGAGCATAGGGCTGTATACAAATCACTATGTAAAATTTTATAACAAAGGAGTACTAAAAGTAAAAGGGTCCAGAAATAGAAGCAGAACTGTATAGTACAATGAATTAGAAATAAAAGTACAACTGGAGGATGTAAATAAATAGAAGCCAAGTCGTCCATTGGATTCCTACCTGAAGGTTAGGTACAAATTGCCTCCACAGCACTCCATGCTCATCTATCTCCTCCGTGTATCGTCAGGCCTTATAGTCCAGCTCCGAGTACCGTCAAGTCCTGGTACTCTCAGCCTTAGTCAGCGCTGTCTGTCATATACATCCAACAGAATGAGGTGCGGGCATAGCCCTACAGGGGTGAGTATGACAATACTCAGTAGGGACCTCTAGACCCTCAAGGTATCAAAAATACACCATGGATAAACCATAGTGTATGAAATCAATAGATAACCCCACTTAGGTATATGCCCATACATATCCATAAGTTATCAATTAATCCATTTCAATCACGAGATAAATACAAAAGTCACTGACTCATCTCACACAGGTATACAACTTATGTAGATACATAGAGGTGATTTATTGTATCCACTGAATCATCTACTCTGTCAAACACACGTAGGATCCAGTAACTGAAAACAAAGCTGTCGAACCCACGTAGGATCCTAGAACAGTAGTCAGAGCAATCGAATCAATGTAGGATCCTAGAACAATTGTCAAAGTTGGTGAAGCCACATAGGTTCCTGCAACAGTAGTCTGAACTGTCGAACCCATGTAGGATCATGGAACAGTAGTCAGAGCTGTCAAACCCACCTTGGATCCTAGAATAGTAGTTAGAGATTTCGAACACATCTA
Organism: Viscum album; assembly: GCA_963277665.1. NCBI lineage: Eukaryota > Viridiplantae > Streptophyta > Magnoliopsida > Santalales > Viscaceae > Viscum > Viscum album. The sequence continues at coordinate 1,033,267,271 of OY728130.1, forward strand.
GGATCTGTGAATAGTAGTTAGAGCTGTAGATCCTATATAGGATCCTGGAAAAGTAGTCGGTGTTGTCGAACCTAGGTAGGATCCATTTATCACTAAGAATACAGCCACATGGTTCTTGAAAAATGCACAATTGATTCCGTGGGCAGGGGGTCACCTCCTCACTCCAAGTGTTGGTACGTCAATTGCAACGAAGACCTATGAAGAAGTATCTCAAAGGTTCTCCACATAATAGGGGTCTCAACGCAATATACGGTGCGTCAATTGGATGCCCTGTCTATGATATATTAGCCTTTTAGTCATGGGGGCCTGGTTGGATTCGTGAACGATCCAACCTAACCGTATCTCAACTATACCCCAATCTCTGGTGAGCTATACTCAATGGAACCTCCATGCTCCATGAGTAACAATTCCATTGACGGTTCGTCAAAAGGATGTATGGTGACAATGATATGGCCAATAGAATGTATAGGGTCATAGTAGACCTGGGTCTGGTCGAACCCGGTCGGACCGACTCGGCCAGACCCAGTTTGGGCCAACCAGGTCTGGGTTGACCCGATCAGACCTATTAGTTCTGACCCGACCCATTAGGTGTTTAAGTCTATTTTGTATGGCCCATCCCACTAGGCCTAGCCCAACAGGTCACGTGCACAGTTTGGGTCAGAGGGCGCTGCGAGGGTGGTTTGTCCCGGAGCACTGTGAGTGCACGACTAGTTCGCCTAAGGCACCACAAGGGGTGTGGGAGGCTGGCTCGGTCGGGGTGCTACAAGGGTTGTAGGAGGACGGCTTGTCCAGGGTGCTACAAGGGTAGTAGTTTGGGAGATTTGTGTGGTTCGGTGCGGAGGCCGGGCAGGCTGGGAGGTAGCCGGGGAGGATGGCAGGTGGCCGGGGAGGCGGGAGGCAGCCAGGCGGGCCAGGAGCTGGGAGGCCGGTGGGCAGGCGTGCTGGCCGGGATGCGGGATGGCTAGGTTATAAAGGTCATGGGTAGTGCGGTCATTGCCTCTGTCACCTCCGTTGTTTCATCGCCTCGTCACCTTTCTGGAAAACATCATATATAAGAACAATTAATGGGTCAGGCCATGTGTGTTTAGACCACACCCACTGTGTTTAGGGTGGTAGCAATTGGTTATAATGAAAGAATCACAATATCCAACCCACAAAACGTATACCTCATCATTATTAATTTTCAAAAGAATGGATGAACATGGATCTTAAATGAAAATAAACCCCTAATTTTTTCATTCTTCATCAACGGTGTTGTAAGGAAGATGATGGAGTTGTCGTCGTTCATCGTGTCTGCCGCACGCTTCCAATATCATGCTCGTGCATTGGTTCGTTGACGACAATGAGGAGGGATGGTTGGTCTAAGATTTTCCATGTCGGTAGGGTCTGAGGATGAAGGTTGAAGGAGATCGTTCTTCGTAGTCGAAGGCATTCTTCGTTGGGATCATTCATCGTTGGGAGCCTTCTCCCAATATTTCCCCCAAGATCATCCTTTCTCCCAAAAGATAAATTCTAACCAAAATAATAGATTGTGTTTATATATTTTTTAATTTTTGGCACAACATTCAAATAGGATAAATTAATTAAGTTGGATCCACCTAATTAATTCTTCAGGTTGGAACAAATAATAAATTGGGAGGATTTGGCATAATTAAATGTTAGGGGAGTTGAGGATGCTCCCATAAATTTAATGGATGTTTGAGGGTTTTCCCACATCAATGTGGAGTTTCTAGGTGTTTAAAACCTGGGTGGTCCCCACCAAAATAAACATGAAAATGATGATAGGTTAGGATGAGCCCCACCAACATAACTTCTCAGGGGAGGTTAATGTGTTGTGGCCCCCACCTCAAACTATAACGTGGATGATTTAACCAAAAAAATAAAAATAATGTTACAAAATTATTTTTATTTAATTAATTCACTAAATTCTCAAAATCTAACATTTATTCTCGGCCATATTTCATTGATGAGAATGACTTCTTAAGTGAATACCAGCACTACGAGTTCCACGGTGTCCTCGAGTTTCAATTCCGCGCACGGGTTCAAAAGTTAAAAACCCACTCATATGTTTACTAAACGTACATGAAAAAATCTTCAATAATTTATTCCAGGCACACCGAGCCTTGGAATAATGTGGCGTAAATTTTCACAGGCTCGTAAAATTATAATATATAATAAAACCAAAATGGAAATTATGGGTCTTTACAATTGAAGTGTTTGATCTTTGTTTTGTGGGTTATGATCTTCTAAATTCACGATCATGTTCTCATAACCACATGATTGTGATTATGAATACATATATCCTTTATTTATCTTTACTTAGAATCTGATATTACCCATTTTTTACATTTTCTATCACTAGTATATGATGATATATAACATGTATGGTGTTCCTATGAAGGGTTCTAGTAATAAAGAACCTAATGGGAGATTATGTAGTTCACTTATCAACTAGTGTTTGTATGTACATATTTCTAATGGAACAATAGTAATACATTCTATGGAAATATTTTGTGTAATATATGATTTATTCTATAAAAACTATGAAATTATAATGTATTAAAATTGAGGGTCATTGTGTTTTTTACCTATTGACTCAAAAAAATGATATGTTCTCTCATAGATGTATAGTCTACCACTTCCCCAATGTGATTTTATTCAGATTTTTGGTTTAAAGTTATAAATAATGATATATATATATAATTCTATATTATAAAATAATATGGAATTTATGATATTAATTTAATTTTATAAAGATAGACGTTACATTCCTTCTTTCTATAATGATAATTCAAAAATTGAAACATTACTCATGCATACATATAATATACCGTCTACATGATTATAAAATTGGATCATTATTCATAACCATGTTCCATGAATGCCTTTAAAAGAATAATTTGATTAGGAATGTTTTTATTATGAAATTATTTTTATTCATCATATATTTATATAATTACCCATTTTACAATAGTTTACCTAACATTTATTTGACATTTAATCCGATGTTGGTCTAACCACCTGACATAAACATAATTTATGATGTAATTGCCTTAAAATTTGTAATAAGTGAAATAAAAGTCATAATAAACCTAAATATTTTCCCAAACATGTAAATTATTATAATATGTTAATTATATAGGATGATAAATACACACATGAAAATTATATCCCAAGGTAGGGGACATCTTCACAATTTCCTTTCATTGAAGAATTTGTTAATTATTGTGAACCTATATTCATTTATAAGGTGTATATACTTCCCATTTGCAATTATCCATCATTAATTTCTCTATTATCATGATGTTTAATGTTTTTCATAATTTTAACTTTTCTGGTTCTTATAATTCATGTGATTCTTATGCTATAAGAGAGTTTTCATTCAAAAAATCCTCTTTTAGTTTTTCCCCTCAAAATCCTTTTCTCTTCCATATACATGTTTTAAAAATGATCTTATTCATGGTTTTAAATAGATATAAATGATTTATAAATTAAATTTTATGTCTCAATACATTATTTTAATTGTTTTCAAAATATAATCATTTTATGTGTTCTATATGAAACATTTCAAAAAAATTCAAATGGCTGGTTTTATTCTTATCGAATTATGCGATAATGAATTTTCTGCCACCATGAACATTATTTATTTTCTTTTTCCTTTTGGAAGCCAATATGTATTTTAAAATGAAAAAATATTATTCATTTTTTTGTTATTTTGTTATTGAAAATGGATTCTCAAATAAAATTATGTTTTGGTGTTGAAAATATGTTTTTAAAGAAATTGCGTAATTTTTTCAAAAAACTGTTTTCATATATGTTTAAAAGTGTTTTTCACATGGTTTTATAAATAAATGTTTTATTCCTGAAATGAAATTGAATATAATTTGAAATGGGTCATCTTGATACAACATACATGAAGGGTTGATCCCCATTATCAGTTACGAGTTAGCGTGATATATCTTATATGAATGGTTAAGAACCATTATAGACTACGAGTGAGCCTGATATAGCGTATATGAAGGGTGAGCACCATTAATGATCTATAATAAATTAAGGTATGATTATATCGAATTTTGAGCATATGATGATTCCAATTAAAGGTATTCTGAAAGGGTTTTACAAATATGATGCTCGAAGTCACCTATGAATGATTTAATTTCTTTCTATGGGTTTTAATGGTTTTATTTGAGAAAAATGTACGTTTTTATATGATTTATATTATTTTCATTTGATCAAATATCATTAGAGATAAATGTAAACTTTATATGATTTTTCAAAGGGTTTAAGGATTGGAATGTAAATGAATCATTCATATTGAATGTTGATGAGATATTATTCGAAAATAATTAATTAATTATTATAAAAGAATTATATTATGGTTAAAATTGACACTAATTAGAAGAGTCGACATTATATTATATTGGATTGATATATATATAATATAGATTAATTAATAATACTATATACATGAAAAAAACTATAATGATAATGAAATTAAATACATCACTAAAACCAGTGATCATGTAATGTCTGAAGATGGGGAATTATAATAAGCAGTTATAGTGTCTTTTCATCAATTTGATCAAATGTTTTCATAGTTCCATAGATAATATAAAATATTTTATGAAAGTATTTTGGACCAATGTTTTCAGGATGAAATGTATTAATTTACGAGTTGTTTAAAATATGATATAATTTATAGGAAAATTCTTTTTATAGTAACCATGTATAATTTAGGGTGACTATATATTCACATATAAATATGTATATGTTGAAATAAAGTGGAATTTTTTTCATTAATATTTTTGAACAATTTCAAAAAATAGAAAAAAATTTATCATGTTATGTAACAAAAAAAACACAGAGAATGTTGAAGCGACACCTAATTACATTGTGTACTTGTGTTTGTAAAACTACAGTAATTATTTTTTGGATAATTATCATTTCTCATAGCTTTATATCACTATATTATTCACTCAAATAGATGTTATGAAATGACTTTCTTCCAAAAATTATTTATAATAATTTGATTTTTAATTATTGATTATGATTATAATGTTCATCATGAATGTTTGTACTGATTTTGTAGAAAAATTCATTACAGTATGGGTTACCATCACCGATAAAGTTATTTTTCAGATTATACTATTTTTCCAAAACATTGATCTGTACTAATGGACTGCATAAAAAACCTAAATGTTAGTGTGTACAGAATGTCATGTTTCCATAAGAAAAATAACTAAAACTCTTCTAACTATTGAACTGGCTATGTAAAGAAGTTATGTTGACCATATTGTGTTTTTAAAATCTCCTTAAGTCATTTAATCATCATGAAAATTTATGTCCCCACACGATGAAATCTCTATCGACCTCAAGGTCTTGTTTTTTTATCAATCCTGAGTGAAAATGTTGAAAAGTTCTCAACCTACCAAAAGAAGAAATATAAATCTTCCATATAAAGTCAAAGTTTGAAATTTTTTTGAACCAACCATATGTAATCTAAAATTGAAAAAGTCTTCAATATAGATTATAAAAACAAATCAAAAATTAATTTAGTAACTATATGAAGTCAAAATTTGGAAATTTGTTAAACCTATCTAGTGAAGTGGAAAATTTGTAAAATTACTACCTACCATTGAATGTACCAAAAGTGGAAATTTAGAAAAAAAAATAACTAATCTAATAACCTACTATGAGTAAAATTTTGATAGTGTCCACAACTAACAATATGACCTTCTGTCACTAAAAAATGTTGGCATAATTTAGTTCAAACCATGTTATGTTTTACTAATTCTTTTATATTTGAAATTCCATCTTGTTTCCTTTATATGGTTCTACTGATTTAATTGTTCTAAAATAACTAAAAATTTATTGAGATCTGATGGAAATCATTTTGGGAAAATTTTATTCAATATAAAAATTACATTAATTATGTTCATACATGTTTTGATATAGACATTGTTTTAGAGGACCATGAAATGATTAAATATGGATTATCTGAAATATGAAATGTATGCCACATGTGTATTATGAGATGTTTCAAAAAACAGTTATATTTGTTCTTATGATTCCATTTACATTTATATTAATTATTATTAACAAGTTCCATTGTACATCCTATTTTTGAATTTTAAATTATCAATATAAACCGATGTATAATGTGAATTCGATGACGGGATCACATATTTCTATGGGATGGATGAAATGAAATAAAATATATTCTATCAATCTGATTTTCCAGAATGAACAGTATATATTATGCTAAACAAATCCACATATAGTTAACAAGGTTAAGGATACTCTTGGATTGTATTTTGTAATAAAATTGGAACTCAATTACTTGTATTATATGTACTTCTATTATTTAATACAATTACATGGGAGAGAACATTGTTATCTCCAAACTCACATCCATTATTTTCCATCTGAATTATATAGTTATTTTTTTCTCTACATTAATAATTATGTCTCAATTACACCATAATTGTAGGAATCATATAATCCCACCCCATGCAAATTATATGTTTTGGGTTCTGACTTAAGTTGCTAAAAAGATATGAAAATTCCGTTATGACACTTCATGAGATTAATTGAGTGGTTTATTGCAACTCTGGGTGAGAAAGATTAATATATGTGTGTTTATTTTAGGGTTTAAAACGTTATTTGTCAAGGGTTGTGACTCCCATAAAAAGTTAGAGAATCAATGGTTAGTGGATATCATTTTCATCTATTTTTTATAGAGGTCAAGGGTACAATAGGATTATTTATACCAGAAATAATATACAAATCACTATTATAGTTTATTCTTAATTCCTACAAAATTCTAATTATATTTAATAATAATTTATTAATTATTATTAAAACAGTTCAATTCACCCCTTTTTTATTATTTAACCATTCTCACATTAATACCCAACATTGTATTCTTTTTTGGCCAATTCATTATATGTTGAATCATCAATTATTATATGTTTATGTCTATAACAATATTTGAGTTCATTATTGATAATAAAAGGAGAACTATGACTGGGTGGGATTACAATCTCCATTCACTAGGGATGTAGTTACCCTTCCCAGGAGGTGATCCTTATTACCCAAATCATGAAGAGAATAAAATGGATCATGAAGAGAATTATACAAACTAAATCAACCCCCACCCCCCCTCATACACAGTGTTTATCAGCACACATTTGATCCTAATAGTCAACTTTAAAAAGCCTCACATAGGATTAATTTTCTAAAAAATTCCAATCCATGGTTCAATGGGTATTAAATTAATGGAAAATACTTGAATAATAATACCAATGACTAGAACCTTATAAAACTCTTATCTTATGATCTCCTCATCCAAGAAATCCTAGTTTACACTACCTTGGAAAATCATATATAAAATTTTATATGTCATTATCCCATAATTAATTGGATTTCATATTTCAACAAATATTAATGAACCCTTTGACAACTAGTTTTTAATATATCTTATAAGCGATGAATTTACATTTTCACTTATCATTTGACCACTAATAAACTAGAACTATGTAATTTTAAATAAAAATCATCCCCTCATTTGGATTATGATAACATAGCCATGTATGTATGGTTAAAAAACCAATTATATGAGTGTTGTAACTCTTAATAATGAGTTTTCTATTCAAAAAAAATATTTACATGTAGTTCAATTTTATATTATAAATTTTTAGAATAATTACCATCTATCCATTTTTTCCCAATTGATATGATCTATGATATTATCATTTAGAAAGTCTCCAAAATTTTTTAACTTATTTAGTAAAAAAATTTCCTAAAATAAAATAAAATTTTATATTATCTTTATGTCAAAATTTTGATTATCCTAAAGCATTTTCTATTTAGCCTTGTATTCAATTATTCTTTTTCAAATTTTTAATATCCCCTTGATTTCAAATAGGTGCCCATTAAATGAAAATAATTTTCAGATAACATATAAAAATAAATTTAGCACAAATATAATAAACTAAAAATAGAAATACAAATTAACAAAAATGATTCCCTTTCCCCACACATTATTCATGAAATGTAATCATTTCATTATAATAGATATAAAAATGATAAATAGATTATAATAATTGATAGAAACCCAAAATGATTAGGAGAGGGATAAACTACAATATTTATTTAAAAATTTATTGGGTGGTTCATTCTTTTGAAGTGGATCCTCTTTGATGTTCTCATATTAATTATCAACTCTCCAACAAATCATTGTGAGGAACTCATCTTATCCAAATAAATAAATATAGGTAGCTAAAAAATTTAAAAAATTAAATTTATTAATGGCCCCTCCCATATATAATAAATATTTCCTAGAATAAGTTTTTACCAAGAATTATATAAAAATAATTTCTCTCAATTATGGACGCCAAAAATCTAGATTATTTTGAAATGTTTCATTCTTTTTCCATGAAAATAAATTTATTTTGAAATTATTATTTTTTAATTTCATCAAATTATATATGGAATGTCCTTTGAAATCATTTTTCCTCAAAATTAAATATAATCTTTAGAATAACCTATAGGATTTGTCCTCTAATTTAATCGGGTAGTAACAACTCTTTATGCATACTATCCTATATATAATTATTCAATTAAATGTCTAAAAATATATTTTTTAATATCATAAGGATTTTACAATTTTTTAAATCAAATCATTCCTTTTTTACTAAATGTACATCCTATATTCCATTCAGTTCATTGTTGTTTAAATCGTTATACACATTTTTCAGTTGGTCGTATGATGTTGATATATTATAGTCCAATCCATATTACCCCATCAATTCAAAAATGATAACATTTTAGAATTTTATTCTTTGTTCACATATTACATCCATTCAAATCCAAAATATAAATAATTTTTTTCTACCAAAAAAATAATTATCATAATATGATTCATAATTTTCACTTGCTTTGACTTCCTTTTCTAACTGAATGTTTTTTCCAAGATTCATTTCACTTATCTATTGGTAACCTTGGACTAACAATTTATTTTGTGCGTGTCATGGAGTTGATGTTCTATGTTCCACTTTATATTACCTCATAAATGTTTCCATGATTCTATAAAATAATTTTATTCCATGTTCACTCATTTTTTCAAATGATATATCAAATCGATGGAATATTTTCTTTCAAAAAACAACATGAAAAAAATCAATGATTAGTTTTGGAGCATTCACACCCACCCATTTCATATTTTATAAAAATAAATGAATATTAATGAATAATTGAAGGTCTTTTTATATTTTCCTAAAAACACTATTCCTAGTAAATAATATTTTTCTAATAGGTTCATTTTCCTTTGATTAAACATCCTATAATTTTTAGAAATTTTAATTCTATTAACATTGATAATATTTCCAACAAAAGAGATATATATATATGTATATATATCCTCAAAATGTGTGGGACAATGAAAACCAGAATCTAAATATTTCCTAGAATAAATGTTGGGGATAATATTTAATCCTCAATCTATTGTTTTATAAAATATAAGGGCATATTACACATCATTGTTTTTTTGATATCTCATATATACTTTTCCACATATTTTCTCCAATGATTTGGATCATCCCATTCAATGAATTTTGATTCACCCTAATGTCATATTATTTCTAATTAGATAAGGTGTGAATGGCTTAAAAAGTAATAAATAATATTACCTTTTCAGCATATTGGGTAATATATCTTTCAATTACATGGCGATTGTAACATAGTATGAATTCATGAAGATACTATTGATAAAAAATTAATAATATAGTCATGTGGGATGGTGTAATTATATGATCATACACATTAATTATATTCCTCAACAAATATTTCAGAACAAAAAACAATATTTAAATGAATGATACCTCTTACAAACCACATATATGGATCTTCATATTCATCAGGTACTTAAGTGTTAAAAGATTATAAAGGAAAATAAAATTACTTCCTAGAAAATATTATCAAAAAATATCATAAGCATATTCAACTAAAATAAACTACCTTTAAATTTTTGTATACATTATCATGGTAGACTCCATTGATTTTGATATATGAGCTATACAATAGAAAAGTTTTTTAGTTATTCAGATAATAACAACCTGTATAACTCTATTTTAGGAATCACTCAATAGTTTAAATGGGTTCCCCTAATATGGATATTTAATTATAGGTGGTGATGTTAGTTTTATCTTTATCACATAAAATTCATTACTATAATAATCACTAAATATAAACTCAATATCATTTGAAATAATGTTGGATTTTGGTATATACATTTTACAAAAGAACATGATGACCCAACTATAAAAACCCTAAAGATCCTATAATGATCTAACATGCTAAACATAACTAGTGTTGGGAAATTCATCATTGAATTCCATATTTTCTTCAAATTCAAATTATTTCTATGAAATCACATGTCGTAGTACAATACATTATTCATCAATGAAATATAATTTTTCCAAATTGAGAACATGATCTTATTTTATACACATTTTTAAATATGTATCCATTTTAAAAATTAACTAACAAAATGAATTTTTATACTCATTGTAATCATATAGGAAACTTTGATACATTGCACAATTTTAAAAATTAATTTTCTTACCCTACATCATTCGAAGATCCCATAGGCCTTATACAATTTAATTGGAATCCATAAAAAAATATCTGTAAGAATATGTAAGGAGTTTTTTCTCTTAGACATTATGTGGAATGTGAACATGTAGGTACCCTATAAATCTATCCATAATATTTTAATTGGGGTTTTCTGAAATTCTATGACTCAGTTGTTTCCTTATAAGACTAAAAAATATATTTATGAAAATGTTTTTCAGTAGACAGAAGTCTGCATGAGTTTTTAACCACCAAAGATGCTACATATTAATATATTAAATATATTATATTTAATTCATGAATATTTAGTGGGTTTACGGGTATTTCTATTTTTTTATGACCAAGGATGGTAATTTTAATACAATGGTTTAATCTGGGGTCGAAAAAGGACATTTTATGGGTGAGTTTTAGAGTGCTTGATCCCAGGGATTTATTATGGACGCAATAATTATACATTAATTTGTGTTTTGATGACAGATCATGTTAATTTGTATGAATAAAGTGATTAATCTATGGATATGGGACCCCATGATATGAAAATTGGTGATTGGAGGCATGATGGTCTATGTTTCATGCTTTATGTGGAGGACGAGATTCTGATTTTCAGCAACCGAAGAACGTGTGATTTTGTAGACTAGGACCCCAACTGCTGCTTCAGTTTTGTATATGTTAGGTATCTCACACCCTATTACTCGGACAACATATCATGTGACCCTTCCCTAGGTGGATATTACATGTGTAGATGACACATTCACTAGGACCCTATGTGTAGGAACATGTCATGTACTCTAGTAGTAAAAATGCATTCCAGGTGTACACAAGCATGGGTTTGAAAGAGACGAATATTTCCAATGTTGTCTAGAAATTCTATGCACCCCTTATATATGATGTTTAAATGTATATATATATATCATATATATGTGAATATTAGTGCATTACCATTTATATAGGGAAGGTTAAAATCCATGATACCCCTTGGATTCAGCGTGTACATTCTTATTGATCATTCACCTTGCGTATATCCTTCTTGTGGACTCAAATTTTGGTTAATGAGTATCCTATACTAGGAAATGTTTTAAATAGAATTTTATAGTGGCATTCATATTATATTTTGAGATGAAACATGAGAACATGATAGACTGGTATCAGAGAAGTTCATTCATTAGGATAATGTTTGGAGTTTTCCAATAACGAGGAATGGTTTGGACTTAGGGGTACAATGATGAAGTGTCTCTAGTACAACATTCATTATAGGTAATCATGTGTTTGTTTGGACAATAATTTTTCCATTCAATATGACTCATACTACCTATTTGATGACTCAATAAACCAAGACAACAGATGCATGGGGTAATCGTAAATGAATTTTAGATGATAGATTAATTTTTCTATCCTTATTGAGTTAGAAAAACATAAATATATATATATTCTCATCTAACCATGGCATGTAATGATAAATTTCATGATGCCTCTGTGAAAACAAACATCTATGTTACTATGACACGATTGTGAATATGATCAATTTAGTGATGAGGCATCAATTCCTGGTCCTACTCATGATATTTTATCATTATTTGGAGGATGATTAATGACCCCGCATAATTAAAAAAGAGATATAGAAATATTAGGGTAGTATGAGGATATATTTATAATTATAGTGCTATAAAAGTTCTATTTTCTTAGGCCATTGAGGTTCATTGGTGATCCAGATCTTCTGGCAGAACAATATTGGCTTGAGTGAGTGATCTATGTCTTCAAGATTGTTTTGACGAAAACATATCAAATGTTTGATCTATAACCCAATTTTTTACATGTAGAAGATGGGTTTTTGAAGAATATGGTTACATATAATCATAACAAGAATATGATTTATGTATATAATTCCAGTGTTATTTTTGTGAGGAGTATTAGCCATCTTACTTGCACTTAGTTCGGATTCAGGAGCTTCTAGAGTTGTAACTAGGTTTTATGATAGTAGATGTATACAACATAATGTGTATTGAACATACATGATACTCCTTCAACATGGTGTGGGATGGATACTTATGGAATTAATGTTTGAGGAGGGTCTTTATGGATATATTTATGACATGGTGGTCCCCTTATACATTTTCACCTAAGTTTGAGTGTTGGAACTAGATTTAATTGTTGATATATGTGTAGTATAATTATTCAAGGATGATGTAACTATTAGTTTTGGTCCCTATTCTATATCATCTAGAGTGGATTGAAGGTTATAATCATTGTGTTCTTAGTGTAGGAGACCTCCCCATGGTCATACAAAGGCAGATGAACATGACACAGGGTTTTCATAGAGTAGTCAGAAAACATGGAGAGGTGAAAGGTTATTCTTGTGATGGGTTAGGTGATGTGGCCCACGATTTCAAAACATAACATGATATGGAGGGAATGTATAAGAGGTAAGGACCCCCATGATATAAGAAATAGAGTGATGATGGATATTCCAGGCGTATCCAAGGAGAAACCCCAGGATGAGGTGCAAGAAGAAGAAAATATGTTTGTTAAGAGGTAGCAGCTCTTGGTGGATGAAGATGCAATGATATATTTCCACAACCACAACCAAGTATCCCTTTCCAAGCTAAGGGGCATGGCTGTTGGGGTAGCGGGAAGTTTCTTGCAATAGAATTCTTAGACCATGCTATATATGGTATGGTCAGAGGGATGATATTTATTTATTATAATCAATCTCATTTATTGATAGAAACATGTACAAATCAATCATTCATGTCCATATAAAAATTGAGAGAGTTGACCTTACATTTTGGATGATATCACAATATCATTTTCTTGACATTATTATAGGGAATGATTCATTAATATAATTTGTTTGTTCTTAGTGAGAGATAATGCTCAGTGGAGAAAGATTCAATGTGACCTCATGGTTTTCATAATGAAATATTACAACGTCCACATGTGTATAGAATGGTTTCATATTTTTCAGTCCCGGTTATGTATTAACTCATTTGATTTTTATTCTGTCTGAAAAATAAGATTGCATTCTCCATTGTGGGAGAGTGGAATCACGTCGTTGAGCTAGTGTGTTACGCTGGTAGGAAGCTTCAACCCTTGACCCTTCTGTTAGAGAGTTGGACCCTTGGTTTTGTAGGCTCTCCAGACATCTGGATTCCAAAGATAGTGGATCGTTTTATGAACATATTACCAGAATATTTTCATAGGATTCCTCTACTGGCGGAGAGATAATTATACATCACATTTCACCCCATGACCATACTGATAACCTCTACAATATATTGGATGGGCACAATCTATCATTAGGAAATTAGGGTGCACATGGGGGAACTTATTGATAAGGGCATTATCAAACCCAATGTGTCCCCTTGGAAAGATCTAATTTTAATCTTGAATATGAGGACGAGAGATTGTGGATTTATGTTTACTATCATCAATTGAACTTGGTATTGATAAAAAAAACATATCAATTTGTTGGGGACTGATAACCTATTAGACAACCTAAGGGTTTCATTATTGTTCTAAAAGATTGATCTATAGTCTTTTTACCACCATTTAGGGTTATTGAGTCTTATATTATTAATATAGAATTTTGATGTCGGTATAGACACTATTAATTCCTAGTTATGCTTTTGGTTTGGCGAATTCCCATATATTGTTCATGTATCTTATGAATCTGATCTTCCAGTCATTCAAGGAAAATATATAGTTTTCTTCATTAATTTCAAGATCATTTACTATACATTATAGGAATATCATATAGGAAACATAAAGATGTTCCTAGACACACTATGGGAGAACCATATTTATTGTATGCAGTGAATTTTCTTGTTGTGGAACCACAAGATCCACTATTGGGAGAATTTTAAATAAGAGAAGTGTTTAGCTACGGATGTAGTGTGGATGGATGTAGGGATTTATTGTGATCCATAAATGATGTTTATAGAGGTATATAAATTCATTGAATTATTAGGGTAATATAGTTTTATTATGGCTTAATTCCCCATGATTTAAAAACAATTCACCACCTTGAAGTGGAAAGGGATTCCATTTACCTATAGTGATCAGTGTGAGAGGTCCATGAAGTAGTTAAGGTTGAGGTTGAATAGTTCTACTATATAGAGACTACTAGAGGAGGGTGTATAGTACGTCGCGTTTTATGATGCCACTAGATCTTGAATTATTTTTTATTGATGCCTATAAAACTAGTGATCATATATGGGTTGAGGAAGTTGAAACCCCACAGGAAAATCGGCACGACTTATGAGAAATAAATTGTAATTTTAGACTTTACTCTGAATATGTGGTGGCACTATCTTCATGGAGAGTGTTGTGTTGGTTACTCATACCACCAGAGTATCAAGTATTTCATCACACAGAGAGACCATAACATGATACATTGGTATTATTTGGGGATTCTATAGGACTATGAATTAGAGATTGTCTATTATACTTGGAAGTGTAATGTGCTGACTGATTCTCTATGTAGGATGTCTTTTGGTAACACAGAATATAAGGTGTGTGATTATTTGATCTATTTTAGTTGACCTTGTCTGAGGTTATGGGTCAAGTTTCTCTTCATCTAATGGATGTGACTTCTCTAGTTCTATAGAATGTGAAGGAAACTAAATTAATATATAGACACTATGAGGTTATTCATGATTTGATATCCTCAATAAATTTACCAGATTGCTTGTACAATGTAGGGGAGGAATGAATCCTCTTTTGATAATGGACGGTGGTTCAAATCACATTTCTAGTGGATTTGATGTTGTAGTTTTAAACATTCCCCTTGGAGGTACATCTTTGGGTATAAAATATTCACAAGAACCTCGATGGTTGATTTGGTGGTATGGAATGAGTTGATGTGTCATCGCGTTCATGTCTAGGTGTATCACATGTCTGCATGTTATGTTTGAGTGCCATGTTCCAGCTAGTTTTACATAGCCACTTTAGATCACGATGGGGAAATGTGATAACATATCCATACACAACATGATACCACATCCTAGGATAGTAAGCAGGCATGATTCCATCTGGGTGATGGTCGGTCGACATAAAAATTATGCTCAATTCTATTCAAATAGGGATCACAATTTTTGGAGATTTTAGATGTGTTATACAAGCATTAGATTATCTAAAATTAGGGGGTACCCCGAAATATCATCTCTAATTGTGATGATTTATTTATATAATTGTTTATTTGAGGCTTTCATGAGGCATTCATGACCTAGTAGCGCTAATGTATGACATTTTACCCAATACCAATAGGACAAATGAGAAGATTATCCATGTTTTCGAGGATATGTTGAGTGTCTTTGTGTAAACCATTGATTTGAGATACTATGTTCACTTTCCATTAGTAGGGGTTTCTTATTATAACATTTATCACTCTAATATATTCATGTCAACATTCGTGGACCATTATGGGAGGCCATACTAGCCACCTTTATATTGGAATGATATAGGAATGACATATCTTGTTTGGCCAATGATGGTGTAGGTGATAACTGAGAAGCTACAAGTGATATATGAGTTGATGAGGATAGCATATATTTGGTATAAATCATTCACATATTGTTTTCATAGGTTCATTATTTTTAGAAGCGAGACCATGTTATCTAGATGGTCTCCCCACAATGTCGAATTAATAATATTGGATTAAGAGGGAAACAATACATTGGGATCCCCAGGTCATTCGAGAAAATGAAACGGGTTAGTGAGATTTTTTACCACATAGCCTTGCCCCCGAAATTAGATTAGGTGTATGATATCTTCCATTTGTCGAGATGAGGAGATTTTTCCCTGAACCTAGAAACATTATTGACTGAGAAGAAGTTAACATCGAGTATAGATCAACCTTTGTAGAGTAACCTGTGGTGATTTGTGATCAACAATAGGGGATATTTTGTTGATGGAACATACATTTTTTCATTTTATTTCATAGCACATGAGAATTCATGAGGTCTCCTAGGAGTATATAAGTCAGATATGGACTCAATACAAAAACCATTTTTTACCTTGTGTTTTTTGGGGTGAAAGTACATGAATGAGGGGAGAATGTACTGACTCAGTTTTGTTCTTAGTAATATCATGGCATATATTATTGAAATTTTTCTATGTATGGAGATTATTCAGTGAAATTTTCATGCCCTAGAGTGGCTGAGGAGAAATACATTAAAAATTGTGTGCTTTTTATATCATATTAGTGCATCATTTTTTGTTTTTTTTGTTTTCCTATTTTTTTGACCTTATATAGGAAATATGAGAACCTGGTTAACTATGGAACATAGAGATTACACTAGAAATGAAATAAATATGGTCGACATTAGGTTTTCTATTGAATTGTATCTTAGTGGTGCCTTTAACTGAAATAAATTAAATATTTATTTTGTTTTGTTTTAAATGTCAAAAATGTAATTTTTTTTATATATGATATAATGGAAATTATATATGGTTATACATTTTAGACTAAGTGAATTTATAGGTTCTGCAAACTTTATTCTTTAGAGGATCGAAATCGGACAATGATGAGCAATCAGATCATGGTAGGATGAGATACAATGAACACATCACAGCATGTTCATCACTATAGATAGCGTTATTCAACAATAATAAATCATGAATCATGGTCAGGAATGTCTATTTTTGTTTTCTACCCTTTTGAATTTCATAATCGTGGATTACAAATAATCTTATTTGGATTTATATTTTCTAAACATTCACATGATCCCATTTAATAAATTTCTATTTTTAATACAATTTAGCTTTTTGTTCCATGACCTCACCTAAGAAATACCTAATTTTGTAATCGCTGACCTTAATAAATTAGTCATTATTATTTTCACCCTTTTTAATTTTCGTTTCACCTATCCATTCATTATCTTTTTCATCATTGGTCTACATGGTCATGATTTGACATTGTCGGGGTGGGTACATGTTTTATCGAACACCTAAATTCTCAATGGTTGTGAATATGTTGAATAGAATGGGGTTCTGCAAGGGGATTGGGTTGATCTTATCAAAGGATGCAATGACTCCATGGATCCAAGATTAGAATCTACGATGAAAGGTGATGGGAGAAACCATGAGTGGTGCTACGAGCATCGATTACACAACTAGTTTTTTTATTTTTAGCAACTATAATATTGAAATTATATGGTTAAAATCATTTCTTTCATATTGTTTTGGATATAAGAAATTCAAATGGTGTAAATCATAGTCGAGAGTATGGATTATGAAAAAAATGAATTAATGTTGGGTTCTGAAAAAATCATGATTACATGTAGTATATGATGATGAACACACATCTTGTTGTCTAGGTTCCCAGTGGTGGATAGGGTTATAACTGAGTTAACGATCACACACTATGGCGATCAAAATTTCTAGGATGAATCTTGGGCACTAAATTATTGGAACCCAAAAATAATTTTATTGTAGAAGGGGTAACTATTTTTTGAATCTTATGTGAATATGGTACATTTAATAGAGGGAAATGCATACATCAAAAATACATTTGAATGCATTAGATTGTGTTTATTCAAAAAAGTGGATTCCAAAAGTTCAGATGATGAATTATAGCAAGTCAACACTTAATTTTCATGCAATGCTATTCCTTCCAAAAATCATAAACTCAATAAATACCATGCTCTTAAATTTAGTCGGATATCAAAGTGTTCCATGAAGGGTTTTTTGGGTCTAGTTTTCATATAGATTAATGTAAACATGTCTCATACGGTTTAATGCTGAGATATGTCTGTAATAAATTTCATATGCTGGATTTGTTTCTCTACCTATATATATTTTGAGTTTGTATACAATAATTTTTCTTTAAAGACCATCTCATGAAATATTAAACATCAGACAATGTAATTTCCCAACATTCATGCCACAAAAAATAACCAAATTTCACCAAATTCATGTCTAATGGTCTATTTGTAAGACAAACTGCACCACATAAAACCCCAAAACATGTGAAAATTCTATAGTATAAAAACATTCCACCACCATAGTGTCTTACAAGAACTCATAAATACGTTTTATGCCACATAATACCTACTAAAAAATTTCATAAAATATATAACAAATAAAATATTAATAAATTCCAATTAAAGGGAAAATATTTATTTTTCAAAGCTGTCATTCTACTAAAATAAATTGAACTTCGTAAAAAATATTTGTATTATTTTTATAAGCATAAATTGGAAAATAATTCTAATCCAATTGACCCTCACCTAAACCAAGAAACCCCCCTCATGGAAGGAATTCACCTAGATGAAATCAATTTAGAGTAGATCTAGAATGTGATATTTCCCATAATGACTCAATACCCATCATCATCATCATCATCATTTCAATTTTTATTAAAAAAAATGAAAACAAACCAGAATATCAACCCACATCCCCTCGACAAGAAGGGACCTAAGGGGGTCATAAAGAGTGAAGGCCGAGGGTATCCCCTCTGATTACATTCACTCCTTCGGGTTTGAGAGTATGAATATTATGTAAAAAACCGGATCCATGCCAATGACCTCCAATCATGCAAGATAGTCTTCCACTTGGTTCCCTTCCCTCTAGGAGTGCATCACCTTAGTATTGTTGGAGATCATACCTCCACATTTTCTGATAATACATGTAATAGACCAAGGAGCGGGGCATAGACTATTTAAGGAATCATGTAGAATGTTTGAGTCTATTTCAACTTTTGAAATGGAAATACCTTACTGTTGGAAGAGAGAAAGACCTAGAAGTAAGGCCTTGGCTTCGGCCTCAAGAGAGGAACCTTGGCCGAGATGAGAAGAGAAGGCCAACAAAACTAAGCCATGCTTTTCCCGGACAACCCCACCCCCTCGCAAGACTCTCAAACTACAAGATCCATCAGTGTTCAACTTGAGACCTATGTATGTAGGGTTCTATCAGACCCAATGGAAGTTAACACTGGTATCCACCTCTAGGGTGCCTTGCTGCCTCAAATGCATCCAGCGGAGAGAAGGGTCTTCATTCCACTTACTAGAGAGATATCCTGGGTCAATGAGGAGATTCTATGTGTGTATGATGATATACTTACTCGAGGACTAGACCCCTGTCGTGCCTCTGATTGTTCCTGGCCTTCCAGATACACCAACAACTAGCCATCAAGATCATGGTGCGAGCTAGTTTCTCCAGGACCTTGTCACCCAAGCTGTGGAACCGTATGTCAAGAAAAGGGAGGTCCTCCATGTTGAGGTCTAGGAAACCAGTGAACTCCCTGAAGAAGCTCCATACAGCACATTCCCAATCACCCTATAAGTAGAGATGAATGGAAATTTCCTCATGTCTAGTTCGGCAACAGGAACATTTTGACACACTAGAGACACCGCATCGTTTTACATTCTCATCTGTGGGAATGGCTATGCTCCTGATCCGACACACCAGGATGTTATACTTATAAGGGATGATGTTGGACCACAAGATATCATTCCAGGTATCCATAATCTTCAGTGCTTCTCTGGTTCTGTGATAATCACACATCGTGAAGCACCCTTCCTGGGAAGGAGTGAATACACAACGATCCATATCTAGAGACAGTGCAATGAGGATGAATAATGACTGTTTCTCTTCATTAATCACAACATTAATAAGGGTCGTGTATGCTCTGGATTCCCTGAATGTAATTTAAAGATCATGGAATCCCAAAAAACCAATCACCTCCCCTGAGTTTTGATTCCAGAATGAAATATCTCCCCTCCGGATGATCCATCTAGAATGACGAAGAAGATCCAATGTGAGCTGAGAATTAACATACCATAAGGGAGAACCGCGGGTTTCCATCTCCGGTCGAACATATTGATTGTGCATGGTTTTTCCCCATATAGAGCGTTGTTACAAGATTTCCCAGGCGAGCTTCACGTGCATGCATGAAATAGTATCCTCAATAGTATGCATATTGATGCCTCCTTCCCTCGTCGGCCTAGCCATCCTCCTCCATGAGGTCCAGTTCCTCTTCCCTTCCACATGAGGATCCCATATGAAATTAGCCAGAAGTTTATCAATGTTGGAGAGGACACCTTTCAGGGCATGAACAACAGAGAGGGAATGGACTAGTGTGGCCACCAGGACAATTTTGTTAACGGCAATATGGCCTCCAAGAGATAGGAACATTTATTCCAGTTGAGGATACGATCTGAGATCTTTCTAGAAAGAAAATCAAAGTCCTAGATCTGCACTGTACCTGGGGAAACTGGGGCTCCGAGATAATCCATGGGGAAATTCCATCATTGCATGGCAAGGGACTGCAGGACCTCCAAGCTGCGGCTGTGAGTTCATTTATTAGAAATGTAGGATAGGCTCTTTTTTTTATTAATAACTTAACCACTCCAGTGACAATACAACTCTAGTATCTTGTTCAAGCCTATAAGCAAGGATCTACCTTTATCAATCTTTCTTTTTCCAACATCAACTATTGCGGAGGCTGTGGTGGAATTTGGAAAATCGAATACATGTTTTATATAATATATATTTCACTATATATAAAAATTCTACCCTATAGTCACTTCCATTTAAGCCATTATATATTTTTAAAGAACACATCCCCCAATGACGAGGAAGGAGATTTCACCAATCTATTGTAGAATACATCTTTAAAGATTTATATTGGGTCAGATTTTGGTGATTTATCTTTTTTCAGCATAAATTATGTGGTCCTATATAGATCACACACATTCTATTACAATAGTGTTCATGAGGAAGCAATATCATGGGATTTTGATGATCTTCATTATATGCCTAAACCATATCCAATTTTGGTAGTTCCCCATTATATTACAGTTTTCCAGGTCGTTTTAATTGATAAGAAATATGTTCTTCACCAATAATTAATTCTAAATCAAGGCGGGGATTGTATATTATTATTTTCCACCCTTTCCAAATCTAATAATAATGGTTTCATGGTTATATACTTTTGATCTGTGTTTTCACACCCTTCGCAAGAGTAAATTTTATATGTGAAATTATGTAAAACATTTTAATTTTTTTATTCCATGATATGACCCTAGAAATCCGTGATTTTGAAATTGTTGTTTGAGAACTATGGACCAATTGTAGTTTCACATTTGTTTGGTTTTTCTTATAAAATCATTCATTTCATTCTTCAACATTTCATAACAGTGTCTTGATTTGATATTGTTGAGGTAGCTTCAAGTATGATCGTACCCCTTTATTGGAAATGATTTTTCACATGATGAGTGGATTGGTGTTTTGTGTATGAATTGGGATTATTTGTAGTTAGAAGATGCTAAAACAATATATATAGGATTTTTGGTGAAGATGATAGGTGGAAGGAGGCACAACGATGAACACAACAAGCTTTGAGTGAATAATTGGTATCCGATTTCAAACCAAAAATGATCAAAAAAAATTATTTTCAGTATTGATACCATAAATTTTGGTGGATCTCATATGGACATATAGTAGAAATCTTGTTGGTGAGGATCAATACAGAAAACAAATTATTTAAATTCTAATTCTAGATAACTATCGACAATACACGAGGATTCCAAAAGAACACATGCTATGTAGAATGGATTCCCCATTTTGGATAGGGTTTTATCAATTTTAAGTATCACACACTATGTGTCTCGGTGCACAAATTGGGTAACACTACATGTAGTGGCTAAGCAAGGTTCAAGCTGGTACACAACCCAATGTCTTGTGTGAAAGGACATTCTATGCACTCTCCGTCTAAAATGGCACACCATATGTACATGAGGAAGGGATAGATGACCCTAACCATTCCCCCAATTTGTCTAGACATGCCTTGTAACCCTATTAAATGATGTGTGTATTTGAAGAACCATCCCATAAATGTGCAGATCAGTGCACCACCAGATGTCCAGTTGAGGTCAGACACTATGTGAGCCCTGTGACATGTCAGGTACCTTGTTTCAGATCTTCCACTATGTGTAACATCATCTTTTCGACGCATATTTTTCCCTATAAGAAGTGTATCATGATAAATTTTACATGTGTAATGTGTGGGTCACCATTGAATTGAATTTTTATATACAAAAAGATTTGTGAAGATAGTAACAGGTTTTTTTACGAATTCATTGCTCATTATAGTGATCAAGAACAATCTTCAGATAGATACTGGGTTCAGTATCTCCTCATATGGAGGTCCACAATACCCTTATCACCAGATAAGTTGAACTCCTTCATGTTTTATAGGGGATGTTCCGCAATCCACTAAGAGGAATCACCTATCATACTGAGGCGTGGTTCCTCTATTCATATGATGAGTGGTATCGCCTATCATACTAGTGATCGTGTCCCCAATAGGATGACTAGAACCCCCAATCAGATTGGGAAATAATTCTTATCTACACCAAGAGGTAACCCTTATCATGATAGGTCAAGGGTCCTCCACCCATGGGGTAGCACAACCTAGTAATACATGGTCGTGGGTCCGGTATCTATTCACTCAGTAGTAACCGCATATCACACTAGGGCGTAGGTCCTCAGCACTATTATTATAACTCCCATAACACACTAAGGTATGGGTCCTCTAGATGGGACTATCCCCCCCTGAGCTGTGGAGTTCGTTAGTGACTTTTTATTCCTCTACGTGGCTTTCATATGGATATGCATGAATCTAGGCATCATATATGGACCCCTTTATGCTGGAGGTAGAAAAATAAATCGTAGCTAAGTTGTGGAGATGGAGATACCATTTCTCACTCATTTGGCCTTCTATTTTTTGGAATATATATATTTATATATGCAGGGTGTTATGTATCCCCCTTTATAAGGGTTTATCTAACATCTGATTGTTTCTTTTTATTGATCCCCTCTTGGTTTTTGGGGCATCATACTAGGTATGAATATTCTCACCTCATGATGGGGCTTTCCAACCCATGTTTTGTCATATTTAGATGATAGGAATATAGATTGTGATATCGGGGAGAATAGCCGTATTATGGGTGCATTGGTGGAATTCAATGGTTGGACATGGAGTTCAAGAGCTTGTATCTCTCTCCAGCTTTATCTTTTAAAATTCTAGTCATATTTTCAGTTCATTCTTAGTTGGGTGTGTATTTTTCTACCATATCGATTGGTTATTTTCTATTGTACTCTGATTTATTCCCTATGGGTTTATGCATCTATTGTTTACTCTATAAGGTACAAAATTTTATTATTCCTCTACATTTTTGCATTAGGATGTATGGTTGAATATGTACAGGTAATTTAGTCAAAGGAATCCCATTTTAGTTATGTGTTCTCATCACTAGTCACAAACCCCTAGCTTATTGGTGGAATGATTCGGGTTGTTATACTTG
The DNA here is from genome assembly GCA_963277665.1 of Viscum album. Lineage (NCBI taxonomy): Eukaryota > Viridiplantae > Streptophyta > Magnoliopsida > Santalales > Viscaceae > Viscum > Viscum album. The sequence goes on from OY728130.1 coordinate 1,033,291,207, forward strand.
GCTTATCACCAGCCATCTAATCCTCGGTGGATCATGCCATGAAATGATAACAATTCATGTATTTTATTAATGATTCACAGTGGAAGTGATATTTTCCACTAACTTGATTTAATACTCGAAATTTAATATAATATTTCGACATAATTTTCACTCTCATGTGGATTAATTAAATCTTTTCCATTCTAAAAACTGGTCATAATTTACATTTTGGGAATAATGTTAATGGTTCTAAGAAATTTTATGCTTAAAATGTGGTATATGTTTTTTCTCCTAGAAACAATACAATATATTTTTAACTACATACATTATGTTTGGGTTCAGTCTCATTATGGATAGTCTGTAAGGTTTAGTGCTATCATCAAATAGGATTCTTTGAATAAACATCCTCATACTATGCTCATGTATGTCACATAAACTCCATTCAATGACCATGATATTATATCTTAAAATAATTATGATTCTCATTTCCTGATCAGGGGCCATGTTGCTAGAAATTATCATTGGTAACATTTCATTGCACATTTGAAACACATAGTTTATATCTAATTGTGGGGGTTTCAATGTAATAATGGGTGGAAAAAATATAAATGTTAATTACTAAGGTTCACTAATATTAACCTCGTTCTGTTCTATTATTGAAATTTAATTATGAGATTATTAATTAATTGGAAATAATAAATACAACTGATCAAATAAATCATAGTATTCATCATTTTTTGGTTCATATATAGTAATCTAAGTTTGGTCATAGTCATTTCACATAAAATGCATAAATATCAATTTTTTATCCAAATTCAAATTCACTTTTAATAGAACCGTTTCTCAATTTGTAGATAGTTTATTTATGTGTTTGCGTTTTTTAAAATTTAATTTTTAACTTGTGCAAACTTCATTAAATATAAAATACTAAATTTTAGAATATTTTGAGAAAATTACACTATTAATTTTTCTTTATGGAAATTGATGATTATCTTAGTTGTGTTTAGAAATGTATTAATGATGATGATTGGTGATTTAAAATGTATTCAATTATCTTCTATATATAGGACAATTATGTTGTCTAGAAATATATTTTTTCTACACCCTGAACAACAAATATTCTAAATCTCCATCTAGGAATACAATATCTTAGTTGTCCTATAAAATTTCAATAAGAGATTCTTCTCCACAATCGGTAAATATGATAACATAAAATAAGTTATTAAATTAATTCAATCCCCTTAATAACATAAAAAATATGTCGATGAAATGTGTCCATTTGAAATGGTAATGGGAAATCAACCTGTATATTGAAATTTTGTGGGTAATTGACGTTTTATCAGTGCTAACGCATTCTTTAATATGCATACACTCTAAATCCCTTGAAGCCTCTGTTTCATGGTTTATAATTCCTTTAGGAACATCAAATATCATGAAATTTGTTCATTGGATTCGTGAAGAGGTATGTAGGTCTAAACATTCTTGAATGTTTCCATAATTTCTTATAGTATCTACAATTAATGAATTTTATTAGATTTATTCATTCTTTAGTGAAAGTGTATAGGGAATTTAAATTATCATATAATGGTTTCTGATGTTGAATTTATGATTATTCAATTTCATGTTCATAATAATATCTCATATACACTTATTTTATTATCATGGTTCATTCTGATTATTTTATTGGAAAATGTTATATTTCATATCCACATATAGTAATTACATGAAATAAAATTCTCATAGTATTGGATATTGTATTAAGAGGTGATTTCCTAGGATTTTAGCCATCATTTCCACAGAATTATATAACTAATGATTAAATACATTTTCTATATTTTAGGTTCCCCTATATTGGGATCTAGATGATGAAGGATTTTTACAATAGAACTAGTGTTAGATGAGCCATTGGGTTTCCTTTAATTAAATAGTGATGGTTGGAATGTCAACGGGTACCCATCAGTTATATTTTCTTAAAATTGTACAGTATTATGGAATTTTCATTGAAATATAGGTCAATATTGGGTTTTAGGATCTCAAAATTATAAAATTAAAGATTTGTCACTTCATCATAGGTTTTCCATGAGTAATTCAAATGAAATTTTTTTATATGGAACAACCCATTTCTTAGTATACTTAACATGATCACAATGATCAATGAAACGATATGGAGAATAAAAAAGAATTCAAACCTTAATAGGTTTTACGTTTTAATTATATTGGTAAATAAATAATTGACTCAAAATTGGATAATAATTCCCTCATTGATACAATGAAAGGTGATTTTTTGATCATTTTGGGGACATTACAACATGGAGTCCTCTATAAGAAGTGTCAGTTGTACCAATTTTTTTGAATTACTAGATATCATCCATGAATTCTTTTGGTGAATTTTAAATAAATTCTCCTATATTAGATGAAAATTTAGTGGTTCCATCACTATCATGTAGGCCATAGTGGAATAACACATTGAAGTGATGCTCTTAAATAGCATGTTGTGGGTTTCTTGCACAATGTTTCTGAAATCCTTCTATATAATCATAGAATATATCTCTTTGGACATTATTGATTACATCAAATTACTCATGGTGGTACTTAGTAAGGCTGGAAAAAATATTTTATGTCCCATTTATGTTCATCATAGATAGTTATATCAATTAGATTCATGTCTTATAGACTGTCATTTTTCCACACCATCAAGTGAGAAGTGGAATTCAATAAATTTCATGAATTCATTAGACACTCCTCTAAAATTAAATTTAGATAACACCATGGTAATGTCCTTAATATTTATATATAGATCATCTATTATGAGTCCATAAAACATCTATCTTTGTTTTTTCAATTCAAAATCATTTTTGTTAAGTATGTTAGTAAAACTAGATGTTTTGTTTTATGAAATGAGGTTCATATTAATCTCTCAAAGACATGTCATGTTTTCATTACATGAATTGGAAAATTCCATTGTGCCTCCACTTATGTGTATAACATGCATATATAATAGTTTTTAAAAGCTTATTTATATCTCCATCCAATTGATCCATATTTCTGGGTCTACTGCTTTTGGTGACTAGTTCATGTCTATTTTCTTCGTCCATCACAAAGTCATCCTTCCCACCATCATGGCCTATAATTGAATGCTCGACCTATTCAGAACTAACCAATATGTATCCATGTTCAACTTCTTCATTTAGTTCTCAATATTCTATAATGAAATATTATTTTATTGCTCTCATCTTTGGAGTCCAGTATTTAATTCAATTTTCATTTCCAGTCCTGTAACTCGGTTCTCCAAGCACATCAGTAGTGGTTGAATGTATGAGTAACTTCTCAATACAATGTTTCTATTATAATGAAATATATCATTAACATATTCCACTTTTCCTCTATCATTGGACCAATATAGTTTTTCTTCATTTTTACACCAACCTCATTTTTCATGTGTCATGTTCCACATGATCTCCAATATCTGGGGTTTCTACGACTAACTGTACTTTTACTAAATATATATCTCTATTAAGGAAATATTAAATTAAAAACTAATTAATTAATTATATAGAAAAATATTTTTCATTGTCCTATCCATTTACATATGATTTTGAAAAATTTAGATAATAACATTTAGGATGATTATATATGCCCTAAAACTCAAATAAACATGCAGAAAAATATATTTTTTATAGTGTCATATCCATTGGTTAGAAGAAAAGGAAGTATAAATCAATACAAGGGTAGTACGAAATAGATAAGAGGAGTTTGAAAGTACACTGGATTTGTTTCCCAGTTTTAGTTCAGCCTCATTTAGTGTAAACAAGGATGATCACCAGATGATTGGTAACCATGGGTGTCAACTCAAATCAGTCAAGAAGAGTTTATTATTCTTGGAAAGACTTATTTATTTTAATATAGCTAAAGATACAAATTATAAAGTGACTATATGAATTAAATAATGGTTATGACCCTACAACATTGGAAGAAAAATGATATTAAATCATATATGAAGACCTGATTCCAATTATCAAAAGACATTATTATGAAAGAGAATAATGAAAACGTGAATGATTACACAATCATGTAATTTGGGAGGATTTAGAGTAGGTATAGATAAAATAATCCTTTCAGGGTTTTGTCTTGTGTGATATAGTCTCAATAGGGTTTTTTTATCAATTAATGTCAATAAGGTATTGAAGAATAATTCGGATGATGGGGAACAACATTACAAACAAGTGGATTGAGAACCAGTATATTGGAAATTAGAAATGTTTTTATTATTTATGGGGTCACATTTGGTTGAAAATTATTTAAAGATGGACCATTTAAAAATTGGAAATACCTTCATAAAGAATCCCATAGAATTTATAAAACAAGGATTATTCAAAACATTATATTCCAAATGATAACATGAGGATTAAGGGTTAGTCATCTACTAAGTATCATGAAATGTGTATTCCTTCATCAAACATTCAATCAAGGTAGAACATGCTAAAAAATAATATTTGTGTGATATGTGAAGGATTTTTGTGGTCCAGTATTCAGTGATATTTACGTGAACAAATCAGAATATAAATTAAAATAATCACTAGTATTATTAAAAATAAAATAAATTCAATTACTAAATATGCATTGGAAATGAAAAATGAGGTTTTTTATAATAAATAATTTATATATAATTCATAATGACTCCTCTAATTAATATTAATTATACCATCTTGTAACACAAAGTTATAAGTCCCACACCCAATTCACCATCATCAAATATCATTATACAAAGTAAAAAACGATACACAAAACTATTAAACCTTTTATCAAAAAGGAGCTCATTATTTAACTTATAATAAACAATAATGAAAGAAAAGGTATTAATTTATTTATTATCTTACTCAAAATAACTCAAACATCAATACTCAATACTTACATCACATTATATATAAAAACCAAAAGAAATTTTCCAGAATGATCAATATTCTAATAAATAAGATGAAACATTCCTATAATAATTACTCAAAATGACTATTAGACTCCCCATAATTATGAATGGGACATAATGGTATAACCCAACCCAATTTTATTATGAAAAATAATTTTATCAAACCGTTCACATATATTAAAAATCAATTATTTTTTTACAAAATGATTCCATATTAAATCCACATTTACTAATTTATGCATAGGATAACTCACCCAAATGAAATAGTTATCATCATAAATATTTTAATTCTTAATTATATATAAATATATCATCAATATATATTCAATAATATCATAAAAATGTTTCACGATACAATATGATTTTTGTTTCTATGATCAGATAATACACCCATACCCATTTAGATTTCCAAATAAAAATATGAATATTTTAAATTGATATAAATTAAATTTATAATTGAAATAATGAATAAATACATATGTGATATAAGCTACCTAATCACATTTAAAATAAGAAAAATAATATATTGTAATAAATGTTAAAATATTTATATATAGTCACTTAATATATTATATTATAGCAGAAAGAATACTATATTATATGGACTGTCACTCATGAAAATAATAAAATCTACCAACATTTCAATCTTATCAACGATTTACATGGCCATATCTATAAATGTTTATAATGATATATATAACAATCACATAACAGTTGTATTTTCATCCCAGAAATAAAAACGTTCATCTACTAATGAATTAGTCCCATAAATATATTTTTATCACTCAATGCATCATACATTTCACTTTAGGATGCTAATTAATAAGAATGTGGATAAATTTTGTTCTCAATCTATACAATAAAATGATAACAGGAAATACATATAAATACAACACACAACCAACAAACATATCACATTATAAACAATAATTGAAAAATAATAATCAACTATGTGATAAAAATATTTAATATATTATGACAATACTCTAATATAAAATATGATAATTCAATAAATTACCATTAACAAGAGACACATACATAAAATATATAGGAACAAAAATGAAATACACTAACATTGACATCATAATGAAAATTTAATTCTTTCCCCTATCACACAAGATTCATCATATAAAATTAGTATCCCATTAACAAGGATATTTACCAACTACATCTTTTTATTTTCATGAATGTAAGATAGAACAGTTCATAACTATTCTTTCAATGGAGATAAATAACTCTACAAATATTCTTCCCATTCCATTATCCGTACCCCATGTACAGATTCTTATTTTTCATTATCTTCATGATTATTATCAACTCTACACTCTCCAATTCTATCAACAATGGAATTGAATTTTGATTCCCTAGTAAATGTTGCCACGAATTCATTTATTCAATCCAAAATTACATTTACAACAAAATCAAAGGATTTTTCCTAAATAGACACTTACTCAGCAACAAAAACTCTATATATACACTTAATAAGTGTGGTGTCCTTAGTAGTTTCAGAAAATAAAAACATACATATATTCATTGAAATGTCATAGCAAGAATAAAAGAAAAATGGGCTCTATTTATAAAGAATGGTGACTAAACGAAATGACTCATCCATCTTCCCATGATAAGGTGGGGACTGCTCAACAAAATAATATTGAGAACCATGTGACCCTTTTATAGACCAAGATTCTTCCATTGTAGAAGACATTTATTTGGATAAAATCAGTATGGAGTTTATACGACATGTATTATGTTATGTCATATCTCAAGAACCATATGAAGGAACCCTGGTCAACCACAGGTATATTCCTATTCAATACTATATAACTGATCACGGAATTCATAAATCCTTCTTCATCCATTGCATCATGGAGTGGGGGTTGTGGAATTTTTGATGGTGGTAATACATCCCATGACAAGTTTGAAAGAAAATATATATGACTATCAATCAAAAGAACTCCCCAAAGGTACTCCCCATGTACCTTTCCAAACTATTCCAACAAAGCCATGGGTGATGTAGAGGAATAGAAATCAAGTACCAATTATTGGAATACCGACTAAAATCACATTATCTGATCATCTTGGGGTTATTTTTCTTCTTTAAGGATGAATTCAATGGTCCTCTCCAGCTTAAAAAAACATCGATCAATGTAGTCAGGGAGAAGAGGTATCTTAGTCAAATGACCCTCCATCTCATTAGAAACCCTTTTAGGTTTCATCTAAATGTTCCATTACCATGTACCATGGGTGGAAATTATAGAGAAAGGGATTTAGAAAAACCCTCTTCCCGAAATTCATTCGGTGACTTGTGCCAATATGTAATGTAATGCATCTAAGAAGGTGAAGAAAAAAAATCTCCACATTAAATAAATAATGATTTAGTATATTTTATTGGATATGTAGATATTTTAGAGATAAATCCATCATTTTATGGCATGATATGCCATTTAAAAATTGGTATAGAAACATGGAGTTCATAAATGGAGTAAACTATATAGGTGGATATGATGTATAAACAAATATTTATAAAATAATAAAAAATATTTGAAAATAATATATATTTATTATATTTATAATTATATATACTTATATATTAATAATTTTACATAATTATATATATATATAATATATTAATATATTTATTATTATATTCAAATATTTATAAATATATTTATTTATAATTATATATAAATATAATTATAGGAAAAATTAGCAATTTTTTCTAAAAAAATTAATAGTCTATGTATATACAATGATTAAAAAATGTGTATATAAATAAAATAAATATAAAATAACGAATATTTTATTTGAACAATTATATAATATATAAATGAATATAATTATTTAGATATATATTCGTATTGATATCAAATAATTTAGAAAATATATAATGTATAATTGAATGTATGTATGTGTATGTTTGTCCATACATGTGATTGTATACGTGTGTGTATATGTTTATGTGTACATATGAATGTTTCTAATTCACAAAAAATTTACAAATTCTTTTTTAATATTTTTTAATTAATTTAATTTTATTTACCAATTTATTTTTATTCATTCATTAGTAATGTTAAAAATATGTCAAGACATTTTGTAATATGTATTAATATATATTAATTTACTATATAAATGTAGTATTTTCCACATTTTTTAATTTATACGAAAAATATTTATTTATATTTATTTATTAATTTTTATCAATTAAAATGTGTTTTAAATTTAAATAATTAAACTTTTTAAAATATGTGTAAAATTTATTGGGTTAATATATAATTTAATGATAAATCTAGTATATCATGGATTAATGTGCCATATAATAATAATTTGAGAAACTACGAGTTCATAGATTGAGTAATGTATAAAATTGGTAATGATGTATACATATTTAGAGGGAATAATTTTTCAAATACAATACCTCAAAATTAGGATGATTTTAGTGATGAGACATGTTTGATATGATTGACGTAGTAAATTGAGTAAATATTAAATAACTATCCTTCAAGATTAATGAAATAAATAATGTTTTTCAACTAACCATTGATGATGATTAAGATGATAAAGTGATGTCATGATGAATGTGAAAAATAATGAATCTAGAAGGTTATAGGGTTGTCATTAAATTTTACTAGACATATTAAAATAATGAAAATAAATGGGTGTTTTGGTGGAGTATCAATGATCTAAGACAATGATATTATATTTGAGAATTATTTCATTCCCATTAGAACTAATGCCAAATTATTTCAAAAACACAACTACAAATTAATATATTATATTTTTATAATAATAATGGTATAAATAATGATAATTCATATGAGGTTGAAAATATTCCACTTAATGATAACTATACTTTCTCTGTTGATAGGTTTTATATTACTATTATTGAAATTAGTATTATAATATAAATTTTATAATTATTTTCAAGAAATGATATTTCAACTAAAAAAATTATCAACCCTCTGTGTTGGATAAGTAATGTTGAAAATTTCATGGATTATAATTTCAATTATCTTGTATTCTAGGATTTGAAAATGTAAATATAATTAAAACCATGGAATCCATTTTATTTATATTCCCATATATTTAGAATGAAAATAATTCACACATAGAATCCCATTAAGATTGGAAAATTACTTGTTCATAATATCATTTCATTTTTTATGAACACTCCGTTAATATATAAACTCCATTCCATGACATCAAAAATGATTTTATTAACCACAAATACCATGTTTTATAAATTAAATTAATGATGTAGAAAAATGAAATGAACATATAATCAAAACCATAGCATGAATATATATTATATCATCACACTAGATTATTTATTATAGTCATAACAAATTGAACCCCCAGAACGTATTAGTTTTTCATTGATGATAACATATAAAAATGAATTCTTTTACTATATAGTGTACATCTGTTCCACAATTACACCACACTTAACTCCGTTATAGACATACCATATGTAAAATTATACACCATAACCTCTAGAATGGGGGATCTCAGTTACTTAGTAATGGGTAAAACATGAGTGATATCACTCGGAACAAATTATGATCAAAAGTGAGTGGAAGATGTTTATGTGGGTATGAGAATATTATCATGGTATATGACCCAAACATAAAGGAATCATACCCAGTGGAATATGAATTGTAAAACCTAATAGAAATAATAACTCATATAATATTTCATATCATAATAAATAATATAGAGGATTATGGTTCTTATATACGGATATAATATAATATCGTTATGCCAAGGAACAATCCCCAGACAATCATCTCATAGTGTAAAAAATGTCCCTTGACATAGTTGACGGTAAACATTTCTTATATCATATATCATAAATTGTTAATAGATATATTATTTACCAATTTAATTTAAGGGATATATAATTTTGTACTCACCCTTAACAACATGATAAACTATACAAATATTTTTCACATAAACATGAAAAGATTCATAAATTAATCATAGCATCATAAACTCATGATAATGAAAAGGGTTTAAAAACTGACCAAAAGGCATAAAAATCATTCAATAGAAATAATTTCGATGGTTCTGTTGAACCATATGTATGAAAAAATAAGATAAATGTCAAATGAAATTTAAATGGATGGCAAGCAATTCATAGAAATTTCATAAAAAGTTAAAATGATATAATATTGTGTATTCTCACTCATTTGACATTAAAATAAAATATTATGAATAAATTCCCTAATAGTGTGAGGAGAAAGGTAAAAATGTATTTTATATATCCATTTACTAAGAAAATTTAAAATGGAATATTCATAACGAGTTTATATGGAATATATGGAAGAAATTAATTATGAATAAAATGTAAAAGAAGATAACTAAAAATATTCCCATTCTAATTTTTTGATCAATTAATATTTAATAGAAATAGGACATAATAAATTGTATTAGCAGTTATAAATAAATCCTCAATATAATATGATATATTTGGACATGTAAAATAATGTTTACTAGCCGAAAAGAAGAGATAAAAAAAGTTCCACATAAAAACATTATTTCAGAAGAAATATAAATTAATGATATTGAAAATGTTAAAAATACAACTAAAAAAAATAATAGAGAATAAAATAAATTGGGGTTTAGGGAAAACATAAATTAAAATTACCAAATAGAAATTTTTATATATACAATTACAGTGTTGAAGAGAGATGTGAAGAAAGACTCTACTGAATTTGTCAATGTTTGAATCAAAATTAAATGAAAGAGTAAACATGATATGTATTTATTTTTGTGATAATAAAGTGAACTACATTATTTTTACATGTTCCTTTTCATTCCAAAGTGCATGGAGTCGTCATGTTGGATTTTAAAGCTGTTCTGAAGGATTGGGATGAGTTCAAGCAATTTAAAGTTCCACAACAATGTAGTGTTGGGTTTGGTGGTGGACACAGATAGATTTAATGGGATAATAAACATTTTCAATTACCCTATATGGTCCACAAATTATTTTTGATAGTTTTTTGGTGATAGGGAACAACAAGAAGAGTGAAACTGCAAGGGTGATCATTTAAATAGGAATTTTGGCCAACTCAGGTAAGTCCTGTGTACCAAATGGGTACCCCTAAAACACCTATGGAAGATGGAGTTTTGGTGGAGCATTTTTGTATGGAATATAAACCAGATCATGTTTGTGGATAGATCATAACGTTCATTATCTTCCATAAGAATGAATATTATGGTCTTATCCAACCCATGAACATCCTCCATCCTTGGTGGTCAAAATAATGTTTTATCTAAGAAGTCTGATGACCATACATCTTTGATGAAAAGTCATTTTCAAGTTTCTCATGATTTTATATTCAGAATTGATCTCTCAGTTGTATAGTGGGGCATGGCGGGGCATGAGGGAATTTATATAGGCAAATTTACCAAAATTAATTTTCCCAATGGAACAATCATATTACACCTTTCATCCTCTCAATTAAGAAATGAACAATTAAGGATTAATTTCATGTGTGGGGTGGTGATGTGAGGACATGAAGTATGTGACATGATATCCTTCAGCATTCATTTTAAAAATGGAATGAAAATTTGATTACCCACATACCCCCAAACCTACATGTTCACCCTTATAAGTATGTATATTCAACTATATGTTCTATCATTATTTAATATATAATATTTGAAAATATATTTTATACATTATAATATAAATTTTTGTACTATATTTTATTAATGAATTTTAAATATTTTAATTTTTTTATGAAAACATTTCTTTAAATAATAACTACTTTAAATATGTTTATATCATTATAACTATATTCTTTTATTTTATAGTTTTTAACAGGTTTGGGTGAGAACTCATGAATCGAAGAAGAAATGGCTTGAAATCCAAATACATATTAATAAGACCATGCGCTACATCATCATTAATTAATGTTGAACAAAGGTTATGTATGTGTAAAACATAAACATGTAAAAATTAAGGGTAAAATAGTTTATGAAATGTAAAAAATTTAAAGTGTCACCCCCCGACTGGCACATCATTTTAATTTAATTATTTTTGGCTTCACTTATGAGCTGCTATTTGAACTAGGTTTTTTTTAGAAAATTGGGACCTTATAGGGGGTACAGGCGTATGCGTGATCGTGTGTAGTGACCAACTTTAATAAGAGAACGTTTTATTTTTAAATTTAATATTACATGGTCGCACGACCAGACGCATGACTGTGCACATGACCATCCGTGGTGTCGAGCCTCAGTTAATAATGATATTATTATTTTGTTTGGTTTAATTATTGTAGTTTTTTATTAGTATTATTAATATTTATTTTAATATTTTAATCAGGTTATTATTATTATAATTGTCTTTGTTAATATTTTAATTAATTTGTTGATTTTTAATTGTGGTTATAATTATAAAATTATCAACTTATTATTATTAACATCCTTGTTTTTATTTGTACTGCCACCTTTATTTATTTATTTATGATTTCAAAGAAGTTTAATATTTTTCTTAATTACCATTATTTTTATTTTCTTATTTTTCGTTTATTTTCATTTCTTTTTAAATTCTTTTATTTTTTTTCTCTTCTTCCTCTCTTACTTCCCCTCTTACCCGTCGCGTACAGCAGACCCCCCCGGTTCGTGCCACACATCCCATCCTCCTAAACCTAGCCGACACCTTCTTCCCTTCGGCGGCACTGACCAGCTTCCGTCGCCTCCCATCGGACCTGCACCACCACTGGCTCATGCCGAACACGCTCTGCCCCTTCCTCACACTGAACCCGCTCAGCCCCTTCCTGGCACTGAATCCCTACCGCCCCTCCTCATCGGACCGTCTAGAACCCGAGCTGCAGCCTCCCTCTCGGTCGGACCACCCGGTAGATATCTTCGTCACGACAACCCTCCGTTCCTACCTTCCTGACAATCTCCAGTGCACCAAACCGAACCTGCAACACCCTATTTCAACACTTCTATACGAAAAAGCTCCAACCAGTGCAACTCACCTTCGGGAACCCCTCGCCTCACTCGGCCAACCTCCAGCATCACTGTAGCAGGTGCGTTTTATCTCGATTAGTTGTTCCTTCCATTGGAGAGGATTTTGAGTTATGTTTTGTTGTGTAAATTGGTTCGATCATTATATAATTGGTCCGTTTGTTTTATTTTAAGGATTAATTGTGTTGGTTGTGGTGCGATTGTCATGTGGTGGAGTATGCGCACCAAATTTGTGATGTTTCGATACTGAAGGTATGTGTTTACGCATATATGTGTTGTTTGACAAAATAATTTTCTTGTTTAATTAATTTATCAGGTTCTTTAATTTATTTTCTTTGTGCAAATGTGTTATTTAAATTTTAGGCACAATTTTATGTGAAAATTAAAGTATATTTGAAGCGTTTTTCTGTTTTAGAGTTCAGTTGCACAATGAAATATATATATATATATATATATATATATATGTTTGTGTGTATATATATTTGTATCTATGTATGTATCACTTTTATGTATAGACTATCATTGCTTAGAATAATTTGATTTATGTGCAATTACCTTAAGATGAGTCTTTCATTTGAAAATTTGTTATTTTGTATGTGAAATGATTTTGGTGTTTATTGTAAATAATTTATAAGTTTGAAAAAAAATTATAATTATTTTCCATGCTGCGAATCTAGTTCTACTTGAGGGTTGGGTGCATTTTCTTTTTCAAGTTGTGTTTTTATGAAATGCGTATGAAACATTTCCATGGAAGAACCCATTATGAATTGTTTATCAGTGTTTTTTAACTATGTTGTTCGTCTTTTAAAATATTTGTAGGCTGCATTTTGTGTTTTGGTTTTGCATCATGGCGTGTTTGGTTTTAGAAAGGAAGTTTTGAGTGGGTTTTGGGAGTAAACTTTCGATGTGCTATTTTGAAATGTTTTATAAAATGTTTAGCTGTTTAATCATTTTATTTAATTATATGTTTAGTAAGGGGTCCTTTCCTTCGAGGTTTGACTCATCAGAAACAAATACCTGTATATTTGTGTATGCAAGAGAATGTATATGCATGTATGTGAAGTGGTCTCGATATTCCATTGTTAGAAGCTACGTGATTTGAGGTAGGTCCCCTATGCCCTAATCATTAATTAGAATTTCCATTTCTACTTTATGTTTCTTTAAATGTATTTTTTTTATGTGAAATCCATATGAATTATATATATATATATGGTTGTGGTTCTTAAAATGTGGATTCATAGGGGTTGAACATGAAATGGGTTTTTCCAGAAGTTGTGTGGCCTTTCGTTCTATTTTGTTTTGAAAGTGTAACAACATGCATTATTTTTAAAAAGGGGTTCCAAAGTGATTTTCAAAAATTGGTTTTGATATGAACACAAGATTAAAAGATGGTTTGACCTCCTTAAATGTATTACTTCATTTTAGGTGTGGTTTTCAGCTTGTTTTAAATATATAGTACCTTTATGTGTTCTAAAATGACGAATACTCCTTCTAAAGTGATGAGGGCCATTTGGAACTCTCAGATTTGGTTTTGGAAAATAGAAAACCCCTCTCGAGTCATTCCCCTTAATATCAAAATAAAATGTGATTCAATTGTTAATCTGTGGTTTGTGATATGTGCCTAGTGCAAAGGCATGTGCGTGGTTGTGTGATGTAAAGAGGGGGAATGTACTTAAGGAGGGAGAGAGGTAGTGAGAGCTTTCATGGGTTTTAGATAAAGAAAGTGTTATGTACTTGTTTGTTTTCCTAATAAAGAAAACTCACCACCATTTTAAATAGAACACAATGGGAAACTTGGGTATCTAGGTGGGTGACCAGGACTAGTATGCTAGATAAAACAGCATGGGTTCGTCCCAGTTCTTCTAGATGGATGGATGCAACAACACTAACTAAACTTATGAATTTTTCAGGGTCGTGGTCTTCTAAGCCACGTTTTCTGAGGTTCATGGCCTTCTAAGCAAAGTTTCACCGAGGTACGAGGGTTCTAGGTTACCACTTGTTCTAGCTACCAATAAGGATTACCCATGGTTCTCATTTGCGACATGCTGCTTGTGATGTAACTTTATTTGCAGTTGTTTCATACTTGATTTATAGTTTTTTAAAGCCATATTTTAATCCAAACGGGTTTATTTTAATTTTTAAACATTAATGCATGCTCGAAACATATTTTAAAAATGCATTGGGAGTGAAATGATTTACATGAGAATGCAAAATCATTACTTGAATTCTAAAAGAAGGAAAAACATTATTTTATTATATCTTATTTTCATACTGGCATAATTGGATATCAAATTAAGGCAGGGGCATGGGACGTGGTTAAATTTTGGAATTCCTACTGACCATCTCGGTGCTCACACCAACTTTAATTTTAAGTTGCAGGTTTCAGTATTTAATCACTTTTTGGAGCAAGTGTATTTGACATACCGTGGTGACCCACGGGGTCACCTGAGGTATGTCACGTTGCATTGTTTATTCCCTATTTCCACTGTCATGTTTCTTAGATTATTTTCCTTTATTTATCTTCTTGTTCATTTTATGTTCATTTATGTTCGTTTTGGGCCAAAACGTTCCCAACTTGTTTATTTTGATGCCGGACAATAGTTGGCAGCCCGTGGGGATCGAGAACGCCCTTCGGCCCATGTCGCAGACCGGGTTGGGCACCGGGTCGGATGACGACCCAGCCTGGTTCGTGAAAAAATGGTATCAGAGGTGCCCTTGTAATTTGGGTTGTCAATTAGCTTGGTGATTAGGTGTGTCGGGACCCAAGAGGTTGGTTCAGGAAGGACATCATAAACCCTTGCCTGTCCCAAGAATCCAGTTACCAGGGGTAGTATGGGATTTGAGTTTTTCTTTTTCTTGGTCTGTGTTGATGAGGGATGACAAGGGAAGTGATCCGGTGTTACGCGACGAGCCTGCATAGATTAGTGACCCATGTATAGCCCGAGTGCACGGTTCAAGATACTTCCTATGGTGGATTCCCACTCAGAGAATGGCCCGCTTAGCCATGTTACTGGGTTGGCATAGCCACTAGTCCCTTTTTTGGAAATTTTGATGTGAGTTATGTTTGACCTTCATTTTTTTGGTGGGAGTAGATCTAAAAAATGGATTTTTTTAAGGTGTTTTCAAAATAGAATATAGTTAATAGAGTGGAAAAATGGTTTTTTAAATGAAAAATGTTTTTAAATTTGAAATTGTTTTTCTTTTAACGAATGTGTGGTTTCAAAAAGGGAAAATGGGAGGTGTTTTGGCAGTTGTTTTTGGATCTCAGTAACACTTTTTGGAATGTGAATTGGAAAATGTTTTGGAAATTGGAAACTTATTGCCTTGATGATAAGTTACATTTTCAAATTGGTTGGGAATTTGTGCTTTATGCAGCATGATCTATTTTGAAAATGAGAAGTGTCATGAATTGACCACTGGTATTCATATGAGTGATCACATACATTGAAGTTCACATGTGGCAAGTGGAGAAATTGGTGATGTGAGTGGATGGATGCTTGAGCTAGCACATGGATATGTATGTGTGTGACTTCATGGAATACCAATGGTGGATATTTAAGTTGTTTTGTTTGCTGAGAAAAAATTATTTTCAAAAGGGTAATTTAAATGTTTTGAAAAGTGAGTGAGAATTTGTTTAGCATTCTATATTCATGTTGTGTATTCTTTTTCGTGGATTCTTGGTTTTTCCATACTGAATTGTGGTCGGAATGGTGATTGAGTTTGAGCATTTTTTTGTTATTGAGGTGTAGAATTTCGATTTATGATGAGTTATGATTTGGATGTGTGCCTCTTGTTTTTGACTATGCTGCCCAGAAAAGTCCTAGAGGATTCTAGTGAGTCTCTTCTAGTTTTTGGTTCTACCCAGAGTCTTAACACAGTGGTGGAATTGAATTATTTTCAGTTTTTGTTCATATTCCGTGGTGATCGTGATCTATCAATGGTAGCAAACTGTCTTGGTGAAATCATTGGGTTTTTCAGGTTATTGGCAGCTCCCAAAGCTATGAGAGTCTGTGTTGGTTAGGGTCCATTTGAAGGTGCAACTTTGGATTGGTGGAGGAGATGATCCATGTGTCGTTGCATGATGGTATATCATGGAGGGTGTTTAAGACCACTCTCGTTAGATGGTTTATTCCCAAGGAAGTGAAGGCGAGGAATGTGGCAGAACTAGTATCTGTCTAGTAGGCCAACGAGCCTTGAAGGCCAACTTGGGGCATTCCAAGGGGTTGATTCCATTTTCTCCAAAGGTAGCATCGTGGAATCAGTTAAAGTTTCTCTTGTGTGGGGTCTTTGTCCTGGATTCCAGGACCTTTTTATTTTGGTGTTCGAGAAGGTTCTCCATCCGGCGATGAGAGCGAATTGGAGGAACCTATCTCAGACAAGTCAAAATGTCAATCCCATCCTTTATTAGTTGGTCCACCCTATTGTTTGTTTCTAGTGTGCTCAGTTTGGGTACTTTAAGTCGCCTTGTCCTCATCCTCCGAAGGCTTTCCGTCAGTGTGGCCAGTTGAGAAAATTGGAGAGGTTCTGGTAGCAGCATTGTCAGCAGGAGTCTCAACCGAAGGATTTCAGCTCATGACTGCCGGGCAACAGATGCATTAAGACATCAGAGATTCAGCCACATGTTTCGGAGTGAAGCAATTCACACAGTCGGGAATCGTTGCGTGTGGGACACCATGGTCTAATTTTTGTTCCCAATGCTGAATTGGGGACGGTCTGATTTCCCATGTTGTAGCTCTCCCGTCATTGAATGTTCTATTTTGCTATAAGAGGTGTAAAAGTATCTTTTTATCGTTGTGGTATTTGTTCTTTGAATATCCCACTATGGGTGTAAGAAGGCGTGGTGATCTCATCTTGTTGGTAATTACAGTAGTTACGCCTCCTCAATGTGACCTGTTTTATTTTATTACATGCTTGTTTTGGAGATGCTCATGTCCTGTGGAAATTGATGTGTGCCTGTCTGGTTCGCCTTCTGGTTAGGTTTTTTTCTACAAAAAACCCCTCCAATGAGGTGGAGTATGGGCTAGTGTAGAAATCCTCTATGCAGGTCGGCCCATGTTTGCAGGTTCGGGATGTAGAGTTTAGTCCGTATTGCTCAAAGTAAATCACGAATTCCCACGCGGGTTCCGTTTTGTTAAGAAATTTTTAAATGGTGGGGAGACCCAATGTGAGTCTCGCTGGCCTCTTCTCTTTTGTCGGTTGGTTAAACATAGGGAGCTTGGATTGTCAAGCCATTGTTAGATGTTTTAATGAGTTTGTGAGTCGTCTTGGATTGGAGAACCAATGTTTGACAAGAATCCTAAAATTGTGGGGAGACGACCATAGGATGAACTTATGGAAGACCTCTATTTCCAATGTGCGCTTGGTGGAGAAACCCCTTACTTCTACTCCGCCCAACCTCGACCATGAAAATTGGCTAGCTCAGGTAGTGGGTTGTTGGATGAGTGTTCATGGAGATCGTGATTGGCCCCGATGTTCCCTATGTTAGTGGTCGGTGTGTTCCATGTTGTAGTTGTGTTTGGAGGTGATTTGCGTGCTGTTGGCTTTTCTTCTTGGTGGTTCTGGTTTTGAGATATTTTATGTTCATATCATGGGCATTTCGAATGCTCGGTCTCCGGGCGATTGAGGTTTGGTTTTAATTATCTTCGTGTTCTTTCTTGGAATCCAGGGTTGACCCGGTCTTTGGGGACTTTCTGGGGGTAGAAAGTGTCATGGTGTGGAGAATTGTCACATCCCGACCGACACATCCTTTTAATTTTATTATTTTGGGCTTCACTTATGAGTTCCTGTTTTAACCAGGCTTTTTTAGAAAATTGGGACCTTATAGGGGTGCGCAGGCGTACACGCGACTGTGTGTAGTGACAAACTTTAATAAGAGAACATTTTATTTTTAAATTTATTATTACATGGTCGCGCGACCAGAAGCATGACTGCACACACGACCATCTGTGGTGTCAAGCCTCAGTTAATAATGATATTATTATTTTGGTTGATTTAATTATTGTAGTTTTTTTATTAGTATTGTTAATATTTACATTAATATTTTAATCAGGTTATTATTATTATAATTGTCTTAGTTAATATTTTAATTAATTTGTTGATTTTGAATTGTGGTTATAATTTTAAAATTATCAACTTTTTATTATTAACATCCCTGTTTTTATTTGTACTGCCAGTTTTATTTATTTATATATGATTTCAAAAGTAGTTTAGGATTTTTCTTAATTCCCATTATTTTTATTTACTTCTTTTTCTTTTATTTTAATTGTTTTTTATTTTCTTTTATATTTTTTCTCTTGTTCCTCTCTTACTACCCCTATTACATGTTGCGTACAACAGACCCCCCCCGGATAACCCCGCACATCCCCTCCTCCTAAACCTAGCCGACACCTTCTTCCCTCCGGCGGCACTGACCAACTACCGTCGCCTCTCATCGGACCAGCGCCACCGCTGGCTAGTGCCGAACATGCTCTACCCCTTCCTCGCACAGAACCCGCTCAGCCCCTTCCTCGCACTGAATCCCCTTCTCCCCTTCTCGACGGACCGGCTAGCACCCGAGCTACAACCTCCCTCTTGGTCGAACCACCCGGTGGATCTCTCTGTCGCGACAGCCCTCCGCTGCTAACCACCTGAACTTCTCCGGTGCACCAAACCGCACCCGCAACCCCCTATTTATACACTTCTTTTCGGAAAAGCTCAAACAAGTGCAACTCACCTCTGGGAACCACTCGCCTCACTCGGCCAACCTCCAGAATCACTGTAGTAGGTGCGTTTTATCTCGATTAGTTGTTCCTTCCATTGGGGAGGATTTTGAGTTATGTTATGGTGTGGAAATTGGTTCGATCATGATATAATTGGTCTATTTGTTTTATTTTAAAGATTAATTGTGTTGGTTGTGGTGCGATTGTCATGTGGCGGAGTTTGCACACCACGTTTATGAAGTTTCGAAATCGAAGATATGTGTATATGCATATATGTGTTGTTTGAAAAATTAGTTTTCTTGTTTAATTAATTTATCAGGTTTCTTAATTTATTTTCTTTATGCTAATGTGTTATTTTAATTTTAAGGACAATTTGATGTGAAAATTGATGTATATTTGAAGTGCGTTTCTGGTTTTCTGTTAAGTTGCACAATGAAATATATATATATAGATATATATATATATATATATATATATATATAGATATATATATATATATATATATATATATATGAATGTATGTATGTATTCCTTTTATGTACACACTCGAAATGTTTAGAATAATTTGATTTATGTGCAATTACCTTAAGATGAGTGTTTCATGTGAAAATTTGTTATTTTGTATGTGAAATGGTTTTTGTGTTTATTATTAATAATTTATAAGTTTGAATAAATTTTTAATTATTTTCCTTGCTGAGAATCTTGTTCTGCTTGAGGATTGGGTGCTTTTTCTTTTGCTAGTAGTGTTTTTATGCGTTGGGTATGAAACCTTTCAGTGGAACAACCCTTGCTGAATTGTTTATCAGTGTTTTTTTAACTATGTTTTATGTCTATTAAAATGTTGGTAAGCCATAGTTGGTGTTTTGGTTTTTCATCATGGAACGTTTGGTTTTAGAAAGGATGTTTTGAGTGTGTTTTGGGTGTAAACTTTTGACGTGCTATTTTGAAATTTTTTATAAAATGTTTATGTGTTTAATCATTTTATTTAATTATATGTTTTGTGAGGGCTCCTTTCCTTTGAGGTTTGACTCATTGGAAACAATGACCTGCGTATATGTGTATGCATGAGAATTTATATGCTTGTACGCAAAGTGGTGTCGAGATTCCTTTGTTAGAAGCTACGTGAATTGAGGTAGGTCCCCTATGCTCTATTCTTAAATTAGAATTTCCATTTTGCTTGATGTTTCATTAAAAGTATTTCCTTTTTTATTTGAAATCCATATGAATTATATATATATATGGTTGTGGTTCTTAAAAAGTGGTTTCATAGGGGTTTAACATGAAATGGGTATGTCCAGAAGTTCTATGGCCATTCATTCAATTTTGTTTTGAAAGTGTAACGACATGAATTATTTCTAAAAAGGGGTTGCAAAGTGATGTTAAAAAGTGGGTTTTGATGTGAACAAATGATTAAAATATGGGTTGACCTCCTTAAATGTATTCATTCATTTTAATTGTTGTTTTCATCTTGTTTTAAATATATAGTAACTTTATGTGTCCTAAAATGACGAATACTCCTTCTAAAGTGATGAGGCTCGTTTGGCAATTTATGATTTGGTTTGTGAAAATAAAAAACCCTTATTCAGTCATTCCCCTTAATTTGAAAATAAAATGTGATGCAAGTGTTAATGTGCAGTTTGTGATATGTGCCTAGTGCAAAGGCTTGTGCGTGATTGTGTGATGTAAAGAGGGGGAATGCGCTTAAGGAGGGAGAGCGGTGGTGAGAGGTTGAATGGGTTTTAGATAAAGAAAGTGTTATGTTCTTGTTTGTTTTCATGATAATGAAAACTCACCACCATTTTAAATAGAGCACAATGGGAAACCTGGGTATCTAGGTGGGTGACCAGGACTAGTACGCTAGATGACATGGCATGGGTTCGTCTCGGTTCTTATAGAAGGATTGACGCAACAACACTAACTAAAATTATAAATTTCTAAGGGTTGTGGTCTTCTATGCCACGTTTTCTAAGGTTCGTGGCCTTCTAAGACACATTTCACCGAGGTACGAGGGCTCAAGGTTCCCACTTGTTCTAGCTTCCAATAGGGATTACCCATGGTGCTCATTTGCGACATGCTTCTTGTGATGTAACTTTATTTCCAGTTGTTTCATTCTTGATGTCTTGTTTGTGAACGCCATATTTTAATCCAAACTAGTTTCTTTTTATTTTTAAATGTTATTTCATGCTCGGAACATATTTTAGAAATGTAGTGGGAGAGAAATGCTTTAATTGAGAATGAAAAATCATTACTTGAATTCGAAAAGAACGAAAAACATTATTTTATTATATCTTATTTTCACACTGGCATAATTGGATTTCTAAATTAAGTCAAGGGAATTGGACGTGGTTAAATTTTGGGATTCCTACTGAGCATCTCGGTGCTCAAGCCTACTTTACTTTATAGTTGCAGGTTTCAGTTTTCAATTGGTTTTGGGAGAAAGTGTAGTTGACGTACTGTGGTGATCCATGGGGTCACCTGAGGTATGTCATGTTGCTTTGTTTATTCCTTTTTCCGCTGTCATGTTTCATAATTTATTTTCCTTTATTTATGTGCTCATTCAGTTTATGTTCATTTATCTTCGTTTTGGGCCAAACTGTTCCCAACTGGTTTACTTTGACGCCTGACACTAATTTCCAGCCCATGGGGATTGGGAATTCCCTTCAAGCCTTGTCGCGGACCGGGTCGGGCGCCGGGTCGGATGACGACCCGGCTTGGATCGTGAAAAAATGGTACCAGTGGTGCCCTTTTTATTTGGGGGGGTCAATTATCTTGGTGATTAGGTGTGTCGGGACATGAGAGGTTGGTGAGGGAAGGACGTCAGGAACCCTTTCCCGTCCCGAGACTCGAGTTACCAGGGGTAGTATGGGGTTTGAGTTTTTCATTTGCTTAGACTGTGTGGATGAGGGATGATAAGGGAAGTGATCCAATGTTACATGACGAAACTGCATGGAGTAGTGACCCATGTACAACCTGAGTGCACGGTTCATGATACTTCCTGTAGTGGATGCCTGCTCAGAGAATATCCCTCTAAGCCATGTTACCGGGTTAGCATAGCCACTAGTCCCTTTTTTTGGAAATTTTGAAGTGAGTTATGTTTTCCCATCATTTTGGTTGGTGGGAGTAGATCTAAAAAAATGTATTTTTGTGAAGGTGATTACAAAGGGGAATATGGTTAATAGAGTGGAAAATGGTATTTGAAATGAAAAATGTTTTGGAATTTGAAAATTGTTTTATTTTAACGAATGTGTGGTTTCAAAAAGGGAAAATGTGAGGTGTTTTGGAAGTTGTTTTGGGATCTTAGTAACACCTTTTGGAATGTGAATTGGAAAATGTTTAGGAAATTAGAAACATATTGCGTTGATGATAAGTTACTTTTTCAAATTGGTTGGGAATTTGTGCTTTATACAGCATGATCTATTTTGAAAATGAGAAGTGTCTTGAATTGACCCTTGGTATTCATATGACTGATCACATACATTGATGAGCACATGTGGCAAGTGGAGAAATTGGTGATGTGAGTGGATAGGTGGTTGAGCAGGCACATGGATATGTATGTGTGTGACTACATGGAATACCAATGGTGGATATTTAAGTTGTTTTTTTTCTGAAAAAAAATGGTTTTCAAAAAGGTAATTTAAATGTTTTGAATAGTGAGTGAGAAATTGTTTAGCATTCTATTTTCATGTTGGGTATTCTTTTTCATGGATTCTTGGTTTTTACATAATGAATTTTGGTCAGAATGGTGATTGAGTTTGAGCATTCGTTTGTGTTTGAGGTGTGGAATTTCGATTTATGATGAGTTATGATTCAGATTTGTGCCTCTTGTTTTTGAGTATGCTTCCCAGAAAAGTCCCATAGGTTTCTAGTGAGTCTCACTTAGTTATTGGTTCTACCCAGACTCTTAGTGTAGTGGTAGAATTGAATTATTTTCAGTTGTTGTTCATATTCTGTGGTGATCGTGATCTATCAAAGGTAGCAGACTGGCTTGGTGAAATCGTTGGAGTTTTCAAGTTATTGGAAGCTCCCAAAGCTATGAGAGTCTGTGTGGGTTCAGGTCCATTTTAATGTGCATCTTTGGATTGGTGGATGAGATGATCCATGTGTCATTGCATGATGGTATGTCTTGGAGGGTGTTTAAGACCACTCTCGTTAGATGGTTTATGCCCAAGGAAGTGAAGGCGAGGAAAGTGTCAGAACTAGTAAGTGTCGAGTAAGGCCAACGAGCAGTGAAGGCCAACGTGGGGCATTCCAAGGGGTTGATTCCATTTTCTCCAGAGGTAGCATCATGGAATCCATTAAAGTTTCTCTTGGGTGCGGTATTTCTCTAGGATTCCAGGACCGTCTCTTCTTGGTGTTCGAGAACGTTATGAAGGTTCCGGGCGCAGCGGGAGCACGTTGGTGGGTTTGCCCAACTTAATTTTTCGTTAAAAAATGTTCAATCAGAGATCCATCATGATATAAAAATCCGAATCTTCGGAATAGAACAAAGAACAAAAAGAAAAAGGAAGATTCCCAGAACCCTTGAGGAGAATCATCATATGTTGATTATAATTAATTTAATTAATGCATAAGAATTACCACATTGGAATTCTTTATTCGTTGATGTGTTCGGTCACCATTCGGTGATCCGTCGTTGCATTGTAGAATCCAACTGTAGGATTCCACTAGCGGTGATCCACACGTGTGTCACGTATCTATGGATGTCGCCGAAGGGATCTCCGAGTGCTAGCGCGGAAGAACCTTCGCTTGCGATATCCGCCTTTGACCGCCTTGATCCGGTGGAGGATCTTACTCTCGTAACTTGAGGGCATTCTTGGTGGAAAGGGAATTCTCTCTTGGCTTGAGAGTATATCCAAATCCGTTGTGCACAACCAATGGCTCTCCAAAAATGTTGGGGTTGTGAGGATATTTATAATCATGTTTGAGGTTAATAGAGTTATGACAGTAAATAAACGCGTTACGTGTTTTATTTATTTCATTAACTCTTATTGAAAACCCCCCCATGTTGAATTATTAATTCCTTGACATGATCCCACGCTGATTATAATAAATATCATTTAATAAAACAATATTAAATCCTCAATATCCCAACTGGAAAAACAACACGGCGTGTAATAATTAATATACGGTGTGTACTTTTATTTTCCATTTTTCTCCACCACATTTATTAGACCTTGAGTAATGACTATTTATTTCTTAAATAAATTTAACTTCATTACTCGCTAATAAATATATTATTTTATCCACAATATATTCTCTCGAATAACTACTGTCAAAATAAATGTGATCAGACATCCTTAAATAATTATTAAACCAAATTCGGAAATAATATTTATTTAACTTGTTAAATTAATATTTAACTGAGATACATGGACACACTTATTGTGTGACCCTCTAGGCCTCTTTCTCAATGGCATTAGGCTGAGCCTGCCTAAAGTCCATGGTTAGCGTCTAGCAACACTCCAAGGCACCCATAGAGAAAGAAGTTAACTCTGCAATGACATGTTACCTCCTACGAACGCTTACCGTGTAATATAATCTCTTTGTCACGATATCTCCAATCAATCGGGTTGCATGCCAGTGCCATCAACCCATGTTCTTGATTATTCTTTCATTGACTTCCCGGAATTAAACATGCCCATACCTTACCATGGCCATGGATTTATTTAGGATATATCAATTCCATCAAAGGGCTTGATATATCTACTTCTGTTATAGAACGGAAGGGACAAATCGTTTCTCGTATTATCTATTAATGCGGTATTACTCATTACGCACCCATCATATCCTACCTCGCAGTGAACAGTGTGTCGTCACAGTTTTCGTCAATATATCTAAGTGCGCGAGTATTAATACCCATTAATAATAATCTTAAAGTCTAAGGATCAATACACACGTCCATAGATAGGAACATCCAATGACACTATGAAATGTGGATTTCCTACTGGCGGGTCTCGTTCTCAAAATATCCTCCTGGATCTTACCAAGGGCGCACACCATGAGAAGGTGACTCAATGTTTTATGAGTCCTCACCCCTAATGAACATTATTATTTGTGTCCCTGAAATAATATCATCTGGTCATAGAACATACATTCATGAATAGTGTTATGGCACATCCAGGTTCTCATCATAGCAGGGATCCGCTACGAACCTTTAATGCAATAGTTGTCCTTAGGACATTATCACATGACATGTCACGCAGAAGAACAATCAAGATGTGATAAAGATTTTATTTAATGAATAAAGTAAAAATTAGTTTGTTCTAGACCACCAACTCCAACAGACTCCCACTTGGACTAGAGCCAATTGCTAACAACCATTAACCCGCTAGCTCTCACATGATATTCATGATTCTGCTGAGATAGGCCTTTAGTCATGGGGTCTGCCACGTTTTCTTCTGTAGACACTCTGCTCACTGCAAATTCACCCCTTTGATAGAAACCCCTCAATAGGTGATAATTCCGGAGTATGTGCTTTGTCCGTTGATGTGACCTTGGTTCTTTTTCAAGATCCACCGCTGCAGTATTATCACAATACTATGTAATGGGATCTTTACTATTAGGCACCACATCAAGCTCCTGGAAAAAGTTTTGAATCCAAACGGCTTCTTTGGCTGCATCAGAAGCCGCTATATACTCGGACTCCGTTGTAGTATCGGCAAAAACTGGCTGCTTTGAACTCTTCCAGCTCACAGCTCCTCCATTGAGACAGAAAACATATGCAGATTGAGACATTAGTTCATTATGATCTGTTCGAAAACAAGCATCAGCATACCCTCTAATGACATGCTCCTCGTCTCCTCCATACACTAGGAACATATCCTTAGTTCTTCTCAGATACTTAAGGATAGTCTTAACAGCAGTCCAATGCTGTTCTCCTGGATCTGCTTGATATCTGCCTACCATGATCAGTGCATAGGAAACATCATGCCTGGTACATAACATGGCATACATGATGGATCCTATAGCCGAAGCGTATGGGATCTTGCTCACCCTATCATTCTCCTGTTGTGTCTGGGGACACATTTTCTTAGAAATATGTAAGCCATGTGACACTGGAACCAATCCCCTCTTGGATTTTTCCATACTAAATCTCTTTACTATATGGTCAATGTATGTACCCTGACTTAGTCCAAGCAGCCTCTTGGATCTGTCACAAATGATCTTGATCCCTAGAATGTAGGCTGCTTCTCCTAAGTCCTTCATGGAGAAACACTTGTTCAACCAGTCCTTAACTAACTATAAGGATGGTACGTCGTTTCCAATAAAAAATATGTCATCAACATATACCACTAGGATGACGACAGCATTCCCATTAAACCGCTTATAAACACATGGCTCACATTCATTCTTAATGAATCCAAATTCCTTTATGGCTTCATCAAATCGAATGTTCCATGACATGGATGCTTGCTTCAATCCATAAATGGATTTCTGCAACTTGAAAACCCGTTTGGCTTCACCTGGTGTCACAAACCCTTCTGGTTGTGTCATATAGACATCTTCCGGAAGGTTCCCATTAAGGAATGCTATTTTGACATCCATCTACCAAATCTCGATGTCATGGTAAGCTGCTATGGAAAGTATGATTCTTATGGATTTAAACATGGCAACTGGTGAGAAGGTTTCATCATAGTCAATTCATTGACGCTATCTGAATCCTTTAGCCACTAGCCTTGCTTTATAGGTGCTAACTTGACCTTCCATGTCCAGCATTGTTTTGAATACCCATTTGCATCAAACAGGCTATACATCAACTGGCTCATCGACCAGAACCCGAACATGGTTCTGATACATGGAATCCATCTTAGAATTCATAGCTTCTTGCCATCTTGCAGCTTCTGAGCTTTCTACTGCTTCCTTGTAGGAGAGAGGTTCATCATTGTCCAACAATAATGATTCACCATCCTCGGTGACTAGGAAACCAAATCTCTCTGGTTCCCTTACCTCTCTTGAGCTCCTACGCAGTACTTGTGTTTCTGGATCCTCTTCCACGGGGACCTATGGAACTTGTTCCTGTACCAACTCCTGTGTATCTTGAACATCAACTTCATCGATGTCAATCTTGCTCCCACTATCCTTCATGAGGATGTGATCCCTCTCTAGAAAGACGGCTTGTCTGGCGACAATCACTTTCTTGTCTTGGGGGTTATATAGGTAATATCCTTTCGTTTCCTTATGATATCCTATAAAGATACACTTCGTGCCCCGAGGTGCTAGTTTGTTGCCTGAGAAGGCCTTAACAAATGCCTCGCATCCCCATACACGTGTGCGCGACAAAGTGGGTTTCCTTCCATTCCATAACTCAGATGGAATTCTATTTGCCACCTTATTTGGTACTCAGTTTAATGTGTATGTTGCAGTTTATAATGCATATCCCCAAAAGGATAATGGAAGATCCGCATGACTCATCATCGACCTCACTATGTCCAACAAGGTGCGTTTCCACCATTCACTAACACAATTCCACTGTGGTGTATTAGGAGGAGTGATCTGAGATAGAATCCCAGACTACCGTAGAAGATCGATGAACTCTTGGTTCAGATATTCTCCACCTCGATCCGATCGAAGCTTATTTATCTTCTTACCAAGCTGATTCTCTACCTCATTCTTGAATTCCTTAAATTTCTCTAAGGACTCTGACTTATACCTCGTTAAGTAGATATATCCATATCTACTCAAATCATCAGTAAAAGTAATAAAGTACGAATATCCACCTCTAGCTTCTACTGTAAATGGTCCACACACATTTCTGTGTACCAATCCTAGAATCTCTATGGCCCTTTAACTTTGTCCACCAAAATGTTGCTTGGTCATTTTTCCTTGTAAACAAGCATGACATCTATCAAGTGGTTTTAGCTCAGTAGAGTCTAAATATCCATCTTGGCAGAGTTTTGTCAAACGCTTCTCGTTCACATGACCAAGGCGGTGATGCCATAACTGGGTGATGTATGAGTCATTTTAGTTTGTTTCGTTATCGATTGCCAACACTTGGTTTTCGTAATTCAATACATAAAAACCATTATTTAAATGTGCCATACCATAACATACGTTGTTCTTATAAAAGAGACAACCCTTATTTCCAAATTTGAAAACAAATCCATCCATATCCAAACAAGATACAGAAATTATGTTCTTGGTAACACTAGGAACAGAATAATAGTTATGTAAAATCAAAATCTTCCATGTCGGCAATGAGAGGTGGTAGTCGCCAATAGCCAACGCAGACAGTCTTGCGCCATTGGCAGCTCGAAGATCCACCTCTCCTCTGGCGATCTTTCTAAATCTACTTGGTTCCTACATATGAATACAGATGTGAGCCCCACAAGCTGTATCTAATACCCAATGTGTAGAAATAGAAAGATTGCACTTGATAACAAACGCAACTTTAGCATCCCCATGCTTCTGGGTGCAGTTCCTCTTCTAGTGGCCCTTCTTGCCACATGCAAAACACACTGCCTCCCATTCCTTGCCCTACCTCTGGATCTTCCCCTTCTTGGAGGGACGGTGCTCGGGGGCTTCAGACCGTTTAAAATTCTTTGGCCCCTTTTCCTTGTCCTTCATTTTCTTGTTCACCATAAGGACCACGGGTTTTTCATGCCCCATGTCCTTATCTACCTGGCGAATCAAGGTCAGAAGCTCCTATAGAATCTTCTCATTGCCACTCATGTTATAGTTGACAATGAAGCTAGAGAATGTCTTGGGTGGTGATGATAGGATGAGATCTGTACGCAACTCATCTGGGAATTTAATCCCTAAGATGTCCAGGCATTCAATGTAGCCAATAAGCTTGACTACATGAGGCCCAGCTGGCACAGACTCTCCAATCATCGTGTTAAACAAAGCATTGGAGATATCATACCTCTCATGTCTCACCATCTCTTGGTAGAGATCTTTAAGGTGAGACATCATTCTATACGCGTCCATGTTTTCATGTTGCTTCAAGAGCTCATTAGACATGGCCGATAGCATGAAACACTGGACATTTGTGGCATCATCCATGTGTTTCATGTAGATAGATAATTCCTCATCACTATCCTCTTTCCCAGGCACAACTGGAATAGGCTCTTCCAGCACATATAATTTCATTTCGTGGCGAAGGACGACACGTAAATGCCTCTGCCACTCGTGGAAATTGGTGTTGGTGAGAAGGATTTCTTTTTCGATTATGGTGCACAATGATATGTTTGAAGTCATTTTCTTCCTGTTTCTACAAATTAAGATGAGCAAAGATTTAGTACTTTATTACAAAATTTGAGACAAATAAATTAATTAATAATTATTAGTGTCCCACTATTTTATCAAAATCCAATAGCCCTCACTATTGACATCGGAATATTCTGTTGCGTGAATATTCTAGTGGCAAGGATCCATATTGTCCTTCACATTACCCCAACTAGGGTTGGTCAAGAAACTTGATGGGTTTTAGGTAGGCATTCCAAATTCCAACTGCATTAACTCGCAGCTCCTTGACCCACTGAGTGGACTCCCCAATCCTGAAATCCTTTTGGATTTCCTCAACCTTTGCCTCTTGGTCACACCAAGTCCTACTGTGGCAGTCAACCCTTGATGCAAACCAAGTCAAGTCAACCCATAACCCTGAATTAGAATTCCCCGATAATTGAAAGGACCCCAACGAGGGTTGGTCAATCACTTTGAACTATGGTTCGATTCTAACCATGATTATGGAAGGCTATGCCGACTTAATATTTGTTTTGAGGGATTTTATCCTTATACGTACATTTCCATTTTATTATCTTTGATTACATGATTTTTAATATTAATTGGGATATAATTAAGTGATTAACCATGTCTAAGATAATATTTAGGTATAATCCAGTTTTATTTTAGTTCTATCTTGCATGCTCGTTTAATTCATTAATTGTGTGATCGTGAAAACACACCCACAATAAATAAACCATGCAACTGAATGAAATAAAATAAATGGTATGATCATGAGCTTTTCTATTGGTTAGTTTATCTAGCGGTTGATAAACTAACCCAAGACCTAGGGGAGAAACACCTTGAACCTTTCGGGTTCTTGTTTACATCTTTCCACCAATCCACCTTTGTATCTCCCTGGATTGGTTTCACCATGGCTCTTGACATGAGCCATCTCCACTAGCTTGGGAGCTCCATCCATTACATATGCATTTATCTCACACACAGGTGAGGGGTAAAAGGGGTTTTTTACATAAAAGCATCCTTGGGCGCGCAGGCCCTACATATTAATGAGGAGATGGCTCGCAGGCCAACAAATTAAATTTAAATAAATAAATTAAAAGAAACCATTCACATAAAAAGGTCTCGGTCTATCTCATGATCATCCATACATGCAATTATATTTATGCATAAATAAAACTAGCATTCAATTCTTTAATCATTCTTGTTTAAGATAAATCATGCTCCAATCAATTAATTATCTTTAATCCCTTTTCTGAATTTCCTTGAGATTCTTATCCATCATAATTTCAAACAAATAAATTCATTTAAAATTATCCTTGTACGTAACTTGTACCTTGGAGGCAACCCGGTGAATTCCCATTTATTACGCCGATGTTAAATTAAACACATATATATAAAACACCTATCACATGTTGTGCCTCAGCTTTACGCCTGCACCATGGTACACGTCTCAAGGGATTGTATAATATAATAATAAATTTTAATAAATCTGTTTATTTTGGGTGAGTACACGGCGTGTAGTTCCGACTACACGGTGTGTACTTGTCTTCACCGTCCATCTGAAGTACACGCCCGAGGATAAGGCGTATTAATGTACTTCAAAAATTTTCGGAGTACATGGATTGTACAGTGGGACACACGCCGGGTAGTTTCTGCGTTACACGGTTTCTAGCCAGGCAGGCCATGTATGGAGTACACGACCCAACCCTAACCCGAAGTGACTACATGCCGTGTTCATTCGACCAGACGGCATGTATTCCGAAAACCGTGTGCCACCTGTTTCTGGTCAACACAGGGTGTCTTAAATTCTTAGAAAAAATACAATACACGACATGATTTGGCGGATCAGTCAATGAATTAAACCTAGACTACACAGCATGTACATCCGAATACACACCGTGTATTCTGGTGTTATTCGGCCAGAAACGTTTGGCTCCTCCGTATGAGTTCCTCTATTTTATTTTAATCAAAATTAAAAGAAAAACGTGTTTCTGTGAGGTGAACGAGAAACGAGGGAGGAGGAAGAGATCTCAAGATTCAGATTTCCAGAACGATTAAACATGAATTGAAATAAATAAATTATTAAATGCCTATATCACCAACAAATAAACTAAATAATTATAACCAATGATATAACCTCGCCCTGATACCACTTGAAGGTTCAGGGTGCAGCGGAAGCACGTTGATGGGTTTTCCCAACTTAATTTTTTGTTAAACAATGTTCAATCCAAGATCCGTCCCGATATAAAATGCCGAATCTTCAGAATAGAACGAAGAACAAAAAAAATGAAGAGTCCCATAACCCTTGAGGAGGATCATCATATGTTGATTATAATTAATTTAATTAATGCATAAGAATTACCTCGTTGGAATTCTTTCTTTGTTGATGTGTTCGGTCACGATTCGGTGATCCGTCGTTGCGTTGTAGAATACAAGTATAGGATTCCTCTAGCGGTGATCCATACGTGTGTCACGTATCTCTGGACGTCGCCGAAGGGATCTCCGCGTGCTAGCGCGGAAGAACCTTCGCTTGCGATATCCGCCTTTGACCGCCTTGATCCGGTGGAGGATCTTGCTCTCGTAACTTGAGGGTGTTCTTGGTGGAAAGGGAATTCTCTCTTGGCTTGAGAGTATTTCCAAATCCGTTGTGCACAACCAATGGCTCTCCAAAATGTTGGGGTTGTGAGGATATTTATAATCATTTTTGAAGTTAATAGAGTTATGACAATAAATAAACGCGTTACGCATTTTATTTATTTCATTAACTGTTATTGAACCCCCCCCCCATGTCGAATTATTAATTCCTTGACATGCGCCCAAGCTGATTATAATAAAAATCATTTAATAAAACAATATTAAATCCTCAAAATCCCAACTGTAAAAACTAGATGGCATGTAATAATTAATACACGACATGTACTTTTATTTTCCATTTTTCTCCACTACATTTATTAGACCTTGAGTAATGACTATTTATTTATTAAATAAATTTAACTGCATTACTTGCTAATAAATATATTATTTCATCCACAATATATTCTCTCGAATAACTAGTGTCAAAATAAATGCGATCAGACATCCTTAAATAATTATTAAACCAAATTCGGGAATAATATTTATTTAACTTTTAAAATTAATATTTAACTGAGATACATGGACACCCTTAGTGTGCGACCCTCTAGGCCTCTTTCTCAGTGGCATTAGGCTGAGCATGCCTAAAGTCGAAGGTTAGCGTCTAGAAACACACCAAGGCACCCATAGAGAAAGAAGTTAACGCCGCAATGACGTGTTACCTCCTACGAACGCTTACCGTGTAATGTAATCTCTTTGTAACAATATCTACAATCAAGCGGGTTGCATGCTAGTACCATCAACCCGTGTGCTTGATTATTCTTTCTTTGACTTCCCAGAATTGAACTTGCCCATACCTTACCAAGGCCATGGATTTATTTAGGCTATATCAATTCAATCAAAGGGCCTGAGATATCTTCGTCCGTTATGGAACGGAAGGGATACATCCTTTTTCACATTATCTATTAATGCATTATTACTCATGATGCACCCAACGTATCCTACCTCGCTGAGAAAAATGTGTCATCATAGTTTTCGTCAATACATCTAAGTGCGCGATTTGTAATACCCATTAATAATAATCTTAAAGTATAAGGATCAATACACACGTCTGTAGATCGGAACATCCAATGACACTATGAAATGTGGATTTCCTACTGGAGGGTCTTGTTCTCATAATATCCTCCTGGATACTACCAAGGGCGCACACCATGAGAAGGTGCCTCAAAGGTTTTTGAGTCATCACCCCTAATGACTTGTATTATTTGTGTCCCTCAAATAATATCATTCGGTCATAGAACATACATTCAAGAATTGTGTTATAGAACTTCCAGGTTCTCATCATAGCAGGGATCCGCTACGAACCTTTAATGCAACAGCTATCCTTAGGACATTATCACATGACATTTCACGCAGAAGAATAATCAAGATGTGATAAGGCTTTTATTTAATGAATAAAGTACAAAGTAGTTGGTTCTAGACCACCAACTCGAACATATTCCCCATCCGGCGATGAGAGAGAATTGGAGGAACCTATCTCAGACAAGACATCTTGTCAATCCAATCCTCTATTAGTTGGGAAACTCTCTTGTTTACTTCTAGTGTGCTCAGTTTGGGTACTTTATGTCTCCTTGTCATCATCCTACGAAGGCTTTCCGTCAGTCTGGCCAGTTGGGAAAATTAGAGAGGTCCTGCTAGCGGCATCATCAGCAGGAGTCTCTACCGATGGATGTCAGCTTCTGACTCCAGGGCAACAGATGCTTTAAGACATCAGAGCTCCAGCCACAGGTTTCGGAGTAAAGCGCTTCACGCAGTCAAGAATAGTTGGGTGTGGGGCACATTGGTCTAATTTTAGTTTCCAATGCTGAAATGGGGACGGTCTGAATTTCCCTATTGTAGCTCTCCCGTCATTGAAGTTCCTATTTTTCTGTAAGAGGCATAAAAGTTTCCTTTTCTTTTCACGGTCTTTTTTCTTTGAATATCCCACTATGGTTGTAAGAATGCGTGTTGATCTCATCTTTTCGGTAACTATAGTAGTTGCGCCTCCTCAGTGTGATCCATTTTGTTTTATTACATGCTCGTTTTGGAGATGCTCATGTCTTGTGGAAATTAACGCGTGCATGTCTGGTTCGCCTTCTGGTTAGGGGTTTTTGCTATAAAAAAACCCCTCCAATAAGGCGGAGTATGGGCCAGTGTAGAAATCACTTGTGTAGGTCAACCCGTGTTGTCGGGTTCGTGATTTAGAGTTATGTCTGTATTGCTCAAAGTAAATCGAGAATGCCCACACGGGTTCCGTTTTGTTAGGAAATTTTTAAATTGTGGGGAGACAAAATGCGGGTCTTGCTGGAATCATCTCTTTTGTCGGTTGGTTAAACGTAGGGAGCTTGGATTGTAAATCAATTGTTAGATGTTTGAATGATTTTGTCAGTCATCTTGGTTTGGAGAACCAATGTATGACATGAATCATAATATGTTGGGGAGACCACCATAGGATGAACTTATGGAAGACCTCTACTTCCAAAGTGCGCTTGGTGGAGCACCCCCTTACTTCTGCTCAGCCCAACCTCGACTATGATAATTGGCTAGCTCGGGTAGTGGGTCACTGGATGAGTGTTATTGGAGATCTTGAGAGGCCCCGATGATCCCTATGTTAGGGGTCGGGGTGTTCCATGTTGTAGTTATGTTTGTAGGTGATTTCTTTGTCGTTGGCTATTCTGCTTGGATGTTCTGGTTTTGATATATTTGAAGTTCATATCATGGGTGTTTCGAATTCTCGGTCTCAGGGCGATTGAGTTTTGGTTTTAAGTATCTTCGTGTTCTTGCATGAAATCCTGGGTTGACCCGGTCTTTGAGGACTTTATGGGTGTAGAAAGTGTCATGGTGGGGTAAATTGCCACACCCTGACCAGAAAATCCTTTTAATTTAATTATTTTGGGCTTCCCTTATGAGATGATGTTCGAACCATGGTTTTTTCAGAAAATTGGGACCTTATAGGGGTGTGAAGGTGTACGCGTGACCGTGTGTACTGACCAACTTTAATAAGAGAACGTTTTATTTTTAAATTTATTATTACATGGTCGCGCCACCAGACGCATGCTTGCGCACACGACCGTCCGTGGTGTCGAGCCTCAGTTAATAATTATATTATTATTTTGGTTGGTTTAATTATTGTAGTTTTTTATTATTATTATTAATATTTACGTTAATATTTTAATGAGGTTATTATTATTATAATTGTCATAGTTAATATTTTAATTAATTTGTTGATTTTGAATTGGGGTTATAATTGTAAAATTATCAACTTATTATTATTAACATCCTTGTTTTTATTTGTACTGCCAGTTTTATTTATTTATTTATGATTTCAAAGTAGTTTAGGATTTTTCTTAATTCCCATTTTATTCTTTTTCCCATTCTTTTTATTTTATTCTTTTTTTTATTTTCATTGATTTTTTTTATTTTATTTTTTTTCTTGTTCCTCTCTTACTTCCCCTCTTACCCGTCATGTACAGTAGACCCCACCCCCCAATTCGCGCTGCACTTCCACTCCTCCTAAACCTAACCGACACCTTCTTCCCTCCGGCGGCACTGACAAGCTACCGTTGCCTCCCATCGGCCCTGCG
This sequence comes from Viscum album, assembly GCA_963277665.1. Lineage (NCBI taxonomy): Eukaryota > Viridiplantae > Streptophyta > Magnoliopsida > Santalales > Viscaceae > Viscum > Viscum album. Next base: position 1,033,327,164 of record OY728130.1, read on the forward strand.
CCACCGCAGTCTCGTGTCGAACACGCTCTACCCCTTCCTCACACCAAACCCACTCAACCCCTTCCTCGCACAGAATCCCCTTCGCCCCTTCTCACCGGACCGGCTCGCACCCGAGCTGCAGACTCCCTCTCGGCCGGACCACCCTGCGGATCTCTCCGTCGCGACAGCCCTCTGCTGCTACCCACCTGACCTTCTCTGGCGCACCAAACCACACCCACACCCCCCTATATCGACACTTCTATTCAGAAAAGCTCCAACCAGTGAAACTCACCTCTGGGAACCCATCGCCTCACTCGGCCAACCTCCCGCATCACTGTAGCAGGTGTGTTATATCTCGATTAGTTGTTCCTTCTATTAGGGAGGATTTTGATTTATGTTTTGGTGTGGAAATTGGTTCGATCATGATGTAATTGGTCTGTTTGTTTTATTTTGATGATTAATTGTATTGGTTGTGGTGCGATTGTCATGTGGTAGAGTTTACGCACCACGTTTGCGATGTTTCTATACCGAAGGAATGTGTTTATGAATATATGTGTTGTTTGACAAATTAATTTTCATGTTTAATTATTTTTTTAGGTTCTTTAATTTATTTTCATTGTGAAAATGTGTTATTTAAATTTTAGGCACAATTTGATGTGAAAATTGACGTATATTTGAAGTGGATTTCTGGTTTTGAGTTCAGTTGTGCAATGAAATATATATATATATATATATATATATATGTGTGTGTGTGTGTGTGTGTGTGTGTGTGTGTGTGTATGTATGTATGTATGTATTCCTTTTATTTACACACTTATAATGTTTAGAATAATTTGATTTATGTGCAATTACCTTAATATGAGTCCTTCATGTGAAATATTGTTATTTTGTTTGTGAAAAGATTTTTGTGTTTATTGTTAATAATTTATAATTTTGAATAATTTTTTAATTATTTTCAATGTTGCGAATCTAGTTCTGCTTGAGAGTTGGGTGAGTTTGCTTTTGCTAGTAATGTTTTTATGCATTGCATATGAAACATTTCCGTGGAAGAACCCATGCTGAAATGTTTATCAGTGTTTTTTAACTATTCTTTTCGTCTATTAAAATGTGTGTAGGATATAGTTTGTGTTTTGGTTTTTCATCTTAGCACTTTTGGTTATAGAAAGGATTTTTTGAGTGTGTTTTGGGTGTAAACTTTTGATGTGCTATTTTGAAATGTTTTATAACATGTTTATTTGTTTAATCATTTTATTTAATTATATGTTTAGTGCAGGGTCCTTGCATTCAAGGTTTGACTCATTGGAAACAAAGACCTGCGTATATGTGTATGCATCATAATATATATGCATGTACGCGAAGTGGTCTTGAGATTCCTTTGTTAGAAGCGACGTGATTTGTGGTAGGTCCCCTATGCCCTAATCGTTAACTAGAATTTCCATTTCTGCTTGATGTTTCTTAAAAATATTTCCTTTTTTATGTTAAATCCATATGCAATATATATATATATGGTTGTGGTTCTTAAAAAGTTGTTTCAAAGGGGTTGAACATGAAATGGGTATTTCAAGAAGTTTGGTGGCCTTTCTTTCAATTTTTTTGAAAGTGTAACGACATGAATTATTTGTATAAAGGGGTTCCAAAGTGATTTAAAAAAATGGGTTTTGATGAGAATACAAGATTAAAAGATGGTTTGACCTCCTTAAATGTATTACTTCATTTTATGTTTGGTTTTCATCTTGTTTTATATATATAGTACCTTTATGTGTTCTAAAATGATGAATACTCCTTCTAAAGTGACGAGGCCCATTTGGCACTTTATGATTTGGTTTTCAAAAATAGAAAACCCCTCTTGAGTCATTCCCCTTAATTTGAAAATAAAATGTGATGCAAGTGTTAATGTGCGGTTTTTGATATGTGCCTAGTGAAAATGCTTGTGTGTGGTTGTGTGATGTAAAGTGGGGGAATGCGCTTAAGGAGGGAGAGCGGTGGTGAGAGGTTGAATAGGTTTTAGATAAAGAAAGTGTTATGTACTTGTTTGTTTACTTGATAAAGAAAACACACCATCATTTTAAATGGAGCATAATGGGAAACCTGGGTATCTAGGTGGGTGACCAGGACTAGTACGCTATATGACACGGTATGGGTTCGTCCCGGTTCCTCTAACAGGATTGACACAACAACACTAACTAAACTTATGAATTTCTGAGGGTCGTGGTCTTCTAAGCCATGTTTTCTGAGGTTCATAGCCTTCTAAGCCACGTTTCACTGAGGTACGAGGTTTCTAAGTTCCCACTTGTTCTAGCTACCAATAGGGATTACCCACAGTTCTCATTTTCGACATGCTTCTTGTGATGTAAATTTATTTCCAGTTTTTTCGCACTTGATGTCTTTTTTGTGAAAGCCATATTTTAATCCAAACCGGTTTCTTCTTATTTTTAAATGTTAATTCATGCTCAGAATATATTTTAAAAATGTAGTGGGAGTGAAATTATTTACTTGATAATGAAAAATCGTTACTTGAAATCGAAAAGAGGGAAAAAAAATATTTTATTATATCTTATTTTAAAACTGGCATAATTGGATTTCTAAATAAAGGCAGGGGCATAGGACGTGGTTACATTTTAGAATTCCTACAGAGCATCTCGGTGCTCACGCCTACGTTACTTTTCAGTTGTAGGTTTCAGTCTTTAATCACTTTTGGGAGCAAGTGTAGTTGACGTATCGTGGTGATCCACGTGATAACCTGAGGTATGTCACGTTGCTTTGTTTATTCCTTTTTCCACTGTCAAGTTGCTTTGTTTATTTTCCTTTATTTATCTTATTGTTCAGTTTATGTTCATTTATCTTCGTTAGGGGCCAAACCATTCCCAACTGGTTTATTTTGATGCCTGACACTAGTTGTCAGCCCGTGGGGATCGGGAACGCCCTTCGGGCCATGTCGCGGACCGGGTCGGGCTCCAGGTCGGATGACGACCCAGCCTTGTTCGTTACATAAAGTATGTGTATTCTAAACTTATGTAAGTGTAAAAAAATGCTATGTAATTATAACCAATTGTCATGTAAGGTTAATCTAATGTTATATAAGGGTATCCTAATGTTATGTAAGGGTAAAACAATGATAATTTATTGTAAAACTAGAGTTAACTGAGGGTAAAACATAATTTAATTATTGGTAAACTAATGTTATATAAGGGTAAATAATAGTTACGTATAGATAAAAAAATGCATTTCATGGGTAAATTAATGTTGTAAAAGGGTAAGAATAAGATTTTTAATTGTAAAAAAATTATTTAAGGGTATAAAAATGTTATGTGATGGTAAATATAAGTTATATAAGTGTAAATAAAAATATTGTAATGTTAAAAAAACATAAATATGTTAATTTATTGTAAACTATTATTATGTGAGGGTAATATAATGATAATACAGGGTAATCTAATGTCATATAAATAAAAAACAATATAATAAAAGAATGAAAGAATATAATATAAGAGTAAATTAATGAAATGTATGAGTAAATAAGATAATTATGAGAAAAATAGATTTATGTAAGGGTAAAAATGTTTTAAAAACATAAAACTAATGTTGGGAAATGTTAAATATAAATTTAATAAGGTGAAAAACTGTTGTTTGAGGGTAAATAAAAGTTACAAAAGGGTAAGATAAAGCATTGTAAGGGTAAAACTATAGATAAGTAAGTAGAAAACAACATTAAATAATGTTAATCTAATTAAAATTTAAGGTAATTAAATATTAATTAAGGATAGACTAAATTTATTTATTGGTAAAACTAAGATAGGTTATAGTAAATTAAATTTGATTTAGGATAAAGTAAAATTATAATATTGTAAAAAATAGTCAACTATGTGTTTTAAAAAGTTTAGAGTGAGTAAAATTATTGTTAAGTATGGGTAAAACAATGATAGGAAAGGTTAAACGAATTTTATTTAAATTTAAAACATTACGAGTGAAAAACCTCATTATGGGTAAAACTAAATATATTCAATGGCTATATAATGATAAGTAAGGTTAATCTAGTAGAAAGTAAGGGAAAAACAAATTAAATTACATGTTTCTATATAATAACATTAATATTACAATATTTTTAAAAATGTATTAAACATTATATTATTATTTTTATAATAATAAAAATATTTTACAATTGATAAATATATTTTAAATGACATATGTATTGATGATTATGAATTATTTTATCAATATACTATATATATTCATATATAAATATATTAAAATTAATCCTCATTTATATACATACATCTATGTATGTAGATTCGAGGATTATACATATAAATATTAATACATTTTCACAAACATGAATACATATATATATATAAAGATTAAGATATGAATATATATATATATATACATGATTTAATAGATATATTTTAATATTATTACATTTATACATTAATATATAAATATATTTTAATATAATATAAATACATATTAATTTAATTTTATTCAGATACACATTTATAACATTTTTTAATAATACATATACACATTAATTGATATATAAAGAAACACAACTATACATATACATATACACATTAATGTGTTAATATAATAATATACAATATGCAAAATTGTTAATATATATTTACTAATTTATATAAATAATATGCATATATATATTAATAATTATTATATATGATATTTACAAGTATGAAAAAAATTATTTATTCACTACACATGAGTGCACACACACATACACACACACACAGACACACACTAAAATTATTTATATACCAATATAAAGACATGAATATATATCAGTAATGAAAAAATATAATAATTTATAACTGTAAAAATATAATTAATTTTTTATTTGTAGAAAATTAATTATATTGATCTCTTTTGGTAATATCATATGGAGAATCTCCTATGGAAAATATACTATTAATGATTCATAAGAAAAATATCCTATAAGAAATTTCATTAAGGAGATTCCCGAGAAAAATAACTAATGGGTGTTTCAGAAGAAAAATATCCTATGAGATAATTAAAGGAGTCTAATATGATAGAATCATAGGGAACATATCTTGTATAAAATCTCTTATGGGTGATTCACAAGACAAATATTCCATCGGGAATCACATGTGGGAGATCCCTTGAAAAAATATCATAGGGAAAAATTCTAGTGAAAATCATATTTGGGTGGTTTTCATTGTATGTTTTTATATGTATGTATACTTTCGTATATGTATGTATTTGTACATGCATTGCATAAAATTGTACATAATGTTACATATCTATATTTTCATGAAATTTTATTCATATCTATCAATCTATGTGTATTAATATTAATATATTTATATATATACTTATTTGTAAATATCTGTATAAATTAATGTATGTAACACAAATCTAGATTAATTCACATATTTTTATGCATCACATACATATATCAATATATATATATATATATATCATTATATAACAATTTTTAAGAATTTAAAAACCCACAAATTTCAATAATTTAATATACACAATCACACACACACACACACACATATATATATAGTATATTATTATATTGTAGTATAATTAATACATTGTATAGAAATTTTATAATTATTAAAATATACCTAAAATATTTTTGTGAGTATTTATAAGTAATCAAAAATGTAGATACTGGTTTATTTTTAAATATACATATATATATATTATAGTTTATTGTTATATTGATATAACATCAATATTATATATATATGTAAGTAATAATTGATAAAAGGCTCATAAAATGTTTTTCCTATAAGTATTTATAAGTATATATAATGGTAAACACAAACTTTTTTGTGTGTATATATATATATAGTATCGTTAGATTGTTTTAAGAAATATACTATAAATATCCACCGTAATATTTGGATTTCCATTTGGGGTAGTAAATTTACATTTTGTCCACTACTTATGTAAAAATACATTATATATATATATACATATATGTGTGTCATACATGAAAATTAAAATATTTATATATATCTACATATAGGTATAAAAAACATCATTAGAATGAATAGTGTATATAAGAAAATAAAATACACATTAAATTTCTTCTGTAAAATTAATGTTGTATGTATAATTATAAATATTGTTACACATAAACATTTTTATGTGATGTTTTTATGTAATAATGTAAATATTCCATTACTTATATATGTATAAATAATTTTTTAAATACGTATATTTATATCTGGACCCAAACATGATCATAAAAATAGTGTAATGTAGTTATATAGCCATATATTTGTAAATAAAAATTGTAATATTTATTTTTAAAATATAACTAGTATATTCAAATGTATATATGTACTTGTATAAATTCACACACACACTAACATTCTTATTAATTTCATTAAAAAAAATTATATGTTATTTTTAGTGTTTTTTATTATATAAAAATACACAATATGAGTTAGAAAATACAATATAATATTTCAGTATAATTATATATGTGTATATAAAAAAATAAATTTCCAATTATTATATCATTTATAGGTCTAGAATTTTAGATTTTTATATAATGATAAAAATAGTATTTCCAGATTAATAATTCATCATAAATTTACAATAGCTTATTAAATAAATATGTATAATATAAAATAATGTTTTCATGGAGGTGATATTATATCAATTGGGTTTTGGTAGTGGCATGTGGGGTTTGTGTGAAAAAAATATATGATAATAATTTTATTTTTTTTATTTTAAAAAATAATGGTCTACAGGGCTTTTTTGTTCATGTGTTGATTTCATAAAGGATAAGTTTATCATCTATTTCAGGTGTGAAATTAAGAGGATTCTTATCCCTATAATGGGGGATTAATTTTATGATCACTCATGAAAATAAATTGGAAATATTTACTTTTTTATAATATAACATTTTCAACATTTGAGGTGGAGGAGTAAATCAATTAAAACATTCTTTTTTAAATAAAGGTTATGGTCATAAATTATTTTATGTAAACATTTTTTTTAATAAATACACAGATTACCCCCACCTAAATATCATGTGATTTTATGATAAATGTTTTATATTTTATATTTTCAAATTTTAAATGGAATGAAATATAGAAATAATGGAAACAATAATTCACCACTTCACTTTAGAATATGGTATATTTAAAAATAATAAATTAGAATATTTTACATTATTTATATATACTGTAGATTAACGTAACATATCATTTCTTTATATGCCATTTAATAATAGGTATTTATCGTAGAAATTCACTAAGGGAGTAAACTATAAAAGTGGATAATAAGGTATGCTAACTAAAAAAATTATATCTATTCCAAAAGGAAATTACTGCAATGTATTGGGGTGGTTCATTCTCCCAACCTTAATTAAATTATATCCTCACAATTTAAAATTTATCTTGATAATTATGGGATTTATATTTTAATGAAATTATTATTGAAAACCCAACATCATAAAATAGTTTTAATTACTCATACTCTCAATAAGAGAGAATGTCAATTAAATCAGTCATATATCTCTGTTCCTGAGTAGGTGGACATTGGTGGAAATGGAAATGTGGATATGGAAGACAAATTTAACTGTCATGTTCTGATAGAAAGTGTTACAGATCTTGGTTATTTGAAAGTTAAAAATCATTTGGTCATAGATCTATGATGGTCTAAATGTATATTTTATTCATTGGGAACGAAGGTACTTAGACAACAATTTTTTTCAAAATATTTTTTTTTGAGTTGAGTGATTATTTCACTCTATAATAATTTAATTTTCTATAAAAATAATATATTCCATTGATTATCCCATGGAATATTTCTACATCGTTTCATAGAATATTATACCACATATTTTGAAGTAACACATTACCCTCTAAAATCTAATCTAATGATCATCACAATCCATTTTATATGTGGATAACTTCTTCGATAGACTATGATCCAATCACTTCTAAATGAAAGTCACTGAACATCCAAAGTGAATATATTATTTTCCTTTAATCAGCATGATGTAGCTAAAAGGTTTCTCATTCCGAACATGTGAATAACAATATAATATATCCTCTTGAAATATTTTAATACCCAAAATTACCATAAAACCATATTGGAAACATGAATTATTACATATACGTAAGTAAAAAAAATCTTTTGGATATATTACTTAAATCCAGTAGTGTTGGAAACTCCATCAGATATCGAATTGACCACTTGTCAACAATTAATTTTTGAGGTAATAAGTAGTCAGAATGTCTCCAAATAAATAATTTCATCTTAATTATCTTATCATCAAGAAAATATTAAGGTTTTTCATCCCCTAAATAATGTATTTTATGAAAATTAGAACTCTCAACTGAATAACTTCTAAGTACCATTAAATAAATAGTCTCAAATCATTAACAAAAATACACTACAGTTTAATCCTCATATATTCTATAATTATTTTAACCAGTACGTTGCTGATAAAATACTCAAATGAAATAATTCTTGATCAAGTATATTAATCATTATTCTTCATCTGAGGTTGTATCATAATTTCATCACTATCTGAAACATCATTTGTGGTTATTGCATAAACGCTTGGGACATTAATATTCCTAGTGTCCCATCTCATTGAAGTGGAATAATTGACCATTGGAAGGCTTTTTCATACCGTTAAAATCATGAACATGGTGTCATTTTTCTCCACACTTCTAATAAACTATCATTACCTTCAATAATATTCCAATGTAATTCTTTACATAGTTATCACATGTGTGAAAATCATTAATTACCCTCTTCTATTTATAATTATTTTTATCTAACATCCTCTTCATCACCTTAAAATCCATTGGAATTACATAATTATTTACTAATCTTGTTAAAACATGATAGTAAATCCCTATATTATGATAATACATGGAACACAATTTCTTTCTCAAATGATTCATTAATACAATGAAAGATATTATATTTCAGACACTTTATGTTAGATGCATTGGTGGAGTTCTCAATTGTTTCTACTTGGAACCTTTTCAAAATAATTAAATACACTAGATTTGATCATAAATTTATGAATATTATATAACTCTAAAAAATTAATAGTACATTACCTAAATTTATGCATCGTGAATATTAAAATCATAAAAATTTGATACATTGGGAAAAACATTTCTTACATTTCCTTCATAATGGTTGGTAAATGAAATGTGAATTATCCTAAGACTATAACCTGGGAGTTTCAAAATAGGTTAATATTATGTAACATTTTCATTTAGAAGGTTACCCCGAGTCAGGCCTAGAACACCTTGTTAGATTTGTTACTCCTATGTACTTCTGTGCTAGAACCACATCCACTTGTAGTATCCAAACATGGTTGAATTTCTAGTAATTACCAAATAATTGAAAATCTACCAAAAATTTAGGATATTTGTCTAAACATATCCTCAATTTTTTTCATAGTTTTTTGCTCTATAATCTTGTTTTTCTAAATTTAGTTTCCAATGATGTTTCTAAACATCCATTGATTCCAACTATAATTCCTTAACCACAAAATCAAAGAGCCGGTGCATTATTACAATACATATCCATTATTACAAGGAAGGAAATCTTGATGAACCACTAAGTATAACAATCTTGGAATTAAATATTATATATGTGATACCCATAATACATTTTGGAGATAAAAATTACAGAATAGATATATAATGAAATGATATAAACTACATCCTTGAAATATTATTATATTTTTTACTCTTATTAACATAGAGAAATGAAACATAATTAAGGTAGCTCAGATGCTCATTTATGGTTAGTAAAGATGAAGAAATAATAAATAAATTGAAATAAATTTACATGGAAAGGTAAAAAAATGATAACTCATGTCATTCAAATAACTAGATAAGAAAAAATCTATATGGAAATGTAAGTATCTAAAACACATGCCATGAAATTGGTGAACATGAAATGAAATGTATTCATAGATATGTTAAGAAATTTTTTTTTGATCAACAATAACTAAAAATAAATGACGGATATGCTCAATTATTGGATTCCATGTTTCCTAGGTACATGGAACCGATATCGTCCCGACCTCTCACAAGATAGTTTAACTATCGGGTAAAAATCCATATATGTTGGCCAACTATTTCATTTCATGAGACCATAGATGCAATGAGGACCTTAAAATTACAAGTCCCTAACTCATATCATTCCAATATATTCTTATTGTAAAAACAATGTGAAGGGTTTTCACCAACTAATTCTTCCCTTGAGACTACCGATGCATCAAGGAGATTTCACTCACTGATCCACAACGCGTAGGACTTTCCTTATAAGGTCCCCAACACATGTCTACCAGTTCAAAGCATTAATCATATTGACTTATTAAATATATAATATTCCTTAACATATATCTATATTTAATTAATAATATGTATTTATAAACAATACCTTAGAAGATGATAATAAATAACAATTGTCATCGACATTAAATAATTATTTAGGAAGAATAATATTAAAAAATTCCAATGAGTCCCATAAAATTTTGAAAAAATTAGATAATAATTAAACATTAATGAAATAAAACATAGAACAAAATTAGATTATGTTGATTCATGATACAAAATGTAAAATAAAAATATATACACAAAATAAAAGTGAATTGGTGCATAACAAAAATTATGCCACAAGGTAATGTAAATTGAGATGAAATCACTTACCTTATCCTTAAATTTTTTTTTGGTATTTATCCTCATTTATAGTGGTTTAATATATATCACTATCTAATTATATAACCATTATAATGTTTATAATATCATATAATAATTTTATACTATCATTTATTACCAATTTATTTACACTTTTTAATTATTTTAACAATTTCGAGTGTCAATTGCCTATTCTTTCAAGTATATTTTGACATGTTATTTGGTGATCTTATTAAATATATCATGGATTAATAATATATTTAATGTAACCATGAATAATATTTATTATATATTCATTACATATGTTTTTAGAATAGTCTATAATATTTGGATATTATAAATGAAGTGCACCGTTCATGGAGACTGTATGTCGTATGTATGCGTGAATGCTATTTTCATTTATTTGATGAATTTAAAAATTTAAAAGTAAATGATAAATAATTATTTTATGATTATTAAATAATATATAATTATAAATTTTACATATTTTCCTTTATATAATAATTTATATGTTCCATGTATGGCATGAATGAGTCATGTTGATTTGAGGGAGTGGTTCTCCGCTTTTCTTCAAACAAAATTATCATATTTACACAACTTTGAAAGAATATTAGTATGCACTAAATAAAATTTACTGAATTTTAAGACATTATAAATAATATATATATATATATATTTCATCATAATATCCACCATGAGTGGTGGTAGGGAAAATTGAACAATCGTCATTTCGTGAGGTGGTAGTTCACCGTAAAGAGAAACAATATGTTTGTTACACATTATATGGTGGTGTGAATATTTGAAGGTAAAAATATTCTCATAAAAACAACCTATTATATTTATTATACTGTTTTTTTGTTTAATAATAGAATAATAATATTATATCAGTTGGATAATGAAAATGAAACTAAAAGAATGTGAGAATAGATTACCTGTTAATCGGGTTACTTATTTTGGATTATACAGTAATGATTTCATGGAATTATTTCCTCCAAAATCTATGCTTCTAGGTAAAGGGTAGGGATGTTGAGAGAATATTTTGTCTGTTATTGTCTGAATGTATTTGGTTCTATAAGTGAATGGAATGGGTAGAGTTTGTGTCCTTCTAAAGGGAATTGGGAGTGTCACTTTTGTAAATACCAAAATGCATTCATTAGTGGGTGGTATAACATACCTAAAGATAGCCAAAAATGGATAAATAATCGATTAATAGAGAATTATGGTCTATAAAAACCTCATACAAAAAAATATGTGTATTTTAATATCTTGGTTTGTTACCTTCTATGATTTCTCAATTTTATAACTTTTTTATTAAGGAATCTTGTTTCTAATCAAATTAATTTATCAAAATAGAGTTAATTAAACATATATTTATAATAAAATAATGATAAACTGAATTATTATTATTATATATAAATTATGAAATTAAATTCCCACATTTTTAACAAAGTAAAATTAAAACAAGAGCATGTGACATTATAAAACACTACTTCATCACAGACCATGATAACATTGTTTTTATAATATAAGGGTCAATATGTTAATTATAAAAGCATAATTGGTCGATTAAAATTTGATAATTTATATGAATTAACAGTTATAAATAACATGGAATATTATAGGATATTTATTAATTTATATTCAGTTAATAAGATTGATTTATTTTAATGTAACAATAATTTCAATTTTTACATTATTTATTTAATGTTATTTTTAAAATATAAATATTTTACTGTAATTATTATATATTAGATTCATAAGTGTGTAAAAATATATATTCATCTAAAAATGTAAATAATGACAATAATTACATCAATTATATTTACCTTTGAAATTTATAGAATCATTTATTTTTTAAAATTATTATCTAAATTATCACTACATTGGAGTTTATTATGCATTTTAATTACCTAAACCATCACTAAAAATTATTGATAAATTATTATGATAAAAATAACCAACATATCATTATTAATTATATATATAACCTAAAATATGATATTTTTTAAATATCTCATAGTTTTATAAGTGTTAAAGGTAATGCAAGCTCCCTTATTGTCCTTTTTCCTTAATTACCCTTTTATATAAGGCACTTCCATTAAATAATATCCATATAACACATGTATTTAGAACAATGTGGTTTAATGGTAAAATAATTTGCAGAAAATGGAATTTGGGCATGTTTAAATGTCATTTTGGTCCACAATATTAATATTTAGTCCTTTCTAAATCTTAATCATACCCTAATCACCATACAGAATTTTAATCACATGCACTTATAAAGTTGGTCAAAAATTTAAGTTGATCTTATTTATCCAAAAATATCATCCAAATTACATTTTTATATTTAAAATTTTCCTAAATAGAATCACAAATGTTGTAATATTTATATTAACTCAAATCCCATGGACTGGGTGAAATAAAGGGTTTTTAAAGTAGAAAAACGTTCGAATGTTTGTTAAATTTTCATATTCAATTTCATTGTAAAATTGTTTCTATAAAAAAATTGTTTAAATTGATGTATAATTGATCTAACGTGACTCTAAAAAATATCTAAAATATAATTTAGCTGTAAAACATATTTAAATGAAATTTTTTATTAAATAAATTTCTCTAATTTTCACAATTCATAAAAATGAAATATCTTAGAAAAATCCCAAAAACACACCTTAGGCTAATTTTGATATTATGAATTGAAAAATGATTTATATTATTAAAAATAAAATTTATAAATGATTCAATATTTTGTTTTAAAATAGGTTTTCTATTACAAGGTGATAAAAATCAGTCATCCGTGTAATGAATGTTAATTCAATGATGTGTGTAGTGTAAGTTTAAATTTCTGTATAATGAATGATAAAAAAGTATTTTAATTCAAAAATGAAAATTTATTATTTTATTGGGTGACTTAAATATCACCACATTAATGATATGTCATCCTCCCAATTTAGCATTTAACAGCGTTGTCATGGGATTGATATTTGAATGTAACTATTATTGAAAACCCAACATTGTAAATATGGTTAATAATATATCATCTTAATAATAGTGAAAGGAAATTAAAATGGTCATATATTTCTATTCCCGATTAGGAGAACATAGTTGTAAATGGAAACATGGATACAGAAGCAAAATGTAACCATCATGTTATGATATTGAGTTCTTTAGAACGTGGTTAGGTGAACGTTAAAAATCAAAAGTCCACATATCAATGATGAAGTAAGAGGCCATTTTATTAGTCGGAAATGACGTTACATGAAAAAAAAATATTGTTTAAAAAACTAATTTTCTGGAGTTATGGAATCCCATAACTCTCAAATAATTTATGTTTTTGTAAACATAATCTTTTTATTTGATTGTTCCATGAATTATTTCGACTTAGTTTAATAGAACATGATACAACATATAGGGATGTAACAGATAAATCTCTTCCAATGATAAACTTAAACCAATTTATAAATGAATAAATTTTGCAATATATTATCATTAAATATCTTCTAAATGGAAGTAATTGAACTTCCCTAGAGAATTAATTATTATCCATTAATTGACATGTAGTACATCAAAATTTTTACCTTCCAAACATGTGAATAAATTCATCATATATCTTCTTTTCAATTTTTAATTATTAAAATTACCATAAAACCATATTGGTAACATGAATTATTCTTTATACATTAGGTAAAAGACTATTTTTTTGATATATTCCATAAATAAAAAAGTGAGGAACACTCCATCAGTGATAGAATAGACCACATTTTGAGAATTCATTATTAATTTCCATGGAATTAATTATATATTCAAATATATCATTTCCCCAAATTTATCATATCATTGGGAAAATATTATTCTTTTCTTTCCCTTATTCATGTGTTTTTTGCGAAATTCAAATTTATATTGAATACTGTTACTTAATACCATTGAATAGATGGTGTCAAATAATTAACAAAAAGGAAATGAATTAAGGACCTATTATATTTCATAATTCTTATAAATAATACATTTCTAATAATATTTTGAAATAAAATAATTATTTAACCAGTATATTAATCATTCCTCTTTATCAAAGCCATTTTCATAACTTCATCAGTATCTAATTGCATCATTTGGTGTATAATATTTTGATGGATGGGACAATAATTTTGATAGTGTCTCATCTCCTTGGAGCGGTAGAATTGAACATTATAAACCATTTTCATACACTTATAATAACAAACATAGTGTAATTTGTTTCCATACATTAAACAAACTCCCATTCCCTCCAAGAATTTACCTGGTTGATTATTTCCACAACTATCACATCTCAGAAAAACTTTCTTTCACTTCTTACATTTATCCATATTTTTCTCTACCATCACATTATTCCCTACAAATCCATAAGACTAAGAGAATTATTTAATTATCCTGTTAACACATGATACTTTTAATCAAATTATGAGAATACATGGGAGACTATTCCCCTATGAAATGTTTTCTTAGTACCATGAAAGATATGATCATTCTCAGTCTTTGTGTCACGTGAATTGTTGGAGTTATTATTTATTCTACTTGGCTCCAGTTTTGAACATTTCCATATAATATATTATCTCATAAAATTATGAACATTCAATAACTCTACACATTGTGTAGTATATGATATAAATATATGCATCATGAATCCTGGAATCATAAACATTGTCTACATTGGAGAAATCCTTACTTATAAATCGGTCATAATGGTAGGTAAAAAATGTGAATTATCTTAAGCATTACAACTTTTATTTTCATAAAAAGTGAATTGTAAAGACAATTTTCATGTACTAGGTTTCCATGAGCCAGTACCGAAACACCTTATTTGTTTTTCTACTTCTATTTACATTTTTTCAAGAACCTCCTCCACTTGTAGTATCCATATAGGGATGTGTTTCTAGTAATTAAAACACAATCATTACTCTACACAATTTCATGTATGATCTACGAAACATACCCTCAATTTCTATTATATGGTTGTACTCCCTAATCTAGGTTTTATAAATCTTGTTTCCATTTTTGTGGAAAGACATTCATTGATACCAATTGTAACTCCCTGACCCCAGAAGCCTAAAATGTGGAGAATTAGAACATTACATTGGCATTATTACAAAGTAAAAAAATCCTAAAAGGCCATTTATTTTAGAAGTCTTGGAAGTCCAAATTACATACAACATACCTATAAAACATTTGGGAAATATAAAATAAAAACATGTTATACAATAAAAATCCATATACTGCATCCTTGAAATTTTATTAAAATATTTCTTCTTTATAAGCTTGGGAAATGAATGATTATAAGGATAAGCTCAAATTCTCAGTAACGGTAATTAGAGAAGAAGAAATAAAAAAATAAATTAGAATAAATTAACATATAATGTTAAAAAATGATACAAAATTACATTCAAATTACATGATATGGCTAAATCATTATGTAATGGTAGGAAACTAATAAATATTCATTTGAAACAATGAATTGATAATGAAATGTATCCATAGATATGTAAAAACAAAATCTTATGGATGAATAATAACATAAAATATAGGAGGTATATTATTAGTTATTAGATGCCATGTATCCTAGGTACATGGAAGCACTTCCATCAAGAGCTTTCATAAGACATATTAACTATCAGGTAAAAAATCATCTATGCTGGCAAACTATTTCGTCTCAAGAGACTACTGATGCCTCACGAGAATTTCATTAACCGGCACCAAACCCATATCATAACTTTCAATTCTCCTTGGAATCTAACGCAATGTGTTCTTCACCAACAAATTCAGCCGATGAGACTATCGAGGCATCAAGGGCTTTTATTCACTGGTCCCCAACCCATAGGCCTTTCCAAAAAACGGTCCCCAACCCATGTCTTAAAGTTGATAAAATTATTCATGTGGAATAGTAAAATAAAAAATATTCTTTAAAAAATATCCAATTTGAATAATTATTATTAATTTATCAATAAATATTTATAGGAGGATATGTAATAACAAGGGTTGTCGATATTAAATCATTCTTGTGATGAAATTATATTTAACAATTTTAGTGTGTTCCATACCAAATTGATACCTCTAAATAATAATTCCTCATGAATATAATGCTACTGAGAACATTATTAGAATACGTATATTTAGGATACAACATGTAAATGTAAAATATATACACTAAATAAAAGTGAATTGGTTCTTGATTAAAACCCCGAGTCAAGGGAAAGTAAATTGAGAAGAAATCCATTACCTCAAATTTTATTTGTATTGTGTGGTATTTATCCCACATTATAGTGGTTTAAAATATGTCACTAATTAATACCTGAACAGTAATAATGTTTATAATAATACCTGTTTGTTAATATCTTCTCAATGAATGATGTGATTCATTCATAATCATTTGTCAATAACAAATAATAATGTTTATAATAACATTAATTAACATTTATTAACATTTATTAACTTCTTAAAAAAATTCATACCCGTTTTACATACACATAAATTCTATTTTCATATATTTGTTGTATAAAAATAATTTAAATTGTATGATAAATATGTATATTATAATTCCAGTATAATATCTATGTTATATATGATGCATAGGTTTATTAATATCATCTTTTATATGTTTTATATATGTCATGAACAAGTCATATCGCTTTGAGGGGTTGGTAGTCCACACATCCAAAAATTAAATTATCGTATTTACAGAAAGTGGAATGAATAAAAGAAAGTTCTATATAAAATTATATAACTATAATAAATTATAAATAGCATATATATCATATATATGTATATATATATTCCATCATAATGTTCACCATGAGAAGATGTAGGGGAAATTGAATAATCATCATTTCTTTAAGCTATCGTTCGTCATACATAGAAATAGTATGTTCACTACACATTTGATGGTAGTGTTTGTAACAGTAGGGTGAACTATTATAATAAAAACACCATATTATATTGAGATTATTTTTGGTTTTCTTTAATAAGATAATACGAAGAGTATAGGGGTTGGATAGTGAGAATGAAGCTAAGAAGCTTGAGAGAATATGTTACCTCTTAATAGGGTAACTTCTTTCAGTTTATACCAAAATGCTTTCATGGAAATAATTTTGCCCAAATTTCTGATTCTAGGTAGAGGGGGTGGATGTTTGGAGACTATTTGGGATGGTATTGTATAAACAAAGGTAGTTTTATTGGTGTTAGGAATGGGGAGTGGTGGCGGATTTTATTGGGAAGAGGGATTTTCATTTTTGTAAATAACAAAATGTATTCATTACCAGGTATTCTACATTACATGAAGTGACTCAAAAATGGAAATAATTGATTAATGGAGAATAATGGTAGATAAAACCTCATCTATATAATATATTTTGGTTCATTACCTTCTAAAATTCCCCAATTTTATAATTTTGGTATTTATTAAAGATTCTAGTTTTCAAATCAAATTAATTTGACCACTTAGTCTGAATGAAAATGAGATTTATTATGCTATAAAAAGCCACTAAATTTTTATTATTATATATAATTTATAAAATAAATTTTTGATGTGCATTTTAATTATCATTAAAATAAGTTCTTGTAATGCACTAAAAATATTCTTGAACTCGGACTGTGTTAACATCTTTTTAACAGTATATGTGTCAATATGTTAATTATTAAAGTATAATTGTTCTAATAAAAGACCATATTAATATTTATAGACCCATATAAATCAGTTTTAAGAGTATTTTATTTTTATTAATTTTAATTCATTCAATCCTATTCATTTATTTCAATGTAACAATAATGTCAATTTTGAAATTATTTATTTACTGTTTATTTAAAAAAACATATCTTATATTGATATTAAAATATATTAGGATTAAAGATCATTAAAAATATATATTCATCTATAAAAATAAATAATGGCAATAATTCAATGAATTTATATCATTTTTAATATTTA
Organism: Viscum album; assembly: GCA_963277665.1. Lineage (NCBI taxonomy): Eukaryota > Viridiplantae > Streptophyta > Magnoliopsida > Santalales > Viscaceae > Viscum > Viscum album. The sequence continues at coordinate 1,033,345,770 of OY728130.1, forward strand.
TAGTATCATTTATTTTTTTTAGTTATTGTCTAAATAATCACTACATTGGTGTTTCTGAAGCATTTTAAGTACCTAAACCATCTCTAAAAATTATTGATAATTTATTATCATAAAAATAACAGTTATATCATTCAGAAGGATATATATAATCTAAAATATAATCTTTTACATATATTAATGTATCAAAAGTGTTAAATGATGGTAATTATACCTTTTGTCTTTTACTTTACTTACCATTTTATATAGGGAAAATCCACTAAATAATATTAAAATAACCAATATATTTCAAACCATGTAGAGAAATTTTCAAATAATTGGAATCCAATGGATTTTTGGCAGGTTTCCAGTTTATTAAGGTCATTAATATTAAGGTTCAGTACCACGTTAAAATTAATCATACCTTAATCAATGTAATTAATTTTATTCACATTCACTAAATATATTGTTCAATAAATTAAAATTATCTTATTGGACCAAAAATATCATCCTAATTTTATCTATTTATTTTATGTTTGCAACATTAAAATCAAAAAATAAAGAAAACTAATATTAACTCTAATCCCTCATATGGTATGAAATAGTAGGTTTTTATGTAGAAGAACATTAAAAACATTTTTATGGTTTTATATTCGATTTCAAAGTAAAATTATTTCTAGAGAACACAATTTTTAAATTATATTTATAATATATCTAATGTGACTCTAAATAATTATAATATAGAAATTATCATTAATATTTATTTAAATGAATAGGATGTTATTAACTAAATTGTAGTAATATTCACTATTGATAAAAAAATTCAATTTTCATAGAAAAATACACAAAATTCACCATTAGCTAATTTAATAATTCTATATTGAGAAATGATTTTTATTTTTTATAATAAAATTATAAATTTGTCAAAATTTCGTTTTATAATAGGATTTCTATTAAAAAGAGGTAAAACTCGGTCTTGTGTGTAATACATGTTAATTTAGTGTCATGTGTAGCGTATGCTTAAATTTGGTTATAAGGAATTTTAAAACCATAATTATATTTATTAAAAACTTAAAATATTTCAATTTATTGTGGTGTTACATAATTCTCACTAATATTAAACAAACATTGAATAATAAATTAACATTTGTATTTATAATATTCTTCATGTATTCACCAAATACCATGTTGATGCATTTAATTAATACATTACAAAAAACAATTCAGTACTTGAGTAATAATAAATTAATTTATATATTGAAGAATGTTATTACAATGTCAACACTTGGACATAGTGGTGTGGAATACTATGTACTAAAAACACATTCACTAGAATTGTGTAGACTCCTGAATACGCTGTATTGTGTGACTCTGTAGTACCTTATCTCTATATGAGTTAATAAGATTCAGTGAACAAGTATAGAGTCTAGTAAACCTTCGAGGCCCCTATGGAGACAATGAAATTTCATATAATTGTCAACCATTCCTATATATGCAATATGTAATATGATATCATTGACTCAAAATATCTCATAAACAAGGATGAATGTATTGTGTAATCATAAATTCTTTCTTTATTATATTTTTTATATAACTGGACAGACAATCCTTTGAATACCTTCCAAATTATTTATTAAGGTACCACTATCTGGATCAACTAGAATCGAGATGTTACTTCAAAATCCCAGAAAAGAAAAATCCTTTATTTACCATTCATCAAATGAGATACCACTGATGATGCACCCATCAAAAACTACCTCTCCTCAACATCAATTATATGGTTTTTCCCTTCATCTATTTACATGATCAAATTATACAAATGGAAAATGATATCATGTAATGAGACAAAAGTACATGTTGATAGATAGGAACTACCAATGACATGTGAATAATGTGATGTTCCTATTGGTGGGTATGTCATTATGATCTCACCTAATAGATATAACCATGTGAGAATTTCATGAGAAGAATCATAGTTCATTTGAGGCCCCACCACCTGATAGTTGTTTATCGAATATGTCTAATTATTATGTTGTATTTAAACCATATGACCTATGATTATGATTAATTTCATAGTATATCTATGTTCTCATTATATCCTAGGAAATATTATAACATTTTGACGAGATAAATAATATTCAAAAATTACCATTTATATCATGGATTCATAAATATAATGAATAATATGGTAATTGTATAGTAGGCATAAATCATTGAATAAATGTAATATTAACTAAAAAAGTATTAATAAAGTATGTTATAGGTATCCCACTTTTACAAAAGTCTCTCTTGCCCCAAATACATCTTTATAACATTCCTTATTAGATTTAAAATGATAAGATCAAGGTTAAACTGTGTTATGGTGTTATTCATGGGACTACCATGTTTCCAGTAAATGGGAATTCTATAATCTTTAACGTTACCACCTTGGGAATGAAATCTAAAGAGATTATATCCTTGATTATATCACTTTTTACCATTTTTAAAACATTACATCGTAGCTAGAAAAAGGAGTAGTTTATCATTATTTTTATTATGATAGTAGTTTGTTTAATATGAATCATTCCATGAATTGTAACAAATGGTTTCATATTTTTTTCACTACTTCATTATCCAACTCAAAATATATGACACACTTGGTATTTGACGATATATATACCAATGGATTGAATGATACTACCATTATTATTACCTTAAAATGATTGTGATGTATAACTATATGAATTCTATTTTTGTGTCCCATTATGACTAGTATCTATTCCTCTCCATATACCTGGTATATACACTTTGTACTTGATCAATATTAATTGGATAGTTTTAACTATATTCCTTGCATTCTCTTGGATATAATTGATATTTGATTACTATAAAGATAATGTTGCCAATATAATTTCTTATCCATATCACGTCACCCAAGATTGCTCCATCACAGAAACACATAAGATAAAATGCCCTACATTATTCACCTATTATTCCCCTACGTGTCTTATTATATAGACATATTACATGTGACACTAGTTACAATTTTATCTCGAATTGTTCTGACATTTTTTCAATACTATATATATATATGTGTACTATTTAATTGGTATAAGAATGATTTATATAATCCTTAGTAGATATTTATCCCTGGAATATAGTTTTATACTTTATCCCAATCCCTAGATAGCTAGGTTTATTATTTATTATCTAACTGTAATACAAATAATTACATACCATAAGTTATCACAAATAATTCACATAGAAAACCATGATGATCCAACTATAATCTTGTATAAACACGATTGAATTCATTTAATATAAATATTTTATGTCCATGTTTCCTACATCAACCCTGAACTATATTTCAGTCACATTAACAATATATTTACATTTTATTGTTCCACTATCGAATTTTTGATATGTCTTACAGAAACCATCAATGATTAGTGGTCTTGACATCCAATTCTCAATAAATTGACCATTAAATGATTCTATGACATGTAAAACAATAATTGGTGTAGGCTTAATTACATGGTATTTCCAATATAACCATATTGATTCTATTCTTGTACGACCCATTTATATAATCACTGGAATACTATTCATCCATGGTGAATACAATACATTTACGATGTTTAAGGCCTTCCTACAAAGAATGTGTCTTTAGAGAATTATATTTCACATGATCCATTGGAAATTTTTTCAATTCCAACTACATTATAATTTGTTACATTCACAAAACCCATGATAATGATTCTCTCATTATCTAAAATAGGGATATATACCCTCTTATAGAAGTATTTTATATCACTGAACTATAATCATTATATTATAGTGTTTATATATAACCGTATATCAATATTAGGATATTATCTAATATATAAATTGTGTTTCTCTTAGTGCATGTTTGTTTTTACCCTAATATATGTGAATCTAAACATATATTCTTTTTACATAATGTATTTATATCATTGTATGATTCATATGATATAGAAATGTTGTAATAGTTTATATATGGTTATGGGATAATGCTTGTTTGTGAGTATCATGTCTCGAAGAAATGGAAGTCATTGGTATTCATATGTACCTCAAAATTGATTCTAATTTTAAATGCATCACGAATCTTATGTGTTTAAATATATGTGGGTTTTATAATTAATCCATGCAATGTAATATTTATTAATGTTAACATGTGATTCTCATTATTGATAATATTTACTTCCATAATATCTTTGATTGCGATGCGTTGATGTGTACTTAAGAATGACTACATGGGGGATTATAATCATCAAAGTATGTTTGGTCAAGATAATATTTACCATGTTATCCAAAATGAAACTCATATATTCTAACCATGAATATAACGTAATTCACTTTAATATATCCTAAACATCACTTCATCGAATCTTATGAAGTATATATACATCAAGATTGCCCTTGGAATATTTTAAGCACTCAAGGAAAACTAATTATAATATATCTGTGTCTTATATTTATTTATAAGTGTGTATTTATACATGACTAAATAAGTATATGTGTTGAAAATACCTAGGTTATTTAACACATATGAGTATGAATACCAGACTAGGTATATTCTTGAAATCCAATTAATGTTTTTCAAGACAAATAATATTCATCCAGAACTAGGTATTCACATATTATCGTATATATTAATCATGTACACTCATGAATCAAGTATTAAATATCTAAGGGCTGTGTTTGAAACACAATAATTAATATTCATTCAAAAATATTTAGGTATATTTCAACAAAAAATTATTGTTTTACAAGAACAAGTCACATGGAATTGAAATCTTTTTCTTATAACCATTGAAGTTGGTAAAACCCATCCATAGCAACATTAAGATCACACCTTGACATCTTGTAATTATACATGAATTCTATTATTCTTCAATTTACAAAAAAAATATAGAAACATATTTTGTCAAATACTAAATGAGCTTAAATAAAATATAATTGTTTTGATTAATATAATTTAAGGAGAATCTTATTATTGGTTCTTATACAATTTTCTATAGTTTCTCTACATGTGACCTATTGTGCCACATGAAAATTAAATAGCCTAATGTTCAATGAACCCCCTCTACATAATTTTTTTCATTTAAATATTTTGTGAAGGTTATTTTGGTAGTATATTGGTAGCCTTCCATTTTATTTTTTATTTTGTTTAGCTCTCTGTAATAATTAAATAGTTAAAATTATTTAAATTATAAAATTCTTGGAAGACCCATCCCAAATGATATTGAAGTGGTTTATCCACACTATTAATATGAATATTCTCTATGAAACTATAAAAATTGGGAAGATAGATGAAATATTGACATGAAATCAATGTTGATTACTTGACTTGAAACCTAATTCATTCATTCATTATGTTTTCACTTAATATTGAGTACATGAGGGCTATATAGTGTTACATTTATCAATTTATACATGATCAGTTTGATCATTATGTCATTGATTTCGTGCATCCCATTCACCATGAAAAATTCTCAGAGATAAGGCAATAAGGAATATCAATCCTATCTTTTGAAATTGATGTAATAGTTATTTAATAAACATAAAAATAATAATTCTTGAGTATCTTGTAAGAATATTTTTCATCCTCGCTAGCTCCCTACGGTGGTTGATCAGGTTGTGGGGTCTTCAAAACATATAATTTGATTTTATACTATAGAACTATGTGCATGATCCTATACAACTTTTTTAAATTTACACTGATGTGGACATGGTGTCTTTTTAATATGGATAGGATATTATATATAGTTTTACTTGTCATTTCCGTCAGAAAAGAGTATAGTAGAATAACACTTTTATCTTGATTATTGAATAGACATTACAAACTAATTATGTAAATAAATGTCTCTTGATATTTTATTAAACTCTAGAATTCATCTATACTAGAATATTTATAAACAATATTTTGAGTATCATTTGAAAATTATCCTTGAAACCTATCCTAGTAATCTATAGTAAATGGCTATTCCAGTACATATAGAGTTTCATGTTAGTCGTTTTTTTTTTGGAAAAACACAATAACATGTAGTTCCTTGATATATTGTGTTGTGTCTCAACATCGAATATCGTAATCATAATTTACTGAAAGAAATATTCTATAAATACAATGACCTTGATATTGTTATAATTTATGCCACATTTAGTTAATTTAACTCATCATTCTCGTAATAATTCCCTGGTTGTAGGTGACACCGTTATCATTGTATTATGAGAACCCCATACACCTAGTTGTGTTAAAATTTAAATAATAGAATACTATTTTGACATAAAATACCTTTGAGTGATTTTCAATATTTTCGACAAAGGTAACCCCATTCAGGTAAATATGTTTATATTATATTGTGTCATTTAAAACTAAAAATGTTATATTAGAACACATTCATAGTTTTGTAATTTATTTTTTTGTTAATTATTTTATTTGTTTCCCAAAATTATGTAATGCATAAGATAATAAACAACACATAAGGGATGTAAATTACCCATAAGGTCATTAGAATCTATTATAGTTTGATCCATTTACAGTCAATGGACAAACAATGACCTATTTGTATCATACCTGAGTGGAATAATGAATCATGATGCATCACACCCTAATAAAAATTTATAGTACCAGGGAATGCAACTAAACAAGATCAGATCAAAGCGTTGTCAGATACGTTGGGAATCAAAAGAAGACCTATACATAATTTATAAAAAAATAGTTTTTTTAACATAAAATTCACTAGATCACTCTAATAACAATTTGGGGAACTGGGGCTTGCAGTGGAAGCTGGTGTTTCATGAAATAGACTAATGAACCCGATATCTTGATTACTGAGCTAGTCATGACATATCATAAATGGCGTTCCTGGTGTGGACATAGTTTACATAGTTTTTTAAAATCTATATAAATAATTTTTTTTTGGAATTTAAATATTTATTTTTTCTCATTTTACTATATATTAACACTTTTTTATTTTTATTAAAAAATTTATCAATTTATCAGTTTTATAATATTTCTTGTATTTTAAGCCTTTTAAATATTTCATGAATATCTTACACTAATAATAGTCTAATAAATTTTATTCAGTATTGTGTCTTGGCCTTCATATTTAAAACTTTTATTTTTTATTAAAATAATAATTAAAATCATTATTTCATTTAAATAACATACATTTTAATTTATCATTTCATGTATTTATTATTAATTGAAATAAATAAATCAAACTTTTAGATTCCATTAATCAATTCAGTAATTATAAATTTATGTTTTTTTAAATTCAACATAATTATTAAATAACTAAATAATTATCTATATACATTAACTAAGTTAATTTGTTAATGTAACTATTTAAATAATCTAACATTGTTATATAAATGTGTGTATTATATAAATTAAGTTTTAATAATATAGTGCATTATTAATTTTAGTTTTAGTTTACTACCAATTTAATTTTTATAAAATGAAGTTAAAAATAATTTAATTAAAGGATTAATTTTTTCATTTTTTATTATTTATGTTTTTCAAGTTATTTTTTGTTATTTTAATTAATATTGGGATTAAAATGGTTTTTTAGTGTGAATTTTATTTATGTTTTTAATCACTTTATCTTTGATTGCAGGTAATATCTGAATAAAGGATCCACCGTTTCCACAATTACCCTGTTTCACAGCTTGTGCCACCGTATCCTTTCGAGACGGTGGCATGGTTTACCATTTGACCATTTCCCCGTGGAATTGTTTCAACATCCTTGTTGTGCCACCAGTTTTTGCATCGTAGTTTTTCACTTATGGTCTCATAGTTTCTCCCTGGCACTGTTTCCCACCACATTGTTCCTCAACACTAGTTCCATCGTATCCTCCCCTTCCACAATATCTTTTTTACGGTATGACTATATCTATTTAAAACCTATTCCCCCGCACCTCAGTCACTATAATTCTATCACTTCCTCCTTTTCTCTATGACTGGTTCATCTTTATTCCACTACTTTTTCTTTCTTCACCACCCACAAACCCATCATACACAGCAATGTGGCCTCGCCTGGACCCCTGCTTCATCACCGGATTTTTCTCTACAAACATAAAAACCAGATCAATACTACCTATTGAAACCAAATTACAATTACACCATTACTCCATAAACCAAAACTGGTTCACATCACTAGATCTATTCCAACTCTTTTTAGATGTGGAGAAAACCCGTGGAGCTATCGAGTAGAAACTACCCCCCTGGTGGAGTAGGCAGTGGATGTGACCGCTTACTCTACTGTTGTCTGTTGACATGAGTTTTCCTCTTCCATATCTATTGAGGGAGACACTGACTATAAGACCTGAGCTCTCCCATTCCAATGTTCTTGATTAATCATCGCTACTGAGTCCAACCCTCAACTCTAGTAACCACAAGACCTCAACCATCGTCTCCACTATTGTAGAAGTCCTTCACGAAGATGGAATTACCACTGCTATGGATTCGTTCTGAACTGATCCCTATTTTCCACCTGGAATCTCTCTGCACACCACTCTGAGGAGTGTTCTGTCACAAAATGCTAAAGGAGAGAGACGATGTTGGTTTTAGCTGATGAGAAAAAGGCGCTATCATAGTTTGCAGGGGAAGATTCTGGAATCCCCCTTATTGGTGCTGAATATAGTAAGAGGAGGGAGAAGGAATATAAAAAACTAAACTAAAATATAAAACTAAAAAAATAATAATTATAGATTAAATAATATTAATAGTTAATAATAATAAAATAAATTATATAAGTAACTAATTAAATTAAATATTTAAAAAATATATTATTAATTGAAATTGATAAATAAAATTAAAATAAACTATTTTTATCAATTACATAATTATTAAATAATAATTTAAATAAATCGATCTAATTATTAATTATTCATAATTAATAAATTAAATAACATTAATAATATTTTAAGTTAATAACTGGTTATAAATTAATTACATTTTTTTAATAGTTATATTTTAATTAAAATACAAAAATATTAACATAATAAACATAATTTAATAATTAATATCATTAATGAAATAAAATATTTATCAATTAATATAATAACATTAACTTTTTTAAAATAACATAAATATTAATAATCAATTATTTATTTTTTTCTATGGAGGTTCAAAACAATTTTGTAATCACATCTAGGTTCACACAACAATTTTCTTGAGATACTTACATGGTCAAGGCTCAAAAGATTTGAGTTTGACTGAAAAATGCAAGTGTGCGATGCACAATGGACGGAACCATGATGTCGGTGGAAAACAGGTGGTGAAATGAAGTTTATGAAAGCAGCATGATACAAAAGCAGAGCATCAAGAATTATGGGGATGGATTCGATCATACAAATCCATCCAGAGCAGAGCAAGAACATGGTGAAAATGATGGATCACTTCTCGGAGAACCATTTCCTGGAGAACCGAGGGCCAGGAGAAGTAGTGATTCAAGCTTGAAGAGGGATATATCTTCCTTGTTATTCATTCAAATTTATTCATTTGTAATTGAATGATTTTAATTTATTTAATAGAGATAATGTTAGGATAAATTTTTGAGTTCGGGTAAATACAAATATTCTTATCGTGTCTTTGATTACATTTAACTTTTTCATTTCAACGTATTCAAAATTGATCGGAGAGATTAGTTCCCAATATATTCATCCACAATGTACCACTAGCACTCAATTTCTAAATTCCACAATAAATTGGAGAGATCAAACTTGAATAAATCTTTGTATGATAATAAATTTAGAAAACATCAGAACTTACGGCGAGTTCGTTCTTTTGACATTTTCATTTCGAAATTTTCAATGTTGTAGATCTTAGAGTGGTGAATTCCAAGTTCAATCAATCATTATGACTTTACTCCTGGCGAGGGAAGTGAGTCTTCCTTTTATACAGTGGTATACTATATCAACATAAATGTGAATATGAATATTTTTATAACTAGTAGAAAAATATTTTTCCCCAGACATCTTCTATTGATTGTTCATTTATTATCATTTTAAATCTCCTCTATAGAAAATTTTTAGCCAATTTCTTGTTTCATTATTCTTTTGAAAAAAACTAAAATTTATTTTAGTGTTTTATTTCTGCCTTATAATAAAAAAAGTAATTAATAAAGTGTATAAAATTGAAAATATACCCCACTACTGAAAACAGTGTGGTCTTTTTGAAATGTTTTATAAATTTGTTGGTCAAGATTTCCTTCTCCATTGGTTCGACCTAGCATGACACATATAGAGTATATTATAAGAATATAGGTAATTAAACATTGAATGAATTCAACTATGGTCCAAACCATGTTTTTGGAACCATTTCTGGGATGGAACGAGCCATTACATATAAAAAACAACAACAAATTCATAAAAAACCTCAAAAAATTGGAAAATATGAAAACAATAAAAAAAATATCTTCATTTCTTTCTTAATTGATAATTTTTATTTATAGATGAATATTGTATACTGTTATTTAAATGAGAACAAGAACATATGGTGTTAGTTTAGAGCCAAAAAAACTTGATATAGATAAGCATCATACTACTCTTAGTAAAAAGAAACAAAAATATTAATTGGATAACATGTATAATATGGTTTTTGAGCCAAACAACTTCCAAAATCATCCATAACACATAGAAGAAAATTAGAGTCCTAGGATGTTGTAGTTCCAAATTACTCAAGATTCATGCAATCCATTTTCAATTATACATAGTCCTGATGCTAGAAACTGTGAGTTGAAATAATCACACATTTCACTACCATATTCATTTAATGGGCTATCTAATGAGGAATCCCATTCCTTTATTAAAGACTTCTAAAATACTGTGCAGTAGTAACATCTTCCAAAACTCACATAGAATGACCTAAGAGTGAGATTCCTTCCATTTTTCCTTAAAGGGGATGATAGGAACTGGTTTTTGAACCTCGATGTGAGCATGTTCAAAATCTGGGATCAAGTGTATTACTTACTTTTTTCCTGATGTTTTATCCCCAAATTCTAAAAGGTGAACTGGGAACACGGATAATTAATTTTTATCAAGAGGATGGATAAAATTTTATTTAAACATGGGATCGATTCAGGGTTCATCTTAGGCAGTGTACACATCATCAACTCCAATCTCATTTTCTTATGAATACCTTCTATGAAGGGATGTCATCCGTTGGAAAATATCTAGTGGATCAGGCTACTGGGAGAAATTACAATGAAAAGACAAATTAAGAACATAGTTTTTTATTCATTCCCTCAATTAGAAACATAAAAATTCTAGAAGAAAAAGAGTCAATATAAATTTTATTTCAAATACTATCTCAATGAATGAAACTCATGACCAACTTTCTGAAATCACCAACCTTCAAACCTTAATAAAGAAGAACTCAAAACAAACTGTTAATCAATTGTGCTATCAAAACACCAATCAATAATTTAGAGAACAATATTCACAATATGGAATGTTAGGGCATATAGAAAATTACAGTACTAATTTTGATATGTCATCCCAATAACAAGAAAACTTAAACATTGATAACTATGGTCCTATAATGCCTCCTAAAGAAGATCCCTTTTCAAAAAAATAATAAAGGCTATAGGAACAGTCAAAATCAATCCTGTAAAGATCAAGGCCTAATTAATCTATCAACTACCCCTAATTACTGTAACCAACCAATATAAAATATTCAAAATCAATAAATGGGTGAGTCGTTCAACGCACGACGAAATCAAGAAAATCAAATGCCTTCTATACTTGATCTAATCGTCAAAAAAAACTCTCATGAAGAAATATATATGACTCAGCTACCCAAACATCAAAATCAATATAAGTCATATAAAATTCAGAATAATTTGAGAACCTATAACATGGAATCACAACATGGACAACATGCTAGATATTTTTCATCATGGTAAAATGTAGACTTCCAAGCCCCACTGAGCATAACCGAAGAGATAATTCAATTGGATATAGTTACTATAACGTGGAAGCATACTCAAAATGTTACTGAAAAATTATTTGATAATTCCCATAATAAAAATATTCCTGAATCTGGAACCAAATATCTACTCTGCACTCAAGAAAGAAATTCACAAAAAATGTAATGAAAATGATCAAAATATGCATTTTTTACCTTGATCACATACCATAAAATCTTCTAAAAATAACAAAAATAAGGAAATGAAAAAGGTGAGGAAGAGGTGAGGGATATACACACTAATCTGAAAAAAATCACCACCGATCTATTTCCCTGTTAATCGTATACATCAAAGCATTATTAGGATCAACTTCTTCAGTTCATTGGTCTATTTTCAGAACCTCAGGTAAACATTTCATTCATTCAAGCCTTAATTCAAATCCCTTATTATGTAAAATCCCTTAGGATAATTCTTTCAATCAAAAATAACAATGAATAATATTCTACCTACTTCCTCACTGAAGAGTGTAGGGATTTACTCCAAAAAAAGTCCCACCTAAATAGAATGAACTTTGTAGTTTTTGTATCCCTTGCATTCTATAAAATTTTAATCACCTCAACTATCTTTGTGATTTTGGTTCTAGTATTAATCTGCTCCCATACTAACTATTTTGACAGTTGAGGTTGGGTGAACTTCAACCCACCAAAATCACAGTGTATTTAGCTAATATATCTTTCACTCGTCGTATGGGTAGGGTAGATGATTTATTAGTTGGGGTTGTGAAACTATTCATGCCTACCTAATTTTTGGTTTCTATATGGAGTGTGATAAAGAGGTTCCCATCATATTGGGGAGGCCCTTCATTTCTATAGGTGGTGCTGCTATTGATGTCTCTATGGGCCATCTTATTTTTAAAATTAGTGAACAACAATAAGAATTCAATGTGTTTAAAAATGTTATAGGACCAACCTATTCTGAAACTGTTCAATGATAGAGTCCTTAGAGGATGAAAACTAAACTATAAATATTTAAGAATATAAAAATAAATAATTTTTTGAAGAAACAGATTTAGAATTTTAAAATCATGACTAACAGGTTTCAGAAGTTGAAAATTATGAAAAAACACTGAATCTGGAATCTTTTATAGAACTGGACAACTATCTAGTTTTTGTTGTAGAGGAGTCTTATGTTTCTGATCAAAGAAGATTTTTTAATGAATTTTAGTGTGTTTCTGTTTACACCAACCTTGATGACATTGATGGATAATTTTATAAACAACATTATAATTCTTCTTTGATATACATGATGAATTTTTATATGGAAAATATAGACAATGTGCTACCATCTATGGACAAGAGCAATGTGTAGTCTAAATCTGATCTAAAAATTGAAAATATTTAATCATTAAATACTCCATACAAGATATATGTTTAATACCGTGTACCTCCCAGGTCTAAGAGTCTTCCTTAAAGTGTAGAACCCCCTACTCTTGAACTAAATCCAATCCCTTCTCATTTGAAATTTTCATTTCTGTGTGATAATTCCACATTGCCTGTCATAATTTCTGCTAATCTGAATGAAAATCAAGAATAAATATTGTTGAATTCTTTGATAATTTTAAATTTTCAATAGGATGGAAAATAGATGATATAAAAGGTATTAGTTTATAATTTTTATGCTTAAAATACATATAGATCCTAACTGTTAGTATGTTGTAGAGTGTCAATGAAGATTTAATTCAATCCTGAATGAAGTTATTAGATTGGAAGACATTAAACTGTTAGACACTGGAATAATATATCCCATTTCAGATAGTGCTTCAGTCATCCCTGTCCATGTTTTTTCCAAGAATGGAGGTTTAACTAATGTATAAAATGAAAATAATGATGAAATTCAAGTTAGTAAAGCCCCCAAATGAAGTGTTTTATTGATTATTGGAATTTAAAATAATCCACTAGGAAGTAACATATTATAACGCCCTTCTTGGATCAAATGATTTAGTGGTTTGTTGGAATTGAAATTTTTTGTTTCTTATATGGGTATCCTGGTTACAACCAGATTCCTGTTGCTCCAATGGATTAGGAAAATACCACTTTCACATTCCCCATTGGGATATTTTCATACATGCAGACCCCCTTTAGGTTGTGTGGATCTCCAGCCACCTTTCAATGGTGTATGATGGAAATCATTTCTGATACGACTAATTGAATCATTGAGTTTTTCATTTCTATATTTTCCATTACGGGAAGTACTTTTGAAACATTTCATAGAAATTGTGAGTTAGTATTATAAAGATGCATTGTAACCAAACCTTTTCTTAATTGGGAGAAGTGTCAATTCAGGTTCATAGATGTTATATTTTTGGGTCATAAGTTTTCCAAGAGAGGTTTGAATGTTGATAATTCTAAATTATAATTCATTCAAAAATTTCCACTTCTAGAAAATGAAAAAGGTATTTTATGTTTCCAAGGGAATGTTGGTTTCTACTGGATGTTAATAAAATAATTTTTAAAAAATAATAATCCCTTGTGTTCATTGATGGTAATGGATTTTCCCTTCAATTATGATGTGAATTTTTTGAAATCATTCAATCTGTTAACAAAGAAACTCACTGCATCACCCATCGTCATTATAACTGACTGGAAACTACCATTTGAACATATTTGTGATGCTAGTGACATGGATGTAGGTGTTTTACTTAGACATAGGAATGATAGAAACATCATGTAGTGTCTTATACTAGTAGACTACTAGATGGGGACCAAAAAAATACCACTACTGAAAAAGAATTGGTAGCTATTTTTTTCTCTAGAAATATTTACTTTGTATTTTTTATGCTTCAAAGTAATGATTTTCACTAACCATTCTTCCTTAATGTATTTTCTATCTAATGAAGAAAAAAATCCCCGACCAATTAGACTAATTTTATTATTACATGAATTTGATATAATGATTAGGGATTAGTAGGGAGATAAAAATTTAGATGATGAAACCCTTTCTAGACTTCCTATTACTCACTCTAATGATCCTAGTGAGATAAACTCTGCATTTCCTGATGAAAATATTCATATTTGTTCAATCATTCAATCTTCTTGGTTTCCAGATTTTGTGAACTTCCTGGTAGTAGGTGTCTTCTTCAATAATTTTTCCAATAACCAAAGAAAGAAATTTATTTCTGTGCTTAAATACAATTTTTGGGATGACATTCTGCTATTTAGGAGAGTTGATGATTGTATCCATTGGAGATATGTTCCTAAGGAAGTGATGTTTCCTATTTTAAAGAGTTTTCACTCCTCAAATTAGGGAGGTCACCATGGTTATGAATGGATAGCTCAAAAATTATTACAATCTATTTTTTATTTGCCTAATGTTTTCAAGGATGCTAGGAGCTATGTTGTTGGATTTGAAAAGTTTAAAAGGTTAGGAAATAATAGTAAAAATTAAGAGTTACCCTAAAGTGGTATTCTGAAAATTTAGATTTTTGATGTATGAGGTTTAGATTTCATGGGATCGTTTCCAACATCTCATATGAATGAGTATATACATATTTTACTAGACTATGTTTCAAAATACTTTGAGGTAGTTCCAATGCCCAAAAACCAATCCAATTTTATAATAAAATTATTAAAAAGAAAATAATTTCATGATATGGTGTTCCCAAATCCTTTATCAATGATAAGGGTACACACATTAAGAACTACAAATTTAAATCTTTGAAGGAATGATATGGCTGTGTTCATAAGACTGGAACTCCTTATCACCCACATTCTAGTGGACATGTGGAAATTATACATTGAGAGATTAAACTGATTCTTGAAAAATCTGTGTCAAATTCTAGGAAGGACTAGTCTCTTAATATGGAGGAATCATTATAGTCATATAGAACTGCTTTCAAGACCCCAATAGGTATTTTTCCTTATAGGATTTTGTTTGGGAAATGTTGCCACTTGCCGGTGGAGTTTCAACATAAGTCATATTACGCTATTAAGCATCTAAATATTTATTTTATGAGTGCTAGTTAGAGGATATTACTATAGGTGAGTGATCTGTATGAGATTAGGAGATAAAGATATGATAATTTGATAATTTATAAAGAGAGGACTATAATATTTCATGATTCCATCATTCAATCCAAAGAGTTTAAACCTATACAGAAGGTCCTCCTATTTAATTCTATACTCAAACTCTTTCCTCATAAACTGAAGTCCATGTGGTTTAAAAAAATTACTATTGTAGGAGTACATATGAATGGAGCTATTTAAATTGTAGGTGAAGAGAAGAAACACATTCTAGTTAATGGGTAGAGAGTGAAACATTATTTTGAGGGACATACGGAGGGCATTTCTTCCTTTATTGTGCTTGAGAAGTAATCTTGAATAATGTCTGGATGATCACTTTAAAACATAGAACTTCATGGGAGTCACCCCATGGTTTTTTTCTTTAAATTATTTCCATTTTACCATGGAATAATGTGTTTCTCCTGTCCGCTATTTTTGTGAATTTATAGTTACTAGTTGTTCTTATTATCACGGTTAATTTTCAGGGTTATAATGATGTTTGCATTGTGTCATTGAAGTAGTGAGATTCCCTTGATGAATCTTTAATGATAAACTCTTATTCAGGGAAGTAATCATATTTTAACACTTGTATTCAATTTTCCTCTCCTTTTTAGCTTTAATAAATTTTACTACAAGTGAAAGTCATTACTTTCTGTGAAACAATATCTATTACATTAAAAATTCATCTTGTATAGGATATTTTTCTACATGTTTGCAGGAAAATATAATTCATGTCTTGAATAATAAAATTGTTTTATGCATGTCACTAATATGAATAAAAAATCATCATTTTCATCCTTTCTTAAAAATTGAATTTCACTTTTTTAAAAACATTCCACTCCTTTAAACTAGGTGGGAGGGTCCATGTTTTCCAATTGTTCTGTTTATCACTAAAACTTCTTATCTATGAGGTGTTAGCATGCACTTTTCTGCTATAATGTATATTCATTTGAATCATACATTTTCAAATTGCTACACCTAGTAGACTATTCACTTACAAGATTCATGAAATATTTTGAACATTGTTGAAAATATGTGTCATTAGATATAATTTTAATGCATGTTATTCCTAATGAAACTAGTATTAAGTAATTTACTATGGAAAATAACAATACTTTTTGAAATTCAAATAGACCCTCTATACATGTCATAAATCTACTAAAATACTAAATCCATTTTGAACATAAACCATCAAATTGTTCTTTTCCATATTTGGAATTCAACTTTGGGGATAATGTTCGTTTCTAAGTGTGGGATATGGCATCATGTTTTTGACTATGTTGAACTGTGCGTAATTGTATGCTCTTGAATTACCACTTTTACATCAACTCTTCTTAAACAATTGTTAAATTTTCTTAAAATTCTTACACAATTTTAGGCTTTTCATTGTAAACAATGGGTTCTTGAATTTGGATTATTCTTGATTAGTAGTTAAGAATAGATTTCAATATTAAATTAATGTGGTTAGATGATTGGTGTTTGAGTAAAGTCAGTGATTTAATGGTAATTTGGTTTAGGGAATATTTTAGAGAGTGATATGGGAAACATGGTAGTTGAATTATGATAATAGCCCTTGGAATTGGATGTTTGATCATTTTCTTATGGGACTCATTGTTCATTTATTTATTAAATTAATCACATTAATGAGATAATGTAAATGGTTTTTTTAAAAATCATTTGAAACTAGAGTATTTTGGGAATCTGGAATCCTACGTTGGTTCGCTGAGACCATAGATGGTGGGTGCCTTTCTATTTACTAAATCCTTCTATACACATTGAATATGGGCATATGCACAGTTCTTATCACATGATACATGGATTAGGAAAAATTAAATAATGTGTCTAGGGTCAAAAATGAGATCATGAAGATGATGGGATTGATGAACACTGGAAGATGAAGGGAACAATTGGTTTATAAGGGAGTCATTTAGGTTTTATCATTAAGCTGATTCACAAAATAAATTATTTATTTTTGGATTCTAGGATTTAGTAAAAGTACATGGTTCCACTGTTATGTTGTTGATTCCACTGATATTTTACCTCTTATTACTCTTGGAGTTTTAAAATGATTTTGGATTGAAACGAGTTACTAAGTAGTATCACATATGAGGCATGACATCTTCATTGCATAATGATTCATATTTTTCATGTTTACCCTTTCTGTATTTCTTCTAGGAAAGATTCATTTGAACAATTCATTTTCAAAATCCTATAGACAAATTTCTATCCTCTATTTCAAATTGGTGGACTTGTTACATTTTGAGTAGTATCATGAATACCATACTCTTGTTTTATAAAATAATAAATCATGATATTGTTGGAGGAAGTACAATGGTTATGTTTTCAGGAATTTGATGTTGCCTTAGTTTAAATAGTTTTGCCACAAATTTTTTAATTATTTATTATTGATTTAATTAATTATTTGTTCACTTTTTACTATATATTCACAATATTCTGTTTCTATAAATAAATTTATCAATTTATAATTTTTAAAATAATTCATGTATTGTAAGCCTTTTAAATATTTAATATATATGTTACATTAATTTTAGTATAATAAATATTTATTTAATTTAGTGTCATATCCATCATATTTAATAATATGACTTTTGTTGGACTCCACATGCTTTAATCATGT
Source organism: Viscum album (assembly GCA_963277665.1). Taxonomy (NCBI): domain Eukaryota; kingdom Viridiplantae; phylum Streptophyta; class Magnoliopsida; order Santalales; family Viscaceae; genus Viscum; species Viscum album. The sequence goes on from OY728130.1 coordinate 1,033,364,357, forward strand.
TTTAATGATCACAAATCCTATTACTGTTAATTAATCTCAATCTTAATTGAACATCTTGCTAATGATCTCACATATCAATAAGAACTACACATCCTGTTTTAATGATAGAAAATCTTATTGATGTTAATTAGTATCTTTATTATTTACAAGTCTTATGCATGATCACAAATCTCACTTATATTATCAAGCCTTTATATTTGTGATTCAACTTCTCATACTCTATAATGATTAAACTTAATCCATATTCTTCATATTACTGTTTAAGTATAAATACAGATATTTTTCTAATTATAGACACACTGTGACACAGACACTGTGAAGGACACACTGTGACCCAGACACCTTGAAGGACACACCATGACCCATAAACCATGAAGGATACACCGTGACCCAGACACCGTGAAGGACACACCGTGACCCAGACACTATGAAGGACACACCGTGACCCAGACACCATGAGCTACACACCGTGACATGGAGACACCATGAAGCACATACCTTGACCACATACCGTGACCACATACCGCGAAGCACATACTGTGAACCACATACCATGAAGAACATACCGTGATGAAGACACAGTTTACATAATCATTGTGAAACCGTGTCTTAACTTATTATCAATATTAATTAAATAATGCTAATGGTCATATTTGATGTTTTTAATGGAAATAATGTTATTTAATGATAGTTGTTGGCATGTCAGGAAACCTTATCTCGTACCTATGAAAAGGGAATCATTCCTACTACCAAAACTCATGGAATATAAGGAAGATGGAGATGTAATACACGTGTTCAATTGTGATAATACTACAAGAAGAACTTACATACGTCCGAGAGCACTGTGATGAATAAAAAGAACAATCCTGATCAAGAACGAGATTGCAAGACTTCTGAATAACTCTAATGAGTGCAATCCAACACCACTGAAGAACACACGACGAATCAAGTGATCATTTTCACTCCTATAGAACACAAGAAAGATTACTTCACTCTGTTTTTCAACAGAAAAACCAGAGAAGGACTCAGAAGATTTTATATTGAATCCAACGAGTCCAGAGCTACATTGATAATCACTAGAGCTTTATAAACTCTTATCTATTCTCTCTAAGTGATTTGTTTATTTACTTTCGAGCAGTGTGATGTACTCTGTATATCATACACACACATTGTCTCCTACACTGAACTAGAGGATATCATGATCCTCACTCCAAAACTATTATATCTTCTTTATCCACGTCAACTGTGGAGGAGTTCCTTGTGTGGCCTGGACATTATTTTGTTTCCCACGAAGAATAGTGGTATAGGTCCCTGCATGGCCTGGATAGTTTTGTAAACTGTTGTTAACCCCGATCCAGGGTGTGGATCAAATTTGTATAAATTTGAGTGGATAGAGTCTCGACTTCAGAATGAACCACTTGTTATATATGTTGTGCATATTTAGTTTAATTTTAAAGTACACTACATATATCTTCTATATTCTGCTGCTGTTACTTTGAAATATAAAACCATTTTAAAGTTACTTTGATAGTTAAATTAGCAAGTCTTTACACATATTGTAAATCAGTAGGTTTGTTTCAAAAGTTAGTTTACTCTTGTGGTTAAATTAACTGAGACCAAATCAATCTTTTAGAAGCTAACTGAACATTAATAATCTGTATAAATTCACTACAGTTTAACTTGTTCTATAAATAGGGAGATTTTAATAGAAAATGTTTTAACAAAAATTTGAACTGGATCACAGTTCAACCCCACCCCCCCCCCCCTCTTGACTATCCACTTCGACCAACATTTGTTATCAGAGGTTGTTTCTGTTTAAGGATATTTTAAATACTCTGTTTTTCAACTGTGATTTTAGTTGCATATTTAAAGATCTTATATTTCTGTTAGTTCTAAATTTTATCTAATTAATTTTATTTTCTGAAATCTAGTTATGGACAATAGACTAGAGGGTGCTGCTACTAACTGGCCACCTTTCTATAATAGTAAAAACTATGCCCAGTGGAAGCTTAAAATGAAATTTCATTCGGAGAGTATGGGTTTTGATATCTGGACACCTATAGAATCTCATGATAAAATTCCAAAAACTGAAAGAAAAACGTGGGATGAACCTACAAAGACTGCTTACAATAATAATTTTAAAGTCGTGAATGATATTATTGTGCATTATGAGATGATAAATTTAATAGAATATCTGCTCGAAAAACTTCTTTTGAAATTTGGGATACTTTGGGTGTTTCTCATGAGGGAACAACCAATGTTAAAGAAATGAGATTGAATACATATACTTTTAAATAAGAAAATTTTAAAATGAAGACTAATGAACCTATTTATTATATGTATCTCAGGTTCAATGAGATAGTCAATACAATGAATTCACTCAGACATTCTATTCCATCAATGGAAAAAATTATGAGGATACTGAGATTCTTACCAGACCGATGGAGAGGCACATCTGTTTCAATTAGAGAGTCATGTGACATTGGAGATGTACCTATCAAAGAGCTAATTGGTAAGCTTATGATGTATGAGGAAGAACTCAAGTTGAATATAGGAGAAGATGATGAACCAAAAAGGAAATCAGTGGCTTTCAAGGCTTCTGCTTCAAAGAACAAGGACAAAGAAAAAACTAAAATACAAACTGACAGTTCAATAAGTGAAAGTTTAGACTCTGATAGTGATGTTGAAATGGCACAAATATCCAGATGGTTTATGAAATTTTATAGGAAGAATAAATTCTTCAGATAATAAAATTACAAGGGAAAGTATGATAATGAGGGACATTGGATGAAAGACTAGAAAAGGTAGATAAAAGTGATGAAGTTGCATGCTACGAGTGCAAAAAAAAGGACACATTAAAGAAGACTGCCCAAAGCTAAAATTCAATAAGAAATATGATTAAAAGGAAAATAAGTACAAGAAAGCTATGAAGGATACTTAGAGTGATCTTGAAGATAACACAAGTTAATCTGAAATGTCTGATTATGAAAAAAAATCTTGCCAACATGTGTTTCATGAAAAACACATCTGAGGTAACCTTAGATACCCATGCTTTAAATTCCTATTATTCTGGAACTGAATCTGATTCGTATTCTGAAAACATTACTAGTGAGGAATTATTTTAATATTGTAATACGCTGGGAGAGACATGCAATGAACTTAAGGATAAATATAAATCATTTAAGAAACAACATGCTATCACTACGACTGTTAAATCTAAACTTATTATTGAAAAAGACAAAAATTCTCAACAATTAAAGGAAAACACTGAACTGAAAATGTCAAATGAAAAACTCAGAAAAGACTTAGAGAAGTTCACAAATGAAAAGGATATACTAACTCAAATGCTAGGAAATCAAGTGGCACCAAAATACACTACTGTAATAGGCTTCAAACCAAGACAGAGACAACTTACTAAGAATATATTTATTCCTAAATCTGGACAGAATACTGCTAGTTCTAGTTCGAGACATTCATATGATACAACTATTTATTCACTTAGATATAAATCAAATAGATTTTATCTTTCAAAATACTTTTACTCAAATTCTATGAGACCCATAAGAAAAAATTGGGTACCAAAATCATTTATCGCTAACCTGTCTGGACCCGTGAAGATCTTGGTACCAAAATCATATTCTATCTAAAACTGTTTTGTTGGAAACCTGCTTGAAGAGTTCACACAAGAAAACATGGTATTTGGGAAGTGGTTGCTCAAGACATATATCTGGGGATTACTCATGCTTAAAGAGTTTAATAAAGTTTGATGGAGGCTATGTCACTTTTGGTGATAAATCTAAATGAAAGATCATCGGCCAAAGCCGAATTGGTAACACTAATTTAGTTTTAATTTCTAACGATTTATTTGTTGATGGACTGAAATATAATCTCGTAAGTATTTCCCAATTGTGTGATGATGGTTTTAATTTCATGTTTGAAAATGATTCATGTAATGTTTTTAATTATAAAAATGTTTTAGTATTTTTTGCTTTAAGAAACGAAAATGTTTATGATGTGGATCTGAATTCTCTATCTAAACAAAATATTACTTTTTAAATGCTTTTCATAATGATTCTTGGATATGGCATAAGAGATTAGAACACTGCAATATACACTCACATAGAAAACTGACTAGTAATAAGTTAGTTAGAGACTTACCCAAACTCAAGTTTACAAATGACAAAGTGTGGAATCCCTGTCAAAAGATAAATCAACACCAAATCTCTTTCAAACCAATGAAAGAAGTTTCAACTTCTCAACCTCTCAAGTTGGATCACATGGATTCTTTTGGACCATATAGAGTTTCTTGATTAAATGGTAATAACTATGTCTATGTCTTAGTAGATGACTTTTTCTAGATATATGTGGGTATACTTCATAGCTCACAACAGTGAAGATTGCTCTTATTTTGTTAAATACTCTAAATCGGTAGAAAATCATTGTGGAGTAAAGATTAAGACCCTGAGAAGTGATCATGTCCGTGGGTTTTAAAATCAAGAGTTTGAATCTTATTGCTCACAAAATGGATATAGTCATAACTTTTTTCCTCCTTGGACAACTCACCAATATTGTTTAATAGAATGAAGAAATAGAACCCTGCAAGAAATTGCTAGAACTATGATTAATGAGTATGACCTGACTATTTATTTTTGGGCTGAAACTGTGAATATAGCTTGTTATATCATTAATAGAGTCTTAGTTAGACCTTTTCTCAAAAATACCCCTTATGAAAATTGGAACAATAGAAAACCTAAAGTCAATTACTTTAGAGTCTTTGGTTGCAAATTCTTTATTATTAATACTAAGGATAATCTTGATATTTTTTCTTCTAAGAGTGATGAAGGAATCTTTTTAGGATATTCTATAAAAATAAAATCCTATAGAGTATTCAATAAGAGAACCAAGTGTGTGGAAGAATCTGTTCTCATCAAATTTTATGAAACTGTTCCACATGAGTCTAAAACCTCCCTTGAAAATAGTAAAGAAGATTGGAGTGTTCTGGACCATAATGAAAAATATAAAAAACCTTCTATAAAGACAACCAGTTCTGGAATTAGGCCAGAATATTCTCCTAATGAATCCGAACCTACATATTAACATGAAATTTCTAGTCCTACCTTTACTAGATCAACATGAATTCTAAAGAATCATCCTTTAGATGCTGTTGTAGGAAATATGGATAGAGGGACACTGACTAGAGTTTCTCATAGAAATCAGGTTGAACATCAAGCCTTCTTGTCACAGCTTGATCCTAAAAACATTGATGATGCTATTAATGATGAATTTTGAGTAATTGATATGCAAGAAGAACTCAATCAGTTTGAAAAAAATAAACCTTGGAAACTAGTAGAAAGATTAAAGGACACTTTCACCATAGGCACCAAATGGGTGTTTAGAAATAAAGTAGATGAATCTATAAATATAGTTAGATACAAAGCTAGATTAGGTGCACAAGGCTATAGTAAAGATGAAGGAATTGACTATGAGGAGACTTAAGGTCTTGTAGCCAAATTAGAAGCCATTAGAAATTTACTTGCTTATGTTGCAAATCTAAATTTCAAACTATATCAAATGGATGTAAAAAGTGCATTCTTAAATGGATATATTGCTGAGGATGTTTTTGTTGAATAACCACCTGGATTTTCAAACCCTTATTTTCCAAATCACATTTTCAAATTATCAAAATATTTATATGGTTTAAAAAAATCTAAGAGCTTAGTATGACAGATTAAGTACTTTTCTAATTTATAAAGGTTTTGCAAAAGGTATAGCTAATCCCAGTCATTTTAAAAACGAATTTCTAAAGATGTTTTAGTTGTAAAAATTTATGTAGATGATATTATTTTTGGATCTTCACGAAATTCCCTATGTACTGATTTTTCTAAAATGATGCAAAATGAATTTGAAATTAGTTTAATGGGTGTACTAAAATTAATTCTTGGATTTCAAATATTTCAAAATGATGATGGAATTTTTTTAACTCAATGTAAATATACAAGAGATATTTTAAAACGTTTAGGACTAGATAGCACAAAATGTAGTGACACTCCCATGAGTACCACCTGTATGTTGGATCTTGATGAGGATGGTAAATCTATCGATCAGACCACATATAGAGGAATCATTGGAAGTCTACTCTACTTGACTGTTATTCATCTTGATAATATATTTAGTGTGAGTATGTGAGCTCATTTTCAAGCAAACCCTACAGAGTCACATTTAAATGCTGTAAAAAGGATTTTCAAATACCTCAAGCATACTCCCAATTTAAGAACGTTCTATCCCAAAGGACATTCATTTGATGTAGTTAGTTATTATGATGCTGATTTTACTAGCTGTATGATAGATATAAAAAGAACCTCTGGGACATGTCATCTTTTAGGGAAGTCACTAGTATCATGGTTTTGTAAGAAACAAAATTCGGTTGCATTATCTACTGCAGAAGCTAAATACATAGCTGCAGGCAGTTGTTGTGGGAAAATTTTGTGGATGAAACACACATTAATAGATTATGAATATCAATTCAGACAAGTCCCAATAAATTGTGACAACACAAGTTCTATTAACATTTCTATGATTCCTGTTTCACATTCTAGGAAAAAACATATTGATGTAAGACATCACTTTTTTAGGGATCATTATCAAAAAGGTGATATCACTTTAGAATTCATTGGTACTGAATATCAACTTGTTGATATATTCACTAAACCATTAAATTCTGAAATATTAGACTACACCATACATGATCTTGGAATGATTAATCATAAATAGATATCTTATTGATCTTAATGTTTAATACTTTACTGTATTTTACTTTACAGTTTCATGATCATTGTTTTACAGTTATTGTTTCATGTTTACGGTCTCAACATTAATACCATGTGCTCACGGTCTATCAAATCATTGTCTCACCATGACTACACAGAATGGTCACTGTCTCACCCTGATGATCACCAACTGTCTCACTGTGGTGATGGTTTTTCATCATAGTGTAATTCCTACTAACGGTCTCATCGTTAAGATTATTTATACTCTTATTTTAAACCGTATCACGGTAATTTTTATTTTACCTCTATTTGATTTCCCACATTTTTGTTTTTATGACGTTTGACATTCCCAAATGAGAAAAAATAAGGGTTTCATTTGATTCCATACCCAAACTCTCCGCTGAATCTTCTCACTCATGAAAACCTTCTCCTCTCTCGCCTGAACCTTCAGTGGATGCCTAGGATGAAGAATCTATCTTCACCCTCGTCTGAGAAGCGCCTCTCTAAGAAACAGCAGAGGATACCAAACATAGCTCCCGAAGGACCACTGAACCCAAATATCGTTAACCGTACTATAGTTCCTGAAAAAGGGGTTTTCCCTGAGTGTATGCTATCTAGTAAGTCTTTAATTCTGAAAATAATAAGAGAAAAAGAATGGTTTGAATTGTTCTCTTGAAAATATAGTCTGATTTACCCAAGATTAGTATCTAAATTCTACCAATACTTGATGTTTTCTTTTGATTTTTGAGAAAGATTTATGTTGACAAGCTGGATCAATGGTCAGAAGTGTTCTTTCTCTTTCAGGTTGTGGGCTGCATGCCTAAGGATTTCACATGAAGGAGTTTTTGAGGATTACCATAGATAATCTCCTACAACAACTGACATCCTTGACCTAGAGAATGATTTGGAAATCCTGATAGAAAATGGAAACAAGTGAAGAGCCATAGCTACTGAATTAGATGGGGAGACAAGACTACTGTTCAAGTTTGTTCAATATTTGATTTGCCTGAGAAAAGGAGATTTTGTTGTCATGAAGTATCATGATGTGTTCCTGATTCACCTGTTGAATAATATCCATAAGATCAACCTATGCATGTATGTTACTAACCATATCTGTGAGCTGATTAAAGTCACTTCCAAATCCACCTCTTTGTTTTACTCAAGGATGATTTCAGGCTTGCTAGTTACCAAAGAAATGGTTGGACCGAATGAAGAAATTCTAGATGACTTAGATTTCTACTTATCCAAGACTATCATCAGAAGGATAAAGATTATTTAGAACTCCTGGAAGAAGAAATGGGTTCAGGATAATGATCAATTGTATAAGAAGTTTAATCCTGTTGATTATCCAAGAAGACATAAGAACCTAGCTAATCCTGGTTTAGAACCAGATGAAGTGGCTGAGTATTCAGAAGAAGAAGATGAAGATGGGGAAGTGGCAGATGAAGTACCATCTAGAAAGAGGCTGAAATACCACAAGTGGAAGCAGATCCTATTGAGAAATAAAGGACTTTTGTCCCTACTGATGATCCTATCGAAATCCCTTCAAGAGAGGAAGTTGATGTTGGTTTTAGAGAAGAACAAGCTTCTACTTCTAGTGAGTATGTCAATCCAGAAGCTCATCCTATGGCTGCAGATAAATTGGTTTTTCCTGATTTAGAGAATCAAGAAATGATAGAGACAAATCTAGTTGAAGAGGATCTCCATGTTGAAAAAGAAGCAAGTCTGGAAGTACAACCATTGGATCAATCGGTTCCTGAGTACATACCCTATTCTGAAGAGAGGATGGAATTATCCTTTCATCTGGCAAGGCAAGAGTTTGCTGAATAGATTAGAGATAATCCCAGGGATCATGACCCAATTCCTGAGCCTCAAGAATTTGAAATGGAAGCACTTTTTGAGGGGGAGGAACCTCAAAACCTTGAGATTATAAAAGTTGGATCAGCTGAAGCATCTCAACATACTCTCACATATTCTGTGTACACTCGGTATGAAATTCCACATTTTTATGATGTGAGTGAGTCAGAGAAAGTGACTACAACTAGTATAGATCTTTATTCTTTGTTTCAACTGACGTCTGTAGCTCATCCAGAACTAGAACCCGAACCAGAGCCTCAATCTGAATCAGAGTCTGAGTCTGAAGATGACCCTGAACCACAACCAGAGCCTTCTCCACTACCTTCACCTACACTCTTACCCGAGCAACACTCTTTAGTAACTAAGGATGGTTTGAAAGTATTTGGAGAGACTCTCTTGGATGGTGTTGAGAATATTTTATCCTCTCAACCTCATCCTGTTACTCAACTGAGTGAAGAAGATTCATCAATTCTCTTGGAAAATATTATATTTCGTATTCAACCATGGATGATATGAGAAATTCAGGCAGTCAGAGTAGAAAATATGCTGTTGAGTGTTGGTGTTGCAAACCTGAAAAATATGGTAGCAAACATGCAGAATGAGCTGTCTGTAAGATCCGAGCCCGCTCCTATTTCTACCCCTGCACCTGTTGATGCTTCTCCTAAGCCAACAGATTCCACCCTTGAAAGAGAGATTTTGTCACTAGTGCATCCATATATACTATCTTTTGATTAAAATATAGGAACAATACACACCATTATGCTAGAACACGTGAGAGATCATGTAGAAAATATGAATAAGCCCACAGATGAGTATACTGGATGTCTGCAAGAAGTTTTGAAACAACTCAAAGTACTATCCATAGCTGTAAAAGCTTCTACTACTTTTGGTCAACCTTTTGTTCCTTCCTTGGATAAATCTCTACTGAGATCCATAATAAAAGAAGAACATTAGAATGCCTTCAGTGGCTTGGATCTGTCTTCTTTGTCAGAAGTGGTTAAGAATAGTGATCGAGCATTGGGCTTGGTTAGGATTCATTCAATGATTTCCCATGATGCTCAACAAGATATCACCAAGAAGATTGGTGTCTATCTCCACCGTATTTTCCCTAAAAGTGATATGACATATCACTTTAGATATCTTGTAGAGAATTTGATAATCCCTCATGTAACTCAAGATTTTAAAGCTCAAGTCCAGAAGCTTACAGAGTTCACCAAATTGTTGGAAAATTTTATGGAGAATAAGGACGATTTTGAAAAGGCTATGTAATATGGTGGTGAGATAATTACTGATTTCATCAATATTTTGAAGCCATATATTCATGTGCAGTGTACTGCTATTGTTGCTCCAGCTGCTTCACCCCTTAGACCTGGTCTACCTTCCTTAGCCTCAACTGCCATGTCAGTCAGCCAAGCTCTTTCTCAGATCCGGCATGTAATTCTTGACCCACCATATCCTAGATCTTCCATTACTCCTACTTTGGCTCAATCCGTTTTTGAATGTCTACCCTTACGCTATTTGTCTACTACATCTATGACTTATTCTACATCGGCCCCAGCTCCTGCTGCTGATAAAGGCAATGAAAAGCTCGATCCCTGAAGACTCCAGGGACTGTTTTCTTTTTGATGGGATGTCCTTTATTTTTTAATGTTTTTATTTCTCCTGTATGTTTTATTCTGAACCTTTTGTAATGAAAATGCAGTGTTTCACTACATTCTCTCTACTTTTTGATAATCCCAAAAGGAGGAGAAACAAGTTCATGTATTAGTATTCTAATTTTCGAGTCTGTTATTGTCTTTAATGTTGCATTTCATTTTTTTCATATACATAATTTGTGATCATCAAAAAGGGGGATATTATCGGACTCCTAATTATTTAATCATGTTTTAATGATCTCAAATCCTATTACTTTTAATTAATCTCAATATAAATTGAACATCTTTCTAATGATCTCACATCTCAATAATAACTACACATCCTGTTTTAATGATAGCAAATCTTATTGTTGTTAATTACTCCCTTTATTATTTACAAGTCTTATGCATTATCACAAATATCACGTATATTATCATGCCATTATATTTATGTTTCAACGTATCTTACACTATAATTATTAAACATAATCCATATTCTTTATATTAATGTTTAAGTATAAATATAGATATTTTTCTATGTATAAACACACCATGACCCAGACACCGTGAAGGACACACCGTGACCCAGACACCGTGAAGGACACACCGTGACCCAGACACCGTGAAGGACACACCTTAACCCAGACACTGTTAAGGACACACCGTGACCCAGACAACGTGAAGGACACACCGTGACCCAGACGCCATGAGATACACATCGTGACATGGAGACACCATGAAGCACATATCGTGACCACAAACAATGACCACATACAGTGACCACATAATGTGAAGCACATACCATGAACCACATACCGTGAAGACCATACCGTGAAGAAGACACCATTTACATAATCATTGTGACACTATGTCTTAAATTTTTGTCAATATTAATTAAATAATGCTAACAGTCATATTTGATGTTTTTAATGCAATTAATGTTACTTAATGATAGTTGTTGGCATTTCAGGAAACTGTATCTCGTACCTATGAAAAGGGAATCATTCCTACAAACATAACTCGTGGAATATAAGTGAGGTTGAGATGTTGTACATGTGTGTGAGTGCGACGATACAACAAGAAGAACCTACATACGCACGAGAGCACTATGCTTAATAAAAAGAACAATCCTGATAAAGAAGGAGATTGAAAGACGTTCAAAGAACTCTCATGAGAGCAATCCAACACCACTAAATATCACATGACGAATCAAGAAATCAATTTCACTCATATAGAACACAAGCTAGACTACGACACTCTGTTTTTCAACAGAAAAACCAGAGAAGCACTCAGAATCTTTTCTGCTGTATCCAACGAGTCCAGAGCTGCATTGTTAATCACTAGAGCTTTCCAAACTCTTATATGTTCTCTCTAAGTGATTTATTCATTTAATTTCAAGCAGTATGGTATACTATGTATATCTTACACACACATTGCCTCTTGCACTGAACTGGAGGATATCAAGATCATCACTCCAAAACTCTTAACTCTTGTTTACCCACGTCAACTGTGGAAGGGGTCCTTGTGTTGTTGGTCTTTATTTTTTTCCCACGAAGAACAGTGGTAGAGGTCCCTACGTGGCCTGGACAGTTTTGTAAACTGTTTTTAACCTCGATCCAGGGTGTGGATCAAATTTATATAAATTTGATAGGACTAAGTCTCGGCATGAGACTGAACCTCATCTTATATCATTTGTGAATCTATAGTTTAATTTTAAAGTATACTACATATATCTTATATTTTCTACTGAAATTAATTTTAAATATAAAACCTTTTTAAATTTACATTGATAGTTACATTAGCAAGTGATTACACTTACGGTAAATCAGTAGGTTAGTTTCAAAAGATAGTTTAATCTTGTGGTTATATTAACTGAGACCCAATCAATCTTTGAGAAGCTAAGTGAACATTTACAATCTGTATAAATTCACTATATTTTAACTTGTTTTATAAATTGGGGGATTTTAATAGACAATATTTTAACAGAAATTTTAATTGGAACTCAATTCAACCCTCCTCCCTCTTGAGTATCCACTCTAACCAACAACTTTTTTATTAATTAATTAATTAAAATACTTTTTCCATTAAGTAACATTGTTTTTATTTTATCATTTCATGCATTAAGTATTAATTGAAATAACTAAGCCTTATTGTTAGATAAAGTTTTGCTGTAAATTAATTATAAATTTATGTTTTTAAAATTTATAGATAATTATTAAACAATAGAAAAATTATTTGTCAACATTAATTAATTTAATTTTTTAAATTTACTATTTTAAAATATCTAGCATTGTAATATAATAGTGCAAATTATATATTGAATATTAATAATATAGTCATTATATTAATTTTGGTTTTCGATTGATACAAATTTGTGTATTATAATTTGAACTTAATATTAATTTTGTTAATGTTTTAATTTCTTCATTTCTTATTATTTATGTTTTTCCAAAAAAAATTAATTAATTATAGTTTTTAATTAGGTTTTTAGTGTGAATTTTATTTATGTTTTTAAACACATTAACGTTTTTTTAGGTATGATCTATGTAATGGTTGTACCATTTCTTCATTTACCACTGTTTCTTATCATGTGCCACCATATCCGTACGAAATTGTGGCATGATTAACTCTTTACTCATTTCCACAAGGCACTATTTCAACATCCTTGTTGTGCCACCAATTTCCGCATCACAGTTTTTCCCTTATAGTCACAAAATATTTTCATGGAACTGTTTCTTGTCACACTATTCCTCAACATGAGTTCAACTATAACCTCCCCTTCCACAATATCTCTTTTATGGACTCACTGTATCTCTTTCAAACAGGGTACCCTGCCCTTAGCCACCATAATTCGTCCACTTCTATCATTTCTCTATCACTTGTTCATCTTTTTTTCACTAAATATTCTTTCCACTACACACACACACCCATCCTATGTAGCATTGTGGCCTCATTTAATCCACTGCTTCATCTCCATATTTTTCTCCCCAGATAATAAAATTAAATAAATGAAACATGTTGAAACCAAATTACTATTAATCCAGCGAGAATAAGCTGCCTCCCCTAGTGGAGTTGACGCTTGAAAAGACCGTTTACTCTGTTGTTATCCATTTAAAATGGTTGGACACCACCATATCATTATAGGGAGACACTGGCCGTCAGACCTAAGATCACCCTTTCCACTATTCTTGATTCATCGTCGCAGCTGGTGTCATCCCTCAACTGCACTAACCATTAGAACTCAGCCATCGTTGCCCCTAATGTAGAGTCTTTCTAATATGAACCCTGTTTGACACCTGGAGTCTCGCCGCACAATAATTTGTGGATTGTTCCTTCACCACAGGCTGAAGGAGAGAGCTGATGTTCGTTTTAAATGAGGAGAAACATGTGTTATCATGGTTTTTAGGGGAAACTTCTTGAATCCCCCATAGTGGCATAGAATAGAGGAAAATGAGGAAAAGTGAAAATAAAAAAGCTAAACAAAAATATAAAAGTAAAAACATACAATAATTATATATTAAATAAAATTAATAGATAATTATAAAAAAAATTATTAGTAACTAAATATAATAAATAATAAAAAAATACAATATTAATTAAAAGTTATAAATAAAATTTAAAAAAACTATTTTAATCATTTAATGAATAGTTAAATAATAATGTTTTATGTCGATCATATTGAAATAACAATGATTAAATAAACTTAATATGTAAATTAAATAACATTAATAAAATTTTCATTTAATAATTGTTTATTAACTAATAAAAACAATTAAATAAATTTTTTCATTTTATAAAGATATAAAAATATTACATTAATTAATTTAAATTATTAATTAAAGTCTTTAATGAAATAAAATATATATTAATTAATATAATAACATTTACATTTTTATATTAAAATAAATATTAATTATTAATACATTATTTTTATTCTATGCTGGTTAAAACCTCTTCTATAATCACATCTAGGATCACACAACGAATTACCAGAGTTAGTTAAAAGGGAATGTCTCAAACAGATATAGTTTTACTGAAAAAATGCACATGTACGATGCATAATTGATGGATCCTTGACGTCGGTGGAAATGAGGGGCATGTATTCTAGGACATCAGTATGATACAAAAGCTGAGAAGTATGATTTATATGGATGGATTCGATCATCCACGTCAATCAAAAGAAGAGGAAGAACTTGGGGAAAATGTTGCAACACTTCTCGAAGAAGAATTTCTTATAGATCTATGAACCGGGAGTAGTAGCGATTCAAGATGGAAGAGGGAGAACTCTTCTTCTGTTTTCATTAAATTTTCATAAATTGTAATCAAATTATTTTTTTTACATTATAGAGATCATTTTAGGCTAGCCCTTCGAGTTTAGGAAAATAAAAAAATTCTACTAGTGCCTTTACTTCCTTTTCACTTTATCAATTCATTGTAATCAGAAATAATATGTGATATTAGTTCTGAATATACTAAACTACAATATACAAGTATCAAATTATTGATAAATTATAAAATCAATCAGTGAGATTTAACATGGAAAAATATTTCTAGGATAATAAATTCAGAAAACATTATAACATACGACGAGTTTGTTATGTTGAAATTTTCATAACAAAATTTTCAAATTTGCTGATCTTGGAGTGGCGAATGTCTAGATAGATCAATATTTTTGACATTACTCCTGGTGAGGTAAGTGAGTAATTATATTCTACAGTGGTATATTGCATCAACATTTATGTGAATATGAATATTATTTAAACCAGTAGAAGAATTTTTTCCCCAGACATAATCCTTTGATTTTTAATTTATCAGCATTTTATATCTCTACTACATACATTTTTTTTCCGGTTTTTGGTTTCATGAATGTTTTAAATAGAAAATCAATTGGATTTTGTTGTTTCATTTGTTCCTTATAATAATCAAACTAAAAACAATAAAGTAAAAAATTGAACATCTAACCCACTTCTGACAATAGTATGGGTCTTTTTGAATATTTTTATAATATTTTTTGTTAAAATTTCCTTCTCTATGGGTTAAAACCTACTTCTCCTATAGTTTGTAGGAATATAAATTATTAAACATTAAACAACTTCATTGATGGTCCAGGTCAGTTCCCGATCCCCATAGGTCAGTAACTATGTAACACCATAATATATTATGTGAAATATTTTATTTATGTCTTATGTTATGCTCAACACCAAAGGAATCTTTTACTACATGCAACAATAGCTTGGTTTGCGTTATATGGAAGAGAAACCATCCTCGTTAGCTTGCATTGTACGAAATACCGAGTTTCAGTAAACAATGATATGTTATTAAAATATTATATAAAATAGAAATTATAAGTATTATTAACCACATTTTGAATTTTATATAACATTGTAATTCATATTATTATTATATGAAAAAAATTAATTTTTCTGAAAAAAGTATTTTGTTTTTTAAAAATGTAGTTTTTCCTCCTTTTGATGACGCACCCATTTTTAATAAAATTTTGAAAATTTTATGAGTTCAATTTCACAAAATAAACTTCTAATGTTCATTAATGATATAAAAAGTAACATTGGATAAATTTATAATACTTTTCTGATAACATTCATATTTTGATGAATAGTAAAAATATGCTAATTTTTTAATAAAAACAACTTATTTCATTAAGATAATTCATATTTTTAAATTATAAAATTTATTGGCTTTAAAGTATAAATAGAATATATTTTTACCATTTAATATAATTTTTTTCATTACCCTTACTTTACATCGAATTCATAGGTAAAAACATTTCAATCTTTGGTAATGTATTAATTTTTAAAATTTATTTTCATAACAAAGGGATTAATTTTAAATTAATTATAGCAACATATGTGTTTTAAATTTTGAAAAGGGACTTCATATTTGGATTCAGTGGGAAAATATTATGTTAATGAGTTACTTTTATTTTTATTATATTATGCATAGTAACTTCGGTAATTTTTATTTACAACAGTTTATAGTAAATCAGGTAATTAAGGGTAAAAATAATGGGGTGTTGAATTTGGATTATTCTTGATTAGTAGTTAATAATTTTTTTCAAAAATAAATTAATAGGGTTATATGATTTTTTATTAAGTAAAGTTAGTGACTTAATGTAAATTTGGTTTAGGGACAATTTTTGAGAGTGATATGGGAAACGTGTTAGTTGAATTATGATAATAGCCCATGGAATTAGAAGTTTGGTCATTTTACTAGGGGAATCATTGTTCATTTATTTATTAAATTAATCACATTAATGAGATATTGTAAATTTTATTTATAAAAATACTTTGATACTGGAGTAGTTTGGGCATCTTGGATCCCACGGTGAATCTCTAGGACCATAGATGGCGACTGTGTTTCTATTTACTAAATCCTTCTTTGCACATTGAATAAGGGCATATGAACAGTTCTTATCACATGATACATGGCTTATGAAAAATTAAATAAAGTGTCTAGGGTCTAAAATTAGTTCATAAAGATGAGGGGATTGATGGACACTAGATGAAGAAAGGGATAATTGGTTTATAACGGTGTCATTTAGGTTTTATCATTAATGTGATTCACAAAAAAAAATTATTTATTTTTGGATTCTATGATTTATTCAAAGTACAAGGTTACTCTATTAAGTTGTTGATTCCACTGATATTTTACCTCTTATTACTCTTGGAGTTATAAAATGATTTTGGATTGAAACGAGTTACTAAGTAGTATCACATATGAGGCATGACATCTCCATTGCATAATGATTCATATTTTTCGTGTTTACGTTTTCATTATTTCTTCTAAGAAAGATTCATTTCAACAGTTCATTTTAAAAATCATATAGACAAATTTCTACCCTCTATTGCAAATTGTTGGACTTGTTACATTTTGAGAAGTATCATGAATATCATACTCTTGTTTTCTAGGATAATAAAACATTATATTATTGGATGAAAAACAACGATTATGTTTTCTGGAATTTGAAGTTACCTTAGTTTACATAGTTGTGGAAAAAAATTAATTAATTATTATTGATTTTATTTAATTATTTGTTCACTTTTTACTATATATTCCCAATATTGTGTTTTTATAAATAAATTTATCAATTAATAATTTTTAAAATAATTCATGTATTTTAAGCCTGTTAAATAGTTAATATATATATATTACATTAATTTTAGTATAATAAATATTTATTTAATTTAGTGTCATAGCCATCATATTTAATATTATTTTTAATTAATTAATTTTTTTTACATTAAATAACATTGTTTTTAATTAATCATTTCATGCATTAAGTATTAATTGAAACAACAAAATCTTATTTTTAGATACCTTTTTACAGTAAATTAATTATAAATTTATGTTTTTAAAATTTCTACATAATTATTAAATAATAGAATAATTATTTTTAAACATTAATTAATTTAATTTGTTTAATTAACTATTTTAAATAATATAGCATTGTCATATAATTGGGTGATTTATATATTGAATGTTTATAATATAGTGGTATATTAATTTGGTTTTAGATTGTTACAAATTTATGTATTATAATTTGAACTTAATAATAATTTCATTAATGTTTTAATTTTTTCATTTCTATTTATTTTTGTTTTTCAATTTTTTTATTGATGTAATTGAGTATAGTTTATAATTAGTTATTTAGTGTGAATTTTATTTATGTTTCTAAACACTTTAACTTTTTTTGTAGGTAAGATCTATGTAACGGTTGCCCCATTTCCTCATTTAACACTGTTTCATAGCATGTGCCACTGTATCCAAGTGAAATGATGGCACGGTTAACTGTTTACCCATTTCCCCATGGCACTGTTTCAACATCCTTGTTGTGCCTCCAATTTCTAAGTCATAGTTTTTTCATTATAGTCAAACAAGTTTTTCATGGCACCGTTTATTGTCCCACTGTTCCCCAACACTAGTTCCACTATAACCTCCCATTCTACAATATCTCTTTTACGGTCTCATTGTATCTCTTTCAAACCGGGTCCCTCACACCACAACCACCATAATTCCTCCACTTCTATCATTTCTCTATCACTAGTTCATCTTTTTTTACACTACTTATTCTTTCCTCACACCCACACACCCATCCTATGTAGCATTGCAGCCTCGTCTAATCCACTACTTCATCACTAGATTTGTCACCCCAAACAACAAAAATAGATAAATGTAACATGTTGAAACCAAATTACTATTAAACCATCGAGAAGAAGCTTTATCCACTATTGGAGTTGACGCTGGATGAGACTGCGTACTCTGTTGCTATCCAATTAAAATGTTTGGACTCCAAAATATCTTTATAGGGATACACTGACCTTCAGAACTTTAATCACCCCTCTATTCTTGATTCATCATCACTACTGGTGCTAGCCCTCAACACTAACAACCATAATACTCCAGCCATCGCCACCCATATAACTGAAGTCCTTCACTAATCCAGAATTTCCACAGATGTAGAGTCTTTCTAAACAAAACCCTGTTTGACACCTAGAGTCTCGCCGCACAATAGTATGAGGAGTGTTCCTTCACCATAGGCTGACAGAGAAAGACGATGTTCGTTTTAGATGAGGAGAACCGTTCGTTATCACGGTTTTCAGGGGAATCTTCTTGAATCCTCATTAGTGGCGCAGAAGTGAGGAAAAGGATGTAGAAGGAAAAAAAACTAAACTAAAATATAAAAGTAAAAACATTAAATAATTATAGATTAAATAAAATTAATAGATAATAGTAATAAAAAAATTTATTAGTAACAAAATACATTAAAGAATTAAAAAATACAATATCAATTAAAAATTATAAATTAAATTAAATTAAAATATTTTAACCAATTAATGAATAATTAAATAATAATGTTTTATGACGAACATATTGAAATAAAAATTACTAAATAAACTTAATAAGTAAATTAAATAACATTAATAATGTTTTCATCTAATAATTATTTATAAATTAATAAAATATTTTAAATGATATTTTTCATTTTATTTTGATATAAAAATATTACCTTAATAAATTTAAATTATTAATTAATGACTTTAATGATATAAAATATATATCAATTAATATAATAACATTTACATTTATATATTAACATAAATATTAAATATTAATTGTTTATTTTTATTATATGCAAGCTAAAACCTCTTCTGTAATCACGTCTAGGATCACACAACAAATTACAGGAGTCAGTTACAAGGGAAAGTCTAAAACAGATTGAGTTTGACTGAAAAAATGCACGTGTGTATTGAATAAGTGAGGGACCCTTGACGTCGGTGGAAAAGGGGAGGGGGACATTTATTTTATGACAGCAGTATGATATAAATGTTGAGAAGTTGGAAATATGGGGATGGATTCGATCATCTGCATCTATCCAAAGCAGAGGAAGAACTTGGGAAAAATGTTGGAACACTTCTCGGAGAACAATTTCCTAGAGATCCCAAGACTAGGAGCAGTAGCGATTCACGATTGAAGAGGGAGATAACTTCCTCTATTTTGATCAGAATTTCTTACTTTGTAATAAAATGATTTTTTTTACATAATAGACATCATTTAAGGCTAATCCTTCGAGTTCGGGGAAATACAAATATTCAACTAGTGCCTTTACTTCCTTTTCACTTTATCAATTCATTGTAATCAGAAATAATATGTGATATCAGTTCTGAATATTCTAAACTACAACATACCACTAGCACATAATTGATAAATTCCACAATCAATCAGTGATATTTAATGTGGAAACATATTTCTAGGATAATAACTTCAGAAAACATAATAACATACGGTGATTTTTTTAAGATGACATTTTCATAAAAAAAATCAAATTTGTTGATCTTGGAGTGGTGAATGTCAAGATCGATCAATATTTTTGACATTACTCCTCGTGAGGTATGTGAGTATTTCTATTATACATTGGTATATTGAATCAACATTTATGTGAATATGAATATTATTTCAACCAGTAGAAGAATGTTTTTCCCAAACATCATCCTTGAATTATTAATTTATCACCATTTTATTTCTCTACTACATACAATTTTTTTCCCATTTTTGGTTTCATGAATATTTATAACAGAAAATAAAATCGAATGTGGTGTTTCATTTGTTCCTTATAATAATCAAACTAAAATAAATAAAAGAAAAAAACTGAAAATCTACCCCACTACTGACAATAGTATGGGTATTTTTGAAATGTTTTAGAAACGTTTTAGTTAAAATTTCCTTCCTTATGTGCTCAAACCTACTTCTCCCATAAATAGTAGTTTGTAAAAATATAAATAAATAAACATTAAACAACTTCATTGATCGTCCAGGTCAGTTCCTGATCCCCATTGGTCGGGGACTATGTAACACCCTGAGATTTTATGTGAAATATATTTTTTTGTCTTATGTTATACGCCACACCAAAGGAATCGTTCACTACATGCAACACTATCTTTCCTTGAGTTATACACAAGAGAAACATTCCTCGATAGCTTGCTTTGTACGCAATACCGAGTTTCACTAAAAAACGATATGTTATTAAAATATTATAAAAAATATCCATTATAAATTGTAATAACCAAATTTTGAATTTTATGTAACATTTTAATACATCTTACATATGATATTAGAAAAAAATTCAATATTTCGGATAAAAGAATTATGTTATTAAAAATTGCAGTTATTCCGCCTTTTGATGACAGACCCATTATAAATCTAATTTTTTAAAATATTATGAGTTCAATATGAAAAAATAAACATCTAATTTTGATTAAGTATATAAAATGTAACATTGGATAAATTTTTGATACTTTTTTGATAACATTCATTTTCTGATGAATAGTAAAAATATGTTAATTTTTTTATAAAAACAACTTATTTCATCTAGATAATTCATATGGTTAAATTATAAAATGTAATGGTTTTAAAGTATAAATATATTATATTTTTTTCATTTAATATAATTTATTTCATTACCCTTAATTTTACATTGAATTCATCGGTAAAAACATTTCAATCGTTGGTAATGTATTTACTTTTAAATCTCATTTTCCTAACAAAGGGATTAATTTTTAATTAATTATTACAACTTCTGTGTTTTGAATTTTTAAAAATGGATTTCATATTTGGATTCAGTGGGTCAATATTGTGTTAATGAGGTACTTTTTTTTATATTATGAATATTAACTATGGTAATTTTTATTTACTATAGTTAAAGGTAAATCAGGTAATTAAGAGTAAAAATAAGATTATAAAATTATCCTATCCACATCCAAAAATCTGTTGTATCAATTAAAGTAGATACATATCACATAAGGGTCGTAATATATTCATTTTATGGACTTTTGACCTTGAAAATAATATAATCATTATTAAATCCAAAGAAAGTGACAACATGTCACTCTCTTATATTTTATAAGTGTAATAATTCTAATTTAGTGATAAACATAATAAAACATCGAAAATAAATAGTCTCCAGAAATATAATAAAATTATATCCATCATGTGAAATTATTTATAATTTTTAGGGATTAAATAATAATCATTATTGATGCCACAAAAGTGATGTCGAAATTATTTTATTGATTAAAATATCAAATAAATTGTTTTAAATATATTAAAATAAATATTATATGAACTAATTAATGGTCTCCAAAAACATTCAAGATTAATAAGACATGATAGAAATCTATTAAATATTTTGGTTCGAATATATCCCCTGTGTGTATTTTATTTAAATTCAAATAAACGAATATTGTCAAAATTGACACTATTGTTATTTTGTAAAAATAACATATTATAAAATTGTTTAAAAATTACAAAAATATTTAAAAATAATAAAATGAAATTTATATGGACTAAAATTCCATAAATTATCCAATTATGGACAATTCAAAACTCCTAAGTAATTAATTATAATAATATAATATTTAGAATATTATTACCATAAATAATATTAAATTGATTAAATAAAAAAATCAAGTTAATAATGTTTAAAATTAATTCCTGACATGTTTATATTTTATTGGTTGATGAAATTAAAACCTATATCATCTAATATTTCAATTTGAGTCATTCTGGAAGTTTTTATGTGGGGTTGGAGTTTATTATAAATTAATATTTTTGAGGATTCCAAAAGTGCCCCTCTCCTCTCTTATAAAAGGGCACCTCCTCCCACTCCACATAAGAACATTTTGAGCCATCAAGCTCAGCCAAACCCTATAAAGTTCTCTTATCCACTTCCATAGAAGAATACTAGAGGTCTTGGTCTTCTTCAAAGACCATCATTAGTTCCCTAAGAGGAGGTTTAGAAGAGGCGCGTCGAAGAAGCGGTAATATACTTTAACGATTATTTCAAATTTAATTCTTCTTCTACATAATCTTATTTTTCTGATTAATTATAAATTAATAACATTGGTATTAATCATATAAAGATATGTTATATTAAATGAAACCACCCTATTTCACCTTCTATCCATCCTACAGAAAATGAATTCACGGCTCGTGCATACGTAAGGAATACCGTCTACACGTGCTTGTGTAATCTATTTTCCACCACCACTGTACTTGGATGTGTATAATATTGTAAATAATAACTATATATTATTATTACAACATTATACTAATTATGATATATTCAGTCATCCACTCCAATACCATTCAATAATTATGGGAATGATATCATCACTCGTGCGTACGTACGGCTTACCGTCTCCACGAAGTGATGCGACTTGTTCGATATGATCTTCATAAAATAATTATTATATAAATGAAATTAATGAATAAATATAATATATATTATACTAAAAGCATCATTTAAATTATATAGATATAACATAAAAATAATAATAATAATTTATTCGAAAAAGAACGCCTAAGAACATAAAGTAGCGAACACACAAATAACAAGTAACATTGAAATATTACAAATATAAAGACAACACTATGACCATATATAATATCATAACAATAAATATGATTCAGTAATAAGTCAATGAAATTATTTATATCATTATACCTGAGGTTCAGATACATACGAAGCATATCGGACCAAAGGTATGGGATTATTTCATCTCACTATTATTTCTGTGAGACATATGCCTTAATCACTATCTATTTCTTTTGTATGATTCTTAATCTTCCAATAAACGTTTTAGGATTTTTTTAGAAAGGGTATTATATTTATATATGCATGTAAATTTCTTTATTTTATGACACGATTGATTCCACTTATCATGACTGGTCTGGGATAACTTTTCCAATATAGTTTTATCCGAGATTATTAATTTGTAAGTATATTATGGGGATATATTTATCATCCAAGTGAATGTTTTCTAAATATGTTTTAATAAAGTCCTTATTATTCTTCCATGTACTATTAAAGTCATTTTAACACTTTTTTGGACTTTTACCACATGATGTGGAAGGAATCCTTATTTTGTTTACCATACGATGCACTTTTTGACTTTTTTGGAAAAAGTATGAAGATAATTTTTATTAACTTATATGGAATGAATGTATTTTTTTGGTTTAATAACTCCTTGTTTTCATGAAGCTTCCTCTATATGATTTCATAATTATTTTCAAGAAAATTCTTTTCTTTTCAAATTTCATGGAATTTTGAGAAAAGAAAATGATTTTTAAGAAGAAAGGATTTTTTCCTCAAAAATTCATTTCAAGTGTTTTATCAAAACTATTTTCCATCTAAGATGTAATTTTTTAATAAGTATATATTTCAATTATAATTTCTCTATTATTTACATTGTTTTATTTTTCTTATGATAAAATGATATCCATTTTTTTATATGGATTATGTTATGATGGGATGATGTTTATGAAACCCATTTTATTATTTGGGTTATGATTAATGATTTATGTTTATTTTGTGGAACATGTAAGAATTATATCATTATGAGATGGTTGGGGGATATATCTCCCTCTAATTCGTTGGGTAAATATTTAAATCTCATGAGATAGACATGGATTGAATGGTATGTTGAACTAGTTCAGTGATACATGGCTGGAATGAGGAGTGAACTCGGTTCAGTAATGGACTTTGTCGCCTATGATGGTCTTCACAATGAGTCTTTAAAAATATGAAATTATTTTCTATTATTATGTTTATATGCCACAATGGTTCATGTTTTACATTATGATTATTGGGATTACATTTCACTACTATGATTTATCCCATGCCATGATATTATGATCTATTTTACAAGATAAGAATTTCAAAATGTTATGTTCTTATGAATATTATATGATTGTTATTTCCTTTGTTTTACCTTACTGAGATTTTGAGATCACCTTTTGTATGTTTTCATTTCCCTAAGAAAGGACGAAGGGTATTAACTATGATATTCCAAAAGGGACTCTAGATATGATGAAATAAATGGGAGAAAATATAGATTTTTTAGGAAACAATTGTTAATGTTTCCCAGTTTCTGAAGACACTATACCTATACATCCCTATCATGGTTTTGTTATATGTTGTAATAAATATGATTCAATTCTTATGTAATAATAATGTATGTAAAGTATGGGTCGTTATATTTGGCATCACAGGAATGGTACAATCGACCATTGGATACTTGGATGTGAATGCCTTGGTAAGAACCCTAAGGATATATCTAAGCATAGGACACAATCTTAGTGTTTTAGAAATGGCCATGAATAACCAATGATAAGACCTAAAGTATGAAATTTTTTTCATGAATATGGGGTTTTCTGGTTATGATTAGTGTTTCTCACACTATTCTTCAAGGTTTTAGTGAATGTATGGAACCCGAAGGAACCGTGTTAATGCTGAATGTGATGTGAAATGCAATTATTGTCTCCCTGAGAAACAAAATGCTATGGGAGATGTAATGAAAAATCATGTAGCCATGCTCACACGACTTTCTCAAGCTATTAATCATGTAGGCCTTCCAAAAAATAAAATGAAGGAGCAACATTATATTGAATCCTTCATGAGTTAGCATCCACCTTCATTCAGTAGTTATTCTGATCCATTAATGGTTGAACAATGGTTCAGTTCCACTGAAAATATATTTTCAGTCCTGTAATGTTCTGAACATGATAAATTCATCTTATTAGTATATTGTTTGGAAGGTGAAGCTGATCATTGGTGGAATATTGTCATGAATACGCGAAAAATAGATGAAATTGAGTCCATGGAATGGGACGAGTTCAAGAAATTATTTTTCAATAAGTACTTCCTTAATATTTTCCAATCAAAGATGAGGAAGGAGTTTTTAGTACAGAAGTAAAAGGATAATGAATTTGTTTGTACCTACGAAGCAAATTTTATGAGACATCCAAGGTACGCTTCTGGGATTACCATCCAACCGGAGAGTAAGATCTATCGATTCATTAGTGGCTTAAAAAAAGTCTCGAAAGGGAATTAGCCATAAGGGACATCAATAGTTACATGAAAATTGTTCGATGTGATCTCAAGGATGAGATGGAGATTCGAGTAACCCATCAGTTATATGAGGTTCATAAGAAGAGGAAAATGGAATTCAAAGGAAAATATAAAGATCACACTGAAATGAAGATGAGTTTTTCATTATGCTCAAAGTGTGGAATGAAACATAGATGGAATTGTCTTAAAGGTACAAGTAAATATTTTATGTGTGGAAAAGAAAGTCATCGGGAAATTAATAGTCGATGTTATGGGAAGAAGATTTCTAATGATGCGAACAAAAAAAGGATACACAGAATTAACCTCCTACACATTAATGTCACATGTGCAAGGAAATGGGGCATTATGCTAATATATTACTTAATTAAAGGGTTATGGATGATGATCGAAATCAACAAACACATAAGGCCACAAACAAAGGGATGTCACATTCAATTACTATCGGCGATATCGAGTATGATAGTGAAGAGGTGAAAGGTACACTTACCATCAAATCTAAAGTAGCAAATGTTATATTTGATTCTAGATCCACCCACTATTTTATTTAGGAAAAATTTTATAAGTGTATCATCATATTACCTCAACAATTAGACGTTGAGTTAGTTGTGACAGCTCCTAATGGCACAAAGGTGGCATCAAGAGTTTATATTTTTTCTCCGATTGAAGTATTTGGAAATGTGATTCCTGAAAATCTTGTAATCCTTCCTATATTGGATTTTGATGTGATTATTTGAACGGATTGGATTAATTAATATGGATGTCATATCAATATCAAAATAATGGAAGTCACAATTCATATTCCAGATCAATCTACGATCATCTATCAATTCAATGATGAATATAAATGTCAATTAGAAGTTTATTCCATCAAATGGATAATGATTCCAATAAATAATGGTTATTTATCTCAAATGATTGGCAAGAAACACAAAATTAATAATTTTTCCATTGTACGGGAGTTTGATGATGTCTTTCCAGAGGAATTTCCATGTCTTCCACCAAATCATGAAGTTGAGTTTTCAATTGAACTCATTTCGGGTTCTATGCCTATTTAAAAGACACCATATAAAATGGACCCAATTGAGTACCAGGAATTGAAGAAGCAACTCCAAGATATTCTTGATAAAAGATTCATATGCCCCAATGCATCACCTTGGGGAGCACCTATTATTTTTTTAAGAAGAATGATGGATCAATGAGACTCTACATTGATTATAGAGAACTTAACAAGATCACTATCAAGAAAAAATATCCTCTCCCACACATTAATGACTTATTTGACCAACTGCGAGGAGATCAGTACTTTTCCATGATTGATCTTCATTCAGTGTGCCATCAATCAAGTGTCAAAAAGGATGATATACCAATGACGACATTCCGTACAAGGTATGGAAACTATGAAATTATAGTGGTGCCTTTTTGTCTTACTAAATCCCCTACTATCTTCATGGATCTAATGAATAGAGTCTTTAGAGAATATATTGATTATTTTCTGGTAGTCTTTATAGGCGATATTCTTGACTATTCAAAGAGAAAGGAAGAACAAGAGGATCACTTAATAATTGTATTGATGCCCCTGAGAAAGGAGAAGCTTTTTGCCAAAATTATCAATTGTGAATTCTGGCCTCAAAAAGTTTTATTTTTGGGTCACATAATCTTAATGGAGGGGATATCTGTAGATCCAAAAAAAACAGAGGTTATTGAAAGATGGCTGAGACCAGCAATAATAACAGAAATCAAGAGTTTTCATGGTTTGGTTGGGTATTAGCAGCGTTTTGTGAATTATTTTTCATGAATATGTAACCCACTAACCAAATTGACTCAGAACGGAGGTATGTTTGTTGGGATGGAAGAATGTGAAGAGAATTTCAAAGAGATAAACAGAAGGATAGCTAGTGCACCTGTGCTCACAAATCCTCATAGTGAAGAAAGGTTTGTTATCTATGGTGATGCATCCAAGAAGGGGTTGGGGTGTGTTCTTAGGAAAAATTATATTTTGATAGCTTCTGCCTCAAAACAATTGAATATCGGTGAGAAAAATTACCCAACTCATGATTTGGAGACAGCTACGGTAATCTTTGCTTTAAATATTTGGAGGCTTTATATTTATGGTGAAAGGTTTGAAATTTATACTGATCATAAAAGGTTAAAGTATATTTTCACACAAATGGGGCTGAATATGCGCCAAATAGGATGGTTGGAGCTCATTAAGGATTACGACTGCTCAATTCATAACCACCCTGGGAAAGCCAACAAGGTGGCATGCACATTAAGTCGACAAGACCATACTATCATATCCACGATAATGATCACAACAGATCCAATATTTATGTATTTAGAAAGGATGGATCTTTGAATTTTAATGAAAGTGGAGATATTATATCTTTCTCAAATGAATGTTCAATCATCTATACAAGTTAAGATTAAAGAGATGCAGAAGGAGGATGTTGGGCTACAAAAGAAAGTGAGAAATTTTCCTGAATTAAACCTTAATTGTGATGGTATAATATGGTTCAAGAACCATGTCTGTGTTCCTCCCATACAAAAAATAAAGAAGGAGCTGCTAGATGAGGCCCATTTTTCTTCATTCATTATTTATCCAAGATGTACAAAGAGGTACAGTAACATGAAAGAGTCCTTTTTTGGATGGCATGAAAATTCATATCACCGAATATGTATCTCGATGCTTGTTTTTTCAGCATGTTAATTTTAAGAGCCAGATGTCTAAGGGGATGTTACACCAATTACCCATACGAGAATGGAAATGGGAAAACATCAATGTAGACATTGTCACTGTACTTCCAAACAAATCCAATGGAAATAATGAAATCTTGGTTATAGTTGATCATCTTATGAAGTCGACACATTTCAGTCTAATTAGAGAACATTTCTCTCTTGATCAACGTTCCATGATATATATAAAGGTAGTGGTAAGATTTCATGGAGTAAAACATTCGATTATATCTGATCGGTCTCCAAGGATTATCTCGATGTTCTGGTGAAGTCTTCAGCATGCTCTAGATACAGAGTTCAGTTTCAACACTGCTTACCATCCTCAAATAGACTGTTAGTCTAAGAGAACACTTAATACTCTAGAAGACATGTTGAGAGCTTTATCGAGGGATATAAAAGGTGGTTTGGATCAACACCAACCTTTGGTGGAAATTTCATACAATAATATCTTTCCCTCCAGTATTATGACGGATCCTTATGAATAATTCTACGGAAATAAATACAGAACTCCAACATGCTTGGATGAAGTTAGGGAAAATATATTACAACCTGATCATATTGATGATATGGAAGAAAAGTTTAGATCTCTTCAACAACACATAAAGAAGCTCAAAGTTGAAAAAATAGTTATGTCGACAACCAAAGAAAAGACTTAGAGTTTAAAGTGTGTGATAATGTGTTCTTATGAATATCTCTTTGTAATAGAGTAATGAGATTTGGAAAGAAGGGCAGGCTGAGCCCTAGCTATATCGGTCCATTAGAAATACTTGATCATGTTTGGAAGGTAGATTAACGATTTTCACTTCAAACAAATCTCTCTTAGGTTCATGATGTGTTCCATTAACTCTTCTAAGAAAGTACACACCCGATCATTCACATTTAATAAACTCTGAAGTTGTACTGCTAGAGCAAAATCATTCTTATAAAGAATAGATGATAGAGATTTTAGATCATAGGGAAAATGTTCTATGAAACAAGGCCTTTTTCTTGGTTAATGTTTTATGGAGGAATCACTGATTTTAAGAAGCTACATGGGAACTTGAGGATATGATGAGGTAGAGGTATCCTCATCCTTTTGTTATGAAGTGACTAATATCGAGAGAAAATTACATTCTAAGGGAGGTAGAATGTAACACCCTGAGATATTATTATATATATATTTTTATGTATTATGTTATATGCAACACCAAAATAATGTTTCATTATATGAAACACTGGCTTGGCATACATTATACACAAGAGGAAGCTTCCTTCATAGCCTGTGTTGTACAAAATATCAAGTTTTACTAAACAACGATATATCATTAAAATATTATATAATCTAGTCATTATAAATAATATTAACCATGTTTTTAATTTTATATAACATTACAATTCATCTTACATATGATATGAGAAAAAAATCAATTTTTCAGATAAAAGAATTATGTTTTTAAAAAATGTTGTTTTTCCGTCGTTTCATGGCACACCCATTTTAAATATAATATTTCAAAATTTTATGAGTCCAATTTGAAAAAATATAATTCTTCTTTTGAATCAGGATATAAAAAGTTACATTGGATTTAATTTTTATACTTTTATGACAACTTTAATATTTCGATGGAAAAAATACAATAAAGTTTTCTTAGAAATAAATTTTGTCATCAAGAAAATTAATATGGTTAAATTATAAAATTTAATGGTTTTAATGTATAAATACAATATATATTTATAATTTAATATAATTAATGTCATTACCATTAATGTTACATTGAATTCATAGGTAAAAACATTTCAATCTTTGTCACTGTTTTAACTCATAAAACATTTTTTCCTAACAATGAGATTAAGTTTAAATTAATTACTGCAACTTATGTGTTTTGAATTTTGATAAATGGATATCAAATTTGGATTTAGTGGGTCAAAATTATGTTAATAAGTTACTTTTATTTATTTGATATTATGAAAAGTAACTACTGTAATTTTTTTTACTACAGTTAAAGGTAAATCAGGTAATTAAGGGTAAAAAAAAGATTATAAAATTACCCCAATAACTGACAAAATTTTATTGGTTGAATTAATGTCGACACATATCTCCTATGGGTCATAATATATTCATTTCATGGACATATAACTATTAAAATAATATAATTATTATTAAAACCAAAATAAAGTGACAACAAGTCACTCTCTTATATCTTATAAGTGTAATAATATTAATTTACTAATAAACATCATAAAACTTCGAAAATAAATAGTCACAAGATATCTATTAAAATTATATACATCATGTTAATTTATTTATAATTTTTAAGGATTAAATAATTATCATTATTGATGACACAAGAGTGATGTAGAAAGTATTTAATTGATTGAAATGAAAAATAAATGTTTTTAAAAAAATTGAAATAAACATTATAAGAATTAATTTATGGTATCGAAAATTTTTATAGAAGAATATTACATGTTACTAAGCTATTAAATATTTTGGTTCAATCATATCCTTGGTGTGGATTTTATTTATATTCAAATAAATGAATAGTGACAAAATTGACACTGTAGTAATTTTATAAAAATAACATATTATAAAATTGTTTAAAAATCACAAAAAATATTTCAAATTTATAAATTGAAACTTATATAGTCTAAAATTTACTAAATTATCCAATTATGGAAAATTCACTAAACATTATTAATTAATTATAACAATTTCAAATTTAGAATATTATTACCACAAATAAAATTATTTAGATTAAATAAGGATAATTCATGTTGGTAATTTTTAAAATAAATTGCCAACATGTCTAAACTTTATTGGATGATTTTATTAATACCCTATATAATCTAATTTTCTAATTGGATTCATTTTGGATGTTTTTATTTGGTGTTTGAGTTTATTATAAATTAATATGTTTGAGGTTTCCAAAAGTGCCCCTTTCTCTCTAATAAAATGGAACCTCCTCCCTCTCCTCTTCACAACATTTTGAGACTTCAAAATCGTTCAAAAACAATCCATTTACATTATTCAGTTCCCTAGAATCATAATAGAGGTCTTGTTTATCTTCAAAGATCCACTTCATTACCCTAATAAGAGTTTTAGAAGAGGCATGTCGAAGAAGTGGTAATATCCTTTACTGATCCATTCAAATATATTTCATCTTATACTTCCTCTTCATTATTGGTTTAATTATAAAGTAATAAAGTCAGTATCACTCATATATTGATATGTTATGATTTATATGAAACAAACCTATTTCACTTTCTATCAATCCTATGGAAAATTATATCACCGCGAGTGCGTACTTACGAAATACCATCTCCATGCCATGGCGTAATCTGTTTTGCACCACCACCTTACATGGATGGGTATAATGGTATAAAGAATAAATATATATGATTTTTCTAACATAATTCTAATTCTTAGATTTTCTATAATCCACTACAATACCATTCAGTTATTATGGTAACGATATCATCGCTCATCCATACGTATGGCCTACCGTCTCCACGATGTGATGCGACTCATTCGACATGATATTCATCGAATAATGACTTTATAAATGAATTGAATGAATAAATATGATATATATATATATATATACTAAAACTATTTTG
This sequence comes from Viscum album, assembly GCA_963277665.1. Classification (NCBI taxonomy): domain Eukaryota; kingdom Viridiplantae; phylum Streptophyta; class Magnoliopsida; order Santalales; family Viscaceae; genus Viscum; species Viscum album. Next base: position 1,033,396,366 of record OY728130.1, read on the forward strand.
TAAATTATATATCTATAACATAAAAAGAAGAATAAGAATTTATTCGACTAAACACACATAAGAACATAAAGCAGTGAACCCCTGAATAATGAGTAACGATGAAATATTACTAATAAGAAGATAACAGTATGGCAATATATGATATCATAACAATGAATAAGATTTTGGAATAAGTCAATGACATTATTTAAATCATTACACAGGATTTTCGGATACATACAAAGCATATCAGACGAAAGGTATTGGATTATTTCGTCTCAATTTTATTTCTGCGAGAAATATTCCTTAATCATTATATATTTATTATGTATGGAGATTATTCTTCCCATGAATGTTTTGTGATTTTTATTATGAAGGATATTATATTTACATATGCATGAATGTTTCATTATTTTATGACACATATGATTCCACTAATCAGAAATGGTAAGGGATAACTTTTCCAATCTCATTTTATCCGAGATTATTTATTTGTATGTATATATTGGGGATATATTTATCATCCATATCAATGATTTCTAAAAATGTTATCATAAAGTGTTTAATATTTTTCCATGTATGTATAAGGTCATTTTTACCATTTTTTGGACTTTTACCACATGGTATGGAATGAATCAAACTTTTGTTTATTATACGATGTACTTTTTGACTTTTCTTGTAAAAGTTAAATGAGAAATTTTTTTAACATGTACGGAATGAATGGATTTTTACCATTTAATAATGCCTTATTTTCATGAAGGATACTCTACCATATTTCATTATTATTTTCAACAAAATCCTTTTCTTTCAAAATTGAATGACATTTTGATAAAAGAAAAAGATTTTGAAGAAGAAAGGATGTTTTCCTCAAGAATTCATTTCAAGTCTTTTATCAAATATATTTTCCATCTAAGATTAAATTTTTTAATATGTTAATGTTTCAAGTATAATTTCTCTATTATTTACATGGTTGAATTTTTCTTATGATGAAATGATATCCATTTGTTTTATATGGATTATGTTATGATGCGATGATGTTTACGAAACCAATTTTATTCTTTGGGTTAGGATTAATTAATTATTTTTATTTTGTCTCACACAAAAGAATTATTTCCTTTTGAGATGGGTGGGACCTATATCTTCCTCCAATTCATTGGGTAATGATTTATATCTCATGAGATATACATGGATGGAACAACAAGATAAATCTGTTCAGTGATACATGACTGGAACGATAAGTGAACTCAGTTCAGTAATGGAATTTTTCTACTATGATGTTATTGGAAATGAGTCTTGTATATTATTAAATTACATTCTGTGATTATGTTCCCATTCAAAAAAAAATCATGTTATACGTTATGTTTATTTGGATTAAATTTCACTAATATGATTTATCTCATGTCATGATATTATGATCCCATTTTCAAGATAAGATTTTCAAAATGTTATGTTCTTATGAATATGATATGAGTGATATTTCCTTTGTTTGCCCTTACTGAGAATTTGAGATCACCCTTTGTATATTTTCATTTCCCTAGTTCAAGAAGAAGGGTATTAAGAAGGATATTCCAAAAGGGACTCTAGATATGTTGAAATAAATAAGAGACAAAGTAGGTGATTTATGAACCAATTGTTTATGTTTCCCAGTTTCTAAATACACTATACCTATACGATCCAACCATGGATTTTTATATGTTGTAAAAAATATTCATTAATTCTGATGTAATAACAATGTAAGTAATGTACGGTTCATTATAGACTAGCCAATTGAATCATACAACATACTTGTGGGAATTATTTTTCCCACTAGCATTGAAAAATAAAATGGAACAAGACAATATCCATAACAAAGGAAAGCTCCATTGTGAATAAATTAAAAGAATACAATAATGCATAAAAATACCAATAGTAAAATAACTCATTTACTAAAAAGTTGAAAAAATCCCAAAGGACCCTTATGAAACAATTCATCATGTCGCAATCTCAACTTGATGGTCTAACGATAAGTGATCCTTTCTCATTGCTCAAACCTAGAAGATGGATGTATAGAAACACCCGAAAGAAAAATGTATGGTCTGAGCCTAGGCCTAGTAGGATATCACCAAATTTTCCATAATAGATTCAAAAAATAGATTTTACAAATAAATTCTTTCTATTTCAAAATAAAAGGTTCTTCCATTTTATTGAATATTTAAACAACATGTTACACATTTTGAAAGTTATGGAAAAAAGAAATTTAAAGCACAAGATTTTCATTATAAGAGATGAAATATTTAAATAAAAATAGATCAGATGAAATAGCATGATAAACTATTTTATGTAAATTCAGAAGGAATGAAAAATAGTTTCACTAAAGCGGAATACGTTTATATATCAAATATAAATCAACAAGAGAGTTACATGGACATATTTCAAATATGTAAGATAATATTAACCAGCAATAGGATTCCTCACTCTCTTAGAGAATACATCAATATTTGTACACACATCATGATGACACTATCCAACTGAGACAATTCACCATCCAATCGATGATGTGACCTACTACATGTGTTTTTGAATGTGGTAATAGCGTATAATGTATCCAAATAACTCACCAACAACATAAGACTTTCATGTGATCTTAAGAAATGGGAAAACTATTTCAAAAATTTATAAAATACAATTAATTTCCATTTCCCTGAATAAATTCCAATTTTCAATTCAAAAACCAAAAAAGATTTTTTTTAAAACATTCTCCTTTTAGAAGATAAAACCTATGCGTTTCTATCAAAACATTCTTAATCCATTTTACAGAGTTTGAAATATATTTATAACCAATTCAATATTTTCACAAGGAAATTAAAAAATTAAATTGAAAAAATTAAATTAAATAAATTAATTTAAAACATTTACATCAAAGTATCAATTTAAATTCAGCTATTTAAATCATTCGTTCTCTGTAAATCACACCTCAATTCAATGTAATTAAGGGTTTTCCAAATCCCCAAGCCAAAATTGTAATGTCCCGACCCAGCCTTCCACTAAACCGATAGTTGGACCGGTTTTCCACATAGCCTCAAGATAATTTACCCATATTCGAGAGGATTTCGACTAGTAGTGAGGGTTATGGGTATGATAATGGTGAATATATGCCCCCATTGGTAGTGTATAACACAACATAATACAAAACAATACCGCAGTGGAAGCATTAAATAGTATATCACTGAAACAAAATAGAAGAAATCTGATAGATAAATATCAACGTATCAAACCATAAAAATGATATTAAAACATGTTATATATTTTAAAAAATCTACGTAAATAGGATACACTACAATCCAATAATAATACAATAAAAGTGCAAGAAAAAAATAAAAACATTGAAGCACCACAAGCCTCGACTTGGCCCCATTCTCTCATTCTCCTAAGTAGAAATCAAGAACCTGTATAAGGTATCTTTCCCTTGTCTAAACCAGTAATCATATAATCTTTTTGGGCCAATAAACATGATCCAAACAGGGTGTGAGGAAAGTCCAAGTAGGCAACCACAAAATTTTTGTGACTAACATTCAGTAAAAATATGCAATAGTAGTAACAGAAAATAGATACTAAGAAATACCTTAGTAATATATCCATTTATTATGATTATATTCTTTAGTAGTTATATTTCATTTAAGTAAGACTATCTCAAGATTTGGCATTAGCCTGTCAATCAACTATATAGAAGTAAAAAAGTATATTTCTCAAAAGATCATATGGATAAAAGGTGAAGACTGAATCCAAACTTTTGATTTGTCTTGGAAGACTAATCATAATTCATTAATTTTAATTTAACATGTTTTTTCAACATTAGAAGGATGAGAAGTATGGAATAGCCCCTTAAAAACCCCAGTACTAAAGTAATTGTCAACTCATCACAGAACCATTTCGCATTTAAGCATATTAGCATTTAATAATTTTATCATTTGTTCAGTTGCCAATAGATCTCATATGAGGTATCCATAAATGGACCATCGATTCACTCGACATAATGAAGACTCAGTAATCTTGACCATCAAAATTTTTGATCACTCACAGCCTTTATGTAATTAACCTCTTGTGTCCATCCATCGCCTTTTAACCAGGACAATGTTTCAACCATAGGTAAACAATGTATAAATAGTCACATGAGCCCGAACTTATATTTTAACCGAGACAATGGATCAACCATGACTAATTACCTCCTATAAGAATTTTTCTTTTCTTTTCAAAAACAAAACATGTGAATTAAACAACACATGGATTTATACATAACAACTCATGTGGGCATTTCACAAAGCATCAAACACATGAAAATTAAACTTTTACATGGTTTTATTCTTGAAAAATCCTCTGTTCATTTCATATAACAATATATAATTCTAACGAACCCCAAAAATTGAAAACATTCACACCCCACAAATGCCTTCAATTTAAATGGCTAAGAACAAGAAATACTCCCATGGGGTGTCCCAAAATTAAACAAAAAATTACATGCTTCAATTTCATATAATCAAATACCTAAACATAATTAGGTACCAAATGATTTCAATTCCATTGAAAAACAATACCCAAACTAGAATCATTCCATTTTGGCACATATAAACAACTTGACACTTAATGAGTGGCACGTAACCAACATCCTCAATGACATATAACTGATATAATCTAACGACAACACTGGAAACTACCTAGAACAGTGTAGATCTAAGAAAATTGTTAGATCATTAACCATTGAATATAATTATCAAAAATTGATATCATCATGAACACATCAAGGAGAATAATTATCTTACTGAGAAGAATCCAATTAGACTAACGACAGTTGAATCAGATTCTGGATGATGAAAAGGGAGGTGGAAATGTTCTCACTGATCCTTATTCTTCACTCGATATCTCTTCTATCCAGAAGAAGTGACAATGAGGCTACTTCCCATTTTAAGAAAAATTTTAAAAGTAAACGACATTTAAATCCATATACATGGTATATAAACCATTTTACTATTCAATAGTTTCTCCAACATACCGACATGGCTACATGGCGGTGAAGTATGGAGTAAGAAAATTTAAATATAATATAATATTAAAAAAATTATTTTCAATTCTTCTCCATTCCACACCAATTATTATTTTCATTGATAATAATTCATAAAATATATTTAAAAAGGTAAATTCAACCCTTCATGATCATTCGATAATTCTAACATAATGACATAATAATTTATTTTGTATGTTTCGAGTTATATTAGGTTTAAATAATCAACTATTATAAGTTCATCATAATACCCTTGTATGAGTAATTTATAGGAAATAAAATGAGAACCATATGTGAGAGGGATAAAAATCACCATTTGTTATATTAGTCATCATTCTACATAACATTTGAACCTCATTAGAAAATGTATTGTATTCATTACTCTTTTTGTGATTACAAGGCTTGAGTGTAGATCTAGCTAAGAATGATAGAAAATGTGTATGGAAGAAAATTATTAACAGTAAATAAATCCCTCTCCCTCAGTGATCATCACACCTCATGTGTTCCTAACTGTCACCTATGATAAGATTCACACATATTTAATTTTCTCCCAAATCCAAGTCCTGGGTAAATGTGGATTTATTGAATAGAAGATAGTTGACTCATATTCTAAATAATAAGCACCTTCTAAGGATCCTCTCATCTAGTATCATCATACCATGATCGAAATTCACACTTCACAGATAAATCCAATTCGGTATTACTACACATCATTTCCAATTAATAATTTGGGTTTATTATTCAACAAATATCTCTAAAACTTTTGAAAACTATGATATTAATATATATCTACCAAGCCATGAATGTGAATTTTCACATATCTTAAGCATAAAACTAATCGAGAACTAATTCATTATAAATAACAATAATCACCAAAGGATATTCAAAATATCCATGATAAAAAATTTGGGTTTAAAAAACTATCTATCAAATTACACTAAATCATAATAATAATATTTTATTTACACAAAAATACATACAAACTATTCCATTTTATATTGGAAATTATGATATTAATTCCATACTACCAATTTTATTCCCATGGATATGATGAATAAAAATATCATTTAGATACTTTCTATAAGGTGTTCTTTTTGAATTTAATTAATATTTTTACAATTGAGTTAAATTTTCTACTGTCATCGTGTAAAAAAATATCTTGAAACTTTTCTGTTTAATCATTTTATTCATTATTTTTATTGATTAATTTTACCAATTCTCGAAATCCACTAATTTTCAATGTGGACTTCATAAAATACAAATATGTCATAAATAAAATTAAATATAATATAAAAATGGAAGATAAAATACAAAAATACTAATCTAGAGAAATTTTTCCCTTCCCCGCACGTGTTTCATGAAATTCCATTATGAGTTGTAATATATAGAAACAACCTAAGAAGATTTTAATATTATAAAATTGTAATGTTTTTTAAGGATAGTGATAAGCTAGTTTTTTCATTTATTGGATGTGGGGAATTTTAATCACTTCAATGGGATGCTCTAAAAATATTTTCTATTAATTCATCACTCTCTAACAGTTTAAATAGATGGAATTTTCTGATCAACCTACAATGATATCAACTAACCCAAAAAGTAATTTTTAATAATTATGAATTACTACTCATATAAAGAAAATAAATTCCTTATAATTAATCACAGCCTTCAATTATACAAAATCACATTCTCTCCTAGATGGAAGCCTCAAATATTTTATTATTTTGTCAAGTCTCTTTCATTCTCCATGAAAAGTATATCATTTTAGAATTACTCTATTTAAATTCCATTTAAACTATATATATGTATATTAATTTCATATCCAACTTCTTCTAAATACATTTTCTTATTGTTAAATATATTTTATTATTATTTCTCTAATTTAATTATGAGGCAATATCTCTTTCCACATACTATTCAATGTGGAATTATTCCAATGCGTGTCTTACAAACAATTTTGTAATCCTAGAAATTTTATTAAAACATTCCAAAATAATCTTTATAATTTTCATTCACATTAATTCGAATCCTCCTTCCACTTATCTATTGGTATAGTTGGCATTCCTATTTTTCTATAGGTCGTATGGTGTTGATGTTATATAGTCCACTCCATATTTCCTTATCGAGGCTTCCATTATTCTATTATAGAATTTATTCCCTTGGCCACTTATGACATCCACCAAATTCTCTTTTATACACAAGATTTTATTATTAATAAAATCATAATGATCAAATAAATCCCAAGATCAATAAATTTTGACATGTTTTTTGTGAATAATATTCTTTTTTAAGATTCCTTTTACTACCATATTTGTAAACTCAGCCTAACCATTTTTATATGGGTGGATTGATATTCATGTTTTATGGTCCACTCTATATTTTTTCATCAGTTATTCCATAATTCTATTTTATAATTGAATACATTGGTGAATTATTATTTCCATTTTTATCATAAGTCCATAGAAGAGGATAGTGATAAAATAACATAATCAAAAAACAAATCATCAATTTTTTCAATTTTTACTTCCACCCACGTAGAACATGATAAACATCTATCAATATGTATGAATATAGAAATGACAAAGGAAATGATGCCATAAAATCTATTCCCCATACCTTAATTATTTTAATCTATGGTCATTGGTTATTGGATCATTTCCTATATATTTTTATAAATTTTGATAGAATTGACATTGCTATCATTTCATATAAAATTTATTGTTGTCCAAAAATATAGTAACCTCATAAAGAACTAAATCAAAAAAAACATCAAAGTTGTTATATGGGGGATAAAGAGGACTCTTGATGATATTGTGTTTAAAATTTTAACCACATAACATGACTCACTCTTGTGTGGATATCTAAAATATATTTGGTTACACATATTCTTTCAAGATATCAATCATCCCATGTATAGAATTCTGATTAACCCTAATCCATGAGATTTTGTATCGGATAAGGTGTGAAGGGTATTAAACATTAATAATAAATAATATAATTTGGGTATACATGGGAACCTATCCTTAAATTATATAGAGTTTACCTGCTGGTATCAGGTCATCAAGTTGATATTGGTCAAAATTCATTACCTAGTCACGTGGGATGATGTGCTCATATGATCATAAACATTATTCTCTTTCCATAACTTATCTTTATTCACCCCATAAAAATATTTTAAAAGAATAATCATTATCAAAATCCTCATATTCTATTGTTCCTTATTCATCATGTATCCATGTTGTTTCATGATTAGATAAAACTATAAATTCTTTTCATATAAAATTTATCAAAATAATTTAATAATCATAAATAAATACAAGAAACTATGTTCAAATGTTTTTCATATTATAAAAGTATTTATATATGTTCATTAAAATGGATTTTTTGTTCAATTATATTGAACATAACTACCCTTATAGTTCCATGGGAGGCAGAACATAATAATTTAAAATGTTTCTCCCAATCTAAATACTGAATTATTGATGAAGAAGATCATATTCTATTTAAATCATCATATTATTTAATTCATGTATCATAACATATGAACTAAATATAATTTCCAAGTAATTTGGATATTGGTATAGAAATATTAGTAAAATAATTGATGAACCACTATAAAAACATGCATTCTATAATAATTATATGACATGTTTAACATATATTCGTTATGGTAATGCCCATATGAATTTTATAGTTTTTTCAACGTAATTTTTATTATATAAAATCACTTGTACCTATAAAATCCCATATTCTACCATGAAATGTAATTATTTTGTAATGATAATGAGTTCAGTTTCTATACATTTTTTCAAATCCATATCCAAATTCAATAATAAATGGTGATATAAATTTTCAAATAGTGTTAAATCATCTAATAAACTTATAGACATTCATCAATTATATAAAAGATGATTCTGAACATTAATATTGGAATGTTACCATGGGAATTAAAAAATATAAATGGAATAAATTTATAATAAAATGATCCATAAGAATAAATAAATTGTGTATTCTTATTGTACGTAGGAGAAATATGTAGTTGTAAGTATCACATAATATCTACTATCTTTCCATCCATTTCAAGCTCTCACAATGATGAGTTCATTTTTTTATTCTAAATACTGATCAGACATGTCTTATTGGGATTAATATGAATGGGACTAGCCCACTGAATGTTTGAAATGTGGTATATGAATCATTTTTCATGAAATGTTTCAAATTATTTTTTATATACCTCCATTATGGTCATGTTTTTTTCTTATTTTGTGTTTTGTAGTTTTTTTTGAAACAATTTTCAAATAGGATTTTATGAATACATTTCTATGTAATACATGTGGGTATGTTTCCTAGCCTCCTTCATATGGACTTCAAATTGTATTTTAAAGATCGATGAGTTTCAATTAATGACCAAGGGATAGATTTATTATAAAAAAATGGGTATATTTTCCTTTACAATTTTATATACATACAATAAATGTGGTGGTTGTGGTTTCAATGAAATCAAGGGTGTATAAATCAGTGTTTTTAATACCAAAGGTTCACTTACATCACTCAAATTCAGTTCATTCTAGCAATGTGAATTATGAGTTTAATAATTAATTAAAAAAACAAATTAAACCCATCAATGAATTTTTTTTGAATCATTTTTAGGTTCTTATATAGTAATATATGTTTGAACATTGTCTTTCCTCATAGAATTATTAATCTCAATTTGATATCCTAATTCTGAATCCCTTATATGAGTTCAATTTCTCCAAGTGATGTCGGTTCCACCGTGGTAGTAATTTTGAAACGTGAATGTTCTTCTTGTCTAAACATCATTGAATAAAAAATATTTAATTTTTCTATTATTACTCTAAATTATATTATTAATGTAACTTTATGGAAACAAAGGAATATCCTAGATGTATTCATTTTTTATGAGGATGATGGTTGATTAATTTGTTTTTTTAACTTATTCTATTTCAAAAAAATTAAAATTAATTAGAAATATCATGTTTTTTATAATCACTAACACATATTCGATAATTATAGCTAGTAATAATATAACTAAGTTTTTCATCTGAATTCTAACACAGTATTGAGCTAAAAAATTTGTACTGATAGGAAAAAATATTAAGGTATTATATTAATTGAATCTCTCAAATCACATAAATCATATGTTTGTGACTTTTTTCTAATTTTTTTAGAATGGAAAATGACCTTGTATATTAACATTTGGTGGGTGATTAATGTGCCATGAGGGTAAAACAATTTATTCCCAATCATACTATCTCATTCCCGTGAGTTCTTCTATACATGGTGTACAATTCCATTTGGAAAGTAGCATATATTTAATTCTTATTATGATATTCAGGAAGAGTTGTATTGATTTATACTTTCATAAATGTGTCTAGAATTTCATTTTGAATCACCTATTCAGGATATTTTTGTTTGATTCACTATTATGTGATATTGTATTTGGGATTTTTCACATATTTTGATGGTAGAGCATGTTAATTTTCTAATTTTTTTATTGTTATATTCATAATTATTTATTTTCATCCCATCTTTGAAAATCATGGTTTGCACTAAAGAGTCTGATGGAATTTATTATTTTAATTACATAGTCTGATGTAAATTTTTTGGAAATATTGGTCAGTCTTGGTTTTATGGAATTAAAAATGCATATACGATTTAATGGATCCCTCTATATCCTTCGTTTTACATTTGTTTTTGAAAAGATATTTTTTATTGGCAACAACAAGACTCTTCGTATAATACACATGATTATAGTGATCAATGAAATGACTTGGATTAGAACATATACAATGAAACATAACTAGGATTGGTTGGCCATTAGTTTTTTCAATATATATTTTTCATAACAAATTTTTTATTCTACAATATATGATTCAATCAATAATTATTATATTGGAACTTTTGGGATTTACCTTATGGGTTCAACTAGTTGAAATATTACTTTTCTATTGTTTTTGAATTATAATATATATTTCTTATCATCAACATTTGACATGTAAATAATTGATTATTAGAAATATATATCTAATATATTCACATCACTATCATGTAGTGATTGATGGGAAAATGTTGTGAAGTGATATTCCTAAATAGAATGGTGTGGATAACTATCTCAAATCCCCTTTAAATATTATAATACTCATAGATAATCTCCCCTAATAATTTCATGATTATATCTATTTCTTCAATGTGGATCTTGTTTAGGATGGAGAGAATCCTTAAAGGCTCTTTTGCGTTCAACATAGTTCTAAAATCACTCAATTTCTTGTTGTGCAGACACTACATGTAAACACATTTGGGAGAAAATTATAATTGAATCAATTTGACTTGATCCTCTACAACACCTAAAGACATTAATGTAGCAAACACATTCATAAAGTCCTCGATAAGTTTGATTGTATCATCTCATAAAAGGACATGTAACATTGGAAATTATTTAATTTGTATCTTTTTCAATTCAAATCAATCATGTAAAGAGAGGTAGCTAATGTATTTTTTATGAAATGAGGTTTACGTAAATCATTCAATGTCTAGTAAGTTGTTCATTCTAGGAAATGGAACCTCTCATTATGCCTCCACATGGTTGGATAACATGAATATATTATTATAATTAAAACATTCTATTTTAATTCCATATTACTCAACTATATTACTCCATCAATTACCTTTGGTGTCCAGGTCGAGATTACTTCCTCTCTACTTACCAATGTCTGTCATCCTTTTTTCATAATAATGATTTGAATTCTCTACCTATATAAGCACTAATTGAGTCAAATCCATCTTAAATTAAAACATTTGGATCTATATCCTCTTGAATGAAGAATTATATCATTTCTCCATGTTCAATATGTAACGTCCCGGATCTGGGTGCTGCACAAAGGTTCCCTGAACCCATTTGGTCACATGAACTCAAGCGTGTTCCCCCAAAAAACAGAGGATGGAAAATAACAGTTAGGGCCAAGGTGTGATATTGGGTAATCTATTCCCTCATTGGCAGAGTATAACCAATAGAAAAAAAATCGTAAACAATAGTGATAGTAATAATACCAAAAGAAATAAATAGAAGAAGACTGAAATTAAAATCATAGAATCCATATCATATATATAATGGTTGATTTCCAATGTGTATAGGAAAACAACCAAACAGATCAGTATTTGAGAAATACAATTTTATCAAATTCTAAGGGAAGACAAGTAAACTGCAACTACATCACAAGACATCGCTTGTTCCCATTCTCTCCACCTACCAAAAAAATTAATTACCTAACTAGGAAGGGATATTTCCCATATCAATACATACAATCATTTAATCTTCTTGGGTCCAAGACATTACCCAAATATGGTGTGATATGAATCATAGTAAGAAAAAACCAAAATATCAATATCTTAATATATGTGAATACATGTAACATGTAATTTTCAAAAATGACGGAATAACAAAATAAGTACTCTAAAATAAACAATCCTATAGTTTTCAATTACATTCTTTTACATTTAACAATTATTCAATCCATTGATCATATAAGGATCTATCCTTTGTCGTATATACCCATTATAATATAAAAAATAGTTGTCTTAGAAGACCATCTAAACAATCAATTAAGACTAAATCTAAGTTTGTGTTTTTTCTTAGTAGATGCTTCACAATCATTTAATATTCATGCACAAACCTTCAGGACATTCACATAGTCTAAACACTTTTGTCTAACATATCATCAAATCATCAAATAATGACCCTATGGGATACTCTCATAGTCTAACCCATTCAATCTAATAAAACTTCAAACTATTATAAATGACCACCTAGGCAAGCTCCCACAGTCTAAAACCTTGGGTAAAACAATCATTTAATCTATTATAAAATACCACATGGTAATTCTCTCAAATTCTAAACCAATGGGTCAACATTTTATCAATTATAAACCACCACCTGGGAAGATCTCATGGTCTACCCCATTTGGGAAGATCTCACAGTCCAATCCCCCTTGGTCAATCATTAACAATGCATATCACATGCATTTCATATAATCATTAACTACATCATAAAAAAACAAGTAATGCATAACAGGAATTATAGAACAAACATCCGTAAACAATAAAACAAGGAAAAACACCTATGGAGTGTCTCTTAATAAGGTATATATCCTTACATGTAAGAAACAACCCTTTATCAATCAATCATACCATATCAGGAAAAAAGATTTTAATTACAAATCTAGCAATACCCAAAACGAGGGTGTGTAGAACATTTATCATATATAACCCATGGCTAACAATGAATGGCACAAAACCACCTATATTGATGTAATACAATCAATATACATGAATCTCAGCCTTTGTATCAGCATATATTGAAACCGATCCAAAAAATGGTGAAAAATTCCATCCTTAAATAACTCAAAATAGAAAATGAATTTGTAAGATAGGTTTTAGGGGTATTGATAACTCACTGGTAGGATTCCAATGCACCTGACGATGTTTCAATTATAGCATGGTTGGAGAATCATGGGCTTAGAATTCTTTAGTTACTCTATTTCTCTCTCGTTCAATCCCCAACAATAATAAGATGTTTTGAGATATGAGATGTGACCCCACTCTGATACATCAAATAAAAAGAAAACTACACAACATGTTATTTAACACTCCACAACATGTAGTAGCCTCAACCATCCACCAAAATTATGTAGGTATACTGGGTCAACATGTGGCCATGTACTTGGTTGTTACATGGTCAATATGTGGAATTATGTGGCATCCTTGGTACCTAGTGTGTACACAGTAGTACATAACCTGTATATAGAAAATAAAATTTTATTATTTTATCCTCAAAACAACTTGATAATAATATGTATACCTAAAATGATGATCCAGGTTCTTATAAACATCCCCCCTAAAAGAAATCCTCCCCGAATTTCCCTTCCAAGGGTGGTGAAGAAGAATCTGCAAACAACTCTACCCACTACGATTTCACATTGGCCTCCCTCTCCCAAGTGTCATCATATACTCGGTCGTGTAACAATATTACCCATTCTCAAGGAACAAACTAGCCACAATAAACCTTCAGGATTCAATCCCCAATCTGAATAGGGGGGGGGGGTCTTTAAATGATGTATTCACCCCCCAACTCAACCTCCTCTGGTTGAAAAGCATGATACAGGTCTAAAAAGTAACATCACAGCTAAAAATAATGAATGGCATAATGCATAGACCAGTACATTTGAGGTCACTACAACCAATAGGAAATTGACCCGACTCTATCCAAAACCATAAATGACACGATGTATATCAGTGCAAGCTTCCCCTATCTCATTATCCTCCTATGTCACAACCTCGGTGTGACATGAAGGAAAACTCGATCTCCGACCGTGAATTATAAAGGTAATATCCATTAATCATCATAATATTTGTGATTAGACTATGCAGTATCCCTGCTCTTCTAAATCTACTCCACCAACATAGTGGTCTCCTGGACAAGACTAGGACCTAAAATAAGAGCCTCTCCTCCCTCCATCCATCATTTGGTCAATCAAAAAGAACTATCATACAAATCCTCATACGGTTCCATATGGATTGCTTCATGAAAGTTATTTTTGATTGGAATCACCAACAGGGGTATGAATCTCTCTCAGGAGCCCCTGCAATCCAAGATGCATGCTCAAAGCATGTCCTCCAAAACCTGAGTATTGTGCTCGGACTAGCCATCTGTTTGGAGATGGTACATTGTACTAAGAAGTAGTAGTATACCCAAGGCCCTCTATAGTCCCTTCAAGACATGAGAAGAAAACCAGGAATCCGTATATGAAATGATAGACTGTGGAACCCCATAAATATGTACAATCTATTAGGTGTACAACATCTCAATATCGTCAACACTTATAGTCTCCTTGATCGTTAAGAAATGTGAAACCATCTTGAGCATGTCGATAATAACCCAAACCACATCATTAAATCACATAAATATTAGTAAACCAGTCAAAAAATCCTTCAAAATGTCAATCCACATCCATTTGAGAATGAGTAACTAATATAAAATCCATACTGGTCAATGATGCTCCGCCTTCACTTGCTGACAGGGAGAACTTCTCCTAACAAAACAAGCTGGATCGCTCTTCAAGTCAGGCCACCAATAATGATGATGTATATATAAATATATGTTAGTTTCACTAGGATGAACTGCCCTTAGAGAGGCATGAAAATAACATAGAATATCCACTCGTATATTTTTTGACACTCATATGCATCCATGAAAATAGAAATACTTCATCATAACCTACGGTCCACCCATGAGAAGGGCCATATCCTAACAAACTGTGCCATAGGACGAGGACATTAGAATTTCATAGTTTCCTCTTTGTCACCAAATCTAGTAGAGTAGTGGTAACCTCTATTGAAGAAATTAATGTCTACCCATGTATATCGTGCACCTATAAATGCATCTCAAAGAACAGAACCATAAGTTTCCGCTCACTATTAGAATCCTGAATTTCCTATATCATAGTCCTCCTACTCAATTCATCGGGCACTCTGTCTCGATTCCTAGGTGTTTAGGAAACTGCAAAGTCAAAATACTGATGCTACTAAACCCACCATCATTACTTATAATTATGATCTTGCTGTGTAAATTTATACATGATCCTTTTCTGGTCTGGGTATGCCACAAAATGCTCTCCCAAAATTTAATGAATCCAATAACACAAATAATGCATGAATGCATCTATATTGGGATTGTATATTAGGTAATTACTCTCCTGTGGCCTATACTATTGAGACTTGTACACAATGAATTATTTCCCCTGCATAAGCACTACTCCTAACCCCATACCTGATGTGTCGAAGTAGATGGTGGAACTATTTATTGACTCCAGTAAAGTCAAGATCACTGCTGACGTTAATCTCCAATTATTCTCTTGAAACAATGAATCACATAAATAAGTCCATAGGTTCATCACATCCTTCTTAGTGAGGCCCATAAAAGGCACTTAAAAACATGAAATGTCCTGAATAATGTTTACGTAGTAACCATCCTGAAGTATAAATCATCGTAACTCAAATACATTCTTCATATCCTCCCAGGAAACCCATGCTCTCACATTCTCTATGTCTAATGATACTCCGGTATCTGAGATGACCTGATCCAAGAAGCTAATCTAGTCAATCCAAAAGTGGAGCTTTTAGAGTTTATCATATAACTAATTCTCTCTCAGTGGAATCAATAAGATAATAATATGGATGGAATGGTTGTGTTTAGTTTGAGAGTACACCATGATATTGTCCCTATAGACAACCACAAATGAGACCATGTAACTTTGGAAAACTTTGTTTAGTAGTGACATGAAATCTATTGGCTCATTCATGAGACCAAATGGAAAAATCAATTACACATACATACCAAACCTACTCTGAAAGACTATATGTTGTATATATGATGGTATAATGGGTAACTGATGATAAACAGATCTCAATTCAAAATTCGAGAACACATGGGATCCTTAAAGAAGATCAAAGTGATCATCAATCCTTGAAAATGATTTTGGTTCTTGATCATCAATTGATTCAGCTTCCAATAATAAACACAATGATTGGGGGTACTTTCTGTATTTTTCACAAAAAGGACAGGCAAACACCAATGACAAATACTGGGTCAGATAAACCATTTTTTTGAAACTGCTCTAACTTCTTATTAATATACTATATTTCTTTTGTATCCATCCTATGAGGACAAATTCACACCTCTTCAACTCTTGGAACAAGCTCAAAAGAGAAATTTACCTCCCTCTTCAGAGGTAAACCTGAGAAGTAAATTGGAATGACATCCCTAAAATGATCCACCACTTCAGGAATGTATATATGAGAAGTACCCTGGTCATCCAGATATATAATATAGACCTAGGTTTTATATCTACAGAACCTATGATGCTCAAGTCCATCTATTCTTGCCTGGACATCCCCATTGCCCTTATGTAGAAAAGATTCTCCTTATGCTGACATGAAACTCACCATACATTGGTAGTAGTCAAAAAAGGCCTAAAAGGTGACCAAATAGTCCATTACAAGAATGACATCGAATCCATTCATCTCTAAGATATATATGTCGCATAATAAGTTACACCCACCAACCTCATGAGGTAACTCCTTGAACTAACATGAAATAGACGTCCTAATCCCCAACGGGGTGTCTAGAATCATAACATAATCCGAAGTAATGATTTAAAGTCCATGTCTATCCACAATGAAAATAGATATAAAACTATGTGAATCACCAATGTCGAAAAGAGAAGAAGATAAAATTTAGGAAACTATAATCATACCTCTAACTATAGAGGGTCCGATATCTAACTCATATTGGTTTTTATATATCATAGAGTTCTGACCATTACCCTGGCCTTGTGGCCCTTACTGGATACCCTGAGCTAATCATCCCACCTATCACTAAGAACATGCCACCTAGCTACCACTCCCACAACCACCTCCTCGACCATACTAGCCTACCAAACTCTATTTCCCTTACTGATAATAAACCGGTCATCCTTCTTCTGAACATGAAGTCATAACAGATCCACTCTCACTCGCTACTGGTGATAACATCATGAAATATCCCTGAATGTGGCCCATATTTCTGCAATATCACCACTCAACTGGGTCCTTCGAGGGAATATGGACTTACATTACCACTCCATCTAAGCTGGAAGCACAACACATGGCTTCCTGAAGAAACATCGTCTGAAACCTCCTTATGACAATTCCTAGTATTAGTCGAAGGAGTAATAGACCGGGATGCTTAATTTCTCTATCTCAACGATCCAATCACCCTCATATTGCACTATGTAATCAGTGTCTAGTTTACTATGGCAGCCACTAAAGTAAATCTGAAAACATTTACCTTTTCAAATTTTATAACTGAGACCATGCTCAGATCACATAGCCGGTGAAAACTCATCACCTCACAAAAAAGGTGATAATAAATAAAGATATATAATGCAATAAGATTAATCCATCACAAAAAGAGAACCCAGCTCCAAATGCATGAACTCTCGGGCTTGGTCGGCACCCAATTGTTTTGGGTAGTAGTAATCATAGATTTTTCTCGAAAATTATGCCTATGACATATCCTAATGGTTCCCACCTATGAGATGACATCCCAAAAACTCTAGGAAGAATCATGTTGCATGTATGTTGTGAGAATTACCCTCCTATTTGGAGGCATCTCAAGATGATCAATGATATAAATCATGGCCTCCAACAATGAATATGCATCATGTGGTCCTCCAACCACTTAAAATGTAGGTGGATGTTTCTACTGGAACACCAGTGTCAACTCAGCCATAGACGGGGTCAGATGTGAGGATCCTTAAGAAGTTTACATCATTCATATAAATCCTTCATGGAACATTTAATCATCGCCCATTTTTGGTATAACCACTGGTTACATTATGGGGATGATAATAGGATCTACCGGTAGTCCCAGATATACCATTTTTTTATCTATTCATCACCATCTACCTGGTATACATCCATGGGACGTCTTGGTGGAAAGAATCTACATGGTCAAGTGGACACCTTAGTTTAATATTACATGGAATATATATAAGGTATTAAAATAATGAAAAAAGGAGTAGGAAAAAGTTATAGTTTAACAAAATAATGTTACACAACATGTAGAACACCCTACACAGTGTGACCCTTGATCTTTGACATTATCGTGTACCTTTTCCAACTTGGTCGTGTAACACATATAAACATGATGTGTTCCTCAAGATACATGGTGTGTACATGATTATTTACACCGTCCCAAGTAGTTATTCATGTTTAGAAGCACATTGTTTTTACTGGTGTAACACTACATGACATATACACCCAAGATACAACATTTACATCATATGTTCCACCCACCCTTGTCATTCGTCACATGCCTGGACACACAATCGATCATTGAACGACGTGTACTCTATGTATGTGGTGTCTTCTACCAAAAGTTTATCAAACTAGAGTCTCTTCTCACACATTCAATCACACAGTCACCATGTACATGTTGTGTACATATAGTACACGACTCGTGTTCTGGGTTTTCTAGATAGTAATCCATTGAAACATCTGTAGAACCCCCAAAATCATAATATTTCACCAATGTAATGAAAAATTATGATCCATGAGGGCCCCTACTCCTCATGAATCAATTCTTGGAATACTAATTCATATCATATCTTAATAGAATTAAAATTAACGTTAGAACATGATCTATCAAATAAAACTTAATATTTCTCAATACCCTGCAAAATAGAAAGTATTTATATCAGGACATTGATTACAACATCATGCATATCATGAAAAATATATATCACCACATCTTGCAATTAGTAATTCTCTCAATGGCATGGAATGAATGCATAAATTGTGATTTCAAACATGTGATAGTATGATGCATGAGATGGTATACCCCCATATCATCAGGTTTCAACAAAATATATACTCAATAATATAAATGAAAACATTACAACAGATGTGCGCCAACCAATATAGAAATTATATCAGCTGTAAAAATGAAAAAACAAGAAAAGATTCAACAATCCATGTAACAATCCCTTTCCAGGTACACATGGTAGCTACTCCAAGGAATAGATAATTATCAATCACCATTTCCTTTTATCCCTTTCTAATGCTTCCAAACAATAAAACAAACAGGAAGGAAAACGTTTTTGTTACCACTTTGCAACTTCTCGGATTCGAGCACCGCTCAAAGGTGCCCCAAACCATGTTGGTCACATGACCTCAAGCGCATTTCACTAAACTGATGTGGATGTCGACTAGGAGAAATGTCCAACATTTTATTTTGGGGGAACTATTCCCTCATCCGCTGAGTATACTCAATGGAAAAAAATAGTAAACAATAGATGAATCCATAATACCAACAAAAAATACTATAATACTGAAATTAAAATCAATGAATCCACATCATATATACAATGATTCATGTCATATGTTTTTAGGGAAATTTTTTTTCACAATTCTAGACACATGATACTATCCAATAAAAAAGTAAAACATTTAAACTCTAATAGCATAGGATTATTAGGTTTGGTCCAATCCTCTCCAACTATAATAAAAATAATGTACCTTATTAGGACGGTCACTTTCGATTATCTACAAATGAAAATATATATCTTATTTGTTCCCAAACATTACCCAAATAGGGTGTGAGACGAATCCAAGTAGTAAACAATCAAAATATCAATGCTTAAATGTTAGTGAAAATATATAAATATATGTATATATCACATAATATTAAAAAATGAAGAAACAATATATTATATACTCATAAGTAATCAATCTTAATGTTTTCAATTACATTCATTTACCTTTAACAATGATTCAATCCTTTGAATTATATAACCCTGGGAACTAGCCAAATCTCTATATCCCCAGTGTAATGTATCAAAATATATATCTCCAAATTTCATCAAAACAATCATGTAAGATAGAAATAAAGATTTTTCATTGGCTACAAAGATGCTTCACAATCATTTAAAATTCATACACAAACCATCAAGAATTTCATAGAATCTAACTCCTCTCATCTAACATATCTTCAAAGCATTAAATAATGACACCCTTGGAAAAATCTCATGGTCTTGCCACATTGGTATAATATTGAAACAATCAATTATAAATGACCACCTTGGCATGCTCTCGAAGACCAAACCCTTGGGTCAAATATTCATTTAATATATTATAAATCTCCACCATGGAAAACCCTCATGGTTTAAACCCCTATGTCAACATTGTATAAGTTATAAATTACCACTTAGAGAGCTCTCATGGTCTATGCCTTTTGGGAATCTTTCACAGTCCAGTCCACCATGGTCAAACAATGACAACACATACCACATGCACTTCATATAATCGAAACTCCATCCAAATAAAACAAGGCATGGAGAACAAGGTAATCTTAACAAGAATTCTAGAACAAACAGCCATAAAAAATCAATCAGGGGGATACATACATGGGGTGTCTCTTAAACTAGGTATATAATTATATGCATAAGAAACAACCCCTTATCATTCAATAAAATCATAGTAGGTAATAAATAGGGTTTAAATCCAAAAAATACCCCAAACATGGGTGTGCAACCCTTTTTGCATATATATAAAAATAAAAACAATGAATGGAACAAAACCACCTACCTCGATGTCATATGATTAATATAATTGAACATCGACACTTTAATCTTCTTAGATCGGTGTATATCTACAAAACGTGAAAAAATTCCTAACCATTAATAACTCGTAAAAGAAGATGAATCGGGAAGAGAGGCTATAGGGGTACTGAGAACTCACTGGTGGAATTCCAATGCACCCAACGGTGTCTCAATTAGAACTCGGAAGGAGAACCAAAGGCTCAATGTTTTTCGGTCGCTCTTTCACACTCGTATATGAACCAAAACGAGGAGAAAATGATTCTTGATTCGAGAAACGACTCCCCTCTGATATATATAAAAAATAAAACTACACAGCATGTTCATTAACACTGCATGCCATGTAGTAGTCTCAACTGGCCCCTGACTTATGAGGGTCTGCCAGGTCACCGCCCGACCATGTACACGGTTGTTATATGGTCAGTACGCTGATATACGCGGCATGATAGGTACATGTCACGACCCGTCCTCCGGGCCCGTGCCGTGACTACCCCAAGCCCGCCTTCTATAGGCCAGGGGCTGGCGACTAGCACCAAGGAGTAAATCCCAACAAAAGGGAAGGCATTGCCTTTGAAAAGCAAACATGCACCACAGAGTAAGCAAGGAGAAAAGTAAACACTAAGTAAAAACTGTAACAAGCTGTGCTGAACGTAAAAAGGGCCGGAAATACAAGCCCAACAGTAATGTACAACTGAAAGGGAAAAACATCAACTGAAAAGTAAAAGCCGATATACCAAGCTGTCCACTGGAAATCCCACCCGAAGGGTGGGTACAGATAGCTCCACTACTCCCCGGGTCCTGCCGTCCGCTCCGAGCACGTCCACCCAGTGGTCCAC
The DNA here is from genome assembly GCA_963277665.1 of Viscum album. NCBI lineage: Eukaryota > Viridiplantae > Streptophyta > Magnoliopsida > Santalales > Viscaceae > Viscum > Viscum album. The sequence continues at coordinate 1,033,418,424 of OY728130.1, forward strand.
CTCCAGGTACCGTCCTGCTCTGCACGCCTCCACCACGATCAGTGCTCTCCGTCGTCTGTAACCAACACAACGTAGTGCAGGCATAACACGTGCAGAGGTGAGTATAAGCTACTCAGTAGGGATCCCGAGACCCCCGAAGGTCTCCTGAAAATCCACAAATGATAAACCACAAGGAAAGATGCAATCACGAAGCAACAACCGACACTGCTTAGGTATATGCCCATACATATACCTAAGTCATCAATTCCCGTTCGGATCCAACGTACGATCCCGGGCACAACCCAGTCTACACAGGAAAGCAAACGTATACCCACACAAGATAGCACAACACAATCCACAAAGGAGAGTAAATAGTAAATCCACACAGGATAGCTCAACACAATCCACAAAGGAGGGTAACACAAGATTCAGCTCACGCAGGTATACTTCTTCGGATGACGATAAAGATGATCACTGATCCATCTAAGTCGTCGGACCCACAAAGGATTGATAGGTACTAACCCCCACAATGACCCACACAGGATCGGGCCCACACAGGACCTGTAGGCACTGGCTCACACAGAACCGCAGAGCGCTGACCCACACAGGATCGGGCCCACAGAGGACCTATAACACTGATCCACATAGGATCGCTGAGTGCAGTAGTCGTCGCAGTCCACTGAGGATCTCTGCACAGTCGTCGTTGTAGTCCACTGAGGATCTCTGCACGGACGACGTCGGATTCAACTGAGGATCTCTGCACGGTCGTCGTCGGAGTCCACTATGGATCTCTACACAGTCGTCGCTGTCGAAGAAGCAGTCTCAGCCAGCACTAGGGTTCTCGCACACAGCAAGCTCGTTCGAGAGGGTCCGCTCCACGAGCCGAGAGGCTGATACATCAACTGACACAAAGTCCAAAGTTGATGTATCCAAAAGTTCGGTATCGTCAACAGGAACTCAACGTCGCAGACGGCGCGTCAATCGGACGCCCGGTCTGAGAGTTATTGGCTTTTTCGTCCCAGGGGACCGGTTGATTTTTAAGAAAAAACCAATCCGACTGTACTCCACCTACGTCCAAACCTCGGACGGAGTGAGCCAAAATATCCGTCTCACTTAGAGGAAATCAACAAAGCTGACGGCACGTCAATCGGACGTCCGTAGCTCAAGATATGAGCGTTTCCGCTCCGAGGGCCCGGTAGGTTTCGTGTACGAACCAACCTGGCCGAACTCAAAGTATTCCGAAACCTTGAGTGCGATATACCAAAATGACCTTCATGATCCAAGGATCGTTTTTCCACTGACAACACGTCGTTCGGAGGCCCGTAGCTCATGTTACAGGCATTTGACCGAAAACGGTCCGAAGACAGGGGGTCTGGGCCCGGGCCGACCCAGCCCGACTCCCCCTAGGTCGGGCGAACTGGGGAGACCCGACCCGGGTCGACCCAACCAGGTCCGACCCGGCCGGACATGGTCCGGCCCGGCCCAGCTCGGCCGCGCGGCCGAGCGACGCGGGGGGAAGCCACCGCCCCCGCGTGACACCCCCGCGGCACCCACGGGGTGTCTCCCTGGACGACCCAAACGACGCGGGGGGGGGGGGGGGGGAGCCTTCGCCCCCGCGTGACAACCCCACGGCACCCGCGGGGTGTCGCCCTGGACAGCCGGACGCGGCTTTAGCAGCGTCCTGCGCGCGCCGGACCCGCGCGGCAGCGGGTCCGCGGGCGCCGCCGCCTCCGGCCGCGGGCGCCGCCGCTGGCTTCCAAGGGCCACCGGAGTCGCTCCGGTGGTCCGTTTTCCTTCCCTTCTGCGCCGTTGTTCTTCCCGGGATCCGTTCTTCACTATGGGATCATCAATTTTCCCTTGCATCGCATTCCGTCGTCGCCCATCAAATCTTCACAACCATGAAGAAAGGCGGAGGGTTGTCGGGCCGTGTTCATTTGGCCCGCACCCTCCGCGTTAGATAAAAACAACGGGAGAAAAATTTCAACACATGAAACAACAATTTAAATAAATTAAAATTGTTCATACGAATCAGGTTCATTAATTATTAAATAACGTTCATGGGAATAAAATACAAAAAGGGGGTATTTCCAAAAATAAATCCCTACCTCGTAGTCGTCGTCGTACGCACGTTCTTCGCGGATTTTCTCATCGCGGAAGGAGGGGATTGTCGCGTCATCGCAGAAAGGCGTCGCGTCGTTGCGGAATCCGGAATTGCGTCGACGAACTCAACGAACCAAGAAACAACAGATTTAATTATAAATAATTAAATCCGTGTTTCGTTAAAAAAAACTACAAAGTAGATTTAAAGAATCACAAACACTCACCTCAGAGGAAGATTGAAGGATCTTGTCGTGGTGGAAGTAACATCGCCGAAGAACGTCTCGGATGAAGCGTCGTCAAACTCCGAGGGTGACGGCGTTCTTCGCGTTCTTCGCGTTCTTCATGAAGGAGGATGAAGGCTCAAGAATTCTGTCAAGCCTCTCAACGTGAAATCCTCCAAATGTCGTGTTGGTCTTATTTTATTATTACGCCAACAAACGAAAAAGCTAAGTAACAACCCATCAATTCGTTGAATTAATTCAACGAAAGAAACCACCCATTTAATTTACGAAACAAACCGACCAATTAAGTGGTGCGTTAAGGATTTAAGAAAATGCGTCAGTTGACATTCATAATGATGGGTTTTCGCGGGTGCGTTACTTAACGGAAAAGAAATGGCGGGGCTCGTGCGGACACCACCTCACAAATATCCTACCAAGAGGGTAGGATATTTCTGGATAGCATCCTATCCGAATCAACTTAGCTTAAGCCACTTTTAAGTGGCTTCAAGTGGCTTCCAAGTTGCTTAAGTGAAATAAAATAAAGTTTGTTGAACAAATTATTTTATTTCTTAACTTTAAGCCCAAAAATTAAAATCCACACCTGAGCAAACAAAACTCCAGAAAAGGCGTTTCTAAGAAAATACCAGCGCTGCGATTTCATCGGTGCCCTCAGAATTAGATTCCGGGCACCGGTTCAAAAGTTAGAAAAACCCGCTCGTCCGTTCACTGAATGTACCAGAGCCAATCTTCGAAAAAATGATTCCGGGCACACCGGGCCTCGGAATCAGGTGCCGTCAGAAACTGCGTTGTTGTAAAATTCCAAAGAAAATTATGAAAAGTAATTTCCTTGAAATTTACGGGTCTTTAAATTACTCCCACCTCAGGGATTTACGTCCCTGTAAAGATACATAAAAAACTAGGGAAACAAATGTGGGTACTGAGCATGCATCTGAGCCTCCCGCTCCCAAGTGCTCTCCTGGAGGTTCCCGTGCTGCCATCTGATGCGCATAGGAGGAATCGATCGACCGCGTAGGACCCACTCCTTTCGATCCTCTATCTCCACTGGGACCTCTGTAAAAGTCTCCCCATCATCCACGTCTAGCTCCCCATGGTCAATGATGTGTGTCGGGTCGTGCACGTATCTCCTCAGCTGAGATACGTGGAAGACGTCATGCACCCGGTGCAACTGAGGTGGTAGAGCCAGGAGATAAGCCACCTCGCCAATCCCGCTGATGACCTAGAATGGTCCAATGAAGCGTGGAGACAACTTCCCGCCTCGGCCAAATCTCCGTAAACCACGTCGAGGTGAGACCCGCAAGAAGACGTGGTCGTCATCCACGAACTCTAGTGGCCTCCGCCTCCTATCAGCATATGACTTCTGCCGGCTCTGAGCTATCCTCATCTGCTCCTGGACGACCTGGACCTTCTCTGTCGTGGCCCGGGCCATCTCTGGTCCCACGAGTGCTGACTCCCCAGGGTCTGTCCAGCACAAAGGAGATCTGCAAGGTCTGCCGTAGAACGCCTCGTATGGTGCCATCCAGATGGTGGAGTGGTAGCTGTTGTTGTACGCGAACTCCACCATGGGTAGGTGGTCATCCCAGCTGCGACCAAAGTCAAGGACACATGCGCGGAGCATGTCGTAGAGAGTCTGAATGGTCCTCTCCGTCTGACCATCCGTTTGCGAGTGAAAGGCGGTGCTCAGACGTAGCCGCGTCCCGAACGCCTCCTGCAACACTTTCCAAAGCCGGGAAGTAAAACGAGTGTCCCGATCAGAGACGATAGATGATGGCACACCGTGAAGCCGTACAATCTCCTGAACGTAGAGACTCCCCAAGCTCTCCACTGAGCCCTGCTCTCGGATGGGTAAGAAGTGTGCAGACTTTGTGAGTCGGTCAACAATCACCCAAATAGAGTCGTGACCTATGGAAGTGCATGGAAGTCCAGTCAAGAAGTCCATAGATATCCCGTCCCACTTCCACTCCGGGACCTCCAAGGGCTGTACCAAGCCTGCTGGTACCTGATGCTCTGCCTTCACCTGCTGGTAGGTGCGGAACCGTGAAACAAACTCTACCACATCCTTCTTCATGCCCGGCCACCAGTGTTGTCGTCTGAGGTCCCGGTACATCGTCGCCACTCCAGGATGCACCTCCAAAGGAGAAGTGTGAAACTCTCTCAGTACCTCCTCTCATATATCGACTGGTACCATGGTACGTCCTCTGAAAATGACGAAGTGCACTGCTCCTAGGGAGAAACCATCAGGTGCCTGTCCTGAGGATAACTGTGCACGCCGCGTCTCACAGTCAGCGTCCACACGTTGTGCCTCTCTGACCCGCTACAGAAGTGGAGGGGTGACTGTGAGAGACTGAAGGAAGGCTGCTCCAACTCTATCCACGAAGGATATCTGCAAGGCGGCTAGCTGCTCTGTCGCCTCCTCATGTAGCTGAATGCCCGTTCTCATGATGAGGGCATCGACTACTACGTTCCCCTTCCTAGGTGTATAGACTATCTCAAATTCATAGTCCTGGAGGAACTCGAGCCATCGCCGCTGTCTCAGGTTCAGGTCCTTCTGAGAGAAGATGTACCTAAGACTCTGGTGGTCAGAAAAGACTGTAAAGCGCTCGCCCATGAGATAGTGTCGCCATGTATTCAAGGCGAAGACCACTGCTGCTAACTCCAGGTCATGGGTAGCGTAGTTCTGCTCATGCGGCCTCAACTGACATGATCCATAGGCTATCACGGCCCGCTCCTGCATCAGGACACACCCGAGTCCGGTCCCTGATGCATCGCAGTAGACTACGTATCCAAATCCCTCCTCAGGCAACCTCAAGATAGGTGCGTTGGTCAATCTCTGCCTCAGCTCCTGGAAGCTCTGCTAACATCGGTCTGACCACACAAAGGGTTTCCCATTCTTCGTCAAAGATGAGAGTGGCGCTGCAACTCTAGAGAAGTCCGGCACGAATCTCCGATAGTATCCGGCTAGACCCAAGAAACTCCGCACCTCCGTCACGCTCCTGGGTGGATCCCAAGCTAGCACTGCCTCGATCATCGCGGGATCCACTGCAACTCCCACCTTAGAAATGACGTTCCCCAAGAAGTGGACCTCACATAACCAGAACTAGAACTTCTAGAGCTTTCCATAAAGCCGGTGCTCTCGGAGTGTGTCTAGTACAACCCGCAAGTTGTAGGCGTGCTCCTCCTCCGTGGTCGAGTACACCAAAGTGTCGTCGATGAAGACCACGACAAATCAATCGAGGTATGGCTGGAAGATCCTGTTCATGAGGCTCATGAACACTGCTGGAGCATTGGTTATTCCGAATGGCATAACCAAGAACTCATAGTGGCCATACCGACACCTGAAGGTCGTCTTCTTCACGTCCTCGTCTCGAACTCTGAGCTGATGATAGCCTGACCTGAGGTCTATCTTCAAGAACCACCAGGCTCCCTTGAGCTGATCGATGAGGTCATCAATCCTCGGTAGTGGATACTTGTTCCTCACTATCACCTGGTTCTGGTGACGATAGTCGACACACCGTCGCAAGCTCCCGTCCGCCTTCTTGGCGAACAATATCGGGGAAGCCCAGGGTGAAACACATGGTCGGATGAACCCCTTGCCCTGCAAGTCCTCCAACTGTACCCGAAGCTCTCAAAGCTCAGTGGGGGACATCTAATATGCTGGAGTGGATATCGGGACTATCCTGGGGAACAGGTCAATATAAAAGTCTACCTCTCTGCGAGGAGGTAGCCCTGGAACGTCATCGGGAAAGACGTCCGCGTACTGATCCACCACTGTAGGAAAACTAGGACACCGCATGTCCACTGCTCCAAGGATGAGGCTAGACAACTGATGAATGATGGGATGTACCCTCCTCTGCGTGAGTCCATCCTGGGCTGCAAAGTCTCCCTTCTCACCGGTGAAGGTGAACCTTCTTCTGTCGGTGCGTACACATCGCACCTTGCGCCTAAAACAGTCAATCTGAGCATGGACTGTAGATAACCAATCCATGCCCAAGATGACATCTTAAGGCCTCGACGCCGCTACAAGGAAATTCCAGCCGAAGCTCTCGCCTAATAGAGTAAGCTCACACTGCTGGCACCAGTGTGTAATCATCGAGTCTGCTCCCGTAGGGGTCTCTAGCTGTAAGGATCGAGCCAACGGCTCTGTCGGAATCTCCGAGCTCCGAACAGGGGTAGTGGATATGATAGAGTGACTCTCTCCTGTGTCTATAAGAACTACAACAAGGGTAGAATAGACACAGATCGTACCTCGAATCATCTATGGAACGCCGTGGTCGTAGGCCTCAGCTGCCTGGAGTTGTGCCTGCCTCTGCCCGCCAGCTCCCTGTGGTCGGGGCGGGCCTCCTGGTGGTGGTGGTGGTAGAGCCTCAAAGCGTTTCCCACCACCTGCTGCTCGGCCAGCTCCTCTGCCTCGTCCGCCTCCTCCCTGAGGACCACCACGGTCGACCATCTGCCTCTGCCTGGGTGGCCCCTCCACCGTCTTCTGCTCCTCGGTACAACGGGTCGGGCAGTCACGAGCCATGTGGCCCTGCTCGCTGCACGAGTAGCACTGCCTGCCTCTGGGAAGGCTGGCTCCGCGCTGTGTTCCCCACACTGCTGAGCCAGTGTCCTGAGGTGGTCTACATGAGGGTCTGGTCTGCCTGGAACCCTGAGTCATCTGTCAGCTACCTGTTGCCGAAGACTCCGCCACCTGTCGCCCTGCGGTAGGTCTCGTTGTGGACTCTGCCAGAAAGCTCTCGATCAGAAGGGCTCACACTAGCACACCTGCCTGGGTCGGGATGCTGAGGGAGATCAGCGATGCCCTGATCTCGTGTCTCAATCCATGTTCTATGGTCCGGGCCCAGAAGAAGGGGTCTCGTACCGTGTTGGTCGAGTAGCGAGAAAGATCGGTGAACCTCGCCGTGTACTGGGCGACCGTAAAGCTGCCCTGTCGTAGCTGAAGAAGCTCATGAATGTGCACCGCACGGAGGGTGGCCGGGACGAACTCTGAGCAGAAGAGGATCTCGAAGTCCGTCCAGATGAGAGAGGCATCATCGTGCACCTGGAGCATCAAGCTCCACCATCGTCCTGCTGCTGCGTGCAGTAGGCTCGCCGCGAGGATCACCATGAGGTCTACGGGTGTCCTCACTAGCCTGAAAACTCGAACGACCGCCTCTAGCCAGTCCTCGGCTGCCTGGGGGTCCATCTCCCCACGAAACCTGGGCGGTCACTGGTGCTGGAACTCGTGTAGAGCTCCGAGGCGTCACGCATCGTCAGCGGTCGGTGCTGGAAGTATCGGGGGCTCTGCGGGTAAAGGTACTGCCGGTGCCTCTGCTGTCAACGGGCCCTGTACCGAGGCCTCGTCGCTCGGCGGGCTATCGTCGCGCTCTACTCTCGGAACCCAACCTGGCTACTGTTGTCGGGCCATCCTGAAAAGGAAACAAGTGCACCACGGTCAGAACAGTACACCTGGTGAGATGACACAAGTAATCACAAAGAAAACTTGAAACACACATGCAATCAATGTTTTCGTGCATTAAGTCAGAAATCAGGAGTCAGGGTCCTAGTGTACGGATACGTCGGCCGCCGCACCAACACTGGACTCCCTGGACTAATAACCACACCCAATACGCTAAACACTATTGCTTCACATAGAAAAAATATCAGAGTCTGCGGTAGAACTGACCACCTCTGATACCAATTTGCCACGACCCGTCCTCGGGGCCCGTGCCGTGACTACCCCAAGCCCACCTTCCATAGGCCAGGGGCTGGTGACTAGCACCAAGGCATAAATCCCAACAAAAGGGAATGCATTGCCTTTGAAAAGCAAAAAAGCACCATAGAGTAAGCATGCTGAAAATTAAACACTAAGTAAAAACTGTAACAAGCTGTGCTGAAAGTAAAAAGGGCCGGAAATACAAGCCCAACTGTAAATTACAACTGAAAGGGAAAAACAGCAACTGAAAAGTAAAAGCTGCTACACTGAGCTGTCCCCTGGGAATCCCACCTGAAGGGTGGGTACAGATAGCTCCACTGCTCCTCGGGTCCCACCGTCCGCTCCGAACACGTCCACCCAGTGGTCCACCTCCAGGTACCGTCCTGCTCCGCACGCCTCCACCACGATCAGCGATGCCCGTCGTCTTCAACCAACACAATGTAGTGCGGGAATAGCTCGTGCAGGGGTGAGTATAAGCTACTCAGTAGGGACCCCGAGACCCCCGAAGGTCTCCCGAATATCCACAACGGATAAACCACAAGGAAAGATGCAATCACGAAGCAACAACCGACACTGCTTAGGTATATGCCCATACATATACCTAAGTCATCAATTCTCGTTCGGCTCCAACGTCCGAGCCCGAGCACAACCCAGTCAACACAGGAAAGCAAACGTATACCCACACAGGATAGCACAACACAATCCAAAAAGGAGAGTAAACAGTAAATCCTCACAGGATAGCTCAACACAATCCACAAAGGAGAGTAACACAAGATTCAACTCACACAGGTATACTTTTTCGGATGACGATGAAGATGATCATTGATCCATCTAAGTCGTCGGACCCACAAAGGATCGATAGGTACTAACCCCCGTAATGACCCACACTGGATCGGGCCCACATAGGACCTGTAGGCGCTGGATCACACAGAACCGCTGAGCGCTGACCCACACAGGATCGGACCCACATAGGATCGGGCCCACACAGGACCTGTAGCACTGATCCACGTAGGATCGCTGAGTGCAGTAGTCATCGCAGTCCACTGAGGATCTCTGTACAGTCGTCGCCGCAGTCCACTGAGGATCTCTGCACGGTCATCGTCGGAGTCCACTGAGGATCTTTGCACGGTCGTCGTCGGAGTCCACTGAGGATCTCTCCACAGTCGTCAGTGTCGAAGAAGCAATCGCAGCCAGCACTAGGGTTCCCGCACACAGCAAGCTCGTTCGGGAGGGTCCGCTCCACGAGCCGAGAGGCTGATACATCAACTGACACAAAGTCCGATGATGATGTATCCAAAAGTTCTGTATCGTCAACAGGAACTCAACGTCGCAGAAGGTGCGTCAATCGGACGCCCTGTCTGAGAGTTATTGGCTTTTTCGTCCGAGGGGCCCGGTTGGTTTTTAAGGAAATACCAACCCGACCATACTCCACCTGCGGCCAAACCTCGGGAGGAGTGATCAAAAATATCCGTCTCACTTAGAGGAAATCAACAAAGCTGACAGCAGGTCAATCGTACGTCCGTAGCTCATGATATGAGCGTTTCCACTCCGAGGGCCCGGTTGGTTTCGTGTACGAACCAACCCAGCCGAACTCAAAGTATTCTGAAACCTTGAGTGCGATATACCAAAACGACCGTCATGACCCAAGGATCGCGTTTCCGCTGAAGGAACGTCGTTCGGAGGCCCGTAGCTAATGTTACGGGCATTTGACCAAAAACGGTCCGAAGACGGGGGGGTCCGGGCCCGGCCCGACCCGGCCCCCCCTGGGTTGGCCGAAACTGGTCGACCCGAACCGGGTCGACCCGACCCAGTCTGCCCGGCCGGCCTGGCCCGGCTCGGCCGAGCAGCCGAGCGACGTGGGGGGAAGCCGCCGCCCCCGCGTCACACCCCCGCGACACCCGCGGGGTGTCGCCTTGGACGACCCGAGCGACGCGGGGGGGGGGGGGGGGGGAGCCGCCGCCCCTGCAGGACAACCCCGCGGCACCCGCGGGGTGTCGCCCTGGACAACCGGACGCGGCCTCAGCCGCGTCCCATGCGCACCGGACTGGCACGGCCGCGGCTGAAGCCGCGGTGGTTCTCCCGACGGCGCACTAGGGGGCCGCCGACTCAGGCCGCCGACGCCGCCGGCTTCTGCGGGCCACCAGAGTCGCTCCGGTGGTCCATTTTCCTTCCCGTCTGCACCGTTGTTCCTCCCAGGTTCCGTTCTTCAATGCGGGATCATCAATTTGCCCTTGCGTTGTGTTCCGTCGTCGCCCGTCAAATCCCCACAACCACGAAGAACGGCGGAGGGTTGTCGGGCCGTGTTCGTTTGGCCCGCACCCTCCGCATTAGATAAAAACAACGGGAGAAAATTTCAACACATGAAACAAAAATTTTAATAAATTAAAATTCTTCATACGAATCAGGTTCTTTAATTTTTAAATAACGTTCATGGGAATAAAATACAAAAAGGGGGTATTTCCAAAAATAAATCCCTACATCGTAGTCGTCATCGTACGCACGTTCTTCGCGGATTTGCCCATCGCGGAAGGAGGGAATCATCGCGTCATCGCGGAAAGGCGTCACGTCGTCGCGGAATCCAGCGTTGTGTCGACGAACTCAACGGACCTAGAAACAACCGATATAATTATAAATAATTAAATCCGTGTTTTGTTAAAAAAAACTAAAAAGGAGATTTAAAGAATCACAAACAGTCACCTCAGAGGAAGATCGAAGGATCTTATCGTGGAGGAAGGAACGTCGCCGAAGAACGTCTCAGATGAAGCGTCGTCAAACTCCGAGGGTGACAACGTTCTTCGCGTTCTTCACATTTTTCGCGTTCTTTGTGAAGGAGGATGAAGGCTCAAGAATTCCGTCAAGCCTCTAAACGTGTAATCCTCCAAATGCCGTGTTGGTCTTATTTTATTATTACGCCAACAAACCAAAAAGGTAAGTAACGACCCATCAATTCGTTGAATTAATTCAACAAAAGAAACCACCCATTTAATTCATGAACAAACCGACCAATTAAATTGTGCGTTAAGGATTTAAGAAAACGCGTCAGTTGACTTTCATAATGACGGGTTTTCGCGGGTGTGTTACTTAGCTGAAAAGAAACGGCGGGGCTAGTGCGGACCCCACCTCACAAATATCATAACAAGATAGTAGGATATTTCTGGATGGCATCCTATCCGGATCAACTCTGCTTAATCAACTTTTAAGTGGCTTCTAGTGGCTTCCAAGTGGCTTTAGTGAAATAAAATAAAGTTTGTCCAACAAATTATTTTGTTTCTTAACTTTAAGCCCAAAAATTAAAAACCACAGCCGAGCAAACGCAACTCCGGAAGAGGAATTTCTAAGCAAATACTGGCACTGCGATTTCATCGGTGCCCTCAGAATTCGATTCCGGGCACCGGTTCAAAATTTAGAAAAACCCACTCGTCTGTTCACTGAACGTACCCGAGCCAAACATCGAAAAAATGATTCCGGGCACACCGGGCCTCGGAATCAGGTGCCATCAGAAACTTCGTTCTTGTAAAATTCAAAGAAAATTGAGAAAAAAAATTCCTTGAAATTTACGGGTATTTACAGTACATGACTTGAACACATAAGTGAACATTGTGTACATAGGAATCCTATACTCATCCTTTTTACTCCAAACAACTCAAAAAAAGTTCGATAACTGAAATTATGATCTTGGTTCATAAACTATATACTTATTAATAATTCCATTACTACAATTTCCAGTCATATAACTCTGATCTCCATCATCATGCAAAAAAGATGATGTGGATGAAATTCACTATTCACCTCTATTTTTCATCTTCAATCCCACAAGGAATTAATTCCATCCTCATTTACACAAGCACAAGACCACCCAGTTCTATTTTTCATGGCATTACTACCTGAATTTATTTTTCATATTCATCATCAGCTACCATGTATTGGTGTCCACAACTGCATGGTGTTTTTCACTATTAATCGTTCTACCTGTATTTCCTCATAAATAGGAAATATATCATGAAAATTGGTATTTATGAAAAAAATATTATTGTTATAAAACTTTTCTACATTTAGAATTCACTACTGTAATTTGGTTACTTCAAATTCTCTCTTTTTATGGATTCTCTCAGAATGAATGTGCCAATTCATCAACGTGAGAGGAAATATTTCCTAGATTTATATGCATTTATTTATGTTTTTTATTGGTGATGGAAATAAATTTAATGATGATTATATATGTGGATAAACTAAAATTTAAACGATTTTAAATGAATTTTTATAGTGTGTTATGTATTTGTTACTAGACAACGATGGATGATTATACACCCGAGTAATGTGAACTATAAAAGAAGTGTTTTTAATCATTATAAATTGGTTATTAATTTTGAATTCTTGGTCATTCATTAGACATAAAAAGGTGGGATAAATTATTGATAAACACAAGGGTATTCTCAGAGTAGTTAGGATGTGTGTTCTTTTTTCAGAATGATTTCTATTGATTAATAAGGATAAAGAAAATCATTACAAAGTGAATGAAATTATGAAAGTATTATTGTGGACATAAAATCTACAATCTTATATTATAGGAAATATTATACAATTTATCTAACACTGGTTATTGAAGGAAAATAAGATTAACAGGAAGAACAAATATATTCATGGCACCCTAAACATGTATGACAAGAGTCTATGGAGGTGGCCTTGATGAAGTATGACTTTTTGGGTTTTGACATGGGTGATAGTGTATCAACATTGAAATTTAGGAAATTAAGGTGAAATAATGTTTTTCATACAGGTAGAATTATATTATGAATATGGTATCCATGTATAATTTGTTTGGTGGGGCTCAACATTTCTTATAAGAGGGTTGATAACTATTTTTTAAATGAAGATATGATTTTTTTATAAAAGTGTGACATTTTGTTGAATCTTATGAGAATATAAACCATTTATAAGAGGGAAATAAAGACATAATGAATCACTTGGAACACAGAAGACTCTATTTTAATCAAAATAGTGGATTCTATAAGTAATGATGAGTATTTTTTGGTTGTCACAACTAATGTTTCAGGTAATGGGAATCCCTTCATGAAACATTCACTTTGGAACGACCATGCTACAAAATAACATTAGAGTGATCCTTAATGGAATATTTTTGTCCCGTATTGGGAGAGTATTATTTAAAAATATTGAAATGATATTACATAGCATATACATGCCTATAAAAATTAAATATGGTGGAGTTTATCTAATGATAGGTAGAAGATGTTGCAAAATATTCACATAGGGACAACAAAAAATGATCATAAGTTCAATTATGACTTCCTTAGGTGGTTAATTGTAATGATAAAATATGTTTTTATAATTATATTTTCATAATACCTTGCGGTCATTCTACTTTATTTATGTGGTCGGTTCAATATTTAGAAACAATTTAGCTATCAATTTTTAGAAATGTGAATATTTGTTTTTACGGTTTCCTAAATTTTGTTCATATGATTAGTTAGGGATAAGATGTTTTTTTCCAAAAAAACTAATATATTTATAATCAAATTATATGTGATTTTAGTGTTAGGTATTTTTCCCCGAAATCATTTTAAAAATAACATGAAGAACATAATAAAAATAATCAAATATAAAAAATAACATTCTCTATAAATAATAAAATCAAAATATACAAATTATAACCCATTTTAGATTGAATAAATAAGTTAAATAAAATCTATGATAAATGATAATGTCAATATAGAAATTTATTTTCCTAAATATATTTTTTAGGATGCACTTCAACATTCTCCCAAATTTTTAGGATTTGAAATATAATCCTAAATTTTCCTGCATTTTTTAATTAATCAAATATATAAAAGTAACCAATTCTAATTAATTTTAATTTAAACTAAATCATAAATGAAAAAATTATTTTATTGAAATAATCAATGATTTTTGGGAAGAAGACTAACAATGCAACGCACCCATAATTTTATTCTCCCAATAAATTCATGAAAAACTTCTCGTATACAGTATTCAAACTTTGTTCCAAAATATATTATATAAAATGGGGATGTTCATTTAACATTATTAATTTAACTAAATTAAATAAATAGTTTAATTATTCAAATATAAATTCATTATATTATATTAGGGTCTTCATGTGATTCACATTATAATTGTTTTTCAAATTTAGTGTCAACTATGATTCTACATGACTCATATGAGTGATCTTGTGTTCTTTTTGGGATTTCAAATAGTTTAATGGATTATTGATATCCTTGTTAATCAATAAAAATATTCTAAATAATTGTTTAAGAGGATTGGTATTATATGTTGTATAAGATCAAATATTTGAAAAGACATTTCATATAATTTAGAGTATAATGAAATAGAAAATATTTTGATAATAATATGATTATTGAAGTGATTGGTAGCTGCATTTGACTAAATGTATACAATATTTGATGTATTAAGTGTGTATATGCTATAGATTCCAATATAAGAAAAATGATAGTCATTTAAAATTACCTAAAAGAGTAATTAAATGTGTTATAATATATGTGAATCTTAGATTGTTTTATCTTTAACATATTCATTTGAACTGACTAGTTTTTCAAATTATGATTTTTGCGGTTGAAAAAATAGATATAAAATGAACAACACGTTTTTGTCACAATAATAGTAAATGGATAGTTTCATGGAGTTATAAGAAAAAAGATTCAATATCATTATCAACTATTGAAAGTGAGTATGTTATTAATTGATCACAACACATATGGATCAAGAAAACTATTTATTAATTAGGTTTTAAATTTGAAATGATCTTATTTTATTGTGATATACTTGTATAATTTCTATAAGTAGAAATCATTTTTGTATTATTACACTAAAAAAATTTAATTTTGAAATCAGTACATCAGATATCTTGTTTAAAAAAGGAATATAATTCTAGAATTTGTTTCCATACTAAATAAAGTAGTTGAAATATTTAAAACCCCATGATTTAGATTAATTAGGTAACATCAAAATTATCCCAGGTATGATGGGAATTTAAAATTTATATAGGGGTTCTAATAGTATATTTTGGAACTAAATCATTAAATATATTTACATCTAGAATATTCTTTGATTTTTTATTCTCTAAAATATACTTTATCATTTGGCTACAACATTATTCATCGAATATCATATCTATAATAACCCACTTCCTCTAGAGATACCAAAATTGGGGGAGATATATAATTACCCCAAATTCCCACCTCTAGTATCCCCCATGATAGTGACTACAACTAAGGGTATAAAAATATCCAAAAATGGGAGGAATAAAATACATTAATAATATAGGATCAAGATATATGATGAATCATTCACAATAAAATCAATAAAAAAATATAAAAAAACCATCACAAAATGAATGTATAGAATAATTTATTGGGAAAAATTCTCCAATGTATATACCAAAAATCAACTCTAAATCAATGACGTATCAGTTGTCCAATGTCTGAGCTTGTAATGTGCAGAATGTTCTGAGTGTTCCCCTAGGAATCCAGAAAATAGTTTTATATACTTAGGGTGAGAATATTGGTATACACAGTAGGAAAATGAAAAACTCTTGTGAACATGTGAGTAATGTATACTAATGCACTTGTGAGAAAATAGAAGAACAAATAGCACCGAAACTAGTCAACTATCAACCGAAACCTCACCAAGAGACACACCCAAATAATTAAATCCATGTAATATTATATAACATAAATCCCATCAATAAAGGGTACCCCACAAAGATACCTTTTTGGTATGATACTCTCACAACTCACTATCATATGTCCTAAAACATCCATTTATTTCAAATTCCACACTATTCGGCAAGCAATGTCACAAAACATCTATCTAAAATATAACTGGGATCACTTCCCCATAGGTAAGGACACATCACATCCAACCTAATGGCACCTAGGTAAGAACACGTCCACAACCTAAAAACAATAGTAGCATAACATGAATTTAAAGGAAATCAACCTTAGTCCCATCATCTACTATGCATGAACCTATCGCTAAGCCACCTCATCTAATATCATCTTTCCCACAGACACCTGATCTAATCACATCTCACCTAATAAAAGTTATTATTTCAACATTATAATAATTTCCAAAACACATCTAACCCTATGTAATTTGGTATATCACATCCACTATATTGTTCACTAATAGACCTAGAACAATCACAGCCAGTGAAATACCTACCACACCTATAAGAGAGATTTGTAAGGAGTGAAAATCCAACCATGTGTTCTATTAACCACCCCAAAATCACATCCAAGTACCCACAACTTTAATTCACAAAATAATATCCAAAAAAACACAACATCACCACCCAAAAATCATGGAAATAAAACCACTACCTTGTCACCCTAGAATCATGACAAAAAAACACCACCAAACCACTCCAAAAGATACATCCAAACAACCACTAACACGCTACCCCAAGAGCATGCCCACACCTCACCCTTCATCCACACATCACATGAAAACAATATATAACCACCCAATATGCATAACAAAACATCACAACAAATCATTGATCAATTTTTATATTTAATAATGGTTCTTTGATCAAATTTATCATTATTATAGGGGTGTTATCACACAAGGAATAATAATAGTGAAACTATTTAATTGTAAAAATCTAAGGGTTTAAGCAATTTCCATATTAGTATTATATCACAATAATCATGGAAAAACAAAAATCACCACCAATATCGTCAAGTGAATACTAACCCCTAATGGCCACAATATTTAGTAGGGAATCAAAAACATACAATCCATTATATTACCATAATATAAATGCTATTTTAAAACTAAAAATAATTCCCCTTTCCTACTTAAAACATAATTTATATGTTTCATAATCTTTAACTAAGCTAAGAAAACCATCATACATTGATAGAAAAGATTAAACCCCACCCGAATGACACACATTATATAGAAATAATGGATTCCCAATTTAAAACATGATTTTTGACTCACTTCACACTATGGGGTGATGAAGAAATTCCTTAAATCCACAATCATATGAAAACTCCATGGAAAAACTACAAAAGACCAAACATCCATCATAACACAACCAAAATCATTCCCTAAATGAATACAACAACACTATAGCGGATTAATGAAATAATAAGAGGATAAAATCACTAAAAATGGAGTAAAACATTCCACATATTTCATGGGGATTAATTTGAATCAATGGTTCGAAGTTGGAGGAAGAGGGCTAGATGATCTCCCAAAATTTATTAGGGATTGAAAAAAATGGGAGGGAGGTGGGTTAAAATTAATTAATATTAGTGTATGATATAAGAACATGAAATTGGAAAACTCACATGTTCCACATTTTTCATAAATATTTGTGATTTGGCTCCCACATGAATCCGCAAAATACAGCATTCCATTAAAAATTCTCCTTCTCAGACATTATTTAACACACAGCATGAATTATACTTGAATTTGGTCTCATCCATATCATGGATTAACCCTTATCATATTTATAATCTATGAAATAGATGGATATAGAAGCCATAAACAACATTAACACATATTATATTTCACTTACATAATGTGAACTTCCTTAAACTGCTCTGCTATAACTCCATCCTGCAACAAAAACTCACAGAAACACCACCAAACACCACCATGCACCAAAATTGGAAAAGTAATGGGATATGAGGGAACATGATATTAAAACAGACTCCTTTCAATCCATCCTCACCTTCAAGAATATAAAACCAATCCCATATGGTATGAGTGTCTAACAAAAACCACGTGATATTCATCTGGAGATATTGTTGTACCGTAAATGCTTTCACAAGAAAAATTCTTCATGAAAATGGAGAAAAACATCCCTCACATCCTCATCACAAAGCATCCATATCACCTTGACCATCCAACATCAATTAAATCCCAACCATGAACTGTCACAACCATAAATAAATACCCTAACCTGAATCTATAACTCAAATAATTCCCTACTCAATGTCGTGATATTATCCGCTCTATGTGTCACTGACTCACCCATAAGGGTTTAATCACATCATAGTATTCGGTTTCATAATATGGAATCTGTTTCTCCCATTTCAATATGAAAAATAATTTTAAAAAATTATACATATCAATATAGGGGGAAACTAATGATCAGATAAAGAAACAAGGTCCCAAACACCCCATCACAAGAAAAATATATCAAGGAAAAAATCAAAATAGATCTAGTTATGAGGCACATATATTAATCTCTCAATCCCAGTTAATATTATGTAGACTACCATTTTTTCACAAGACGCGAACTGCAGACTTTTTCATTCCACATAGGGTCTTCTATTGTTGATCCGATATTTCTATAGAACACCCCACAAATGTTGCATTGTCCTCAATATAAAAATCACCCCTTTAAATGAAATGAGAGTCTTCATTAATATACCAATGAACTTTATAGTTGTGGATGATTTCATGTATACTCTCAAGTCACATTGGAAAAACAAAATAACATGACACTATAGAAACACACATCGACAAGTCAATGTCCCAACAATCAAATAAGACAGATTACTCCCTCTTCTGATCCTCTGTTTCCCACATTTAGTGAGAACCTTAAGGAACAAATTGTACACATAAAATAACTCCAAGGGTATCCTACTATGATTGGAATAAGAAATGTGATGTCCTTATACTGATTTCAACTGCTCACAAACAAGTAGAACTTTTTATATTGTTATCCTCACCACATTATGTCCCAGAACTACATCTTCCCAATCCTCTATCCAACATTACAGAGAATGACATGATCTATCACATATTGGATCATAAAATACATTCCAAAGAAAGAGTGTTAGTCAGGATTATAAGAAAATGATAAAATGGGAATGTTTAATACCCATGATTATTGAATATGAAGACACAAAACCATAATATATCCTCTAGAATCTCGAATTTCTTCTCCACTTACCTGTATATTTGAGGGTGGAAAGAATGTTTTAGGCATAATTTGGTACCAAAACTATGTTTTTATCAAATAAATAATTGTGAAGTTAATCTTTCATCCTAATCCCTTATAATTTTACTTGAATCTATATGAAACATCACCAACTAATTAATATTCAACTTACCCAAACATTCACAATGACTAACTCCTTCATCAATAAAAGTGGGATGATTTATTGAACCAATCCTCAAACAAATTGATAGTATATAAAAATATTTGTGCATGGGGTAATCTTATGGAGAAAAACATTAAGATATCTTCACATTTAAATGGGGAAACATCCATAGGCTATAACAAATTTCCTAGGACAAGATGCTCAACCTTTAGCTTCCCAAAAACCAATCACTTCACAAAAAACCCTTCCACTTTCCATTTCCTCACAAAACCCAAATCCTATTTCCTCAAGAAACATTTCATTTTTCATACTCCAAGATAAAACTCAAAAGGTGAGCTATGAAAATCATGATGTACACCCCCATGGATCACATCTAGAAGAAAAGGACTCCCCCAAAACATCAGCTGATTATGAAAAACCTCCAACGATGCATTTAAAACAACACCATATCCAACACGGTCGCACACAACCTATATCATTGAGTCTCCCTACTGAGACATCATGATATTCTACATCAGAGAAGACTGCATCATTTTTAGAAAAAAAACATTTAACATCAACTTCCATTGAATATAATTTAAATTCTTCTTACTCATCCATTCATTTCCAAAAATCCACAGACTCCAGAACAAAACTATACCCCGTCTTTTTGATTAATGTGTCAACCACAAAATTCACTTTTACTGAGGTATAATAGAACTCAAAACTAAAATCCTAATGAAATTCCCTTCACATCGAATTCCAAAATTACATGTCATGATAAAAAAATATATATCTAAAACTCTTGTGATATATGAAAATGAAAAAGCACTCCCTAATGAGGTAGTGGTACAAAAACCTCTATGAAAACACCATTGTCGTCAACTCCATATCATGGGTGGATTATTCATAATGATGGTGACGTAAATTCATGTACAACATAAATATACTTTCCAATACTAGATGATAAGCATAAAAAAACTCAAACATTACAGCCTCATTAGGCTGCTGAAGCACTTGAGCAGTGACGAACATCCACTTTAGGTAATCGATTTTTTCCAATAATTTATTAATCCAAAAAAATCATGATCATTTATGGTCAATGATATAAATGGGGCTAAAAATCAAGGGAAATCCGACACAAAACTCCGATAATAGCCTATATTACCTTGAAAACTGCGAACCTTATCCACATTATACCGTGATTCCAAAGAAAACACTACCCAAAATTTTGATGTGTATACTAAAACTGATATGACATGACATGATTGGGGAAAAGTAACCATCATTTCCAAAAAATAAACACAGAAAACATTCAATGGAGCTTGTGTAATTTAAAATAATGTGAGATGGCTATAAAATGATCAACATGGTCCTCCACTGACATCGGGTAGATCAATATATCATTTATGAACATGACGATGAACTGGTATAGGATTTGATGGAATAGTGTAGTAATATGTCCTATAAACATAACTAGTGATTTTGTTTCACTAAAATTCATGTGTAAAAACTTGAAGTGCCCATACCTGCGTCTGATGATAGTCTTGAGGATATTCCCCTCTTTCACCATCATCTAATTATATCGAATAGACAGGTCGATCATAGGGAACTAAATCATTACTATTAGCTGGTAGAATATATCATCACTCCTCAAAAGAGGGTAATTATTCTTGATTATTACCTAATTAATCCTCTGATAGTATATACACAACTTTTGACGACCATACTCCATATAAGAGAAAAATCCTAGAGGACACCAAAAAGACTCACTAGTCTATATAAAACACTATTGCACTATATCATCAATCTGAGTACTCAAATACCACAACTCAAAAGGTGAAATTCGATAAGAATCCATAAAAATTGAAGAATAATTGAGATTCAATTCAATATATAAATCAACATCACTTCAATGGGTAGTATAATATCCTCCTTGTTAAAACATCTAGATACCCCATCACAAACCTGGGGGCATCCACCATCCCAACATCCACTGATTCTACTAAAAACTCCTCCATTCAAGTAATAATAGTCTCCATATGCCAGTTGCGCACCTGAAAAACCCACTTTCCTTCAAAACCACATGTTTTTCATCTACATAAAATAACATTACTCAACTAAAAAAGTTGATGATAACCACTTATATAGAATAAAAACATTTGATTTCAATGATAACATTGTATGGATGCATCCATTGTAAAAATGATTCCCATTAGGCTGATGTGGCCCATAATAATTCTACACCCACGGATCACATCAAACCAACTATTCATTCAATTTGCTGGTGTAGTAAATACATGGGTTAATGAAAGTATAAAGAACCACCTTGTAATTATATGAAAATTTGATTTCTTCGTACATAAACTAACAATTTGAAAAATATGTTGGGGTTTAGTGTCATGGAAATTGGAACAAAATACATGAAAAGATAAAAAGGGAATGCTCATCCATTCTACATTAAATACATTATCATTTTGTCTTCCTTGGTAACTCATTATACATCTCATTTATTAGGGATATACATCAATTCAATGGGTTATAAAAATTCACAACAAAGGAATAGTCAAAGGATATACATATTATTTGAGAATGATGAATATTAATATGACCTGATCTAATGTATATGATCCATATCATAATATAATTAACATGAATCATTACCTGGAAATGTTTCTACAACATAAAAATAGGACATTCCAAATCATATCCTCAAGGTTCAACACCAATGTTTAATAAATCATAATTTCTTATGTTATTCATCAAGGAATCGTAAGCATGTAACCTCTAGAGATTAATTATTTTCCAATTCATTTGAGCATTATCTTGGTGAACACATAAAATTTCTTTAAATATATGAGTCACATTGAACATAAAGTAAATAATATCTCCATTAAACCATGTAGTTATTTTACAAGTTTTATATAAAAATAATAGTGTACGTAGTTCTTAAAGAATTAAAAACATACTTTTTAACTAATAAAAAGGCAATTTGGGGAAATGATATGTATATCGCATGAAAATACGGTATTCTTACATATATGTGAATTTCCATTGAAATGGAAGAGGCTGAGGTTTAGATATTAGGAAAATAATTCATCGAAAAGAGAAAAATTCCTTAAATGTTTTCTGCAGCATAACGGTATACAACATGGAATATTGGGAAATAATAATGAGAGAGATTGGAGGTATCCAATATAATAACACAATTACAGGGGAAAAAGATGATAAATAAAAAAATAATATGGAGACTTAGAAGACACATAATAAGGACATAATTCAATGAAATATGTGAAGATGATGATTTTATTTCCTTGAAGAGTTACTACTAAATCATGGATATGGAAACCCTAAGAAAATTGGAAAACCATGGGGAGGCCTTTTTGAATCATTTAAATGTAATCATCAATATCCAATTTCATATTATCCCACTAATAATGATCACAAAGATCCCTATACATTTTCGGGATTCTAAGGTGTATAATGAATATATATCTACGAGATTTAACCTTGATCACTTTTTTAATAATTTGAATATATGAAATAAATATCCTTGTTCATAATTATAGTACACCTTCTATATCAATATTGAATCAAGTAAACATAATATCTTTTATAGCCTCTATTTTATTTTGAAATAAAGTATCAAATCCATAAGCATTCTTGAACATATATAGTAATGCGATTTTATGAATAATTTGATATAATATTATGGATGTACCTTCCCTTTTGAATCCCATGTCCAAAAAAACATTGTCGTTGATCGATGGATCTCATTCAATCCTCATCATTACAAGAAAACCATGATCTTTTCTAATCAATTCATATGGAAATTTGTTCTCTATTTTGGGGTGATAATGAACCAACAAATCATAGTATTTATTATGATCCTACCATCTATTTTGTCTAAAGACCAATTCCTCTAGGTTAATATATACCATAAACTCTAGTAATCGGTGTATATATCCCACTTTTCCCTATAAAGATTGTATCTCCATATCATCATTGAAAAACGACAACAACTAACTCTAGATCATGGACATGATAATTCTGTTCATGGGTAGTTAACTATAATTATACACAAGAAATCACTTTTCCTTTTTTTCTATCTGCACATATATGTACATTCAATGATTAATTAGTGAAGAAGGAATATCTATCCCCATTAGTGGGTAACAATTGCATAACTCCAGCAATCAACCTCCTCTTCAATTCATGGAATATTTGTTAAATCATATTTTTCCAAATGAATGTAACTAGATTTTAAGTGAAAAATAGTTAGATTATTATATTTCCAATAAATTGTATTCTTAGACTATCTATAGTATACTACTGGACCAACTAATCATAAAATCTTTGTTATAGTTCTAGGATGTTCCCACTACCCTATATAATATTTTGTTATAGTATCCACTATGATTCCTTCATTGGATCTCATGTGTCCTAAGAATGAAATTTTTTTTAACTAAAACACACATTTTATTATCATAAAACTAAAAATTGTAGTCATCATAGTTATTAATATAACCCCTAGATAATCATCATGGTCCTTGTGGATATTAGAAAAAATACACCAACAAGGATATCTACCAATAAATAATATAGGTAGTCCTTAAAGAATATATTCATTAAATCCATAGATATGGAACCGGAATTATTCAATTTGAATGTAATAATGAAAAAATAATAATTACGATATATTTTTTAGATGGTGTTCATTGGGAAATCTTATTTATTCACCCTCAATTTATGATTCCTAGGATAGAGGTACAACTTAGTGAAGAATGGATCCAAACGAAGATGGTCAAATAAATCATATATCCTTGGAAGAGTGTATTTGTTCTTCACTGTGATCCTACAAATTAATATATAATCAATGAATAGCCACATTTCTCCATACATGTAATTTACAAAGAGAACATGTTCTATTAAAGGATACACACATGGTAAGATAAGGACCTTCTCCAAAATTATTTGAAGTTGATTCATAATTTCCCCTAACTGCACATTTTCTACTCAATATGAGGTATTTGATACTGTCTTGGATAATGGAATGAGTTGAAAGCTTTAATTTACAAATAATTCCTAGGGAGTTCTAGGAAACTCTTTTTAAAATACATGAATATATTCCAGAATGATGAGGACATTTACAATCTTTTTACTTTCATTCCCTTCTCTTTTTTCAATGATCATATCCAAAGAAAAGTCTTTTTGAGGTGCTTATAGATAATATTCATGCAAGGATAGAATTACATTGAAAAAAATATATGTTTTATGTTCTCAATTAATGAAATTTCATTCTCTATAAAATTTATCATAGGAATATTATTTTAGATACTATCCATCCCTAGTCTGTAGTGGAATTATACCAAGATAATGACTATGAGATTTGCGATGACATTTTACTCACTATAGTTAATAATAGTGGTTCTATATACTTTTTATTCTTTTATTATCCTTCTAATAGTCCCCATTTATAACTAAAATTATAGTATCTAAGGGAAAGAATTTACATTTTTGTAGGCTTGAATGAAATAAAGGAATTTGCAGAACAAAATCAAACAAATTACATCCTTGCATTGACAAAATAATGAGTGTACTTTCCACAAAATATTTGGAGGCTCTAATTATTTCATCATGATTTCAAATTACCAAACATTATCCCTTCACCTTTATTGAGGTTTATAGTTGTTTACATATATTATCTTTTAATTTAGAATATTTATTGGAAAAGTACACCATTATCCACACTTGAATCCTCAAACTTCAAGTTGGGCCAGCACCATCATACCATTGTTTTTAGTGTTGAGAAGTTAATGATTCATCTCACATTGACTGTTCTATGTTATGTTTCCATATTTTTTATACATACAAAAAATTCCAATAAAAAAATATTTCCCCAAATTCTTCTTCCCATATTTGTGGCCGTTGAGGGGTTTCACATTCTTTCTTTCACTTCCATGATAAAAATTATTCCCTTATGATTTCCCCCATTAATACCCTATATTCATTCTACCTATATTACCAATGAGTCTTTAAAAATTAAATTCATCATTAATGGAACTCTACACTAACTACTCATATATTTCATAGTACCGATAATCCAAATTCACATTAATATGGGGTCTGAGTCCACTGATGAGTATATATAACTTTACCTTAGGGTCCATAAAAATCTAGTGGTGTATAGTGGTCTCCTTGTAATGTTTAATTTAGAGAATCAAATTGATTAAATTTTTTCTTCTTTAGAACTAAAAATTATTTCTCCATTTTACACAACATATGAGGAAAACAATTATTCAAAACAGATTCCATTGAGCACATCAAACTCCATAGAATCAATCTCTCCTCTTGAATTCATGTCTTTAATCAGTTTCCACCACTTATGTGATTCTCCTTTTAGGTGTTCATTTAAAATTGAAACATTCTACTACTACTCGATCCTTCCTTGATGAAGTAGGATAATCCACCTAATTTTTTATTCTATTTATGACTTTATATAATTTATTAATCACCATCATGAAGTTTACAAATAAATATCAAACCGTATTAGGAATTCTATCATCACATTGACCATTGCATTTGTTGTTTTCATGTGTTATTGTCTTTCATGAATGTTTGTTCCAGAAGGAGAGAACCTCTGTGAAAAAATTGTTATTAATGTGAATCCAATAATAACAATTCTAATTGAATACATAAAATTCAAATGTTTTAATATCCATCTTCTATGAAAATGTAATTAAATCTTTAAAAAATTACATGTACTTTATATCCTTCATAATGTTTTGTACTTGCATATAATTATCCAAATAATATACCATGGTAATGTTAACCTTGGTGTGATTCAAGGACCATTTTAAATAAAAAATTTCCAATTGAGTCATGATAAATATTTTTTTACGTATTACACCAAGGAACACAAGTGGCAGAGCCACATCCACTTGTAGTATCTAGATATGGATATTTTTTCTATTAAACCACTTACGTAATACGTTTCAAAATAAAAAAATAATTTTTCTATATTTTGAATCATAGATAGTGTTTTTTAAAGAAACTATTATCTAAATTTCCACATTTATCTAAAACATATATTGATTCAAACTATGGAGACCTGGATTTTTATTATATAATTAATTATTTTCCTAATAGAACATTTAAAAATTAAGATCTTATGGGGTTTTGGGTCTTGGAAATAGGATCATAACACATAACGAAACATAGAACTAAAAATTATTAGATTCAAATTGATATAATTTTATATGTGTTATTTCTAGGTAACACTTACTATGTATCATATCCTAGCGCCATAAATTAAAAGAATTAATTGATCATAACGCCCATCAAGAGAATAAACAATGGAAACACTTAGATTGTGAGAATGAGGACTATAAATATTGTATGATCATATGAATATGGGGAGTATAACAATATAAATAAAATAAATTATAATTTTGAAATGGTTTTACAACATAAAATCATATCCCCATGGTTTATCACCAATGTGTTATAAATCATTGTTACCAAGGTTATTCATCAATTTAGTTTTGCCATGTCTTTACGAGAAGTTAATTATTTATAAAATGTATTAGATTTATATCAGGTTTAACCCATAATATTTATTAAACATATTAATACACATTGAACCTAAAGGAACCCATTTCATGAAAAATCCATGGAAATTAACAATGTGTTTTATTTAAAAATCATGATGTACAATGTGCTTAATGTCTCAATAAATGAAAATTTTTACCCCTAAAAAGGGAATATGGATATGATAAATATAAATCAGAGAATCAATAATCTATTCATACATCTAGATGAATTCTCATTCACGTAGAATAGGTTTAGGTATTCAGAATATGAAAATAAATCATGAAAAGTAGAAAACCTCATGAACCTATTTTGGCATCAAAATGTTATAAAACATAGATTATGTGAAAATCCTAAGGAATGATATTTGAGGTATCACATTAGTAAAATATGATATTGGGGTAGAGGGATTAAAAATACAAAATTACTAAACATAAAAAATTTGGTCACATAGAGGACACCTAATAAGGATATACAATACTGGAAAATGTGAGGGGGGATTCACATACCTAAAATAGTTGGATCATAAATCAGAGAGGGGGGAGGCATACTAACATGGACACAATATGGAGAAACATTAGTGGGACTAATTGGAAAGATAATAGAGTTTAAATTCAGGTATTTTTATTTTTTATTGGATAGTAGGGGTGTTAATGGGGTATTTGTAGTTGGGGAGGGGTGGATATAAGTGAATAATAATGATTACTTTGTATTTAATAAAAACAACTATTCAGTGTTATTAATTCAAAAAACATGGGTTGAAAATTAATGTTTTCAATTCGCTTTTTTTCATAAATATTATCAACCACCCATTTAATATTTTATATGTTTGGTATATTATTCTATTAATATTTAACTTTAATCAGCTACATTATTTCACCAATACCGAGGTAACTATTATTTAACCATGGTACATTTACGTATGTCTAAAATGAAAATTTAACGTATTACCTAATTTGGACAACATAAATCCGTAATTTAAATCCATTTTATTTAATTCAAAATATAAAAGTGGTAAAAATTAATTGTAATGTGATATACGTATAACTGAAAAAATATTTATTTAAAGGACACAATCATGGTTTTTAAAAATGAAAATCATGTTTTTATAAATGTGACACATTATATACTACAATGTATGTAAAATAATTTTTGATTAAGTGTGGGGATTAAAAAAAGTAAATATTATTTCGGTTCTAATTGCATAATAGAGTTATTTTATATCATAAAGACAACATTTTCACTTTTTAACCAAAAAATTATCTTTTGTATAAAATTATCATAAATTCATCCTAAGATAATTATGATGAAATGATTTGAAAAATGACCCACAATTAATAAAAATAATAATCTAAATATTATAATGTGTGTTTTAAAATTAATGTGATTATTTTTTGAATATAAATTATATTTATGGAATTTATTTTTTTGAAATATATAATTATAACATAGTACGTAGATATTTTATATTATCATATCAAAGTGTTTTATTCGAATGTTTCTTGGAAATTAAATTTACTTAAAATATATTAAGCTATCATATTACATACATTTAACGGTTGGTAAATATTTTTATGGATTCTATAAAATAATCCAAATTGTCACTTTATTGCGTCAACAACAATATTATTGACCAATTGTATTCTTAATGAATTTTCATAATTCCCTCAAGGAACACTGGAAATTTCTCCTCTCATAAAATGTTCATATATTCCAAAAAAAATCCTACCATACTATCATAAATAGTCAATACTTCTATTACAATGGTTCATACACACCCTTTAATAATGTGTAGTGTTTTCCTAATGCTTATTTTCAAATTTAGAATCTTGGTGGCAAGGGTGATCATTTTGGGGGATTTGAAGCTTATAGTTTTTGTTATATTGGATAAACTATTATTTAATTATAATATCCCATTTATGTTCATATTTTTACTAGTATAAATTTTGGTGCGATGTATAATGTTTTCTGGAAATTCAAAAGTTTTTAATTTGATTTTATTGTAATACATAATAAATAGATACAAGGTGGAATGAAAATCCATTAATAAAAGAAGACTATATTTGATGTCATTATAGATATCATATCTACATATAATCCCATCGAACATACAAGGGTGGGTTCAACAAAATAGTTCAAATCTCCTGAATGAAAAAATGATCAAACAAGGGTAATAAACAAACTGATCATGTCTGTGACGATCTCTAGCCCATATGTGACTATATTCTCTAATGCAATAAAATGAAGATCCCACCTACTCAGTCTCTCTTCTAATGGCCACTATATGGACCACACATAGGACAACATCCTTAATCTAGGGGAACATCCTGAGCCTTACCTATAACTACTAAATCACCCAACATTAATAAACAAATGATTCCCTTGCTACCTAGATAGTCCCTCTAGAGAATGTTGCATTGGATGGCCCTAAACATGTCCACCTGCATAAAATTGATCCCAACAGAATATTGGAAACCATTGTTGATGATGTTCACAAACACCACAGTCAAAGTACATTTTCACAACGCCTCTTACAAGAGGCCAGAAACCACTATACCAATAATGCTAAAAATAGATGGTGCTAAGGTAAACTCCCAAATGATCGAAACCTTCATAGTCCTCATTTTTTAGACCTTCCATTGATAACCCTACTGCTCTAGGAACCGTACTAGTACCAATATAGTGGAGAACCTTCTCCTGAGTGAATCTTTTTGATCACCTATTCCTTAGTCTGAATCTCTATATACATTGGAAACATAAATATGTGACTCTATACTGGATATAAGGATTTAAGGCCTCCTAATTACATCTTTCAAGAGACCCCCATCTAGGAAATGATAAGGGTAAAATTCAAAAGGTCTTTGAAATTGATTCATAGCTCCCATAGAGACATACTCCAATTGGAAAGGGAAAGATTCCACTGCCTCTTCACATAACTCGTGATCAATGAATGAAACCATAAAAAAAGCACATTTTAAAGTTGATCGATAATTAATCATTATCTGTATACACTCCAAGATACAATGTCCACAAATAACATTAATCTCTCTATTTTTAACTATCAGATAAAGTGACATAATTCCCCACTAGGACATAGATCAAACTGAAAGCGATAATGATCTCCGCCATATTTCACTTTTTCTACACATCTTAATTGATTTTCTCATGCATCCTCAAATAATTCCATTATAATTTATGCTACGATCAATTTCAAAGATCATCCTCCAAAAAAAGATCAACCCTCTAGGTATCAATCGAATCATCCTTTTGAACCTCAACTAACAAAGACACACATGGATGATAAATGAGTACCATATCTATAATCAAAAAATAATTTAATAAGGCAGGTTGAAAGGAATTTCATATAGATTCTATTTAATCCACTTTATTAATTTTAAACATTCCAAAACAACCCATCTAAAACAAGAAGAAAAGTCATCATGATTCATGTGCATATCCTTTATCTCTACCCTAAAATCTTGTCACCCTCAATTGATCATTCATTATACTTAGAGTTTGTGCATAGGATCATAGGTGGATCTAAAATCGCGTGTAAAATTCAATCTTTTATACCTATGTTATACACTAAGGTAAACTGACACTGTTTTCATTCCAAACCATGAAACACTCACTATGACTAACTCTAAACATAAACCTATCTCTCATCCTCAATTTGATATCACTCTATCATGAAAATCTTCCTCCAATGATAATGCAATGAGGGGAGAGATATAATTAACCACAAGACCCACATCTAGTGTAACAGATGTTGCTGACATTTCACAATGATATAAAAATATAATGATTTGTGAATCATTTCCCTCTATAATAATGTAGGATTAACAGAAAATATATGTCATCAACCAGAAGCTCAATTTAACAGTATAAAATAAACCTAAACAATCATACAATACATGTATAAATAAAACTGATACAGA
Source organism: Viscum album (assembly GCA_963277665.1). Classification (NCBI taxonomy): domain Eukaryota; kingdom Viridiplantae; phylum Streptophyta; class Magnoliopsida; order Santalales; family Viscaceae; genus Viscum; species Viscum album. The sequence goes on from OY728130.1 coordinate 1,033,449,061, forward strand.
TAATAGTATGTAATGTAAGGTCCAAAAACTAATGATAAGGTTGTTACATAACTAATATCCATAGCCTGAGCTACAAATATCCATCATGGTCCATGTACTCCTTCATAAAACATGAAATTATTTTTATACATAGGATGATCATATAAGTATACTATGTAGGAAATCCAATGTCTAATTTTAAGATGTGTAAGAGACATAATAATCCATCCATGATAATAAAATAAAACCAACATCAACAAAAAATGTCAACTATCCATCCCAAACATATCCAAGACATGACCACCAAATGATATAGGCTATGTAATATAATATAACATGAGTCACACTGATAACGGGTACACAGAACCGCTTTCCCACTAGTATTCCACTATCACAACATTATTTTTCATGTTATATCACTTCCACATCATTTTAATACCATAAAGATCCACATACATGATCTTTACACATTTTCCAAAAATACACCAAGGACCGCTACACTATAATCATGGACTCGTCGCCTCTCAACATGGTGGTGATCCCCATATATCATATCATATATCTCTCTTAATATCTACCAATTTATATCTATCAAGAATGTACCCGATGAGAAATACATCTCTGATAGAAATCATCAGTTCATTTAGAATCATGTGTTTGATCTCCATGAGGAGTGCTTCAATGAATCTTAAAAGATTAATTCTGATTGTTGGTATGATGTAGTTGTGACGTAACAATAGATTATGTTTCTTATATTGATTATATGTGGATATTCATATTATATAATCAATATGAATATACTTTTTAGAAATAAATATATTTTATTTTGTTATATTGATTTGTGGATTCAAGGTGTCTTGTTGATTATTCTTACCGTCACCTCCTTGCAGGCTTTCCTCACATGTGTCTTGTCTTGGGTATATGAGGGACCTATTGATGGATTTCTTGGTAGACCAAAACCAGATGGTGATTTTTGAGGTGAGGAAGGTAGAGGCGTTTGTACCGCTCAAGGATGAAGTCCAAATACCATTTCATAAATGTTATACTTTTGGTTTGTAGACTCTTTTTGTAGGTATTGTATTTTGGACCTATCTAAATTACATACATTACATTCCTATCACACTATTTTACGAATATCTTGTTATGCATGATTTTTTTCTCCATGGTTTTTACATTTTAGAAATATTGTGATCATAATGATGTGTGTGTTTGTGTATTCGTACATATGTAATTGCTCCCATGTTAGTGATATTCTTACTACATGCTGGTAATGAGAAATTTTCCTATTAAAGTTGGTCTTGTGGAGTCCCTTCATGGATGAAAATTGGTCGAGTCATGATAGATATGTATCTGAGTTGTCAGTTATACATTAAGATTAGGAGTCTGTGAGTTTGGATTGTGGAAACCATTTTAATTTTTTGAGTTAAACTTTCTAGTCATGGACTCTAGTGTCCGTGTGGCATCCGATATATCTGTACACTACAAATCTGATTACCTAATTTTAAAATGGATACATGATGAAACTGGTTACAGGGAAAATAATATTATATTCATCATATAGGAATATGTTGTGACAATAATTTCATTCTTGAATCATTTATCCAGATATACTCATTTATTGTGTAATATATTGATTGTTATAGGATTCCTCCATTACATATTCTAGCTAGGATTTTGGATCTTAATCACATTGATGTTATGCTTAGTGAAAAGGTGTCAATACAAGGATCAGTTCCCCAGATGTCACCCCTATGGGGTTATCCATAAGTACCACCACTGGTAGAGAAGAACGTGCTTCCCACAGTACAGACAGATGAGGAGTGAAGGCTGAGCACACTTCAAAAGTTTCAGTGATAGAGAACCCCCATGTTATAAAGTTATACCAATACATATGAAGATGAGGAGAGGCTTTATGTTGTTAACATAATTTTTCCTTCTAGTCAATTCATCAACAGATCAGATGATTGTTCTGGTAGCAGCCCTTTTTCATGTCTCTAAACTTTGATTGTGGGGTTTAGTTACCCGATCATATGCCGAGGTGAATCTTACATAGAGATATTGTGGGACCATTTTAATTGAAGATTTATATCCTTATATGCTCAGGGTTATACTTTTCCAAGTGTTCTGCAGCTCCAAAAGGACAACATATTAGAATTTTAGTATTGAAGGAGGCATACCAACCTCTCTTGGTACTTGATATATGATACACGACCAGTACTATAGGTTTCAGACCATAATGTGAGGTGTGTGTAGAGACTTTTGGGCCAGTGTAACCCCACTATGAATTTCTATATATGCTGGGGTGGTAGAGTGATCCTTGGAGGTTGGGAGTTCCTTGGATGAGCATACATAGTCAACAACCATCAGTAGAGGTAAATTAATAGCTAAAACCTCGATAGTAAGAAGATGATGTCAGTTTTAGGGACTTTGATGTGCTATATTATTCAAGAGGATCTTCCACGAAAATGTAACCATTGTTCTTGGCAAAAAATGTGGGTCTAGTAATCCTAGAGAGATGTATTTCTACACATGTACCAGCAGGGGACATCTTGCCTAAGATTTTCCAACTGATCATACTACTAACAGGGAGACTGTGGATGCACCACCAAGGAAGTGACAAAAATAGGAGAATACATATCCATAGGGTGACATATGAGTAAGAGGATACGAGAGATTATTAAATTGTTGTTGATGTTTCAAATTGAAACCACCGCCACCCCCCAGGCAATCCATGCTGGGCTTAGGGAGTTAGAGGAAAGAGGTGGGGACATCTGCATATGTCCGAGGCATATAACCTAGGGGCTCCTAAATTGATTCATGTTACAATATATTCCTTTATATTTTAGCTTATGTACTGACAGAAATAGGTTCTATTAAATAATTTCTTTCCATGAATTATGTTGGAGACTCAGGTATTTCTATTGAATCATTAACTTGAACCTCGTTCTTGGATACTCTTACTGGAGGAGACCCAATGATCACACCCTGGTTCTAATTGTCAAACCAGACTCTTGGTTGTATGATTTCTGGTTTCGATCTCTTGGTAGTGATTTTGAGTACATATGAATACATTCCTTATATGTACTTGTTATCCACAGTTCAGACTATGATTGATTTTTGTTGTTGAAGGGTGTGTAGTGTCCATAATGATGGAATGTGGTTTTCATTTTTTGTTGAAAAGGAAACCCAATATGTGTAGGATGGACTTATTCGTAGGAGGCTGTAACCGATTACTCATTACATGGATAGCTTGACTTTTGGTGTAGAAGATGTTATGAGTTTCATGTTACCATCAGTAGTGGCGGATCATGAAGGCATATTTCCGGATGATGCTCTGAGATTACCATCCCATTATAACATATACTTTGGTAATTATTTACATCCTAGGAAGAAAATGATATCTACCCTAGAATATTGGATAGATACCATAGAGTATAACAATATGAGGTTATAGTTGGAGGACTTTTCAATGGAAGGACTCAGTGAGACCGAGTGTTTCACCCAGGGTTGCCCCAGTTTAGTTTTATAAAAAGGCAGAAGAGGTCATGGGGTTAATTGTGGATTACCATTTCATAAAGCAAGTGATCTCTAAGAACTTGAATCCAATAAATTGGATCAATGAATCCTTTTGAGTAGTTTATATTGTCATGGTGGTCCTAAAAGTTTGACCATAGTTAAGTGATGTTAAGAGATGATGCTACATTGACAAGTTAAACAATTTATGGATTTACAGAAGAAGGTGTTGAGTATGTAGTGGTTTGTGTTGCATTACGATCCAGGAATGGTTGTGTATTGATGTTGAGGCCACCAATAAGGGCCTATAGTAAAAACTAGTTGATACCACATGGGAACAAATATATTCCCTATGATCATGCTTTAGCAGTGGTATATTTTGAATTGAATATTTATGGACACTACATGATGGGAGAGTGATTTATATTCTACTCTTATCAAAATTGTCACATCTATATATTCTCCTAGAAGTATCTAAACATTAGATAGAGGTGATGGATAGTGTTCCTTTAAGAGTGTGACTTTGAGGATTTCTATACTCCTCTGATCGGAACTGTGGAGAGAGATGCTCTCAACCATAGATCATGTTCATGTTTTCTGAATGAGGAGTTAGAGTAGTTATCCTTGTTAGAGTTATCATTATAGGATGGAGATGGATCATATTACCTCCAGTTGATGATTGATACCATTACATTCTTATAGAAATTGAGGCAGACATAACCTAGGGATACCGACTACGATACCCTCTATGCTGAAATATCCACAGGACATGTACCTAATATATATATTCAAAATTTTGGAAGAACATTTTTATTTCCAAAGGATGCACAACAGTGAAAGATAAATTGTGATAGGAGGTTCTATGTGATTTTCATTCATCATTTATGGCAGTATATAATGGTGTATTGAAAATGTACAAGGATCCCCAACCTTAGTTTTGGTGGCCAAGGATGAGGAATATTTTGGTAGATTTTGTTTCTCCATGCCTTACTTGATAGCAAGAGAAGGGTAAATACGTGGTTCCAACAGGTTTAGCTAAACCCCTTGAGGTGTTGGAATGGAAGTGGAATTGTATTTAAAAGGATATCATGACATGTTTACAATGTATATCCTGGGGATATAGAGCCATTTTGTTGATCGTTGAATGACACACCAGGTCGGCCACATCCTACCTATCCAAGAGAAGAGTTCATTAGAGATCATGGGATGCTGCTATATTTTGGAGATAATTTGACTCTATAGAGCTTTTTTACGATAGTTTCAGACCATGATTCTAATTTTTTTATCACAGTTATGGAAGGAATTGTAGGAGGCGTTTGGGACTTAGTAATGCTTGGGCACAATTTTTCACCCACAGATGGATGACTAGACTAAGAAAGTTGTTTATCTTTTAGAGGAAATGTTGCAATATTTCATGTTTGAATTCATCCATAGATGGGGGGATCAAAAGCAACTACTAGAGTTTTCATACAACAATGGATACAATAATACTATTGGAATTTAATTATTTGAGGTTTGTAAGGATTACCCTACTGGTCAAAACTTTGCTGGATAGACCCTAGAGAGGCAAAAATCATGGTCCTGGACTTGGTGAGAGCTTCTATAGAGAAGGTGAAAATCATCCACTAGTAGATGAGGACTGCACAGACCATTAATAGGACATATTCTAACTTCTAATATAGGACATTGAATTTGGGGGAAGTATACCATTTTTCCCAAATGTTTTACATCGACATAGATTGTAGAGATCTGGATAGGAATCCATATTATCTCTAAGGTTTACCATCCCTTTAAAAATACTATTTAGATTTTTTGAGGTGACAAAACCTTTGGATCTTCCCCCACAGTTGTATCATGTACACAATGTCTTTCAAGTATCATATGCGACGAGGTATGTGCAAGACACATCACAAGTCATCAACTGGGGTGAGATGGAAATCAAGGATGGAACTAATTTAGTTGAGTACCCAATGGAGATCAAGGATCAACAAGAGATGATCCTTCATGATCAATCAATTACTTTGGTCAATGTCTAGTTAAAACATGAAAAATCTACATGAGTTCACATGGTAGTGGGAGGCTCAGATTCATGTTCAGGGCACACAAATTTTTGAGTGGCCTTTTTTGGATTTTTGGTGTTGTAAAGCCCCATGGTGGAGTGAATTTAGTTTCTCATTATATAAATAAATAAATATATTATGGATTTTATAGAAGACCTTGACTGAGACGGTGTATGATTATGAGACCCGATGTGCTTGGAACAATTTTAAAATATTAAATAATAGAACACATAATTTTCATAAAAAGTTCAAATAACATATAAACGGGAACCCATTTCAGAAATTAGAAGGCACAACAGTGTTGATAACTATGACCGTACCATTGGAAGGACATAACATTGGTCAAAGTGGATCAACATTGAAAAATTTATAGAATTATTTTAATAAATAAAAGAAATTTAATGAACATTTATTTTATTATTGTTTCTTAAACAGAGTAAAAAAGTGATGGTTTTTCATTAAAAAATACCTTTAGGCAGAGATCTAGGGTTGGGATCATACTGTGGAATCCTTTGGAGTTGACGGGGAGAGAAAGTTATAGAATTCCCTCAAAAAGTGATGAAGGAACATTGGATCAAAGATAAAATAACACCATTCATGGTGGATCTCTTCAGTGGCGATGACCTAAAAAAAAATATTTTAATATGAGTGTACATAATTATAGGTAGGAGGCATTATTTAATTTCCTATATCTCTTTCATGGTTCCTACCATATACAAGAACTAATCCATGGTGGGATTATCCTAAAAATCAATTGATTATACAGGATGGAAATATATATGGTGTATTTTTTGGGGTTTGATTTTGGATAATTATATATGAATTTTTGGTTAATCTTATGGGAATGGATAAATTGTAGAATAATAAATTTCTGAGGTTCATTACATGTGTTTTATCCCTGATTTCATGTGTGCATTATTTGTTCATCCCCAAATAGGGAACAATTGATTATCATTCCCTTGATTTTTGGTGTAACGATCTGAAATCGGGGATCTATCATGAAGATGGACCAAAAGATGTGCCAATTCAAGGGTGGTATATGTATCAAGGTTAATTGGTAGAAACCATTCTTTGGGTGAGTTGTGTTAGAACAGATTCAAACGGATTTTTGAGCTGATAATTGGCCCTAAATCACATGTTTTGTTGTTAGGGAGGTGAAATAAAAAACAATCTTAAGCTTTGAGGTGAACCAAGTAGTGGAATAGGACTTGGGAAATTGGCCAGGTGAGAGGGAGGAAGATCCTGACATTCTGGACAATCCAGAACACACATCGTGTAGTATCAACTACACATTGTGTGTTCATCATTGAACCACTCACCGGGTACTGTGGAATGTACAGGGGTCTGAGGTTGAGTAGAGAAGTTTCTTACACGGTGTGTAATCCAACACACTTAATGTCATATATTATGTACAGTGGAATCATTGAGTATTGGTACACGAGCAAGGTCACATGTTATGGAACTATGTTCTATAACACAACGAGATGATAGGTCTGGTCCATAATTGGAAGGAGATGGTGTGTTACCATTTCTAAACACCATGTAATCCTTATCAACATGACATGTTATAAAGATATGGGTAGTTCCTGGGATCAAGGGACGCAGTGTGTTAACCTAATCCACATTTTGTACCCCATTCTACATGTTGTGATTCTCTATTCCAAAATATCTTTGACAAGTATCAATAGTGTTCATTTAATTATCGTTTACATTAGGGTTTGTGAAAATAACTTCCTACTATTAGGAGCGTGATACCTTCTACTGGATGTTCTAGATAGAGTTTTTGGAATCCCATGAGAGACCCATATTAGGATCTTATATTCTTTTTTTACCATTAACGAGTCCTCAATATTTATGTTACTGACCCTAATCGAGTTCGATCCTCTAGTTCGTGATATAATCTAGATTGAGTTGTCGTTATCATGAAATAGATCAATGGGTATTCATATTCTCTTGTATGTATCTATCTCTTTAGATCTATTTGGGTATATCCCTCATGACAGTACCAGATGAGAAGTACCACTTGAAAGAACATCACCAGTGGTATCTGAATGGGGATTTTGTTCTCCCATAGGAGTGATTCAATTAATCATGAAGCTGAATTCTTAGTATTGGTATGTGGTAGTTGTGACTTACCTATAGATTATGTGTCTTGTATTCAATATACCTGGTTATTATTGTTATATGTTCTGTATACATATACTTATGTAGAGCTGACTATACTACCTTTTTTATAGTTCCAAACTAGTCCGTCTACACATTCTAGTGTCAACCATCAGTTTATCGTCACCTTAACATTAATGCTCAACTGGGGTCAACACTAACTAAGTCATATCCATATTCTAAATGGACCTAAGGCCTTATTTTTATTCATTTTTTATAATACCTCATTGAAGTGTGAAAGGGGAACCCATACATCTACCATAGGCATTGTTACATTACAAGACCTGATGGTCTTAGAAGAATCATTGATACTGTATATTTTTTGAACATCCCCTCCACAACATCTACATAATGGTGTTATCTTTCAACCTTAGCATACACATTTTGATAGGCTTCCCATGCATATGTAGGAAGATCATGATTGGAATTTCCATAGCCTCTCATTCATCCAAATCTGTTAGTTCTAATCTGTTGAATTCTTCTTACTCTAAATCTTCATCGAGAGCCTACTCATTGTAGAGTTTTCCTAGTCCATTAATGAAAACTTACTTGTGTCCTAATGACTTTTAGGTGGCCCTAATTCCTTGGGTGGTCCTCAAATCCTAATTTCCCAAAAGGCCATGGGTGTCTTAAAGAACTTGAAGGACTCTAGGAATAACCTAGTGTCCCAAAATCGCTAATGAAGGAATATTTTCCACTTTTATAGTAGAAAACAATACCTGCTACAGTATGTTCAATACTTCTTATGACAATTCATGAAATAAATCCTAGTATAATATATCTTGTTGTACCGTAGAAATATATAATCACCTATATTTGATCTCAGGTCTCATGGATGCACATATTGAGTCCTCACCAACCAGGTTGAAGCATTTTGTCAATTCACACATTGGGATCTCTATCCATAGGAATATAGAATTATGTCTTTGCTCCAGGTCCTAGAGTATAGTCTATGATGTTGTTACTACTATTTACAATCATTTAAATATGGTCCATATCCTTGTGTAATATATATAATGTGGATGCAAATCACTTTTCACTACTATGTTTCATCATCCATCTCATATGTCATTAATGACATATGTTTCTCCTTAAACACTAGTCCATACCTATTCAGTTTCCTCTAGCGTGCCTACCACATATGTTGTGTGTCAGGTTCCACCTGTTTTTCTAATGTGATGGCCATCCATGGCATCATGGATGTTTTTATCACTATTATGTTATTTCCTCTATTGCATAATCTATGGTTCAATATATTAATATACTCTGTATTTTCCAAAAAATATATTTTTGTTCCTATAATTTATTACATCTATAATTTTACAATGAATTTTGGTTTCTTGAATGTATATATCTCTATAGATTCTCTCTCAATAAAAACCAATTAATAAGTGTGGGAGGAAATAATTTGTTTCATTCTATCATGGTATATATATTTATATAAATGATGTTAATTATGTTACTGATTAATATATATGTTAATATGTTCAAATAAAAATGAGTTTAATTGAAATTATTGTATTGTGGAATCTTTTAGTAACAAAATAAGGATGGATGATTGGACACATGGGTAATGTGATCAATAAAATATTTTTTGTTACTCACAATGAGTTAAAAAGACCATTTTAAATTAATTATCATTTTTAATATATAAGGATGTTGAATGTATAATTAATATCATTATTGGTCTACGTAGAGCATTCATGATGTGTGTTTTTTGATAGAAAAGTTTTATCCCGTTTATAAAGAGAATGCTACAAATTATAAAAAGATTATGGTTATGATTGTATGCTAGTGGAAATATAATTGATGATGGAAATAAAGGTGAAATATTTTTGAAATTACCTAATAGCCATTATCAATGGAAAATATAATTGAAAGGAAGCACAAAAATGTGTAAGTTGACACAATTATGTAAGTTAAGAGGCTCTAGAGGAGTATTGAATGAATTAATAATTTTATGGTATTGGCTTGGTTAATAGACCTTTAACATGGCCCATTAAGCGATTAAAGTGAAAGGATTGAGATAATCCAACATAGAAGATTGTGATGAATAAGTCATACAAGTATATTTTGGATGGTGGGGATCAAATGTTTTTCTAAGAGACCTGATTACTACTTTATTAGACCCGAGATATAGTTTTTTTAAACAAGGGATCACATTTTCATGAATATTATACGATTTTGATCTATTTATAAGCGGGAAATACACACTTAAATAAGGCATTGTAATGCATAAGATTGTGTCTCTTTATAATTCTGGATTCTATAAGATAACATGTGGATTTTTGGAAGGCCAAAGCTTATGATTCATATAATGGGTATCCCTTCATGAATCATTAACATGTGAAAATACATGCTATAAAAATAATAATACTATTATCCATGAAGGATTTGTGTCGACTAGTCTTCATTGTGTATTTTATATATAGGTCTATAATGTTAAAACATAGATGAGAAATGTTTGTAATTCATTTTTTATAGGGGATTTTCTCCTACAGTAGGTAGAGTAAATTTTGAAATTTTTAGTTATGGTTAATCAATGCAATTTTCATATGGTAAATTAAAATTTATTCCTATAGTTAATTGGAATTATATGATCAGTTTATGAATTTAATATATTTTCATAATACCTTACTATATAATGAGTTCCATCATGTGAAAAGGTAAATGGTTTGAAACATTTTAGCTACTAATCATCAACGACTTGATTTTTTTTCTTATGGTCACTTTCCTTTTTCTCATATATTCAGTTAAGACTAACTGAGTTTTTTAATAACAATATAATCTATGGATTCACCATTTATGTTATTATATAGTAAATTATTTTTCACTAAAAGCATCTAAAAAAATTCATGATGAACATCTGAATATTAGTCAAATAGAAAAATATTCATTTCTTATAGCTATATAATCAAAAAATACATATTATTACCCATGTTAGAGAGAATAATTAAGTAATATAAAATATGTGAGAAATTATAATTATGTTATAAAATTTTATTATAGTTATTAAAACAAAAAAGTCCTTAATATTCCCTTCAAAATTATCCATTATTTTTATTATTTTAAAAAATGATACCAATGACTCGCGCTTTATGAAATTTATAATAATGATTAATGTAGTCAATTCCAATTCCTTTTAACATAAACTCTATTATAAATGAATAAATAATTGAATTAAAATAAAATAATATTATTGGGAATGAAACTAACACATTAAATAAACCCAAATTTTATATTCCTCCCAAATTCTCGAAAATTACTCATATACCATAGTGCAAAATTTTACAAGTAACTATTTTATAAAAGGGGAATGTTTATCGAACTTTATTATGAAAATAGAATCCTGCAATAATTTTAATTATTCAAATATTTGTTGATGATATTATATTTTAATCATCAAGTGATTCATTTTTAAATTAATTTTTAAATTTGATGTCTTATTTGTTTGACCTAACTTGTATGAGTAAATTTATGATCATTATGGGATTTCAAATAGTTAAAATGAATTTTTATGTCTTTGTTAAACAATCAAAATATAATAAAGAGTTGGTTAGGATGTTTTTTCATTATTGTTGTAAAAGGATAAATATTTAAATGGATATTTCATATACATTAGATTATAATGAAACTGACAAATATGTTACTAATAATATGATTATAGCAGCGATGGGAAGAATTATTTTGCTTCATCTAGACTATATTTGATATTTTAATTGTGTATATGTTCTAGATTCCCATAAATTCCTAAATAAAGTAATTTATTTTTATTTAAATTATTTATTACATATGTAAAAAGCTATATGAATTTCATATTATTTTATCCGATAAATACATCATTTGAAGTTACTGTTTTCTATGATATTGGTTTTTGTGGTCCAAAAATAGATAAAAAATGAAAAACATGTATTTCCCAATTTCTGGGTAAATGTTTCATTTCTTGGTGTTTGAATATAAATAATTCATTGGATTTATGAAATATATAATATCAGTATATTTTTACTTCATCCATATGTTTACATACAATGTGGATCAAACTAAATATTTCTAGTTTTGGTTTTAATTTTTTAAAAATAATAATTTATTGTGATAATAATTATTAATTAATATCTCTAGAAAAAATTTCACCATTATAGTTCTGAAAACATTCAATTCTAATAAAAAAATTTTTGATAACATGTTCAAAACAGAATATAATTATGTAATTTATTACTATAGTAAATCAAATACTTGACATATTTACAAGAACCGAGATTTATCTAAGATTAATATAATCAAAAATAGAAGTCTACAAGATAGAAATTTAGAAACTATTTTGGGGATGTACATGTATAATTCTGAACTAATTCATTACAGCTATATACTTATTGACTAGTGCATGTGGAATTATTCTATGAAAAATTATTTATCAGTAGGTTTCTACATCATTCATTGAATATCTTATCTGTCATGATCCTCTCCCATAAAGGATACCTAAATTATGGGAGATATATAATGACCAACATGTCCCACCATTAAAAGGCCCTAGTTTGGCGACTACCACTTAGGTTATAAAAATATCATGAAATAAAATGCCTTACCTCTGTAATAACGTAGGACCCAATGATAAGATGAATCAACAACAATAAACTAGATGAAATAATAGAAAAAACAAAAAAAAATAACACAATGAATATATAAATAAAACTGGTAGAGAAAAAATCATGAAAAAATGTACCCCAAATAAAAAATAAAGCAGTAACACAACAACTATCAAACGTACTTGATTTTATTGTATCAGATAGTCCACGTGACCCTCCTGCAAGCCTAAAAACAATTATATATACATAGGGTGATCATACAGATATAATCATTTTGAAAAACAATGTCTCTCCTGCACTTTTGAATAACGCATATTGATTTACACATTATAAAACTACAGAACCAACAACACCCAAACTCAAAAACTACTCATCCCAAACCTCTACATGACATGCTCAACAAATAACAAAAATATAGTTAATATTATTTAACATGATTCACATTAACAAAGGGAACCCAAAATCAATTTCATTCTAGTATCTCTCTATCACACATCAACATAAAAAATAATGGCCCTTCAATATCATTCAAATTTATAAATACCCCATAAGAAGTTTTACAACACATCTTGCACTAATAAAATCAGGGTCACAACCCAAAAAGAATGGCCATATCACTTCCAACCTAAAGATACATTGTCCACAACACATCCTTCAACACAAGTAGAGACATAGGGTACTCTGAAAATGAATCAAATCAAACTTTTTCCCTCCTCCAATCCATGGAAAAACCCCACCATAATCCACCTTATATCATCTCATCCCACCCATAGACACAGGATCTCATCACATATCATGTGAAGAAAAATTGGTTTTCAACCCTAAAAACATGATAACATGAAATCATATATATTATTTTCTATCAATTTTTAGGGTTGTTTAATGATTTATTTGACAATGAACATGGAATGTGTTGATTTATATTAGAATTGCGCATCAAATGTTCAAATAATTAAAGTGATGAATAAGTTAAATTTTTCATATTTAATGTTCTGAAACATCATTTCATGTCGTGTAATATAGTTTGAACAAATTCTATATGTAGTAAATCGTGTCGTGAATGACATCGTGAAAACAACAAGTGAAGAATCTTTTAAACAACATGTTTCTTAATTATTTGTGTCTGATTATTTGAAAACAATTTTCATGCAGAATATAATGCTCATTGTAGGATACATGTCATGAGTCCGTGATAATCATCATGAATAGAGTCACATATTCATATCCCAGATGATATATGGGTGAGATATGAGGAATTTTCAAATTCAATGAGTAAACCACAGATTGAAATTACATGATGTTAATCCTGATTATATATCTTATAATATTTTTCCTATAAATAATAATTTACGGTAGTATATTTAAGAGGATTCTAGATCTTGAGAAGCAGAAAACTTTTGTTCTTTTCATTCCCCCTGTTTTCCATATTACTCCCTATCTTCTAACTGCAAATTTCATCGTCTCTTTCCATTATTTTGATTTATTACTAAAATCATAATTTTTTTTTTAACATCACCTTCATTATTTTTTTGGTCAACACCATCTTTTATTATTGATCATCATAAAATGTTTCCTTGAATTCATCTCCATATCATTTAAATTAATAAGTTAATTGAATTTTTATATACATTTTATGCTCATCCAAATTAGATAGCCTAAATCATTGCATGTTTGTTAACTGTTTAAACTCGATTGTTCATATTATTTTAAGTGAAATCTAATTTATTTATTTCCATAAATTAAACCGTACCATCACTGTCTAAACCATCTATTATAGGGATTGAGAGGAGGGTTATTTGAACATAAAATATATTTTACTCTCCACATGGTAATCATAAGGATTATTAATCAGGATAAATAACATTAATTATTCTAGTTTAGTTGAAATTAACTAACTACGAGATATTTGAGTGAAGGGACATATCCTAGTTAGAGTAAATTAGGTTATGAACAATAGACAAAAATTCATTCTTCTTTATAAGAGAATCTTAACGCATATTGGTTTTTAATATTCCAAAAACAAGGAATTGTTATCTATTTGGCAGAAGCCATTCATTTGACCACATTAAACTAGTTACCTCTACATGATCTGTTTCCTAAACCATATGATCCTACCAATATGTAATTATGATATTATTTTGTACAAATCCCCAAAATTGATTCCCAATACCTATATTATTTCTACTGTAAACCATCAAACCATTATAAATATCCTTTTAAAACTATACCAACATAAAAGGACTCCTACACAAAAGGGATCCAAGACATTGGTTTCCAGTGCTAGCTTAAACTCCCCGTGAGATAGACCCCAGACACTCACTATACTACACCAAAGTAGTACATGAAGTTTGGTAAGTAACAAAATTATAATATAATCATATAATGTGCTAATTAAATGACACTTGTGGTCATGTAAAATTTTGTGTTGTTGGTCGGAACCGAAAAACTATGATTAGAATAGTCAATGCTCTAAAAAAGCCCTGAGATTACCTTCCCCTCACCCGATTAATTTTTTTCCATTTTTAAAGACACCACTATATCCCTACACTTGGGGAATATTTCTTGTAACAAGGATTTTGGACTCATTCAATGATCCAAGAAATACAATAATAGTTTTCCATCGATCATGATATAAAACACTAACTCTTTGAATGTCACCAATAAAACATGATCCACCCAAATAATCTAGAATTACTAAACCCACTGAAACCTCCAAATATGAAACAATTATTTCCCAGAGATCACCTGGTGCAACAAGAGTGAACAATCAAACACTATTTCATTCCATCAATACAAGGTTCTACAACAAGGATCATGATCCCTCCTATCCATGACCACACATTTTAAATAAAAATTGGACTCATTTACATGATCTAGAAAATGGTTTTATTCATGGGAATGCAATGTTATGATCCTAATGATAACATCTCAAACTTCGTGGATGTATGCGAAACATTTCACAACCAGGGAGTGTCATCAGATTCTATAAGAATTTTCATCATTCCATTCCCTATGTGTCATCGAGCTATGGATTGGATAATGAGTCCAGCTCACAAGTCATGAATGGCTTGCCAAGATCAATCAAAAAAGATTCCAGAAAAATGCTTCACAGTAATACAGTCATGAAAGTTGTGGAATGTCATTAAAAACATCACTCTTATTGAAGAGTGTACAAATGGGATGGATGTGAAAGATTTAATGAAATTATGAGGAAATTCTCAGACCATGGATTAGATATGTGGATTCAAATTTTTAAAAATTTTAAGGTATCCAAACAACTACTCAAAAATTCGTTTAATCTACAACAGATGAAGGACTAATGATTAAAACACCTCATTTCAGATGACCCATTTTAGATGATGTTGCTCATGATGCCAGCCTATGGAAGAGTTACTGTGGACCACATCGGCATGGAATCCTTCCAGTGGAATAAAAATACCACACTAGTAGCGAAAGTTGATGGGATTACAAATAATTAAGATTCATTACATCTATTTTATACACAACCCACTCACACTCCTTTAATATGAAAAAATTCATTTGAATTGTGTGGTGGAACACACTTATACTAAAAATGTATGGCATAATTTAAAGAACAAAAACCTCAATATTGTTGTTAGATTAATTAAAATATCCTTAAAAACCATTTCAATAGTAGCAGGAGTACTATAAGAAAATTCCAGATAAACATCCATCTAAGAGAAACCAATTTTATTATTAATAGGGAAGTGGTAAAACACCATTTTGAAATCTAGGTCCACCTATGTACCCAACTATAAACCCTATACCAATACCAAAACGTGTACAACAATAAAATTTCACATAGGGAGAAAATAAGAAATATTAACCATTGCAACTATAAACTTTTAAACAAACATCCCCTCTCCAAAATAACCTATAATCACTCATCGATACTTTGGTTCAAAAAGTTAACCAATGTATGAATACACACATGATGGAGGTGCACAACTAACAAGATTCCCTATGAAATCTCTAAGCTCAGGTGGGTCAGATGTCAATGATTCCAATCAACAGATATGTGGGAACCTAACATTGTAATACAGAGATATATCCATTTGAATAAGCTAAAGAAGTAGTGTTGAGAAGTAAAAATAATTTGGATTTTCAACTACAAGGTGGAAAGGATGACATAAAAATTTATGAACACAAGATGCATCCACCAGTGAATGAAATATATGATGGGAAACCCCAAGGAGAACATACAGGGGAATTAATATCTAGAGACACATGAACACCTACAAAACAAAATACCTAGTTTACATTTCCCCACCACCATAAAATACACATCTCCCTTTCCCATGAATAGAAATACCATTCTGATAAGAGGTACAATACATAACATTCATAAATATGTTGAAAAACCTAAATATCAATATACCCTTGGTAGAATCCATATTGAAGATGCCAAGGTATGCAAATTTTCTTATGGATTCTAACTCCCAAAACAATTTTACAATCTCAATATCCTCTAACCGAATGGAGAATGTTATGTTGTGGTTCATCATAAAATACCACCAATGATGAGATATGAATAAAGGTTTTCAACTCCCCCATCCATCAGAATGTGTAAATATGGAAGATTTATATCATATCTTGGAGAATTTATCAACCCAATTTCAATGAGCTTTTTTCACACATGGGGACATCAATATCTCAAATCTACACTATTTTCCCTACAACATGTAAACCGGTCAGATAAGTACCCAATAAATGTTCTCCAGAATGTTCTAGTAAAAGATAGAAAATTCATATTTCTCATAGATTTCCTAGTAATAGATATGGAAGATGGAGGTAATATTCCCATTATTCATATAAGAGCATTAATTGACATGAGGATGGATTTAATATATATAAACCAATGTCATTTAAATTTTTTAACTTAAGATGAACATTTTGTTTTTAGCCTATCATTGTTTCTAATCAATCAAATGATGTTGTCGATTCCAACACTATCTCTATTACACAAATAATAGAAAGAATATATGTCCATTGTAGAAGACATTGAAGAGTCACCCCTGTATATAAATGATGAAAATATTTTTGAGGATCTTAGCATTAATGAACCTCACATAAGGGATACATTTCCACCATTCACTCCCTCAATTATTCAACCACCAACACAAGAATTGAAGCAACGACCTAGTACTCGTAGGTACTGATACCTAGTAACATCAACCACTGTATAAGTGATCATTATCTTTGAACATTTAGAAATATAAGAGAAAAAATGGGTTAAATTCTTTAATAGACACAATGAATAATGTTTCATGGGGAGTGGATGACATCAAAGGAATCAGTAATACCTTGTGTACCCACAAAATACTACTCGAGGAAGATGCGATACCGAAACACCAACATTAAAGGGGGATCCCAATAATAATGAATGTAGTAGTTTAAATTATGTACTAAAACTTATAAATTTTGGATTATTCTTCCCAATATATGATTATGAGTGGGTAAGCCTGGTAAAAGTAATTCTCAAGTAAGGTGGACTCACATTGGAAAATAATAATTATATTTAATTAATCTCAACACACACCATCATTGGATGGAGTGTTTTCATCAATTATATAATATTGAGTGCTACTACATGAAAAGATCATTTCTCTATTCCATTTATTTATCAAATATCTGAAATACATATAATAGATGAATTATACACTTTTTTGGATGAATAGTTATGATACAATCAGATTGCAGTCGACCTAGAAGATTATCCCAAAACAACATTCACATTTCCATTTGTAATTATCTCTTATAGAAGCATGTAATTCAGAATGTCCAATACAAGGCCAACATTCCAAAGAGGAGTGAGATTTATTTTTAGTGATACGGTGGAATAATTCATAGAAATATTCATGGATGACAATTAAAATTAGATAAAAGATTTACCTAAACATTCAAAAGTCATGAAAATAAGGTGCTTTTTGGGACATGCATGATTCTAAAGGCGATTAATGAAATAGTTCATGAATGTTTCACAGACATAGAAACAACTTTTGTCGAAATTAGTTCGGTTTGATTTAACTGATAAATGATGATGTTAATTGAATACTCTAACAAAAAACCTAATATCATCCCCCATAATCATTTCAATTTTTTGGGAAATGCAATTCGAAGTAATATGTGATGCTTGAAATTTATCGATTCATGCAGTTATAGAACACAGAGTTTGTAATTTTTTCTTATCTATCTACATTTTCATCCACACAATAAATTAAGTTGAAATCAGCTACACAAATTCTGAGAAATAATTATTTTCATTTTCTTATTCTCTTCAAAAATTCCATTATTAATTGGTCTTATCCAAGTTTATCGTGCACAATGTCTATGATACCCTTTGTTGTACAACAAAAAAATATATGCCAAGCTAAGACAAGAAAATAATGATATTTATATTTTAAAATTTTTGTATTTTCATCAATTATAACAGAAGATTAAAAATGTGATTGCATATATTTTATCCTCCAATAGCCCTAAGGCCTTCATTTTTATTGATTTTTAATAATCCACCTTTCAATGGGTGAAGTGGAAACCTTACAAGGACCGTAGGCGTAATTATTACATGGCATTTAGGCTTTAGAGGAATTCAATACAGGTAGCTTCAAACATACCTACAACCCAAACTAACTACTTGGAACTGCTCCTCCCCAGCATCTTCATCATGAAATCAGCTCTCCACCTTATAATATCCATTCATCTTGGCATTATCGTGCATGCACAGGATTGTCCCGATGGAAGGTGCTATACCCTCTCATTCTTGCAATCTGTTTAGCTCTGCTGTGGTGAAAGCTCATTGCTCATCCTCCTTGTAGGTTGTCTAGTTTGCATCTCCACTAATGGTGGTCTGGTGGCCTTGATGTGGCCATATGGCCTTACTGACTCGAAGTCCTGGGTGGATCTAAGTCCTTAAAGGACTCAGGGACCAAATCGATGGCCCGAAGGCCCAAACAGGGGCATATTCCCGGCTACTACGGTGCCAAACAGCGTCTGCTATAGTTCCCACTATAGTACCAGCTACAGTACTACACATTTCTAGCTATAATACTGCTACAGTACTGCTACATTACCTAGAAATTATTCCTTCACCTGTAATTGATCCCTGGTCGCTTGGATGCACCCGTCAAAGATGACCACGATCTAAAAAAAATAGATTTCCCGAATAAAACCATTTTCTACATCAAGATCCCACCATGGTTCTTCATTATTTCTAATTATCTCTGCATGAGTGTCTTCCACAAAGAATTATGATATCAAAAAATCAAAACATTTTTAGCAAATTTTATGCATTACCACTTGGAATAACCACTCTATTTCCAACGTTTCACTAATGGAATTTTGCGACTTTGCATCCTCAATAATGAAATCCCAATGGTGATAAAAATTTGTCATACATCACAAAAAGAGGAAAGCATAGACCTGGACACTCTATAACTAAAATTATACAAAGAATAATTCTCTAGCACATAGTACACCACGACTGACAACAATTATGCAAAGGATATGATATATTTCAACGAACATTGATCATTTGAAATAGAAACAAAATGCATAAAAATATATTATTAGTTGTTAAAATATAATACCTATGGGGAATAGAATTCATGGTAACATTTCCATATTCACATTGAATGCACTACATAATAGTTGTAATTGAATACATATCAAATAGTTAGAAGCTAAATCCACAATATATGACACAAAAAAATGTTGTCCTGAATTTCCAGAAAATAAATTTGTTCTCAAGATTTCGATTGTCTAGATTAATCAGTAGTAATTGAGGAACATATTTTACCAACCAATATTTTAACGTATTATTTGATAAATGTGTCATCTGATATAATACAAGTACTCTCTACCACCCACAAAAAAGTTATCATGGTGAATTCAGAAACAGATAGAACAAATAAAATATTGGATAATACTATGAACGCAAGTCACTGTATGTGGAGCATAAAACTGGAAGATGCACTATGGGAATACAACATTGAATACAAAACACTCATTTCTACCACACCATTTAAACAAGTTTACGTGATGGAATGTCATCTTCTAGTTGAACTAGAGCATCACTTGTACTAGGCCATTAAACGGATCAATATGGATTCACATAGAGTAGGAAAAGATCAGATGCAATAGTTGGACTATTTGGATGAGATCATAAAATATACTTATGAAAATTCGAAGATATAAAAAGAGAAAACAAAACAATGTAAGGGTCAATGAATTTCATGTTACATCTTTGTTCTATGAATCAAGTGAATCCTACTCAAATCTAGATTGAATGTTTTTCATAGGATGCTACATTTCTTATGGTACGAGCCTTTTGAAGTCATTCATGTTTTTACATATGGGCCCATTGAATTTGAGAAGAAGGTTGGTCCACCATTAAATGTGAATGGTCAATGGAATACAATTATTAAATAACCCTTCCTAGAAGGCTGTGTTTTTTGCCTTAAGTTTATCAAATACTTAATATACTCATACTCTCAATGATAAAGGAGGTGATGACTGGGAGGAATCCCAAGGTAGGAAATTTTAGTCTAGATTAGAATAGAATCTACCTAATAATGACTAGGATAAGAAATGTTCTAGAAGATACGGTTTCAGAAAAACATGAGGTAAAAATTCCAATTACACAATGTTTAACCCTATTACAAAATGTTTACCTTCACTTGCATAAAAATTATAAAAAACAATGTTAATAATGTGTAATTGTGATACACAACATGTATCCACCTCATGATTTTTTTTAAAAACATGTTGTGAACCTATGTTCATTACCCGATTCATGCCCCCTCCCATCATTCCAACTCCCACCTACACATCCCCTTCCTCGTCCAATTCTTGTCGTCACTCCACCTCATTTTCACACGCTCCCAAAGAATCCTCCCTTCCATCCTCCTTTATCATTTGTGGAAACCCTCACCCCTTTCCCACCTAGTTGAGAACCACCTCCCTTCAAACCTTTCTCTCACCAACACAAACCACACTCATAGTCCCCCCCTCTTCCTTTATCATCAGCCAAGCCCTTCATCTCCCATCTCCACCATTATTTCTTCATTCCTTGATGGAAATGACCAAAAAATTATTTTCATAACTCACTAAATCATCATCAAAACATGGGGATAATCCACTAGAAAAATGAAATTGGTATACCGCACCACCCAAACCATTAGAAAATATCACTGTAGCATGTGCTCCACCCACAACTGAATCCAAATCATCTTTGAGGACCGATGACTCATCTAGTTTTGAAAACCTCAATCTATATCCTATTGAGTACTTCTCGAGCCTCATGCATTTCATCAACCATGAAAAGCTTCAGGAGATTCCCATGCAGACCAACAAGACCCTAGATATGGCTATACATGCGTTCCGGAATATATCGATAGAAAAAATAGAGCTACTTGAAACACTCTTTATTTATTATCTATTTTGAGGAATGAGAGGAGACATATAGAGAGAGATTCATGGTGTTACTTTATACCTTTGAGGATGTTGTTGATAGCCTGTGATTCTGTTTGGGAAGCCGACCAAATGAGATCTCATTTTATAAATGTGACATTGGTCGGGGTATCTATACATGGGAGTTTTCCACGTTTGAGGCATTTTAGAAACTTCCATCAAGATCCTTACTAGTCATATTTTCAGCGACTATGGCAGATGAACCCCCATAATTCATATTAAGTGCATGACCCATGAATCACCAAATCCAAATAGTTGTGTAGCCCAATAATGCAGATACTCCACTAAGGAGTAATCCAGGCTTGGTTTACTAGAGTTGAGTACTACGGGAGTGTCATCCTAGTTGATGTCCATGTTCTCACAGTTACGATGGGTTGTGAAAACATAAACAATGTTCCCCAGTATTTATACTACTATAGGGATCATGCAATTCTAACCAATGGTATATTTAATAGAGTATAATTAATTTCACACCTATCATTGCATCTCATATTCTACCAGGCTACACACCCCTCACATCACTTCGACCGAAGGAGGCTATCGACATTGTGATGCTAAAAAGGAAAAGCTTCTTGTGTAGGATGATTATGTATTCTTCTTGGTAACAGGAATGAATTAAGTCGATGCAACAGAACTGGTGTCACCTAGAGAGGCCCCTACAAATTCTCCAACCACAAATTCTCTTGATGTAATTATATATCATGGAGAATCTGTGGTGGATCTCAGATCATTTGAACATACCATTCGCAGAGCTTTCGGATTTCACATCTCCTTCACTAATCCTCCTGCACAAGATCAACAACTACCAGCACCTACTGTCCTTACTCATCCACTAACCCATTACCACCCACATCCCACCCAAACCTAGCATCAGAGCATTTAGACCCTACACATTGACATCATTACCTAGAAGAGGAGTCATGGTGGGGAAAGGGGTAGGCTACTCCTACATCCATCTATGATCCCTTTATAGATCAAGCTGTAAGACTAATGGCCACAATAATGATCGGATCATCTCTACCTCCAACTATATCCCTTCTTCATAAAACCATAGAACCATACTATGTAGCCGATAAAATCACCCATGCTTATGTCACCTCTACTGATTCAGATAGCCAGTCACCACTATCATCCGATCAATAGTGTACCACGGAGGTTTTTATTTTTATTTTGTGGGATGTTATTTGTTAGTTTCTTAGATCAATTATGAGATATAAATCATTGTTTTAGAAATTGATATACCTACATTATATTATGTCTTAAACCATTTTTATATACGTATCCACTTTTTGATATATGATAGATGATTTCTTTCATCATTGACATGTATTGATGATAATTCTATATCATTTTTATGTATCCATGTCTAGTTTCTATATCTCTTTTACAGTCGTGGATTTCCTAATACAATAATTTTTTCACGTGAGATGAGTGACTAAGCATGTGGCTAAAAAAGAACATCAGCATCACAATATTTCACTAATGATTCCAGCATAGCAGCCACCACCACCGGCATAGCTTCAATTTCTTCCACATCAAGTCCAATATCAATTTCATTCTGATGTTATCAACCCCAAAAAATGACCCCATGAGCTGGATGACACTTCCAAGAGAATCTATCGATGATAGAGGGGGCAATGAGCCAACATACAACACTACTTAATATTTTGATCCATCCATCTGGCTGACGAGGTATTTGTTAGCACATTATGGGAGGAAACCCATAGTTTATCTCATTCCTCTACTGAGTCCTTTTTATAATTTTTATTTTTTGAGTATATATTTGTAACTAATAAATTTAAATATGTTTTATAACCCTGTATGTAATTATGTAAAATTGGTTTCAATGGATCATCATATTGTGAACCTGTCTATCATACTACCTTCATATGTTTTAACAAGATATAATAATGATTTTTCTAGTGATGGATTTGTTTCTCATAGAAATTTTTTTGGAATCCCAATGTGTCATTCCATACAGCCATATTACCTCATGGAATGACACTACATATAGGGAGAACATTATTCACTCAACATTAAATTATTTAATTTCAATTTAATTTTTCATTAATTTTTCACCCATACCCCTCCCACAGTACCCCCATATACAGTGCATACACTATTTATTTCTGTATGTGGGGGAGTTTTTCGTAAGTTTCTCATTTGATAAATTTTAATTTTACCTTGTTTTCAGCTATATAAGGGACAATTTAAATTTTGAAAGAATTCCATTGACATGAAAAA
This sequence comes from Viscum album, assembly GCA_963277665.1. Lineage (NCBI taxonomy): Eukaryota > Viridiplantae > Streptophyta > Magnoliopsida > Santalales > Viscaceae > Viscum > Viscum album. The sequence continues at coordinate 1,033,473,092 of OY728130.1, forward strand.
TAATATTACCATTAAAGTAATATCCATATTTAAGATATTAATTTTCAGAAATCAATGTTTTGTCTATGTTTTGATTTTTAGAATTATTGTTCATATTAATGATTTTATTCAAATTCGTCATTTTTTAAATTATGGTCAATTGATTATTACATGGTTTTATACCCATAGTGATTGCCAAGTTCTAGTTTTATTCACATTCCTATGAGTATTATTACTCAACAATTTCTTATTATTTTTGAAGAATATTTCATGACTGACAGATGGAACATATAAACCTATAATAACAAGCATTAAGATATTATCGAGTCTAGGACTGAACAAATACAAATTTCCAATTATTGAGGAAATCATTGTTGTGATAATTTTTCCTCATACCCACCTTACTTATTTACCACATTTATCCTTTTGTGTCCATGAATGACCCCATGATATTTTGTTATTTCAAGAAAAAAATTTTCATTCCTACCATAATCTTTATATAATGCTTCATTCTATTTTGAAGTGGTGTGTGGAGACATTGAGGGAACGTAAGATTATTCTACTATGGAGATGTATTGTGTTGCTCATATGAATTTTTGGTGGTGATCCAACTATAAAATGTATAATTTAATTTTTCTCATATTTCATGAAAAATTATTAATAATATAAAAATATATATGTGTTCTGTATTATGAAGCTCCAAATTCATTATTTCCAAACCGATGAATCCCCTGAAGTATCATAAGTGGTTAGGGGTGTGATGTGAGTTCTGGCCTAAACATGACTTCTCAATAATATAATGAAAAAATAAAAAAAATAAAGGAACATGATATCCTTTGTGGAACATACCAGTCATATGCATGGATCCAACTTGAGCTTCTATATATGTGGGTTTTGTTAGTTGTGGCTGAGTCATTATACAACACATTTCCTGAAAAATCATCAAATTTACTTCAAATTTTACCTTATATCCTAATCTCTTTTCACTATTTACCTACCTACTCACCACCTCATGTTCATTATAATTGAATTGCTGAATCTGTCATGATTAATTTTGTGTCAGTATTTAAAATATATAGATGATATAACTAATCAAATCCTATGGTTATGTGCATATACCCAACAAAAGAGCATAACTCTAGGATTATTTAACATAGAGAGATGAGGGAAAATTCATTATGAGGTAGATTGTAAATGTGTATAGGATTTACGGAAGTGTTTATGGATTGAAATTAAAAGATTCAAATTTTTTTGTAGAATTGATCTATAAGGCATGAGTAATTTTTTATGTAGGATGATTGTAGATACTAGCCTTTTCTTCATACATTTAGTTTAACTTTCTTAGACATAAAGAATGCTTCATGTTTTAAAATATTCATATCTTTATTTAAACCAATTTTGAGTACTTTTTTATACAAATAAATAGTTCATTTGTGGGGTAATTTGATAATATGAAATCATATATTTTTTTCCCATAATTTATTTAAGTTTATTCAATGTTATATTTCCTAATGCACTTGGAATGTGGTATTTTTTTTGGAAATAGCCTTACAAATATCAAATGATGAAATTGAATAACAAGACAGAATTTACAAATTACATGACATGAAACTTCATTAAACACCATGTATTAGAGTTAAAAATCATTCCTGATGTCGTGAATACAATCCTAAAAGATGTCTTGAAAATAAAAGGGGAAGAATATATTAAATGAAGTGAGTTATCATAACATTTAGTTAATCCTTTGAATTCAATTCATTTGGAGAAGTTAAATCCAGAAGGATGATACACAGCATTAGTCCATGATACCCGTTGTGATTTCCTTAAAATAGTCATATATCATATGAGATATACATGGGATACTTGGTGATTCCAAATTCAAGAGAAAAACACTGATCCACATAACACAGTGTGAATTTGGATTAAAAGTCATGTAATATTTCAGCTATAAATAGAGTCAGATCATAACTAATAGAAGTGGATTCCATAGTTGAAGGAGAAGACAATTTGTTTTCATTTCACACCCCTTGTGTTCCCTATTACACCCAATCCTCTAGCACTAAATTTGTTATTTTCATTTCATTATTTTTTTTAATAATATCATTATGGGTTGTTTTTCGACAGTGTGTTCATTCCATTTTGTTCAATTACATCATTTGTTATCGATCATCATAAATAATTTTATTTCATTCATATCCACTCTCATTTTAAGTATGCAGTTTATTGAATTTATATTTTCATTACATGCACTTCTTAATTAGTGATACTATATCAGTGCATTTTTTTAATTTTTTTAAAATAAAATTTTCTTAGAATTTTAAGAGTAATTTTATATATTTATTTACATATATTAAATTCTACTGTGAGTGGGTACACCACCTAGGGTATTTCTTATGAGTAGGGGTGTCTGAACATAATAAATGTTTTTCTCAACATTATAATCATAAGGGTTAGTAATGAAGATAAATAAAATTTTCAATCCAATTCATATGAACATACCTAGCCAAATGATATTTTAATAAAGGGCCCTATCATTATTAGAGTATAGTAGTTAATTTCCAATGGCCTAAAATAAATTCTTCCCTAGAAGTTATGATTAATGAATCGTGGTATTTACTATTTGATGATGAAGTAATATTTACCTCTTTTCTATATATAGTTGATATAAACATAGTCAACTAGTGACCTTTGATTTATTTACTACATAAACCTTAGGATACTACCATGATATAATTTAGATCATATTTTCAACAAATACCAAAAAATGACCACAATACCTATCTAATTCCTAGTTCCATAATAAACTCCTCAGGTCATCACTCCAAAACATACATTATTATATACCTTAGTAGAAAGTGAATATTGGGGAATAATAATGTTCTAATATAACCATTACCCATGTTAATTAAATGGTTATTACAAGAGCATCAAATAATGACCACATCACATCTCACTATAATAATCCTAGGATATCAAAACCACATTGTACTGCACTAATAAACCAACATTCATCATATACTTTTCAATACCCACCCCACCCAAAAGAGAGAGATATGAAGAGAGTAGGAACCCCAGAATATATCCTCCTCAGTATATTTTCGGTAAAACATCATAGGCATTAATATGAGCTTCTATACATAGTATAAGACATGGGTGGGTGTGTATTGAAATCATAAGAAATATAAAATTATATACATATATGTACTCACAATCCAAAACTATGGGTTCACAATAAAATGTCAGATAACTCACACCATTCAAAATTTCATTTCGACCTCTAAATGTATAAAACCAAACAAGAATATACAAATAACATCCAACTCAATGCCCGAAGAACTCGAATAGATGACCAACACATCAATACACCATAATTACATCCAACAAACCTCCACCATGATTCATTAAAGGTATGTCCACAAAACCACAACCTCCCCACATCAAAGAAATGACCCAAAATGACCCAATAGACACCCCAAAGAGCATTACAAAATCCATCCCATAATCCCCATATTGTAACACAACCACACATTGTTTCCCCACAAGATCAACCAAACATCAAAACCCATCAAATATCCTTTGATAGATTTGTAATGTTATATTTTATCAAATTTAAATTCATTTTAGGGGCTTTATCACACCATCCATAATCATTGGGAATATATTTCATTATCAAAATAAAATTGGTTAACTAATTTCAATTTTATTCTCAACTAATTCATACCATCACGAGTCCAAAACTAATCCTAGAAGGAATGGGGTCTGAACAACCATACTGTGAAATACTACTTAGGGATCTTTTCATAACCAAAATTATACCAACAACCATACATTCCATGTAAAATGACCAAAAAACATCTCGCAAAACTTTATAACTACACAGAAATATCACCCCCACCATCCAACATCCATACATCCCAAACCAAAAAATGGGTGCAAAAAAATGCACTTCCTTGAGCATTCAAATCAATGAATTCCATCCTCCATGTAAATATACTATCCGCTCTAGTTGTAATTAACACCCCAAATTGATTTAATAAAATTTTTGTATAATGACTATCGATTAGGATTCATGGCATCCCATTTCTATATGCTAGAACATTATCACACATCAATCAACATAAAAAATGGAAACAATTAATTCGATAAAACAACAATACATCAAACATCACATCAAAAGAAAAATAAAACATGAAAAAACTCAAAATAGATAAAGTTACTAGGAGAATATATGTGTCTCTTAGTCCCAATTAATCTTCTCCAAGCAGATATGACTCCACAATACATTAACTAATTAAATGGTACATATACAAAATGGCTTATTTTGTGGATCATAGATCTCATATTCCCACTCGGTGAATGTCAAATCATCCTTGATATAAAAATCACGACATTCAATGGAATGAGAGTCATTTGGAATATTCCTCTGGAGTTGAGAGATATGAAGATGCAATGGGATCTCTTCATCTGTGGTTGCAATTCCATACAATAAACGACATTTCTAACATTCTAAAAAACCCAAAGGCATCCAAAAAACCAAATATAATGATTACTCCCTTATCATAATATCTTCTTTTACTCTGCATTGGAAGCCTTCATTAACATATTATAACCAACCATGAACTCTAAGGGCCTCCTCTTATGACCAATATATGAATTATGTTGTTCTTATCCCCTTTCATCCTGTTATGAAAAAACCAATCCTTCACTATTGTGCACTTCACCAGATTTTGTCTCGGTACACATACTTCCCCAATCTACACAAATCAAAATAAATAATGGTATCTTCTCCCATTCAAATCCTCAATAAAATCGCTGAAAATGATTGAATATTATTTGTTTTTAGGAAGAAAATAAATATTGTAAATTTTCAGAAAAAATCCAAAAAATTCGATGATGCATGTATACATTATATTCAATAGAGTTAAGATGGTATTCTCAATATGAATTTCTATTTGAGGGTGGAAGACAGTGTTGAGTTATAAATCAGTGAAAAAATCATTCGTAACCTTTTCATACATGTATGGAAAAATGTGCTTCCCATTCTAAGAAAATTAACCTTGATTATACAAGAAGAAAACACCTCATACATATAAATCATATACAAAGGATCTATCAGGTCTTACTTAATTATCAATAAGAAGATGTATGATTTCAACAACTGATCCATGATCACATAAATTTCATCATATATTCTCAGTGATCAGAGTTACTCTATGAGGAAATTAATCCAGATACCACACCATTTCGACTTGGGAACACCACAAGGTTTCCAAAAACTGCATGGGACATCATTCTCAACCTTTAACTACTAGTAAACAAAACAACTCTAAAAAACTCTTCCTCTGTACATTTCATCATGGGACAAAAATACCACATCCTCAATCTGTAGTACTTCTTGAATAATCCTAGGTGTACATCCAAATGTTAGATATGAAAATAATAATGGGATCCATCATGAATCATCACTGAAATAAAATACAACACATAAATCAACATCATGTTAGAAGCATCCTATTACCATCACAGGGGAGCATCACCATGTCCAACACAGTCAAGCATCACCTCTACCACTAAGTCTACCAAATGATAATACTCCACCTATCCCATAAATGGATTCATCTCCATAATCCGAAACAAATAGAATCTACCATTAACCACACATTCATTTATGTTTATGTATTCCAAAACCTCTATTCCTTTCCAATCATCGTCAAAAACCTGAAAAACATCCTTCTCTAACATCCTGCTTAATGTGTCAGACGCAACATTACCATCTCCTGAGGTTTAGATGATCTCAAAATCACAATCCTGAGGAAAATATATCTATATATGTTTCCTCCAGAAAAGATCATACTGAGAAAATATATACCTTAAAATCATGGGATATGTGAAGTCAAAAAAGAGCTCCTCAATGAGGTAAATCAATCACAACATCAGTTAAAACACCACCTCTTCGAACATCGGATCATGGGTGAAATTGTTACGATTATAGTGACGTATATTTCTAGACACATAAGATATAATTTTCTTCTACTATATCTAAAATCATCTCAGTCATATACATGAATCCTCACAAAACACATCCATCATCACACCCTCTTTAGGAAACTGAAGCACTAGAGGACTGACCAACGTCTCATTCAGGAAAGTGAATACTGGTTGAAATTGATCATTTGAAAAAAAATACTAGTCTATTCTAGTCAATGATATTAATGAGGATAAAATTTGAGATAAATCTATCACAAAAATCTAATAATATCATGAAGGATGAAAAACTCCGATCATCTTCCATTTTTTCATGTGATACCCAAGAAACAACTCCTATGACTATAATGAAGTGAACATTTGGAATAATAATTGTTTCATAAAAATGATTATTATATTATTTTGTACTGAACATATCTATATCATTTTCAAAATTATGTGATTATAATATGAAATACAAACACTGAGTTTTGACTATTTTAGGACGGTTGTTCAACATGAACATTCAGAATTGTACACATGATATTAATTTTGATGTCATCATCTGTATTTATAAATAAAATATTGACAAAGGAATATTGATACAAAAAGAAGAGTCGATGGTAATAACCAGTAGAGTTGTTCCTTTTGAAGAACATTTTTTAGTGTTTGGGTGGGAGGTTTCATCATCAGCGTCTCTCTTTTCCAAGCCCATGTTGAGCTTCGAAATGTAATGATTGAATGAATTCTCCTACAACAGAAGATCCAGTCAGTTGATATTATCACCCGATCGATGTTAGCCATGCTACCTCATTATTATTCCATAGTTTCACACCTTAATCATAGGTAATATTCCCATTTATTAAGGATTTATGTGTTTTATTAATAAAATCGAGATGGAATTTGACAACATGAATTTTCAGTCAAAAAAATCAGTTTACATAAAATAATTTTTTGTTATAATAATATAAGAAGTAACGCCCCAACCCTGGTTACCCAGATTTGTGCATTATTAAATAACATTGGCATGATCACAAGGAAGTAATGTCTCGAAAGACTAATCAATTTAGTATTATTGGAAACAAGATTCTTACATAAGTTCATATTTACAACTTAAAAGGAAATACATGACGATTACATTCCACTAGAAACATCGAAGAATCCTAGATTATGCTTGCATGTAACTCATAACTAACATATTCATATCCTGGGAATATGGAACATAAAAAAGGGTGAGCTCAAATGACCAACAATGGTATGCAATACAGCGGAAGATAACATAAATATTAAGCATAGCGAATAATTATGACCACTTGCCTTTACGAATAATAATCATGAATACTTTTATGGAAAGAATATGAGATGTGTAAATAATGCCATAATAAAACATAATCATGGGTATTCTACTAGTCGAATGACCACATGAACCATCAATATTATTTTCATAATGAGGGAATGTATAATTTCGGACATTCTAAATAATTTTTTCATGGCCTCGGCCAAGATGTCTAAAAATCATTAAGGTCTCAGCCAAAACCATATATAAAAATGGGAAAGGTCCTTGGTCAATTCCATGTTTAGTTATCTCATGAGACCTATCGATGCATTGAAAAGCTATAGCAGGCTCCACCCGTCACTTACTAAGTTCAATTCATTCATCATATGAAATGATTGAAATATAACATAAGAATTCGTATTAAAACTATCATATGAAATGTAAATAGTTTAACCAGAAACCAGGAATGATATAAAAATAGAACATCCATAGACAAACATATCACAAAACATTCAATAAAATATGGACATTTTGTATCACAATAAATCAACTTCAAATAAACATAAAATCCATCAAAGGATGTTGACATAGTTGAAATCAGAACCTTTTTTTGAGATATATCTCTTTCTATTTTGAACTAATTTAAGACTCACATTATTATAAAGAAAACATTTATTTTTAAAATATTCATATAAGCTTTTAAGGGAATCTTTGATGACATTATAATGGTGGAGAATATCTGCAGCCTCCGTATAAGTAAAAAAACATTCTTACCTTAAATTTGATGAAAATGTAAAAAATTACATAGTTTGGAAAAAAATTGATGGTTTCCTTTCAAAAAATACAAGAGTATAAATGAATTTAACCCATTTTATAGTAAATATTAAAAATGTTTTGAAATACACTTTTATGAAACATGTATGTGGATGATAAAGAGGTCCAAGTAGATTATTACGTATAATCAACCTTGGATAATGAGAAGATTGTGAAATTAAACTTTACCTTGTATTTTTCCCTGGTTGAGGGTAGGTTAAACTACTTTATAATGGTGAAATAATTTTTATTTAATTAAACAAGAATCACATACATTAATATGATATCATATATGTTCTTTTAACATTTCCTTGATAATAATATCTTAGTATTATCATCATTTCGGGTGTGAACGGATTTGTTTTCCTTTATCATCTTTGTTATGTGAGTCATATTTGAAATGGATGGGATGTATATTATTAATATATATATATAAATATATGATGTTCTTAAAAATTAATTCTAATCATCTAATGAAAATTATTTTTGAATGGATACGATGGGGAACGAATCAAATCGCGTTGGTGGAGATGGTAATATGTACATACGCACGAGTGACAATATCATTCTTTCGATATTAAAATAATACCTAATTGGATTGTATATCATATATAAAAAATCATTATCATTTTAAAATTATTATTAACATAAATTACACATCATTATTGTACCCATCGAAATAATAATTTATTGAATAACAATTACACCATGACGTGGAGACGGTATGTCGTAGTACGCACGTATAGTGACATGTCATTCAAAGGATGGATAGAATAATGAATTTGGTCATACCATTTTTATCATAACATCACATTATATATTGGATAATGGATTTATTATTTTATAATGGAAAAACCAATGAAAGATTAAGTGGAAGAAGAAATGAATTTGAAAGAGGTGGTGAGATATTTACCTCTTCTTCGAGTTCATAGTTTTTGATTTGATCAAAAGGGCTCCATATGATGGAATTATGACTAAAGTAGGGCCTCTAGGATAACGTTAGGACTGTTTAGAGGGTATTTGGGCAGAGGATGGCCTATCCAAATGGCTTTGAAGGTGTTAATTAGAAATAAGGGTGATTTCCATTTTATAAGAGGGGTGAGGGGAACCTTAGGAAAATCTAGAAATATTATTTTATAATAAACACATTTTTGGTTTCTCATGGATCAAAAATGTATTTATTAATTTATAAGGTGCGGATAGGTCAGAAAACACAAAACTAATAGGTTTAATTTAGGTTTGGGTAACTATATTAACCTTATCATTTTGATTTTACTCTTAGTTAAATAGTTTGACATTTACCACGTCTCTTTGTATTTTTTTATTATATGGTCAATAAGCATACTTTAAACATCCAAGAGAACACCAAGTTGTTATTTAATGATATAAATATCATTATATAATCCCTTTTTATGATCCTTAGATTTTTAGAAATATAATATCAATTAATAATATAATTGGTTTTAAAAAACTCTTTTATGTCACTTTTGACACTATTTGATATTTTTTTCTAAATTCATAACATCATTATTAATTAGAAAACAAATCATCTACCCAATAATAATATGTCATGTTAACCTAGAAAATTAATGGAATTCATAAAAATACTCATATTACATTTAATTGGATATTTATAATATCAAATATTTTAATATTCCATTAATAAGGTAATTACTGCATCATCATTATGTCATAATTAAATTAACATTTTTAATATCTAAAAATTAAAAATAAAATACCATTATGTAGGAAATATTTTTATATTTATAATGAATATTTATAGTTGAATGTTTCTTATGTATAACCCTGTATTAAAAATGTTTTAGTTATTAAACGTTGATTTTAACTCTTTTAAATCTTCTTTAAATAAAATAATAATAAGTGTTCTAATCTAATCCAAGTTGACCAAAGAGGTTAATATTTTATTCCTAAGGTTGTTTATAGTCTATTAATACTTATCCTATAGAATTAGGACTTGTTTCTGGGTAATAACAGTATCATTTTTACCCTTAAATACCCTATATACTTTTAATCAAGGTAAATAAAATTAAAAAGTTACTATTCAAAAACAATTATTTTCATCTTATTGAAAAACATTTTTCTTAATGATATCATATTTTTCTCTCAGATTTTTAAAATTCCACTCACATAATCCGTAAAATAATGTTTTATGTAAAATTTCAAATTATCCTAAGAGTTGGGTAAAAGACAGTGAAAAGTTCAATAAAATTTTTATATATCTAAAATTATATTAATCTGACTCCAAATGAATTACATTGAAAATATATAGGTATTATGAATCTATTTTGTCCTAAAAAAAATTTAAATAAAATATATAATTATTTAAATAATAAATTGTTTTTAAATTACAACTCAGTGGTTTTCACTATTAATCAAAAATCGAATGTTTTCAGAAAAATACCAAAATTTCACCCAAACCTAATTTCAATATTCCGAATCCAAAAATGAAGTCCATTTTGAATGTTAAAATTTATAAAATGTCAAAAAGTGGGTATTACTATTCATGACGGATACTTTGATTGGTCTTGGTGTGATAGAATCACAAAGATGCGTACAATGCAAGGTATTGCATTATTCAATGGGAAACGTACAGTGGATGATTGGTGTGTTACATTCTCCCCTCCTTCAAATAATTTAGTCCTCAAAATTTCTAGAATTCTACCACAAAAAATGACTCAGGTGGTTCTTCATCATAAGTTCCCCAGGTTCCCACGTTGCCTCTTCCATCTTATGGTTTCTCCATAGAACTTTTACCAGATGAGTCCTCTAGTTTCTCATCACTTGTTCTCTTGTATCAAGAACCTTGACAGTCTCTTCACAATTTGACAGATCGGATTCCAGTTCTTATTCCTCATAGGTGAGTACATGCATTGGGTCAGGCATGTATTTTTTCAACAATGATATATGGAACACACCATAGACTTTGGAGAGACATGGCGGCATTACCAAACAGTAAGCTATAGCCCCAATTCGTTCTAGAATTTTGAAAGGTCCGATGTACATGGGACTCATATTACCCTTTTTACCGAAACGTATAAAACCCTTAGATGAAGATACCTTCAAGAAAACATGATCTCAATACTAAAATTCCAAATCCTTTCTTCAGTTGTCAGCATCACTCTTCTGCTGACATTGAGATTCCTTGATGTTGTTTTGGATTACCTTCACCTTTTCCATCATTTCCTCCACAATATCCGGGCCTACAAGTTTTCATTCACCAAAATCATCCCAACAGGTTGGTGTGCGACATCTCTATCCATATAACACTTCATATGGTTCCATATGAATACTTGAATATAAGCTATTGTTGTAGTAAAATTATATCATAGGTAAATATTGATCTTAGATACCTTTAAAGTATAGTTATAATGATCTCAACATGTCCTCTAAGGTTTGTATAGTCCATTCTAATTTTCCATCTATTTGAGGGTGGTAGGAAGTTCTCAAATAATGTTCTGTATCCAAGGCATTCCTAATACTTTTCCAGAATTGTGATGTAAAATGTGGATCACGATCATAAACAATCAACAGGGGTACTGCATGAAGTCTCACAATTTCATTAATATATAGTCTTTCTAGATGTTTAAGGGGTAAATTTTATCTTATATAAAGAAAATATTCTGACTTGGTAAGACGATCAATAATGACCCATATTGCATCGGTCCATCTAGGAGTCTTTTGTAGTCCCATTAAAAATTCCATCATAATATTATGCCATTTCAACTCAAGTATGGGAAGAGGTTGCAAGACTCCCCTAGGTTGTTGCCATCCAGCTTTCACTTGTTGACAAACCATAATCATGACACAAAATCAAGAATCTCCCTCTTCATGTTGTCCCACAAAAAATGTTCCTTCAAATCTTAATAATTTTAGGTGCTCCTTGGGTGTATAGAGAAATTATAACTTTGAGAATCATCCAACAATTCCACTATTAGATCAGGTATATCAAGAACACAAAGCCACTTCCCAAACTTCAAAATTGCATCTTCACACACAAAGCCACTCAATCTCCAATCATTGACAGCTTTAATCTTCTTTTGAAACTCATAAAAACCGGTCTAAGAACTCTTTCTCATTTCTAGTAAATATGGGTTCTCAACCACTTGAAAATGAATTTGATGTTTCACCTTCCATGGTTATTCCCATGTCCATCTTTACTAGATCCATGTATATAGGATACTATTCAACTCTCATCTTATTCAAAACTCCATGATTCTTTCTACTCAATTCATCTGTCACCTTATTTTCCTTCCCCGAGTGGTAGTGTATATTGAAATCATAATCCTTGTGTAGTTCAAGCCATATCATTTGCCTTATATTAAGTTCTTTCTATGAGAAGATATAATTCAAACTCTTGTGGTTAGTATATATCAGACATTTTTCACTTCATCTATTCAAAAAAAAATCACACTCTTTTGTCCCCACAAATTTTACCCCTTTACGTGTGAGATTTGTTAATGGGTTAGACAATTAGGGAAAATTCTGGACAAAATGATGATAATAACATGCTAAACCAACAAAACTACATAGCCCCATTATAATCGTAGGTGATGGCCATTCATGGATTGATCATGACTTAGAAGGATCAATAGTGATTCCATCCTTGGAGACAATATGGCGAAGAAAAGAAATCTCTTAAATCCAGAATTCACAAATACTAAACTTACCGTATAATTCATGTCTTCTAAGTGTCTTTAGTATAATGCGCAAGTGATTTTCATGATCTTCATAGCTTTTGTAGAATACCAAGATATCTTCAATAAATACCAATACAAAGCCATCAAGATATTCCTTGAAAACTCTATTCTTTAGATCCATGAAGACAGAGGGTGAATTCGGCAATCCAAAAAGGCATTACTGTAATCTCGTAATGCTCGTACCTGGTTTGAAATATTGTCTTTGGAATGACTTCCTTCATCACAAATAACTGATGATATCCAGATCGATGTTCAATCTTTTAAAAGTATTGAGCTCTATGAAGTAGGTCTAATAAATCATCAATGCGAGGTAGGGGATACTTGTTCTTTATCGTTATAGCATTGATCTCCCAGTAATCAATGCAGAACCTCATAGATCTACCTTAATTCTTAACAAAAAGGACAGTGGATCCCCATGGGGAAAAAAGGGAGAATAAATCCCTTATTACTCAATTCTTCTAGTTGATTCATTAGTTCTACTAATTCCACAATGGCTATTCAACAAGGGGTCTTCGATGTGGGCCTTGCATGAGGAAATAAATCAATAGAAAACTCAATTTCTCATTCTGGAGGATGTCCAGGTAAATATTCTGGATACACATCAAAATATGCTTTCACAATAGGTATGTACTATATTTGAACATTCCTTTCCTCACCCACAGTTATTTCATTCTATTCCTCCCCAATAATTGAATTTAGTTGAGCTAATGGGGTGGATCAAGATAACAATCAAGGGGTGACGATTCTGCTTTAAAGATAAGGTGTACTTTATCATCGTCATCAAAACTTTTAACCTCCTTATTCTTACATTAAAATTTTTCATCACTGTACGAAAGCCAATCTATACTTAGGATTATATCAAATTCAATCATGGGTATATCGATGAGATCAGCAGATAATGAACATTACTGTGCTCTAATGGGGACTGGTTCAAAAAACATTGTTGTAATGATACTTCCCTTAGGATTCTTGACTGACAACTCCCCTGTTAAATAAAATTAGAAATATCTAATTTTCATAGAAAACTAGGAAGATATGATACAATGAGATGATCCAGAATCAAATAATTCATTGTTAAACATGAGGAAACCATTAAATTACCAACCAATATGTCTTTCGGAGCTTCAACCTCAGTAGTAGTGATCGAATAAGCTTGGCCTTGGTCCCTTGGACTTTTCCTTGATAAGTATTCCTAATGCTTAGGACATCAATTTGAAAAATGTCCCATGTGCCTGTAATTGTAGCATAAAAAATTTGTAGCGTCTTTCTCCCCTTACAATCACCAGCAATATGGCCTTTCTGTCCACATTTGTAGCATACTCCTTTTCCTTTTAGATAGGTACAATGGGCAACCTTCATCAATTACCATAGGGTGGGAATTCAATTCATCCCTTCATCCCTATTTCCTTATTTATTTTCCCAGTGTGTTCAACAGATCACTTATTCTCTTTCTTTGATTTAAAGTCCTAAGACTTAGAGTATTCCTTTTCTATCTTGATAGCATAGTAGATAATATCATCATATGATGAAAAGTATTGTGATACTAATGCTAATAGAGAAATGGTTTTAACCCATCAATGAAATGATCAATCATACTTCTAGGGTTATGTATATAATCTGAAAAATGCCTCGCTAACCTTGTGATGTTAGCCTCATAATTTGCAACATTCTCATCCTCCCTTTTCCTCAGGCTCAGAAATTGTCTTTCCATAGTTGCTCGATGGTCATGAGGACAGTATGTTTCTAAAAAAATTTCTTTAAACTCCCTTCATTCCATATTTAATAATTCACTACCATCCGTTGTGTTTTTCATTAACGACCACCATTTATCAGTATCTTTAGTGTGGTGGTAAACTGCCATGACAACTTTTTCCCTTTTGCTACTCCCCAAAGCGAGGAATATTTTTTCTAAGGAATTTATCCATTGATCAGCCACTAATGGATTTGTACTCTAATTTAATATTGGTGGTTGTTGCATCATTAAGGAATCTAACATTGATCCACCACACTATGGATAAGGGTTCTCTATACGGGTAACATTATTATTCATAACTAGGGTCATCTGTCCCAGTATGGTGATTAGCTGATAATACTAGTTGCATCACCAGCTCCACTATAATTATCTTGAGCTGGAGGGAAATCCCAAAATGGAGTGTGTGCATTGATACAATTTCCAATACTTCAATTAGGTTCCATTTATAAACAATGGAATTAACTAGATTAGTTTGAGAATAACAATACATAAATCCATACTTGTAAAATACATAAAATAAATTGAATAGTTTATGGATGTAATCCAAAATTATAACAATGTATTCTTTGAGGAAGTATATACTCATTAACCCTTCATAATGGTTTGTAATGAAATTGAAAATTATCCTAAGCATATCCCCCAGGAGTGTTGTAACCAAGTGTGCAGCAAGGCCCATTGTCGTGTACCATTTCTCGTTCAAGTCTAGATTAAAGCAGTGTTTTCAGGTTTTACCTCTACGTATAGCTCTGACAGAGCCGCCTCTACCTACCTATATCCAGACAGGGATGTATTTCTTGTAAAACAAAAAAAATCACTACAATACCAAAATTCGAGGAAGTTCTTCTGTACTAATCCACAAAGTCTATCTTATGGATATGTGCTCTAATCAGATATTCTCTAAATCCAGTTTCCAAGGTCTGTACTAAACATTCCCGGATACAAACTGTAACGCCCCAACTGTAGTTACCCAGCATTATTAAATAACATTGGCATGATCACAAGGAATTCATGTCTCCAAATACCATTCAGTTTAGTATTATTGGAAACAAGATTCAAACATAATTTCAACGTTACAACTTAAAATGAAATAAAACATGATTTTATTCTATTAGAAACATCCTAACATACTAGATTATTCCTGCAAGTCACTCATAACTAACTTCTTCACATCCTGGGAAAATGAAACAAAATAAATGGGTGAGCTCAGACACCTATTAAGGGTAATCAATACAGTGGAATATAACATAAATATTAAGAATGGGAAATAATTGGAACCACAAGATTTTACCCATAATAAACATTAATACTTTTATTGAAGGAATATCAACTGAGTTAATAATGCCATAATAAAACATAATCAAGTATATTCTACTAGTCGAATGACCACATGAACCATCAATATTATTTTCATAATGATGAAATGTATAATGCCTTAAGCTTTGAAACATTTTTCCATGGCCTCGGCCAGGATGTCTAAAAATGATTAACGCCTTGTGCAAAACCATATATCAAAATTGGAAAGGGCCTTGGCCAATTCAATTTATAGTTGTCTCATTAGACAAACCGATACATCGAGAATCTATAACAGGCTCCACCCGTCACTTACTATGCCCAATACATTTCACATATGAAATGGTTGAAATACAACATAAACATTCGTATTAAAACTAGAATTTGAAATTTCAATACTTTAACCATAAACCATGAATGGAATAAAAATAGCACATCCATATTAAAACATATTACAAAACCATCAATACAATATGGATGTTTTGTATCATAATAAATCAACTTCAAATAAACATTAAATCCATCAAAGGATGTTGACATGGATGAAATAAAAACCTTTTAGAGATATAACTATTTCTATTTTGAAATCATTTAAGAGTAAAATAATTATAAAAAACTTTTATTTTTAAAATATTCTTCTAATCTTGTATGTGATGATTTGATGATGTTATAACGGGGGGGGGGGGATAGCTGCACCCGCAGTATACGTTAAAAAACATTCTTACCTAACATTTGTCGAAATGGTCAAAAAGTGCCTTGTTTGGAAAACGACAGAAAGATTCCATTAAAAACACATAAGGGTATAAATGAATTTAACCCATTTTCTAGTAATTAGTAAAAAAAATCAAATACATTTTTATGAATCATGGATGATGATGATAAAGAGGTCACAGTATATAAATACGTATAAACAACCTCGGATAAGGAAGAGATTGTGAAACTAACCGTTACCTTATACATTTCAATGGTCGAGGGTAGGTTAAACTATTGTATAATGGTGAAATAATTGTTATTAAATTATAAAAGAATCATATTCATTAATATTATATCATATATGATATTTTAACATTTTTTATTAATAATATCTTAGTATTTTCGTCATTTCATCTATAAATGGATTTGTATTACTTTGTATTATTTGTTATGTGAGACATATTTGTTATGGAAGATATGTATATTATTCATATAAATAATGATATAAAGTCTTTAAAAATTATTTTTAATCATCTAATGAAAATTAGTCATGAATGGATTTGATGGGGAAGGAGTCCCATCATGTTCATGGAGACGGTAATCCATACATACACATGAGCGAAATATCATTCTTTTGATATTAAAATAATACATAATTTGATGGAATATCATATATAAAGAATAATTTTCATTTTATATTTATTATTTGCATCAATTACATATAATTATGTTACCCATCCAAGTAATAATTTATTGAGTAACAATAAAACCACGACGGGGAGACGGTATGCCGTACGTCCACACGTATGGTAACATTTCATTCAAAGAATGAATAGAATAATGAATGTGGTTGTGCCATATTTATAATAAAATCACATTATATATAGGATACGAGATTTATTATATAAGAAAGTAATCAACAATGAAAGAGAATGTGGAATAAGAAATGATGTTGAAAGAGGTGGTGAGATATTAACCTCTTCTTCATGATCTTCCTTTTGATTTGACCAAAAGGGCTCAATATGATGGCTCTTTGACTAAAGTAAGGCCTATATGATTAATTTAAGACTGTTTAGAGGGTATTTGGGCAGATTGTGGCCGAAAAAAATGGCTATGAATGTGTAAATTTGATAGAAGGGGTGAGGGGCACCATGGGAAATGCTAGAAAAATTATTTTATAATACAAGAATTTTCGGTTTATAATGGATCCAAAATATATTATTTAAAGGAAATGGTATGGATAGGATGAAAACCACTAAACGAACAGGTTTCAGATAGGTTTGGGTAAATATATTAACCTTATCATTTAGATTTAACTCTTAGTGAAATAGTTTGACATTTACCATGTCTCGTTGTATTTTTATATTATATGGTTAATAAACATACTATATACATCCATGAAAACTCAAAATGGTTCATTAATGATACACATATCATTATATAAGCTTATTGGCTGAAAAATAGAATTTTAGAAAAATAATATCAGTTAATAAAAAAATATTTGTTTTAAAAACACTTTTTTGTCAATTTTGACAATATTTTGTTTTAGGTTTCTGCTATATTCCTAACAGCATTATTACATCGAAAAAAAATTTTATAACCAACCCAAATATGTAATATAAACCTAAAAAATGATTTTAATTCATACGAAGTATCATATTTTATTTATTTAGATAATTATAATATCAATTATTTTAATATTTCATTAAATAGGTAATTACTGCATCATTATTTTGTCATAAATAAATTAAATTATTTATTGTCTAAAAAATATAAATAAAATACATTTATGTATGAAATATTATTATATTTCTAATTAATATTTATAGTCAAATTTATCTTAGGTATACCCGTATATTATAAATGTTTTAGTTATTTAAAATTGATTTTAACTCTTGTTACACTTCCCTAAATATAGTAATAATTAGTTTCTTAATCTAATAAAAGTTGACCAACGAGGATCATATTTTATTCCTAAGGATGTTATTGGTCGAATTATAATTATCCAATATAATTAGGAAATGTGGCAGGGTAATAAAAATATCATTTTTACCCTTAAATACCATAATTACATTTAATCATGGTAAATAAAAGTAAAAAGTAATTATTCACCAAAAATTATTTTCATCTTATTGAACCACAATTTTCTAACTGATATCAACCGCATCTCGTAGATTTTTTAAATTCCACTCACAGAAGTGGAAAAAATATGTTTTATGTAAATTTCCAAATTCTATTAGGAGGTGGCTAAAAGACGGTGAAAAGTTCAATAAACTTTTAATATGTCTAAAATTATTATAATCTGACACCATTGAATTAAATTGAACTTATATAGGTATTATGTATCTATTTTGACCTAAAATAAATTTAAATAAAATAAATAACTAGTTACATAAAAATTCTGTTTTAAATTATAACTAAGTGGTTTTCACTATTCATCAAAAATAGAATGTTTTCAGAAAAATACCAAAAATTTTCCTAAAGCTAATTTTGATATTTTTAATCCAAAAATGAAGTCTATTTTGAAATATAAAAGTTATAAAATTTCAAATTGTTGATATTACTCTTCATAACAGCTACTTTGATTGGTCGAGCTGTGTTAGAATCTCGATGATGCGTACAATGCACGCTATTGCATTATTCAAAGGGAAAAGTACCGTGGATCCTTGGTGTGATACAAATATATTATGAAAAATCGTTATTTTAGTTAAATAATATGACTTAAGCAATATTATTTTAATTTAAATTATATATTTTCTTTCAATTTTTAGAAATTGTACTAGGAATGTTTCTATGTATTTTCTATTCGCCGATATTTTTAATTGACAATGGAATTTATTTTTAAATTTTATAATTATACCATTTAGAGAATTATAAATATAAAATAAAAATTATTTTTTAAATAATCACATCTAAATTAGTTTGGGTTGAATTTATGATAATTATCTATAGTATTTTGTTTTTCCGTGAATAGTAAAAATACAATATTGAGTTTTTTGTATGTTTAGTGATATCATAATTATGTAATATTTAATATAAATTTATGTTAGAATCTTGTATATTTTAATAGAACAATATTTTTACAAAGTGTAAAAAAACATTGGAAAATACCATGGTCAAGAACATGGTGTTGCAAATACCACTTTCTAGGCATCTAAGGAAATTAGTAAATTGATCCATCACTATTTCTATAAATATTCATCCATTTATCCATTTAAAATCACTATAAAATAATCCTAAAAAATGATATGATATTTTTACCTCACAATGAGTCCTAAAAAGGTGTCCTCAAGCCTTTAAGGTACCAACTATCGATTTATACAAGTTACACTTTATGGTAAGTGAAATCTCAACTCCTCTTTTCCATTCAAGTTACCTATTTATGTAGTATGTCATTCAAATTTTAATATAATGTTCCTTTTCCATTTTATTGTATACATTTATATTATTAATAGACATTTATGTGGGTTATATATTTTCTTCCTCTCTTTATAATGATTTCTAAAACCATATTTTTTAATTTGTTATGCAGCGGAATTTTCTATTCAAAATTTTAGGCTTTTTCCCAAGAAATTATATTATTTTTATTTATGTGAATACCCAAAACTCAGTCAATTTCAAGGGGTACTACCCAATATGTAAAATCCATTTTATTTATAGTATAATTGTCTTATATTAAAAACATATTCCCTTTTGTGGCTTATAAATTACACAATGATCATGCTTTTATGTGTTTTTTAAAATGCCGTGATTTTTATTTAAAACCCATTTATATTATTATCCATTTTTTATTTATGAAGGGTTTGTTCATGATATATGTGTATAACATTAATTAATACATGTTAATGGTTAATTCTGATATAAATCAATTTCATGAGGTCAATAATTTCACATATAGAAATGACATGTTTTGCGATACCTTGCTGAACAACCCTGGTAACGTTTTATGACACCTTGGTGAAATAAATTGGTTAAATTATTATAATTTTAGAAAATAATTTTTGTATAAAAATATAGATGTTATGATTCGTGTTAATTTATTTATGATAATCCCAAGGTTCTCTTGTTCGTGGAAAAAATATATTATTCCTGATCTCGTTCATTTTTTTCAAGAATGCATGCAAACTAATTCCTTTGTTTCCCCTTAGCATTATGATCACCCTTCCATTTGATGTATGTACCCAGGTTAAAAGAAACAATAATTGTAATTATTATTAACCTATTAAAATTCCTTCCAATTAGAATAGAATGCAATTTTATTTTTTCATGTAGTATCTACATAATTTCCAAGACAGTAATCATTAATGATACTTTGTTTATATAATTTGATGAAATGATTATGTAATAAAAAGGCAGGATTCTATAGTTGGTATGAATGGATGGACTATGTACTTTTCAAAATAAAAAATTGACAACCTATTAATTGACCATAGATAAAAGATTAAACATCAGAAAAAATCATTTCATTAATGTGAAGTTTTATGTATGTGGTTTCTGATCAAATAAATCCATGTTTAGATATAAACAAGAAGATATGGCTCTGGAATTGTTGTACATAGGGGTAACTAATCCAATAAGGTGTATTTAGATTGACTGGATGTATCTTGGTACTCAAGAATGAGCAATAATTCACTCTTGGTTTGACAATACTAAGGGATATTCTTGGGTAATAATAATATTTTTCTAAACTATTATGAAGAAATTATAGAAAATTTAATTATCAATAATAAATAACATATTTAAGAAAGAATTTTTAGGATATATAATTCGTTGGGAATTAATGTATTTTTAAAAGAAACATGTTTAAAACTATGTATTTCATTTTTTTCAAAAATAGTGGGAAGTACAAGGAACCCCAAAATATTGAGCATAACTAACCCTGTACGGACTGCCCTCCAATGAATATATAAATGGAAATCAACAAGGAAATTATGAATCAACATACATGAGTTTTTTGAAATAACCAGAATCAAGCTGAGACACCTGATTCACCTCAAAGGAAAACACATTCTATTGATTCTTTAATACATCAATGACCACCTTCATTTCGTGGATCTATCTGCGCATTGATTGGTGAATAGTGTAAAATATCTATATAAAATATTTTTTTGTACACCATTGTTCTAAATAAGATAAAGTCACCCTAATTGTGCACTGCATAGTGGTAGAAGCTAACCAGTGGTGGAAACAAACCAAAAACATGAATCCAAGGGTTGATATTGAAGCTATAGAGTGGGAAGAGGTCAGGGAAACCTTTTATAAAAATGATTTCCTATAATCAATGAGATTAAAAATAAAGAAAGAATTACAAGATCTAAAGGAGATTGTAAATGAATATCTAGGATGATATGATATGCACATCACAATGTTTTCTCATTACATATATAGCTTTGTTATAGATCCTCATAGAAAGGATGATAGATTCTTTAGTGGATTGAGACCCCATCTACAGTAGAATCTAGCTAGTTTATAATGTGAATGCTATGAGGATATCCTAAGGAGTGCAATGATAGTTAAACTTATATTTGGAGAGATGCAGTGGCCCCATATAATGAATGAATTTAAATGATTTCTAGAGCCAAAATTGTGAAGGTGCATTAATCGAGGATGAAGTGGAATGCATGTCAAACATCCCATGTGAAACAAATATTGTAAGAAACATTCATAAAATAGATTTTTCTAGAGAAATAAATGTTAAAAGTGTAGTTGTTATGTAAATGTTTCTTATAATGTTTATAGTGAGATGAAGCCCCAAATTCTCAACAGTAATGGCAATTGGAAGAAGGTGCATGCCCAAGATGACATCGAATGCTTCATGTATAGAAAACTTGGGAAAATCACCAATCACTATAAAAATAAAAGTTAATCAAAGTGGAATAATGTCAACATCATTATAGGTCATGGGATAAATGATATTATTTGTCTTTCACAATAGATGAAGTTGAAACTCCAAATGATGTGGTTATAGGTGATCTTTTTTTTCACTCAATGTGAGGAAATACTTTTTTGATTCTTGTACTACACCTTACATAATTTCCTCCATGTTTTAAAATAATATTGAATCAATCTCACTAATTATAGAAATAGAGATATCAATAATGATTCATGCAGAGATTATCCAAGAATTAATTGTTTATAGAAACTACAGTCTTTACATTGGTGAGAATAATCTCATCGCAAATATAGTAGTCATTACCAAGATCAAATTCGACATTTTAGTAGGGATTGGATGGATATCACAGTATAATGCTATGATAAACTACAGATGAAATTAAATATTATTTGAAGTGATTTGAAACCCAAAATTGTTTTTCAATGATGAAATATTGCGACCAGAACCTTTTCAAGAAGATCCACCCATAGCCTTCTTTATAGAGATTATAATTTAAGACAATGAAGGAAATAAGATTATAAGAATAGAAAATTTCCACATAATTATTGAATACATAGATTTATATCATTTGGAGTTACCAGGACCTCCCCATGAAAGAGAGGCAGAGTTCACCATTGAGTTCATGTCTATATCCATGCTGATTTCAGAGACCCCGTATAGATTGAAAATTGTGTATCTGAAGGAATTAAAAAGAAAAATCCATGATCTTTTAGAGATGGGGTTTACTCCAACTAGTGTTTCTCCATAGGGAAAACATGTCAACTTTTTTATGAATAAATATGGATCAATACGGTTTTTAATTTATTAAAGACAACTTAGTAAAATCACAGTGAAGAATAAGTAACCTCCTCTAAGAATTGGTTATTTCGTTGGATAAATTAATGTGGATCAATTATTATTCTTGATTGATCATCAATCAAGTTATCATCAAGTGAGGGTGAATAAGGAATATATTATAAATTATTCCTTTCGATCAAGATATTGACATAATGGGTTTGTTATTATGACTTTAATCTTGACTAATGTTGTGGCTGTTTTTACAGACTTGATTAATAGATTAATTACGTACCACCTTG
This sequence comes from Viscum album, assembly GCA_963277665.1. Taxonomy (NCBI): domain Eukaryota; kingdom Viridiplantae; phylum Streptophyta; class Magnoliopsida; order Santalales; family Viscaceae; genus Viscum; species Viscum album. The sequence continues at coordinate 1,033,496,547 of OY728130.1, forward strand.
ATAACGTTTTATTAGTTCGTATTGCTGATATATTAATTTATATAAAATAATGGGACAATCATGTGGATCATCTGTAGGATATATTTAAAACTCTACGAAATCAGATGATATATGGAATGATTATAAAATGTGATTTTTTTCAACAATTTTATTTCATAGAGAACATTATAACAAATGAAGAAATATCAGATCGAAATTCCATGAAAAAGGTTGTTGAGGAATGGAATTTTCCAACAACAGTAACTAGGAATCATAGTTTTTTGGATTTTTGGGATGTTATAGCAGGTTTTTGAAAAACATTTCCATGATTTTTAATCCACTAAATATGTTAACTAGAAAATGAGATAATCATATGGACTAAGGATTATGAAAAATGTTTCCATGATCTGAATAAGTGGATAGTTACTACACATGTGTTAACACTACACTCTATTGGAGAAGGATTCATTATTTTTAGTGCTGAATCAATGAAAGGAATTGAATTATTAATCATGCAACATAATAAATTTAATCTTAATGAATAAAGAAAGATAGTGCCTCATTATTTGAATTATCAGACACATTACCTAGAGTTGGTGGTTGTTTTTTTGCAATGAATATATAGAGGAACTATCATTATGGGGAGAAGATTGATATATACACATTATATCAATGTATGGAGAATATTTTCATGAAAATGGAACTGAACATGTGATAGAAGATATGATTGAAAATTCATAATGAGTTAGATTGTTCAATTCATTATCATAATGAATGTCCAAAAAAGTCAATGATGCATTAAGTAGGAAAGACCCAATTGTTCATGAAATGATTGGGATTCTAAGAGATTCTTTGATCTGAGGAATAGTAAAATTTGATAAGGTAATCATAAGGGATGAGATATCATCAACGTTATCCAAAATGATATCTCAACTAGAATTACTATATAATATCATGAAATATAAACTAAAATATCCATTTTTTAGAAGAAGATAGAGGCTGTAAAGAATGGAAGGTTTCCAATGAATATTATTGATCAATAAGGAGTACTAAAATTTCAAACATGACATTGTGTTCTATATATTCATGAAATATAGTAGATTTTTATGGATGATTCTCATAAATCTATTTTCTCTATACATCCCAGAAGTAGAAAAATATATAGGGACCTTCATTATCAATATTGATGGGATAATATGAAAAAGAATATTGCGTATAACACCACACATGGATTAGTTTTTTAAAAAATTAAGGTAGATAGACTACATCCTAAAAGGGTACTAAATCCTTAACCCTTACCAGTGTTAATGTGGGAGAACATCAGTATGGAATTATTCACCTGTCTCACATGAACATCCAAATTAAGCAATGTGATATATGGTATAGTGGACCATCTCACCATGACTTCCCATTTGATCACTATTTAGGAATATTTCCCCCTTGACCAACATTCTAGAAAATAATTAATTTTATTTTTTATGTAATATGGGGTACCACTCTCAATCATATATGACGGTGATCGAATATTCACATCAAAATTGTAGAAATTTAATCAATATTCTCTCAGTCAAAAATTGAATTTTAGAATAATAAATCACCCATAAACTATTGGGAAATATAAAATTAATATTTTGAAACCTGATGATATTATGAGAACATGATAAATGGATTTTAAATGTGTACGGTATCAAAATATTACATTGTTTGGTTTCTAATCAAAAATGTGATTCCATTAAATTATTCAGATGACACCCTGTGAATATCTATATGCAAAGTGATGTAGAACTATTACTTGATGGGATAAAGCTAGAAAGAGAATGCTTCTGGGTCCTAATTTTTTGAAAGAGATGATTGAAAAATTTCACGTCATCTAACAACACATAATAGCTACTAAGAGTCTGTATAATAACTATGTTGGAAACCATCGATGGGACATTTAGTTTGGTGATGGAGATGAAGTGTTCATTAGAATATAACCTTGAAATAGAGCAATAATGTTTTGGAATAAAGGGAATCCCAACCATATGTAAATTTACATTATTAAATCATATATTTGTTAGGATCATTGGCCAATAATCATACACTTCCAGCAAATATATCTCAAGTTCATCATGTATTCAATGCATCTCTATTGAGAATGCACATACCTCACCATGAAAATGTATAGAATCCTTATGTTGTGAAACTAGAACATGAGATCTCTTATGTGGATCAGCTTGTGGAGATCTTATACCATAGGTAAACGGTTCTACAGTTGAATACTACCAACCTTGTTAGTTTTTGTGGAGTAACCACAAATATGAATAAGTAATTCAGGAATTATAGGAATAATGAGGAAAAATTACCCACACCTCATATCAATAGAAATAAAGCGTTTAAATTTCATGGGTAACATTTATTAGGGGGAATATTGGAATAAACCAAACGTTTTGAATAGTAAATGTTTCATGAAAATATGTTTTACATTATATTATACAAAAACATGTCTATATCGTTTGAAAAATTAAGTGACTATAATATAAAACACGACAATTATTATTAGACCATTATATGACCGTTGGTCAATACAATCATTGTCAACTATACAGAAGATATCAATTTTAACATTGTCATTAGAGTTTATATGTACAGTTTTGACCATGTGAAATTGATATAGAAAAAAGAGTCGATGGCCTCAACTAGTAGATTATTTTAGTTTGAATACCATATGTTAGATATTGGGAGGGAGGATTCATCATTGGGCTTCACTCTTGACCATAACCAAGCCAAGATTTAACAAGTGAATCATGAATGAAATAACTAATGAGAGGACTTCTAGTTAGTTGATATTACCAATATATTGATATTAGTTGATCTTCCTCATGAGTTTACCACCACTGTACACCTGAATCATATAGAGTATGCTGGTGAAATATGGGGTTATTTTTTGATTCTATATTTATATATATGTTTAAATTCAATTTTATAAAGAAATACTTTTTCCATGATTTCGATTTTAGTAATAAATATTTGTAATAAAAATTAGATGGAATTTGATAAATTAATTTTTTAGTCAGAAATGATAATTTACAGGAAATAAATAATTATTTAAATAAACTAATATATTATGAATAATTTTTATTTTAATGAAACTGTATGATTTAATCACTTTTCATCGAATTTTAATGGTAATATATTTTTATTATTTTCAAGATTGAGAAATTTTACTATGGATTTTATATCTTCTACTATTTGTAATAAAAATGTTATTTATATTTATATCATAAATTTCCCATATTTGGATAACTATTTAGGTTAAATAAAAATAATTTTTTAAAATACCATAGAGATATTATGTTAGGGTGAATTCATGATAAATTTCTAAAATAGTTTATTTTTTGATGAAGAGAAAAAACACCCTTTTATATATTCAGTATGTTTAATTTCATCATAATTATATAAAATTTATTATATAATGCTACTCAAATCATGTATATATTAATAACATAATAGTTTTCCCATGTTTCCAAAATAATGGACAATCCCATTGTATTGAAAAGACCACTACCTAGGGTCCAAGGATATTAATAAACAAACCCCCAACTTTTGTTATAAATACCCACCCATTTCTCAATTTGCATTCAGTAACTATCCATAATCAATAATGATATATTAGTTTGACATCCTAGGGAGTCTTTTTAAATGATCCTCAAGACCCCATGGTCTATGTATTCTAGTTTTATGAGTTACTCTTCAAGGTAATGGAAATCTAACCTCCCATTTTCCTTTCACGTACACTATTTCATTGGAATGTCCTTGAAATTTCCTTAAAATGTTATTATATCCATTTTATTCAATATATTTACAATATTAGGTTACTTTTACAAATTTAATCCCCTTTCCTCTCTCATTATAATGTTTTCTAAAACCATGATTCATACTCGTTACGCTTCTGATTTTTCATCTCAAAATTTCTATCTTTTTTCCGTGAAATTATTCTATATTCCATATGGGAATAACCAAACCTATTTATTTACTAGGATTATTCTAGAATATGTAAATTTAATTTATTTTATATTATAATTAACATAAATAAAACCCTCTTTATTTTTCTGGTGGGTTTTAATTGACATAATGATTATATATTTAAGCATTTTTTAAATGGCCTGATTTTTATATGAAAATAATTTGTTTTGTTCTAAATGGTTATTTATGAAATTTTTAATTATGATATATATATCTCACATATATTAATACATATGAATTATGTTCCCTAATATATATCCAATGAATTGCGTAAATAATAAAATCATTAGAGATGAATTCTTGGGTGAAAAGTTTTGTTATTTTTATGACACGTTGGTGAAAATCATTAGTGATTTGATTATCAATGTATAAAATAACTGTTTTTAAAAACATTTAAAAGTCATGATTCATGTTATTTTATTTATGATATTACTCAATTTATATTTTTCATTCCATAAATATATTCTTCATGTTCTTGTTTATTTTCATCAATATAACATGTAAAATGTTTCCTATATTTTCCATTAATGGGCCTTATACTCACCCTTTCCATTTATGTATGTCCTTAAGATAGTAAATTACATAATAATACATAGGATATACTAATGATAAATATTTTAATGTTGAATAAAATAATTTTTTAATTTTTCTACTTATAGGTATGTAATTTTGAGGATACCAAACTTCACTATATCATCTCATTGTACATTGTAATGAATATTTTATATAATTAAATTGAATTGATATAGTGAAATTAGATGGGACTACTAAATCATCTAATACACTTCTTTAAATATTAATAACATTATCAAACCATACACTTGGACCACATTCCATGGACCAGGTGTTGTTGAAGAACCTATATAATGGCTCTGAGATGATCGGTATGGCCCTCCACTAAATTTTAGTATATCATTATATCATCGATGAAGATGATGCTGAACTGGTCCGCTGTCTATTAGAACACATAGTTCATTTGTCCCATGAGCATGAGTAATTTTGTTGAAACAATAAATAACATGACTGCAATCATGAAGTTCTCATACCTCAATCTGAAGGTAGTTATCGGGGCGCCACCGTCCTTTATCATCAATTAGTGATATCTAGACTATAAATAAATCATAGAAAACCAATTTTCTACTTTTAGAAGGATGAAAAGATAATCAATCCTTTGAAGAGGGTAATAGTTCTTTACCGTTACATGATTCCTCCTCCGGTAGTATATTCAAATCATTATAATCCCACCCATTTTCATGGAGAACTGCATTGGGGTACCACATGATAACACGTTAGGAAATATAGGCCCCTTCTACACTAGATGTTATATCTTAGTCCTCTACACTCACAACATGAAGTGTTCCATCCTATAAAGATCCATTAAAATATGATAATTTACATATTGAAAATCTATCAATAAATGAACATCAGATCTAGTGGGTAGGATCGAAATTTCATTAATAAAAACCTACATATGCTCACAAACAATCCTAATGTCCTCCAATGTCCCAAAATCAATTGATTCAATTGAAAACTCATCAATCATAGAAAGAAGGTTCTCAAAACGTTGGCTAAAAAATATACAAACCCTCTCACAAATTACAACCCCATGTTGTCAATCTACACCCAGAAACATGACTATCCCCCAAATTCAATTGATAACATCAAACATGGAACATCAACAGTAGATGTCGAGGTTAAGATCATACAGATGAATCAATAGAAGATTGATCCCCATGATAATGATGAGTTCTAATTAGTATTATAAACCCCCAAAAAATCAATCAAGTTGTTCAAGCCTTAGAATAGTGTACTAAACACTATGGGTAATGATGTTATGGCTACCCGCCTTGTTATAAAATAAATATTTCATATAATGATACAATACATAATAGTTTAGACGATCTTTTGGGGTTTTCTCTTTGAAATGTGAACAAAAAAAATTAATAAGACAAAAAATTACATTTCTTATATTGAAATTTATAGAAATATTCATAGCTTATTCTCAGTTTACTCTTACTCCATATCATATCAATGGGACACACATAAAAGAAATGGGTGAGCATAATGCCCAAGAAGTGAATAAACTAATGAAACACTTAAAAATTGAAAATGAGGTAAATAAATAACTAATGATCATAATAATATGAGGAATATCATAAAAATATAACCTGAATCAGAAGATGGAAATTTGTATCCAATATAAAAATAGGACATTTATAAGTATATCAACATGGTTTATCACTAAGGTGTCATAAATAATGGTAACTCAGGTTATTAATCAATGTATCATAACCATGTCATCTAAAGAGATTAATTATTTAAAAAATAATTGGATCCCAATGATGGTACACCCTTCATGTGTCTTAAATCATGTGATCCATAATGTACAGAAATGAAATAAATTTCTCAATACCTTCTGGAAATAGATAACAGCTCTTATATAATAATCATTGCATTCAAATTGTTTAATTCCATAAACAAAACATCATTTTTACCCCATGTAAATGGAATATGAGTTTATTTTAAGTAAATCCCAAAATAAATATGGTATTTTCACATATCGGTGAATTCCCATGGAAATTAATGAGGATTGGGAATTCATAATATGAAAATATGTTATTGAAAATGGACATAATCATTCAACATTTTTGGAATCATAAATGTATAAAATATGGAATATGGGAAAATTATAATGAGATATATTGAATGTATCCCATTTATAAAACAAAATATTCATATTAAAATAAAAAAAAACTATACATAATTAATAAAATGAAGCAATTAGGAGACTTATAAGACACATAACATGTATTTACATGAATGGAAAAGGAGAGGAGGGTCTTTCTCATACCTTGAACAGTTTCTTCCTAAATCCTAGAGCAGGAAACCCCAGAACAATAGAGACACCTAGGGGAATTCTTGTAGGGACTCTTTGGGATGGAAAATAGAATAAATTCATGTATTTTGAATTTTTATTGGATATTGGAGATGGTAATTTGGTATATATATTTGGGGAGGGGTGGATTTAAGTGAATAAAAAATGATTATTTGGTATTTAGGAAATCCACTCTAAGGTGTAATAAATTATAATGATTATTATTGACAATTAATGTTTTCAATGTTTCTTCACGTCATGTGAAACATATAACACACTTTTAATATTGTATTTTTATGTTTTTTAAACTTATAACTTTTAACATTAACCTACTACATTCTTTTACCTGTAACACAATCAATCTTTTTGTTAACCCAGTAACTTCTTATTTATAAACATTTTTTTGAACTTATTGCCTAATTTTAACATTATAATTGAAAATATTATTTCTATTTTACTTAATTCAATTTATAAAACTGTTAATAATCCATTTTAATGCGATACGCGAAGCACTCAATATTTTTTGGAAGGTCCAAACCACGGTTTCCAAAAAATTCTATAAATTTGATTCTAAATGCAACCCATTATATACATTGTTATTTCGTAAATATTTTTGATTAATAATTAGAATTAAAATAATATAAATCTTTATCGTTTCATAATTACATAATAATAGTTAGTGTATTTCATAAAATTGTAATTTTCACCTTTTAATTCAAAAATAATTTTTTTAAATGCAATAAATTCTACCAAAAATAATTATGATGTGATGAAATGAAAAATAAAACACATCATATAGAATATAACACTAAATATTATAAAATTTGTTAAAAAAAATTCTTATTTATTTCATATCAACAATTGAATGAAATTAATAAATTTTTTATAATTATAAAAATTACATTGGACATATCTACTTTATATTATCAACAATATTTTTTTAGAAGATAATTTTAAGAAAGTAACATTTATACAAAAAAATATGATACTATTATATATAAAAAATTTAATGGAAATTGAATATTTATATAGTTTCTATAAAATAATACCAATGGTAACATTATTGTGTCAAAAATAATATTACTGAACAACCGCCTTCTTAATTAATAATCTTAATCCCCCCTCCTACTATTATCCAATGCTCGTATTGTTGAATAGTCATATCTCCCTATAAATAGTTTATCACACATTCATCATTACTCACTACTTCCCTTAAAATTGTTTAACACATCCTTTTATAATATCTTTTATCTTCGTAGTTCTTATTTTCCATTTTATGATCCTTATGGTAATGAAGATCTTCATTGAGGACATCAAGACTATAGATTTTTTTATATTCAATAATTTATATATAACATTGTAGTTCCAACATGGACTAGGAAAATCTTATGTGTGATATATAAAGTAAAAATGAAATAAAAAATATTTTTATATGATTTTATTGTAAAATATAATAATAAGCTATTTGGAGTTAAGAGATCCATTAAAAATAAAAAAATATTTTCTGGGTCATTGCATTCTTCCACCATAAATAAATATCTCCCAAAAACATTTATTCCACACAATAATTTGAAAATTGGTGATGGTATCTCTACATCATGGGTTATTCTAGTTGTATTCTTCAAGATATTATATTGCCTCTCCAAAATTGGGATTTCTCCACAGGACTTTCTCAAAGAAAAATGTCTTGTACTATATCATTCATTCTTATAGTCATCTATCTGTATCAGTTTCATTTCCTATGAAAATTGATTTTCCAAATATAAAACAATATTATCAACTATATGTGGTGGTTCATACACATACTTTCTTAGTACAGACACATGGAAGAAATTGTTTATATTAGAACGGTTTGGGGTAGTAATAAATGATAGGAAACTCCCCAACACACTCCAAAATATCAACTGGTCCAATGTACCTTTGATTATATTTCCTGTTCATTACAAATATTATAAATCTATATCACGGAGATATATATAGGAATACATGATCCCTGAATTGAAACTATAATTCCATTTTTTGTTTCTCTAAATAACTTTTTTTAACATTGAAAAAATAAGATAATTTTATGAATCTCTAAAATAATTTTTATGTTTTCTTTCACTATGCTTATTCCCAATATTAACCCTTTCATAACTTCATCATAACATGTTGTATTATTACATGTTTTTTTAATGATATATTTAATAGGAGAAATTTTAATTCTTTAGTGGAAACTTTTGTTATAGGAGAATTAAAAATGTGTAATATTTAGATCCCAACAACCTTGAAAATTAAGTATGTTATACCATATCAAAGATTTCAATGCTTGAATTGTACTCTCATATTACCAACTAGTTTTATGATGGTAGACTACCATTAGGTTTACCTCTATATTCATATATTTTTGAGGGATCCTCTCGAATTTAGTTTTTAATCACGAGCCTTGATGAAAAATAATTGACAACAGTTCTTCATAGAGTCTCATTGCTTCTTGGATATAGAGTGGACTCTGTTTCTCCTAAGAGAAATAACATATTATTAATGTTTAATGAGATAACAATAACAATATATCAATGATTATCAATATATAATTTCAATAATTAGATATTATTGGAAGGACTATGATAAAAATCCATAATAATTTTATCCCACTTTAATATATGTATGGGTAGTGGTTATAATACCCTGTTAGGATGTTTTCTCTCTACCTTTAGTTTTTAACATACCAAGAACCATATAGTGTAATTAAAAATACCCCCATTACATATTTTCCCACCAATAATGATCATATATTACGTTTTAAATTTCAGTTTTCCAAATGCTTGTAGATAACTCAGATCTATGAGTTTCATCCATCCATTATTTTATCACTTGAATATATGAAATACATACCCTTGTTCCAAATTTCTCCACTCCTTGTCGATACGTATTGAAGTTTTGAACCATCCCATCTTTCATTGCCTTTGACATCTTTTTCAGTGATTGGTTATATCCTTGCGGATTATTGATCTTCTATATTTATGTCTGTTTATAAATCATATGATATAGGATTGATGATGTCCCTCCACTTATGAATCCCCTGCCAAAACATACTAGCCCCTTGACCAATTATACTCATTAAATATAAATCAATGCAATAACACAAGGATATTTTATTTTTAATTTATCATTATATTTCTTCACTCTTATGGGGTGATAATCTATTATACAATCATAGTATTTAGGTAGGCCCAAGTATATTATTTGTCTCACATTCAATTCATTCGTTGTGATTATATGATTAAAAATTTGGTTGTCCCTGTATATATCCCACATTTCCCTACAAATATAGTTTGAACATATCATAATTGAAAAATTGAATGTAGCTAACTATATATCATGGGATTGATTAATATATTCATGACTGTTTAAATTTCGTGATGGATAAGAAATAATTTTATAATTTTTCATGAAATCACATCTATGTCCTTTTATGGATTGATAACTAAAAGTGATAAATTCTTCCCCATTAGTAGGTAAGGTTATCATAGGTACACTAATTTTCCTCCTCTTTAGTTCTTAGAAATTTTATTCCAACAATTTTTTTCTAAATGAACATTACTCTATTTCGTGTCAACTTAGTTATTGTATTAGAATGATAAGATTTATTTTTCAGAAACATTCTATAGTATCCTATAGGACCAAGAGAACTGTGAATAATAGTTATAGTTGTAGGATGTTTCCCTTCCTCAATATAAATTGTCATTCCTAGATTCAAATATATTTCTTATTTTTATATGATGTGTCCAACTAATGAAAAATATTGTAAATAGAAAACATATTTTATAAAAATTCTAAAAAAATATTTATCTTCATTGTTCTCAAGATGAAAGTTATATTGGCTTCATGATCCTAATATATTTTGGAATAAATCAGATTGTCATCAGTAAATATTACCTTAAAATAATCATGTTAGTTCTTTAAGATTATATTCTTCAATATCATAGATATAGAAGGATAATTATTCATGATGAAAGGAATAATGACAACTTTGTGATTTCGATATATTGTTTTTAACGTGGTTTTTCAGATATCTTATTTCTACATCCTCAATCGATGATACTTATGTCATAGGATAATCATGGAAAATAATTGAACCCCACAACACTTGTAAAATAAATATTATATCCTTGGGATAGGGTTTTTTTCATCATTGGGGCCATAATATGTTCTCTATATCAATTCATAGTATCATTGATCCATCCTTATAATTTTAAAAAAAATTCTTCTCTTCAAGGAGAAAAACTTGGTCAGATAAATTACATCTCCAAATGTTCTTGATGTTGTTTCTAGTAATTCCTTTATCTCCACATTGTCCATTATATATGGGGCATTTGATATAATCATGGATATAAGAAAGAGTTTATTGAATAAATCTACCTCTCCTTTTTGGGGGAGGTCCAAGATACTCATTAGGAAATGAGTGGATGTATTATTGAATGATGGGGACATTTTATATATTTATAATTCCATTCACTTTTACATCATCACTAATCATATACAATAATAAGTTTGTGCGATGATATTATAAATATATCATGTCCTGATATCCATACTATGAAAATAATTTTAGGATTTCCATTCATGAATAATTAATTTTTTTTGTTTCGATAATTTAACATAGTCTTATACAATGAGATACATTCAATCACAAGTATATTTTCACATTTTACCATGTTAATTAATACTAGATTTGGGATGATATTATTCTCCCCAATTTTAGTACAAGCATATTTATATACTCTTCATGCATGGATAATCCCGCCAGGAATCTTGAATAAAATCACCAATTATGTATGATAATGGATTTATTATATATTATTTTAACTCAATAATTAAATAAAGGAATGTTCAAAACCAAAATAAAACAACGTGATTTCAATATTTGAGACAACAGTGAGTACACCTTCCACCACATTATTTGTACCCTCTACATTAGCCATGATGACTAAATATTACTGACCTTTATCCATTTTTCGTTGATGAGTTTGATGGTGATTTCCCTTAATAATAATTTTAATTTTGAATTGATTATAATACTTCCCAAGAATCCACAGATGAAGAATTAAAATTCAAACTGAAAATACACCATAATTCTTTTATTGTTAGTGTTGAGATGTTGAGACATCACTGAAATATGATAGTTCTGTGTTATGTAGCCATACCATCTTCAAATGTTACACACTCTAGTAAAAACAATTATCTCTATAAATGATTCATCCCACAATTATTTCATGATGGATATTCACGTTCCATTTTTTCTCTTTCGAGATCAATAATATTCCCTAATTTTTGATCTACATCGGTCATCTTTTCATTTAACTGATAAGACAGACACATCTCTACAAACCATAATAAAACCGTCATATAACTCTTATATAACTACTAATTGATTTAATAGTCATTATCTTATATAATCATAAGGATACATTGTCTCAATATTCTGAAAAATCTAGCATCCTTTCTATTAAGATTAATAACAAAGATAGAGGGGTACCAGGAATGTTTTGTAATATTCATTTCATAGATTCCTAATAATTGTTTTTTATAATACATTATATCTAAAAATTCTTTCTCAATTTATTCCTTAATTAATAAAAGAAAATTTTTATTTAATAAAGGTTCCCCTAATATTTTTCACTCAATGGAATCAATCTCTCCTATTGGATTCATGTTTTCAATTAGTTTCCACAACTGATTAGCTTCTCCTTCTTACTAGAAAACTTATAGGGTGACTTTATCAAGATATAAAATTTAGACTACATAAAATATATTTTCAATGTACGTGATCCACTATATGTAATCAATATATTATTAGATATAGTAAAAGAAGGTTGTTGTTGATTAATGAATTATTAAAATACTAGTTTTCCATTCCTTAGTGAAGTAATATTCTCCACATTATTTTGGATTTTGATCAAGAATTGATCTAATATATTTATAATCATAATTATATTTTTAACTCGAGATCCCACCTTATTGAGGAGGCCATTTTCACCATGATCATTGCATTTATTTTTTTCACATGTTATTCTATTTCCTTGTTTCTTATTCCTGAAGTAGAAAACCTATGTGAAAAATTAGGTACTATTTAGAATCATATAATAACTATTATAATGGAATTCATAATCTAAAAATTTTCAAATATCATTCATTTAATATGATATACATTAATCGGGATAATAGCTTTACGTTATCTTTATATACATCATAATGTTTTGTATGAGCTTGTGATTAACCAATGAATGTCCCTCAATTGTGCCATTCTATGAAAGTAGTAATGACAATTATATTCCACCAATTACTAATTTATTCTTGGTCAATATGGTATTTTCATGTGTAAAACCAAGGTACAACTATTCAATAGCCAGATCCACTAATTATATCCAAACAAGGATGTTTTTTCATTGACCCCATTTAATTAATTCTTACTAATACACTACAATTTTTCCCTATATATATAATTATTCCATAGTATTTTTTAAATGATTTATAATAATAATTTCTGTAAATATATAAATCACCACTTTTACCATATATATATTACTACATTTCATTACATTAATATTTCATATGATGTTAAAAAATTTAACAATTCAGATGATCTTCTGGGGATTGGTGTCTTTGAATGTGGAATATAACACATGAAAAATAAATAAACATCCCCATTAGATTAATCCCATTGTTATACTTCATTAATTTGTTTCCTATGTTTATCTTACTCCATCCCATATCCTAGGTACATAGATCAAAAAATGTAATTGAGCATATATCCAATCAAGATAATAAAAAAATAAAACACGTAACATATGAGAAATAGGAAAATAAATAAAGCATGATCATATGAATATGAAGTATATCATAATAAAAATAATATGAATTGTAACATTGAAATTATTATAAAACATAAAATTAGGAGATTCATAAGCATATCACCATGGTTTAGTAACAATGTTTCATAAATCGTAATTACCATGGGTTTTCACCAAGTTATTGTAAACAAGTCAACTCTAGAGATTAATTCTTAACCAAGGTACATGGTAGCATATCAGGGTGAACTATTCACATTTATTAAATCATGTGATTATAAATGAAATTAAATGAAACAATATGACCAATAACCCTTGGAAATAACAAAATTGGGTTTTGCTAAAAATCATTGTGAACAAAGAGCATAATGTCTTTAAAACATCATTTTTAACCCCTGAAATAGAAATATTGGATTATTCTATGTAAATATATTAATAAATAAGTAATTTTTTAATCTTTCATAATTACCATGGATATGTAAGTTTTTTGTGTTTTCATGATAAGAAAAAATTTCATAAAATGTTGAATACTCATGAAAGGGTTTATGCAGAAAAACGATATTCAAATTGGATTATGTGAAAATAAAAATGTGAGAGATATGAGGTGTCTAATTGGTAAATAAATTTATGTAGAGAGAAGATAAAAAAATAATGAATAAAAATAATGATTTTTTACACATAGATGACTCATAATAAAGATGAAATTGAATGATAAAGGAGAGTAATAGGATTCCCTATCCTTGAATAGTTTCTTAATAAATCATAGAGGGGGAAAACCTAAGACCGTATTGAAACCATGAAAAAATATTAAAGGGACTATTTGGAATGTTAAATGTGTATAAATTCATTTACATTCAAATTATACTGGATAATGGGGCTGGTAAGGGTTATTTATACTCGAGGAGGGGTGGATTTATGTTAATTAGAAAATAATATTTTTTATTTTAAGGATAAAAGTTATAGGTTGGAATTAATCCCAAAAAAATTGGGCTATTTTTTATCAACCATGAATTACGTCATTAAAAAAATACACCACAAATTATATATCATGTTTTTTCGTTATATTATTATTTTTCTATTTAACATTGACTACCTACATTATTTTAACTATAACACAATAAATCCTTTTTGACCATGGTAGACGTTTTATGTCTAAAAATGAAATTTAATTTATTTCAAAATAAGGACCTTATAATTAAAAAATATTTATCTTTATTAATTAATTCAATTTATAAAATTTGTGAAGATAAATTATAATTTGATATGTGTATAACTCATAAAAATAATTTTTAAATGATAAAATTGTCGGTTTTAAAAAATCATTTAATGTGTTTATAATTGAAACACAGTATGTACTAGGTTTTTATAAAAATAATTTTTTATTATAAATATGTATTAAATGATCTTAAATCATTATCATTTCAAAATCACATCAACATAGTTAACATATTTTATAAAAAACTCAGTTTTTAACCAAAGTGATAATTGTTTTTTGATAATTACCAAAAATTCACCCTAAGATAATTATGATGTGTTGAAATTAAAAAAATGATATTTATTTTATCAAATTTGTACTCTAAATATGGTAATTTATGTATCTAAATATGAAATATTATTTATTTAATAATAAATACTTTTATGGAATAAATAAAATTTTCCAAATTATTGAAATTATTTTTCACTTTGTTAGTATATATTATAATGTAACAATGATTTATAAGATATTTTTCTAAAAATAAATTTTATTTAAAACGTATAAAATAAAATTAATTGAAATTAAATATTTTTATTGTTTCTAAAAAGGAATCCTAGTGGTTGCCTTGTTGTGTCAATAATAACAAAATTTCGGCCATTCCTCTTCATAATTAATTGCCACAATTTCCACTTTTCATATTGGATAGTACTACACATTATAACCAGTAATGTCTACATATAAATATCTTATCGCACTCTAATCATTAATCACTACCTAACTTATAAAGGTTCTTACACAACCTTTGACATTTTTTATTATTTTCATAATGCATCTTTCCCTTTTTACAATCATTATATAATGGTTTATTTTCGTGGTGGATATTGAGACTATGTATTTTGTTGTATTGAATGTTATATTATTTAAATTGTATATATGATTTATATTCCAAGTACTACTAGTATATATTTATGTGTTCATCCTGATTTTATAATAAAATGAAAAAAATTATTTTATGTGTTTTTTATTTTAAATGATATATAAAAGAAATTAGGAGCTAAGTGAACGATTATTAAAAGCAAAATCATTTTCTTAGTCATTATAGATTGACAATAAACTTATAATACTAGATTTTGGACTAAAGTGGGTGAAATAACTCAGAGTGAATCTTTTGAATCAAACAAGTAAAAACTAGGGTATAAAACATAAAGATCACACCTTAGACGATCTATGGCCCCTCTAGCACAACCATATCCACTATATACAGATGACTATAAACACCACCTCTACCTATTTTCTAAGGATCACCACCAAGACCATGACCAGTTTAAAGACTCTTAACATGAAGAACAACTTGAGATCACACTATCGCTGCTCTATCTCACATCAATTGAGGATTACCCTACTTCCCCTACCACTGAAACGACCTCACAAAATAATCTTGTTGTGGATGGAACTGAACTTATACAACTACACTAAACCTATATTAGAAGACCATTAGGAACTGGATTTCATGATGATCGTTAACACCAATGAAAAATCACATTGTAAAAATTCCACCTAGAAGAGCATTAAAACCACTGGCCGCAAAATACAGAAATGGAATGTGATTAGATCAATTCCACACTGTTCGAAACCATGATGATCCCGGTACCTAATACTATCCACTAACAACTTTTCTCATCATGGAACCATTCATATTAGGGAATAATGTTGAGTCACTCTCATAGTAAAGATTTCCATGAGTGGATAAACATTATTAAATCTTACTTATTATAAAACCCTAGTAATGTTGGAAACATAAAACAATGACTGAATGATATAAATATTGATGGAGTTCCTCCCAATGAAATATTTCATGTGACTCTTCATTTTTAAAAAGATATGAGGCGAAGCACAGAAGTTATTTGAACTTGAATCTTAGCGCCAATATAGGCATACTATCATCCTAAAAAAGAATGATTCTCATTCCTATTCATTTTATTCAGGGTCGTCCTAAGAAACACTACCTAAAGCGCTTTCTGGAAGTCATCCCATGAAACAACTACCACCTCACAGTCTCTCATATATAGAGTCCTTCACTAACTAACATCTCACCATATCTGACTAATAGGAAGAGGGTCCTAATATCCAACCAACATCCAACTAAAAGCAATTTCAAGCACCTCTAGCCGAATCTCTATCTGCACATGTGAAACACTACACTCGTACATCCACAATGCCTTACATTAGAATGAATGAAATTTCTATAACCCTTGATCATACATCATAACTAGATCAACCCTTTTAGGATCAATTAGATCAGTCTGCTAATCCTTAACTACCTAACAAACAAATGATGTATTTTTAGGATCCATAGATTAAATAAAACTATAATTTCCTAATCCCGAAAATATGGAAGTTAATTTATATTCATTTTAATTCATTTTTAATTTTATCATTTCCAAAAAACCCATTTAATAAATTAAAATAAGTTAACATTATGGATGTACAACTCTTATGTCTTTATCCTGCATTCTAATCCAACTCACTTTGTCATTCATTATGCTCATAGTTTCTGCATTTGAGCATAGGGGGAACTATTATATTATGTTATATGCCAGTCTCCTCGGCCTATGAAATGCACCAAGGACAATAGGAATTATTGTCATTCCATCCCATATAGCCATCATTATTCTTATATCAAAACTCCAACCTATATCTGAACATCCATTTGATACCACTATTTCATGAACCCCTACCATTAAAGATTACAAAATATGGGGAGAGAGATAATGACCCCCAAGTCCTTCCTTTTGTAGGCCCTTGGTGGGTGACATGCGCCAAGGGAATAAAAATAGTAGGATATTGGAGTCATTACCCTAAATAATAATATAGTATCATGATATAATATTAAACATAAACAAGATACATAATGAAAATTTATAAAAAACCAAAACCATCCCACAATTAATTTATAAATAAAATCATATAGATAAAATTTTCCACTATATGTGCCCAAAAAGAGCTGCAGTGGTGACATAGTGGCTATCTGTGGTCTGAGATAGTAATGTCCAACAAAGTTCACCTAATCCTCTTAGAAATGAAAGAAAATGTTTATATGCATTGGGTGATAATATATGTATACTGAATTTGAATACAAATGTATCTTATGTATAGGTTAAAGATGTATATGAATGAACCCGATAGAAAATGGAATTACAAAAACAACAATAATGGGTTAGTTATCTATAAAAATTCTCACCAAGGCACACTCATGAAATAACAGAAGCCATGTAATATAATATAACATGAGTCACATCCAGAAAGTGTACCATGAACCAATTTCCCACTAGTATTCCACTATCACACCACAATGTTGTGTGTAGTATCACTTCTATCTCTTTTAAATAATACAATGCATCATAAAAATTATCAAAACACACATTTCTTAAAAACACCTAGTTCTGTCTGCCCAAAATAATTGTACCTCACGTCTCAATCGATGACACATGTGCCACAACACATCGACAACCATATCTATTGTAGTAGGTTACCATGAACGTGAAGTACATCAACCTCATTCCCCCATCCTATCGTGGACATCCCCAATTGTAAGCCACCTCATCTCATTTCATCCTATCTATTGACACATGTGATAATCAAATTTCTACCAATGTCTCCTAGGATCCCTGTACCACTTTCCCGGCCATATCACAAATCCCCGAAAGAAAACCGGGCTATTAGAACAACCATATATGGAAATAAATGTCCTACGACCATCACATCCTATGAAATTATGTCCATTACTGGAAAAGAGATATATAATGAAAAGGTACCCAAATAACCATCTAACTCACCAAGTTTTAGGAAAAACACCCATCATATAAATATTATTGACAGTACATAATGCTTGATGTGGGTGTGGTGTCTATATAAATAACAAGATACATAAATGTATATACATATACCTACAAAAAATCCCAAAATATGTGATCACAAACAAAAACTAACCATCCCACAACATCCCCATTTTTGTTTCCACCTCTAAATTAATAAAAACATATAAGCCACATGCCACAAGGCACATTTCATGTTTAAATCAATTCCATCTGTCCAGCCAATTCATTTAGGTGTTATGAATCAACAACATTAAACCAAAAATCCCATAATTTATTAATTCACTATCCATTTAAACCCCATTAAAAAAACCAAACTACAACCATTTGAACTAGTATTAAATAGTATTTTCTTTACTACCCATGAATCTAACATAACACAACCATGCATTACAATTAATTCACCATATGTGTCAAACCATCTCAATGATTCCATAAAAGTAAGAGAAAACAACAAATAAATATCAAACCCAAAAGCACTTACAGTCAATGACCACCTTGACACACCAAAATTATGTCACAAAAACACCACCCTGTTTCCCAAAAAGACTGTCCAAAAACCACCACATAACCTCATCGTACCAAGCACAAAATACCACCAATTCATAGCCTTGTGATACCAGCCACATTACACCCATCATCCCCATAACACATCCCAACCACAAATATCTACCACATAATCACAAAACAACATCAAAAAACATCAACGATCCATTAACTAATTTTATAAGGGATATTTTATCACATTTCTCATTATATATTGGAATTATTATAGTACCAATAACCCAGGGGAAACTATTTCATTTTGAAACTACAAGTTGTTAAAAAATATCTATATTAGGGTTATATCACAACATAGTAGACACAAATGTCCCAAAAGATATCATCAAGGAAAAAATACCCTAATGACCATAATTTTCAATTGGGAATCATGTCATTACAAGCAATCATATCACAACAATAAGAATTTTATAAAATAATTGTGAATAATGTCCCTAATACCATTAATTTGGATTTTACTTCTTATTTGTATTTAATTATTCCTCAACAACTATCTCCAAATGATAAATAAGAGTGGATCCTCCTACAATATTCTCAATGTTGTTATACGAGGTATTCCATACCCTAATGAATTGTTTTTGATTCTCAATGTGCTGTAGAGAGAATAAGAATGCCGATAAACCAAAATACATGAGAACACTGACAATAAAAATATTTTACATTATATTAATTTGAATTTGAATGTTTTTAATCCCATAGATTTGAATTTTTAAGGAAACATTCCTCATTATTTGATTTTAGTGATATTTTGAGCTCAAGTAGAAAAATGGCCAATTTTAAATTTAAACTATTTGAAAATATTTCAATTTTTATGACATAAAATAATTTATACTTAAACAAATAATGAATTTTCTTACTTATAGTATTATATAAATCATTTAATTCATTTGATTCTTCTTGACCAAAAGCTAAATCCACCCATTCAAAGCCTAAAAATAGCTCACTAGTTGGGCCAACAAAACAATTAATAGATCTAGAAATTTTTTTATGATGGGACTATATATCTTAGTTAGATAGACCAAATGAGATGAATTTTTTATTGGATAGATACATGTTATCTTATAAAACATAAAGAAGGTTTCCACATATGAATCTACAATTTCCAATGACATTAATGCATAGGAAACATGAGACATAAAATATGGAGAGTCTATCTAGGTAGATTAAATTTGTGAATTAAAATAGACATAAATAAATCTACACATATCCATATACACTAAAATTCATAGGGTATCTATTATATTTATAAGTTAAAAACATTTATGAGTAATTCCATGCGTGAATCAGTTTTCTAATGGGGCTAACACATGGAAACTTTCAATGGGAATTTCAAGCCTATAAATGGAATAGAGCTCCCCCTTCAAAAATTAATTCCATGCCACCAGCTAACCACCAAGGTGGAGATCCCCAACACGGGAGGCTGATTGCTTCATTTTCTTCTCCCCCTCTATTTATTAATTTATTATTTTATTTAGTTATTTTTTTATTTTATTCAAATTGTAATTTCAAATATTTTTATTTAAATATAGAAACTCATGATGTTTCTTTTCACCCAAATCCATCAACATTATCCAAATTTAAATAATGTTATTTTAAATTATTTATACAATATTAATAATTATTTTATTATTAGTATTCTTATTTCTTTTGATTATAAGAATAAAATTCCCATTTAAAATTATTTTCCCATTTTGCATTCTTCTCTCATTTTTTAAAAAATAAATCTTAATACAAATTTTATAATTGTAATTATTATTATTATTATTGTTGTTGTTATTATTTTATCATTCTTTATAAAATATATTAATTTTATTTCATTTTATTTTTTCTTACAATTTTATTTTAATGTCTCTCTCTAATCCTATTTCAATTTATAATTTATACTTTTATCCTCTCACCAAAATTCGGTTTAAATTATTCTTTCTTTTATTAAATTTCTATACTTCTCCTATACTTACCACTTATACCATTTTGAAATATTACTATATGATATAATAGGCTGACATAGAGGATTTTACTGTTGTGAGGTAGAGGTTGTAACATCCCAAGTAAGTAAAGAATTATGCATTTTCATATCTATGTATATTTATGAATTGGATAATTTTTTAAAGACATAAAAGGAGAATAAATCCAATCTTATGCATAGAATTCCCTAATATTTTTAAAAGATTATTTTACAGCCTTTTGATATAGAAACATTTTTAAAAATTGCTTTTGAAAATTTTATAATATATATTTGTCAAAATTAAAATATTTATTATAATTGGTACCATTAAATTTAATTTGGATAAATTTTTGGTATTTTCTGAGTATGTTCATTTTTTAAATAATAGTGTAAAATACTGCATTTTACTTCAAAACTGCTTTTTCATATAATTTAATTATATAGTTATTTTATATTTTTAATTGGGTTTAAAGTTTAATTGGAATATATTTTTACCACTTAATACAATGGTAGCAATTGGATTAATTTCACTTTGAAAATGGACATAAACAATTGTCAAACGTTTGATAGAAATTGTTTAAAAAAACCACTATTTATTTTGACAACAGAAATTATTTTTAAATTAATTATTTCTATTTCTGTGTTTGGAATTTGGTAAAATGGATTCCATATTTTTAATTAGAAGGTCCATATTATGTAATTAAGACTCTTTTGTTTTTGGACATTATGAATAGTAACGATGGTAATTATCTTTAATTATCGTGATTAATTAGTAATCAGGTAGTTAAGGATAATACAAAAAAATCATAATAATACAAAATGACCCCAAAATGTGTTCTAATTCTACTGCTTGTATCATGGCTGACCATGGGATCCCTTGTTCCAAACTTAGGACTCCATGGAATCACTTTTGGGTGATGGTGACACTTTATCATTTTTATTTTTAATGAAAGGAGAATATCACAAACGTATGTAACAACTAAGTAAATCAATTTTAATTTTGTCTACATAAATGATATCTTGGACTATAAAAATTAATTATAAATTTAAAAATATTTCCTATAATATAGTATTTTTTTGTATAATTTTTAGACATTAAATAAACAAAATTTTTTATGACACCATAATGATGCAACGATTACCTCATTAATGAACGATTTAAATAAAATGAAAAGATAATTTAAAATATAAGACATAACCTTGTAAAAAACCAATTGTATGAATATATTTCGAACCCTTATCCCATTATCCTCAAAATATATCAATTTGGTACCTTTAAAATCCAAAACTCATTTTAATATAAAGTAACATTTCTTGACTTTCCAAAAGTGCCCCTCATCCCTCTTATAAAAGGCCCCCAGTTCTACCTCCTTACCCACACCTCTCAAGCCATTGGCTATGCCAAGCTCTGCTCATTTTATCTCTCCACATCCCTATATTCATCCATGTTGCCATAACTTAGGCAGAAAGCTCTTCAAGAAACCCTTTTGGTTCAAAACCAAGAAGAGTTACCCTATTTAAAGGTAATGTCTTCACTTGTGTTCTTTTGTTTCGTTTTTCTTCTCCAACCACCTAAACACCTTTTATTCCTTTATTTTGTAAAAACTCACGTATCTTAAATATAATAGGATGTTGTTATGAGAAGGAATCGAGCTACAAATACAGACACCTCCGTCTAATTTATAAAAAACATACAGTTTCTAGGGATAGAGATTTTATGCCTCATTAATCGATGATTGTTCAATATTTATTTAACACATTTCATGCTATCCATTAAGATGTAAATATATTTATATATGATATAAATTATGTTTATTTTATCCTTTTGCTTCCTTATTTTTCATTTATGGCATACCTTTATGGTTTCCATTATGGATAAACATCATATCTTCATTTTAGGAAGTGCGGACTACCGCCCCCTCAAAGTCATTTTATTCGTTAATGCCATATGTGGGATGTATAAAGGATGTAGTTAATGATATTATATATGATATTATACTTGAATTATAATATACTTTAATATAATTATGATTTCATTACATTAAATATGAAATAGAAATGAAAGTAGCATTCATGCGTACGTACGGCTTACTGTCTCGATGAACGGTGAATTTCATTTCTTACCTCTACATGTTATGTAATATTAAAAATTCATGTATATATTAGATATATATGATATATATGATATCTAAGTCATGAATATAATTCTGAATATAATGGATATTTTACATATGAATAACTTGTAATTATAATGAGTTTGTTTTTTGCTCAAGCACCAAAGATCTACAAAATGACCGTTTTAACTTAAAAAACTACATAATGTTCATATCATGGAAATAAGTGTTTTAAAAGGAATAATGAAGTTGAAAAATGTTCTTAATAAAGTATAAATTAACTCAAGTTTATTATTAAATAGATTAAAGAACAATCGTGTCATGTCGGACACAAGCTATAGGACTTTGTCTCAGTCTCCTTTCATTGATGCATAGTAGGTTTTATACACATAATTATTTTATACGGTGTATAATCCCCTTTTACTTTTAATTTTATTCAAAAGTAATATTTTTATATGAAGTGTTTTACTAAATTACAAAAGGGAATGTTTTTGTCTTACGTATACGGCGAAAAATAATTCTCCGCTGTCGTGACCATTAATTGACTTTTAGATTCCTCTACAAGCCAAATTTCGTTTTAAATATAAAATAAATACTGTGTTTTACTTTTCTTTTATTTTGGTATTGAAAATTGTTTTGATAACTTTTTTATTATATCAATGTGTTGTATTGATTTCTTGTGATTGAAATGTGGAAATGTTCTGTTTCCTTTATGCTTGTTTTATGTGATACGATTATGTTATGGTTCTTGGGAATTGTTTATGAAGATGGGTGGTTCAATGATTAACTAAGGGCGGGTGAGCCCGATAGAGCATTCAAATGCATTGGATAACGTGACGGGGTTAAAGGCTAAGGTTTCTACGAAGAGATTTAGGGAATATACTGTGACAGGTATTCTAAACGTAACCATAAGGGTTACTCCATACGTAAGAATGTTATGAATGCCTCAAGTTACCTTTATATCTTATGATTTCTATGAGATATTTATAAGTCTTATGATCTCATGGTGTATGTTAAAGTGCTTATGTTTTATGAGTAAAGTATGATTTCATTGATTTCTTATGTATACATTGACTAATGTTTTCATTCTGTATCATTATATCCCTTACTAAGCTTTTTCTGCCTATCCCATGTTTTTGAAATGTTTTTCACAAGTCATGGGAAAAGTACATGATGGGATGATAGTGTCAATTAAGAGTCAAGAAAGAGTCCAAGTTTTGTATTAAATATGATTCCTTTGATGGGAAAAGAGAGTTTTGTCTTTAATGTAACCACCTTGTTTAAATGAGGAATGTAATGCATGATCTAATTCTCTAAAACTCTAAACCTGAAAAGATACTCAATGTGCAATCTTGTAATAACTCATGATTAAGTAGTGTTTAAGGACGGGGCCTTATAGTTTGTATCATAGGTCGGTTTATATAACATTATGAGTTAGAATTCAATTAAATTATAATCCAAAATAATTTTGTTATGGTAAAATTAAAATGATATAGCATTTTAAGATTACTATGTTGCGTTATCTAAGACATGTTTGTTCATAATGGTTTTCCGTAGAGGAAATAGGGAAGCAATTCTAGGAAGGCACATAGAATGAAATTATCTTCTTAATCAGCATCCTGAGATGGTCGGAATTGTAACTGAACAGTTCTTTGCAGTAATGGTGCAGTTGACTCAAGCGATTAATGGTGGTGGTATCCATGCACGAGATCAGCCATATCTACTGTAGAGGAACATGTCAGTGGTGGAACATTTCATGAGGTAACATCCCCCATCATTTAGAGGATCATCTTACCCTGTGCTAGCAGAAGGGTGGATTAAAGCACTGGAGAAGATTTTCGATGTCATTGGGTGTTCAGAAAATCAAAAGGTTAGTCTTGCAATTTACCGTTTGG
Source organism: Viscum album (assembly GCA_963277665.1). Taxonomy (NCBI): domain Eukaryota; kingdom Viridiplantae; phylum Streptophyta; class Magnoliopsida; order Santalales; family Viscaceae; genus Viscum; species Viscum album. Next base: position 1,033,521,821 of record OY728130.1, read on the forward strand.
ATGGTGAAGTAGATCAGTGGTGGTCAGTGGTTAAAAATATCAAGGATTCTGATGAGATTGATGATCTTGACTGGGATGAATTCAATGGTATGTTTCATGAGAAATATTTTTCTAAGGCTGTTCGACTTAGGATGGAAAAACAATTCATTGCATTGAGGCAAGAGGACGACTCGGTGGAAGCTTATGATGAAAGGTTCACATGATTGGCTAGGTATGATCCAAATTTTATCCAAGACCATGATAGTAAAATCAATCGTTTTAACTCAGGATTAAAACCAAAATATCGAAGGGCTTTAGCTTCTCATGAGTTCAAGAGTTATGAAAAGCTTGTTCGATGTGATGGGAAGGTGGAAATGGAGTTTTCCGATGATCAAGTTTTCTATAACAACCAACAAAATAATATACCGAGGTGGCATGAGAAAGGGAAGAATTCTTCAAAAAGGTATGATGTTAAGAAATCTAAGTTTCCAGTTTGTGATAAATGTGGTAAAAGTCATGCTAGGGAATGTCTTCTGAATTCTGTAAATTGCTACTGATGTGGTAAGATGGGACATTAGGCTCGGTATTGCCCTGAAAATGATTAGGGAGATGGTAAGCCCAAATTCGGTTTACAGTTATTGAAATGTTTCAAGTGAAATGAGATGGGTCATTATGAAAACGAGTGTTCGTCAAAGAGCTCGAATGATGGGAAGTAGTCAGACTACAAGCAAAAAGGAGTGTTGAAATCCTTTTCAACTACTTCAGTAGATGTTGGGCCAACAAATGAAGTGGTATCAGATACATTGTTTTTTTTTCTCAGATTATGCCAATGTGTTGTTTGATTCGTGGTCTACACATTCATTCATCATTGAAAAATTTTCTTGTAAATTGGGAATTCCATCTCAAGAATTGACTCATGAACCTGTGGTAAAAACACCTGGGGGAAATGTTGAGGAACAAATAATATATAAGAGTCTCCCTATCCTTATCCGTGGAAAAAACCTACTTGCAAACCTTATTGTTTTACCTCTAGTTGAGTTTGAAGTTATCCTGGGTATGAATTGGCTCTCTGTTTACCAGGCTAATATTGAATATAGAGGTAAAGAAGTTTCTTTTCAGAAATACTATCAGTTTGTGTACCTGAAGGAACCCTTACTTTTGATAACATTTCAAGAGGCTGAGAAACTTGTAAAAGATTGAAATTAATGTAACCTTGAAGATATTGTTGAAATCAAAGGAACCGTTCAGATTAATGATGTGCCAGTGGTAAATGAGTATCCTGATGTTTTTACTGATGAGTTTTTTGGAATAATACCAGATTGAGAAGTTGGATTTACAGTTTACTTGGTTCCTAATGCTAATCCAAATTCAAAACCCCCTTATCGAATGGCTCAAATTGAACTTTTAAAGTTGAAGGAGCAATTGCATGATTTATTAGAGAAATGATTAATGTGACCTAGCACATCACCATGGGGTGCTACTATATTATTTGTTAAAAATAAAGATGGTTCTATGCAACTTTTCATTGATTATAGAGCCTTGAATAACATCACTATTAAGAAAAAATATCATTTGCCTCATATCGATGATTTGTTTGATCAGCTCCAGGGAGCTCTGTATTTTTCAAAGATTGACCAGAGATCGGGGTACCATCAGTTGATGGTAAAGGAAGAATATGTTTTGAAGACCATGATTCGTACATGATATGGCTGTTATGAATTTTTAGTAATGCCTTTTGGGCTAACCAATGCACCTTATGTATTCATGGACCTTATGAATGTAATTTTCCATGTGTTATTGGATAAGTTTGTAGTTGTTTTCATTGATGATATGTTGGTGTTTTATAAAAGTAAAGTGGAGCATGAAAGTCATATAAGGGATATTTTTCAGACCTTAAAATAAAAGAAATTGTATGGGAACTTAAGCAAGTGTGAGTTTTGGTTGCATCAAATTTCATTCCTTGGTCACATTGTTTCTAAAGATGGAATAACTGTTGATCCTGCAAAAACAAAGATTGTTGAAGAATGTCCAAGACCAACAAATGTAACTGAGATTCGTAGATTCCATGGTTTTTCAGGCTATTACCAAAGGTTTGTTATAAATTCTTCCCAGTTATCTAGTCTAATGACTAAGCTAACTCAAAAGGGTGTTAAGTTTTTCTGGACAAAAGCATGTAATGTTTGTTTTTAGGAGTTGAAAAGAAGATTTGTGAATTCTCCAATTTTGGCACTACCTTCCAGGAATGGTGAGTTTGTTTTCTATAGTGATGCATCATTGAAAGGAAATGGTATCTTCTTAATTCAGAATGATTAGGTAATTTCTTATTCTTTACATCAGTTGAAAACTCATGAGTTAAATTACCCATCACATGATTTGGAATTAGATGTTGTTGTTTTCACTTTAAAAATTTGGAGGCATCATTTTTATGGTGTAAAGCGTGAAATATATACTGATCAAAAAATTTTAAAGTATATATTCACTTAGAAAATATTGAACATGAGACAGAGGAGATGGCTAGAATTAATCAAGGATTATGATTGTACAATTTATTACCATCCGGGAAAATATAATAAAGTGGCTGCTTGTTTGAGCCAAAAAAGTAATGCTTCATTAAAAATGTTTCATTTGGAACGTGATCCTTTGGTTAAGGATTTGATGAACATTAGGATAGAAGTAGTTGGTGCAGGATGTTCTTCTGTTTTGTCTCAGGTATCAGTGAAGTCTTCTCTATCAGACAGAATTAAGCAAGCACAGAAGCAACACAAAGAGTAGTAGAAAAAGGTAGAGCTGTTTCAGAAGGTTAAGGTTCCTGAATTCAACATTGATAATGTGCGTGTTTTGAGATTTGGGAATATATTGTGTGTTCCTTGTGATTCACAGTTTAAGAGAGAGTTTTTATGTGGTTCTCAAGGATCTTCTATTTCAGTTCATATTAGTTGTACTAAGATGTATAGAGATCTTCAGGAGTATTACTTGTGGGGTGGAATGAAAAGAGATACGTCTAATTTTACTGTGAAGACTTTGACTTGTCAATAGGTTAAAGAAGAGTGGATGTTACCAAAAGGGATGCTTCAACCTTTACCAGTACCAGAGTGGAAATGGGAGAATATATCCATTGACTTCATTGTTGGATTGTCGAAGACACCTCGAGGTAAAAATGCAATCTACTTTATTGTTGATCGCTTGAATAAATCTGGTCATTTATTTGATATATGAGATAATTTTTCCATAGATCAACTTTCTCATTTGTATCTTAATGAGATATTCAGGTTACATGGAGTTACCCTCTCCATTGTATCTGATCATGATACCAGGTTTACATTTAACTTTTGGAAAGGCCTTTATAAGTCGATGGGTACTGAATTGAATTATAGTACATCTTTTCATCCTCAATTAGATGGGAAGTCAGAATGAAAAATTCATATTTTGGAGGATATGCTATGTGCTTGTTCGATGAATTATCAGGGAAGTTGGGACTAACATCTTATTTGGTTGAGTTTTCTTATAATAATAGTTTTCATTCCAGTATACAGATGGAACCATTTGAGGAATTATATGGGAAGAGTTGTCAAACTCTAGCTTTTTTGGATGAAGTGGGTGAAGGGATGTTGATGGGACTAGAATTGGTAGAAGAGTTGGCAGAAAAAGTTCAGCTGATACATAATCACATGAGAATAGCTTAGAGGAGGAAGAAACGTTATACAGACAACAAGAGGAAGGATCTATCTTTTTATGTTGGTGATCATGTCTTTCTAAAAGTTTCACCATGGAAAAGTGTGATGAAATTTGGGAAGAAAGGAAATATGAGTCCAAGGTTCATTGGAGCATAAGAAAATCTGGAGAGATTTGGATTAGTTGCATACCGAGTGGCTTTACCTCCGAGTTTATCTCAGGTACACAATGTTATTCATGTTTCAATGTAAATGAAGTATATTCCAAATCCATCCCATGTTTTGAGTCTAGAGGTAGTTCAGTTGGAAGAGAACATATCTTATGAGGAACAAACTGTCCAGATTCTTGACCACAGAGAGCAAGTGTTACGGAATAAGGTGATTCATCATCTGAAGGTTTTTTTGGAAAAACCACTTGATTGAAGAGGCAACATGGGAATCTAAAAATGAAATGAGGGATAAATACCCCCACTTATTCGATAAGTAAATAAATTCCGAGGACACAATTTTCTAAAGGAGGGAAGGATGTAACATCCCATGTAAGTAAAGAATTATATATTTTCATATCTATGCCTATTTATTAATTGTATATTTTTTTAAAGACATAAAATGAGAATAAATCCAATCTTAAGCATAGAATTCTCTAATATTTTTAAAAGATTGTTTTACCGCCTTTTGATGGAGAACCATTTTTAAATCTATCTATCGACAATTTTATAAGATCTATTTGTCAAAATAAACTTATTCATTATAATTGGGATATTGAAAATTAATTTGGATAAATGTTTGTTATTTTTCTGACAATGTTCATGTATTTAATTAATAGTGAAAAATACTGCATTTTACTCCAAAACTACTTTTTCATCTAATTTAATTATATGGTTAGATTATCATTTTAATTAGTTTTAAAGTGTAAATAGAATATATTTTTACCATTTAATCCAATGGTGGTCATTGGGATTAATTTCACCATGAAATTGGACATAAATTGTTTTGAAACGTATGATATAAATTGATTCAAAAAACCTGCTATTTTTTGACAACGATAATTATTTTTAAATTTATTATTGAAATTTATATGTTCGGAATTTTGTAAAATGGATTCAATATTTGGAATCAGAAGGTCAAAATTATGTAATTAAGAATCTTTTTTTGGACATTATGAATAGTAAAGATGGTAATTATCATTAATTATCTTGATTAATTAGTAATCGGGTAGTTAAGGATAATTAAATAATAACATAATAATAACAAATGACCCCAACATGTGTCCTAATGTTACTGGTTGTGTCATGACTGACCATGGGATGCCTTGTGACAAACTTAGGGACCCCATGGAATCACTTTTGGGTGATAGTGACACTTTATCATTTTTATTTTTAAATAAAGGAGAATATCACAAAAGTATGTAACACCTAAGTAAAACAATTTTAATTTTGTGTAAATAAATGATCTCTTGGACTATAAATAGTCATTGGAGTGCTAAAAATATTTCCTACATCATAGTATTTTTTTATAATTTTTAGACATTATATAAAATAAATTTTTTATGACACCATGATGATGCAACGATTACCTCATTAATGAACGATTTAAATAAAATGAAACAATATTGTAAAATATAAGACATACACTTGTCAAAAACCTATTTGATGAGTATATTTCGAACCCTTATCACCTTATCCTCTAAATTTATCAATGTGAGACATTTAAAATCCGAAACACATTTTAATATAAAGTAATATTTCTTGAAATTCCAAGAGTTCCCCTCCTCCCTCTTATGAAAGGCCCCCACATCTACCTCCTTACCCACACCTCTCAAGAAATTTTCTCGGCCAATATCTGCTCATTTTATCTCTAAAAATACATATCCTCATCCATGAATCCTTAAAATAATCATATTTCTCTTCAAAAAATTCATTTGGGTCAAATGAAGAGGAGTTTCTCGATATAAAGATAATGTCTTCACCTGTGTTCTTTTGTTTTATTTTGTTTCTCCAACACCCTAAACTCTTTTTATTCCATTCTTTTGTAAAAACACTAGTATATTAATTATACAAGGATTTTGTTATGAGAATGATTCGAGCTACACTTATACACACCTCTGTTTAATGGTTAAAGAACATAATGTTTCTGTGAATGGAGAATTTCTGCCTCTCGAAACGATGATTGTTCAATATTATTTTAACACCTTTCATGGTGGCCATTAAGATGTAACTCTATTTATATATGATATACATTATGTTTATGTTTTCCTTATTCTTTTTTATTTTTCATTTATGGCATACCATTCTGGTTTCCATTATGGGTAAACATGGTATCTTTATTTTATGAAGTGCGGACTACCGCCCCCTCAAAGTGATTTGATTCGTTAATGCCATATGTGGGACGAATAAAGGATGGAGTTAATGAGATTATATATTATATCATATTTTAATTATAATATACCTTTATATAATTATGATTTCATTCCATTAAATATGAAATATAAATGAAAGTAGCCTTCATGCATACGTATGAATTACCGTCTCCATGAACTGTGCATTTCATTTATTACCACTAAATGTTATGTAATATTATAAATGCATTTATATACTGGATATATATGATATATATGATATCTACATCATGAATATAATTCTGGATATAATGGATATTTTACCACATGAACAACATGTAATTATAAGGAGTTTATTTTTGGCTCATTCACCAAAGATCGACAAATTTACTGTTTTGAAATAAATAATTACATAATGTTCATAACATGTTAATAAGTGATATAATAGGAATAATTATACTAAAAAGGTTCTTAAGAAATTATAAATTAACTGTAGTTTATTAATTAGGATATTAACGAACGATCGAGTCAAGTCGGTCACGAGGTATGTGACTTCGTCTCAATCTCATTTCATTGAGGCATATTTTGTTTTATACACAACCTTCTTTTATATGGTGTATAAATTCCTTTTACTTTAAATTTTATTCAAAAGGTATTTTTTTATATGAAGTGATTTACTAAACGAAAAAATGGAATGTTTTTGTCTTACATATGTGGCGACAATGACTTCTCCGCCACCTTGATCATTATTTGAGTTTCGGCTTCCTCTACAAGCCATAACTTTTTTAAATAATAAAATACCATGTTTTACTTTTCGTTTATTTTGGTATTGAAAATGGTTTTGATAATTTTTTTATTATATCAACGTGTTGTATTGATATCTTGTGATTGAAATGTGGAAATGTTATATTTCCTTTATGCATGTTTTATGTGATATGATTATGTTATGGTTCTTGGGAATTGTATATGAAGACTGGTGGTTTCATGATAAACTAAGGGCGGGTGACCCCGATATAGATCTTCAATGCATTGGGTAACGCGAAGGGGTTAAATGCTATAGATTTTCTGAAGAGATTTAGGAAATATATTGTGATGGGTATTCCAAACGTAACCATGAGGGTTACTTCCTACATAAGAATGTTATTAATGCCTCAAGTTATCTTTATGTATTATGATTTCTATTAGTTATTTATAAGTATTTTGATCTCATGAGGTATCTTAAGGTTCTTATGTTTTATGAGTAAAGTATGATTTCATTGATATCTTATGTATACATGGACTAATGTTTTCATTACCTATTTTTATATCCCTTACTGATAATTTTATGCTCATCCAAGTTTTGATATGTTTATCACAGGTCATGGGAAAATTACATGATGTGATGATATTTTCAAGGAAGTGTCAAGAATGAATCCATGTTTTATTTTAAATATGTTTCCTTTGATGGGAGAAATGAACTTTGTCTTTAATGTAACCACCTTGTTTAAATGTGGAATGTAATGCATGATCTAATTCTCTAAAACTCTAAACGTGAAAAGATCCTCACTGTGTAATATTGTAATAACTCAAGATTAAGTAATGTTTAAGGTTGGGGACTTATAAAGGTGTTCATGAATATTCATTAACGTTTAATTTTTTGTTCGTAGATATAATTGAGTGTCATTATTGGGTGAGGTCAATATCCCTGATGTGGTGACTTCCTGCAATTACATGAAACTCATTATATCTATATTATATTATATAATTAGTAATCCCTCTTACCATTTGATAGTTCTTCATATAGTGGTGTTGGGATAATCAATGTTTAAAATAAGATTGACAGTACAAAGTCCTGGTAGATGGAACACCATAGAATAAGGTGTGTCATCAACATGGATTATAGGATGTGGTGGAATTGTGATTTCATAGGCAATGAATGATATTCCATAATATCTAGACAAATAATAATATTCTAAACATGATATTTCATTATTGGATTATCAAACTCAAATGAATCATATAAAGGAAAATAAATATTTAACCGAAAAAAACATCGAGACCATATTATTCCTTCTTAAGTCATTCTTTCTAGTTTTCATGTTAGTTAAAATTGTTATTTTTCATGTCAAAGTAATTTTAATAAAAACCCATTAATATTGTAGTTATTTTTTTTAAAATAATTAATAATATATATGTGTGTGTGTGTGTGTGTGTTAAAATCGATTAATTGAGTTAACCAAACTGAATGGCTTGTCATGTGAGTGGACCGGGGTCCGCCACTGTGAAAATCTTTAAAAAATATAATTTTATTTAAACACACCCCCTGATGGTATTTATACAAAACTTCTATCTCTGTTGAGGATCCAATCATTAATTCACATTACAATTTTTGATTTACCATATTAGATAGTTTTTAATTTCATAAAAAGTGAAAAAAAATTATATCCATGATGAATTAAAATGATTAATATTATGTATTGACTGTTTATTTATCATTGGTTCCAAAAATACAAGATGAATCCCCTTGGTCTACAGACGATGGGGTTTTATTATAGACTAGATATATTAAGGAGTTCAAAATCCAATCATTCAAATATGGGTAATTTAATGACCTCCAAATGGATGTAATGGAGACCCTCGAGAAATAATTGGTTCAATGATTTTATAGAGAGCTCACTAATTTCATGGAATAATTCCATTTATTCTATCAAGAATGGTCCAAGACATAATATGAGTGATATCGTTTCCTCCCAACACATTTTTAGACGTTAGGCCAAAATATTTCAATAAGAATGTTAAAAAAAGAAAAACATCAGAATGATATTCAAGATCATGATGAAAAAGTTAAAATTATAAAATGAAAAGTAAATCGTATATCTGCAAACTTACATGGATCATCAGAAGAAAATTATCATAAAACTAAACTAGAAGATGTATAACTTTTCTTTATTGAGGAGGTAATATTGGATGACTTTCCTGTTGAGCAACATTGGGGAGATCAATAAGAACTATGCGACTTTTTCAATGTATGTGGGGAACTTAATGATCTTCCCAAATCATGAAATGAAAAATATATACCACCTATGTTAGAAGACACCACTCAAATGGTGGAATTTTGAGTAATGATGAAGTTACCCAACTACCTACCTCCATACAATAAGAAAATACATCTGGAGGAACTTGACATTGAGGAATTTATACAATCTAAAACAAAACCATAGTGTAGATATTTTTTTCATACTCTATCCCTTATGACATTATGGACACTAAATTATGCATCACTCCATATAGTTGTTAAATTTCAGATTTAGAAAATATTTTCTATGAATTAGATTATGTTGAAGAACGTGGAATTTCACATTTTGATATACACATGGAATTCCATGATATTATTGAACATTAATTTATTGTCTTCCATGAAGATATGTTTTTGGAGGAGCCTGATTAATTCCTGAATGAGTTTACTCATATTGACCGTGGGAATTTTTATTTTCATTATTATTTTTTAAATTCTGTCAAATTTTAAAGAAATTCTAAAATTACATTACAAATTAAAAGTCATGAATCATATGTAATGTAAGCACTAGAATATAATGCGGTTTAACTAGAAAACCCGAAAGAAGAGGATAGTTCGTACAATTTCGTACGCAATCCTTGCATGTTATACCTCATTTTTAGGGGGAAAGATCACATGTACTTCATCAATGGATCATTCTCACCCATAATAATGAATAAATATATGGTAAAACCCATAGGTTGTGGTTAACATTAATGATGTCTCATCCATCATCTGATTTGGGATAATAGCTGACACTGACCTCTTGAGGAAGTACAAATTAGGGTCCTACATTGGTGATCATAATGAAATTTATCTTTACAATAATTATATGAATTTATATTTCTATTTTATTCTTACGACATAGTTTATCATGCATCTCAGATCCATCTTATTCTTATTCAACATTAATGACCTAATCCTTGTATTTAATTGCCTGAATTATCTTTTGTTCGGTCATAAATTGAAAAAGATAGCATTATCCAGTGATCGATAATGGATAAAATTCATGGGAATTGGAGTTCAATTTTTTATTATTATCAATTAATATCATTACATTTTTTTCCAAAACATGTTTGGATCTTCAATGATAAATTCACAGGTCGAAACACGAATTCATGTTTTACGTGACTAATCTATGAGACATGAGTTTTGTAGGAATCCTATGATGTCATATTTTATATTTCAATTATAATGTAATTTAATATCTAAAATGTCAAATTGTATTATTAATTTAATCCATGGATATCAAAAAGAGTAATCATTATTTGAAGAAATTAATTGATTATGGTGAATGAAATTTACCCACCAGTTTTTTATTCATTGATTTTCTGAAATTCATGTGAATTGATTTATTTATCTTTATCATTTGTTGAGTTACTATCCCAAATCATAGGCCTCATTACGAATGCTATTTATAGACTATTCATATCCCATTATAGTCTTTTCAAAATTAATTGACTTATCTTGGAACATGCCACCTTCTAGAACAATATTTATAACTTATCAAAGCTATGATTGTGAAAAACAATTAAAATGATTGAGGCATACTTTGAAGAGACACATATATTTAAAAGAACACTTATACAATAACTGTACTTTATCCCATAGAGTCAATAGATTATCTTTTTAGGGATGTTCCATGATTCAATCCATTTTCTTCCATTACTACCCCACTCTGAGTGATATCGTGATTTTTTATAGTTAAAATGTGGGAGTAATGAAAATCTTTGTAAATGGGATGATTTAAAGTGTAAAGAAGAAGTATGATTGTTCTTGTTGTTGTAAATGTAAATGGTTTTGGAATAATTCAATCTACTATTTTGGTGTTCCCCTCTTGAATGTAAAAAAAGAAAAATATAAAAATTCTATAAAAATGAGAAAATATCTTATAACTTTGGTAAACAAAACATCACAATTAATAGACCTATCATTTATATCATATGAGGTTAGGTGGTGGAGGTAAGGTTTATTAAAATCATGTACATTTTAATGGAGAACTAAATTTAAATTTTCTTTGAAAATGGAAAAACATTTGATAAAAAAATATTTAATAGTGTAAATAAATAATTCATCATGCTGAAACTGATCACAATAATTACTTTAGACTTTTTGGGATATTTAGAGTTGATATTAAATGAAGGGGATAATGTCAATATAATTTTATGTTGAATATAATCTATTATTCTTTAATATATAGAAAAAATCCTTGATATTTAATTTTTAACATCATATCCGACCAACCTGAATCCTCAGAGTCATTAGAACCTTAATTATTAGAACTCATGATTTTATGTGCTTTTTTTCTTTATAAAGTCTAATGAGTAGTTTCTTTACAAGCATATAGATAAGGATAAAATTATAATGATTTGAGTAAAAATATACTATAATTTTATCATGAGTGATGATGGATATTAATCAAAATTGGAGAAAATCATGATTTGGAATGTTTAATAATAAACATTTAACGATCTAAAAGAAATGATAGAAGTGCCATCATTTTTTAAAAGAGATAAAATAAATGGATTAGTTATTTCATTGAAAAATGGGAAATTTTATTTATATTTTATTTTTAATTTGAAAACATGATTTTACATTTATAATTTCATAATTTAATTACATAGAAATTGTAATATTCATAACATTGGTGCCCTCATTAATTACTTTATTGATATTATATGACTGAGGAAAATCCAAGTTGATGTATTGGTGTATTTAACGTAGATAATATTTTCTATAATTTTAATTTTAATTTCATTGTTTTTAATACAACAAAAAAGTGTTATTTTAAGTCAAATTATTCCATTTTGTAATTTTAGTTGAATTTTGAGCTGAATCAAAAAAATGGGATATTTTGAATTGCAATTATATTATATTATATCCACATTTATGGTATAATATATTCTATAATTCTATAAATCATGAATGTATTTACTTTTATGATTCAATAAAACCTATGCTTAACTTCATTCTTTTGGACCCTAAGAAAAATCCACCATTTCGAATCCCAACACTAGATAACAGTTTAGGACTTCAAAACTATTCACATATCAAGTGATTTTATTATAGTGGGAAAATATCATCTGGTTGAACTTACCAAATAAATTAAAATGTGTATTAGAGATTCCTAGGACACATCTTAACATCAATTATAAAGTATTCCATGTGTTAATTAGTTGTTTCAAGGCCATTAATGAATAAGGTAATAGGGATATCGAATATAGAGAGTTGGTCTTGGCAGATTAAATTCTCAGACTAGAACAGTCAAAGATATCATTAAACATTTCCAAATCTGATTACATGTGGATGGAATAGAGAAAAGATATTGTTAAACAACATTTATGATGAATTATACATGTGGATGCATCATTTAATGAATTTAAATCGTGGAACGTTTGAGGGATTATTCTTGCCAATAATAGAAGGAGATATCTTCCTTAAAAATCATTTTATTACATCAAATCAGCACCAAGGTGGAGATCTCCACCAAGGGAGGATAACTGCTGAATTATTTCATTACCCTCCTTTCTTATATAATTTATTTTGTAATTTAGTTTGGTTTATTTATATTTCAAATTATATGTTCCATTTAAATTTCTTTAAATTATACAATTCATTCAATTTTTCAACCAAAATCAATCCATATTCTTCTTAATTTAAATTTTTTATCTTAAATTATTCAAATAATAATAATATTGTTTTTATATTTATTATTATTTATTTAAATTATTATTATCACATTATTATTTTAAAATTATTTTCTCAATTTGTTTCTTCTCTCATTTTTATAATAAAATCCTCTATTTAATATAATAAAAATAAATAACAACAATAAATCATAAATAATAATATTTATAATAATATTATTATATTAAAATTCTATATATTCGTTATAAATGTAATTTTTTAGTTTATTTTATATTAATTTATTTAACCATCTATCTCTCCCTCACTTCCACATTATATTTATACATTAATATTTTTTTCCCTCATCCAAATTATTTTTAAATTATTCATTCTTTTAATATATTTCTCATTTTTTTCTTTTCTTCCCACTTCAACTATTTTTATCTCATTCTCTAAAAATTGAGTTGCAGAGATTGGGTCTTTTCTTGAGTGAGTTCAACATGTTCATTAATTTTCATTAATGTTTAATTTTATATTTGTTTATAGAATTGAGTAGCAAGCATAGGTGAGTATAATTTCCCTAATATGGTGACTTCTACTAATGAGAAGCAACTCAATATATCTAAATTATTTTATTTAAAGAATATTTCATATCTATAACAATTATTTATTCACATATTGATGTTGAGTAAATTAATGGATAAAACATCATCGATAGAGTTGGGTACTTGAAGATGGAACACCATAGACCAATGTGTGTCGTTGACCTTATTATTGGATTTATGTTTATTATGCATTCAATGATATTTTACCATTTAAAAATAAGGAATTATTTTCAAAACATGATATTTAATTGTTGGTTATCGAAATAAAATCAAATATATAAGGGGAAATAATGATTGAACCCAAAACTGAACCCCAAAACCAATTTATTTCTTCTAAACTCTTTCTTTATAGTTTTAATGTTAATTTGAATTCACATTATTGATTTCATTAGAAAATTAATAAAAAACACACAAATATTGTAATTTTTTTATTACAATTATAAAGAAAATAAGATAAAACTTTTATGATATAGATTAAGTGATTTAACTAATATGAAAAGATCCTCAATTGAGATGACCCTGGTCAGCACTATACATATCACACTAAGGAAAATATAATTTCTTATTACCATTCCCCTGACAAGAATGCATTAAAACCCCATGGAGTATCGTACGTGAAAATGATGATCTATAAAAACACAGCCCAAAATATTCCCTAAATTGAAACCACACCATAACAATGGGTTCCTAAAATAAGGATATGAGAAAACCGCTATGAAGGGATAAGAACATACCATGTATTTCCAATGGGATCTACTAGAATCAATATATTAAATATTTAGGAGTAGTGATAGATGATAATTCAAAATTTTAATGATCATTTAAAAAATAGGTGGGAGGAGGGTTGATACAAATGAAGAGAAAAAGCCGAAAAAAGTATATAAGAGATGGAAACCCTTCAGTTTCATGTTTTTTATTATTTATACACATTATGTGAATTTAATGATAATTGAAAAAATCTATATTTTTTCAAAAAAAATGCATCTCCTCAGCCTATATATAGTACACATCTGGAATTTGACTTACACAGTGTGTAATCCATATCATGGATTCCACCATTGTCGATTTACATCATGTGAACCAATAAGCTACACATGTTATGAACCACCTTTAAATGTCTCATATTCCACTTAAACAAGGTGATATTCATACAATGGAATTGTTATAGCTCTATCCTTTACCATAAGCTCTCAAAACCTCCCTCAAACACATAATATCACCAAACTGGTAATGTAATGGGAGGGGAAGTGATGATTGTAACTTCCATAGATTGTAGGATAACTATTTCTTCAAATTAGCTTGATTTATAAACAATAAGCATTTTAACTTATTAAAAAACAATTTTATCATGTGTTGCACACAACATTTAGTTTCATCGATAAATATTTTTATATGGAAGGTTGAGTGTTACAAGATGTCAATATACTTCAAATATTATGTTTTAACATGAGAGTTACCAACTAGACATTAGAACATATAGAATGAATATGATTAATAGATTTATAAAATCATTTCTTATAGGTTTATATAAATTAATTTTTTTGGAGACCAAATAATTATAAATTAAATAAAAAATTGTGAAAATAAAACGAAACCACTTTCATAAAAACAATTTTAATTTGACCAAGAGTGATATATAAAAATATATGAATCATATTAATTAATTTTTATTATATTAATGAATTTTAAATATTTTATATTCAATAAATTTATTTAACATTCATTATATATATTTTATAGTCATAATTTGAAAATAAATTAAATTTATGCATAAAAATATATACTCTTCTAAAAGAATTTTTGCGTCCTTTTAATTGTATACTTATTTTAATATTTTTTATAATTTTATAAAATCAATTTTAATAATTTTATAATTTTAATTTTAAAAATTATAATAATTTTTTATAAATAAAAATTTCAATATTAACTTGAGATTCAATTTTGGATATTTTCTCAGAATTTTAATTTTTTGATGAATAATTAAAAATACTAAGCTTTTATTGAGAAATAAATTCTATTCAAAATAATTATTAAAGAAAAATTGAATTAATAATTAGATTTAATGTAAAATTCGTTTTATTATAAATCTATTAATATAATTTATACAACTATAATTACTTTTATATAGAAATTAGATATAGAAACATAATAATCATTGGAACAATTTCCAATTATAAACCCACTTTTTCCACTCTTATATATGATTAATTTCAAAATAATTTCTTCAACTTATAAGAAATAAATTTGTAAAAAAAGGATTTTATATATTTGAATAGAATATTTTATATTTTATAATATGTTAATCTTCACTTTTGACCATAACAATAAGTCAAAATTGTTAAAATTAATTAACATGATTAAGGATAAAATGAGGTTTTTTGCAAGACCAGTGTTTGTGATCATATTATATTTACACAGACATATTAATTTTATTTTACTAAATGAAATTAATATTTAGAAATAGTGGTTATAACTTATCTAATAAATTAAATTTTAATTATAATTTTAATTGTTAAAATTACTAGATAAATAAAAAGATAAAATTTACATTTATAAGAACAATACAGTTAAAATTGATTAAAAGTGTAGATGACCGAATGAGATGAAAAGTGTATATATTTTATGTGGGGGAGGTATTTATCATCTAATTAATCCATCCCCTCCATTATTGTTCAAAATTATAGGAACACGAGGTAAGGGGGAACTCCCAATAATGTATATTATTTGTTATTTACATATATTCCACTCTTCCTCTGTTATAAAAGTTAATTACATATCTCTAGTTAATCACACATCCCAAGCCATTTGGCTTTACCAAACCTTTCCAAAATCACTTCCTATATTCCCACTTCTCATCATTGAATCCAAAACTTTAGGAAAATATCCACCAAGTCATTTTGTGAAAACCAAAAGCAGTTAACCGAAGAATATATAACATTCATAAACATGAATTTTTGAATTATATTAATCTCCACCCCTATTAAATTAATATTATACCATGATTATATAGTATCCTAAAATTTAAAAATATATTGATATGTTTTTATGTTATGTTTAAGACATAAAAATCCCAAAATTATATAAAATGGGTTATAAAATCGTCATTTGTGTGTACGGTGGACTACCCACTCTCAAAATTATTTCATATTCTTTTTCTTTTAGCCTCTCATGGTTGAGGGAAATAATGGATATAAAATTTATATATGACATTTATGAAATTTATATGTACTCATTATAATATCAACATTTATATGTGAGATGTTCAAATAAAAGAGGGTGTGAATTTTAGTATTTAAAACATTTATTTTAACCTTAAGAAAATTAATGTTTAAGAGATTTATATAAGGTTAATTCACAAAACCTCATTGGATCTTAAACAAAGGGAAAAATTGTAAGGGCCCATGTCAAAATATAATGAACTTAAAATTAAACAAGTTTATCTTAAGGAAATATAACTCCTTCATGTGTATACATTATTATTTGTGACAGTATATAAGTATAAGAGACTATAAGAATGGTATACATTCATTCTTTAACAAAATGAAGCAGAAATGAAAATTGTAACCAAAATTATAAGACAAGTAGGAATTCTTTTTCCCCAAAGAGAAGGGTATCTAACAACCATAGATAAAGGTACCTTTATTTATACAATAATGAAATTTTGTCTTACCCACACCAGGGTAATCGATTGAGAAGAATATCAAAGTCTATTTTTATTTCCCCGCAAGTCTTCAAACATTAAGGTAGTTGTATCATCTGTCTTCCTATCCCTAGAATTCCATAAACTCTAAGGTAGTCAGAACCTATGTGTTACTATCCCTAGAAGTTCACAATTTTACACAATAATAATCGGCGCATTACTAGACTAGACAAGATGTTCACAGATCGCACAAATCATGAGATTCTCTCTCTATAAATCTCTTTAGAACATCACATCATGTGATCTCTAGATCTGTCTATTCATTTTCTTGAAATCATCAAATGGAATGGTTATATTTATGAGCATAATCGCAATAATCATCTCCTCCTCAAACAATCATATTATTCATTTAATTTCGGACATACCTGGACACGTGTCACTCCACCAACGGTTAGTTAAAAATAGATTTTACGACATTGTTCCTTCTAAGAAAACATGGAAAGCATTATCATGTGTAAGAAAAATAAATTATTTTTACAAAACATTATATGCATAAGATCCAATGTTTGGATCCAATGTCTGGTGTGTGAATTCTGAGGAATTTCGAATCGGATATATAGAAATTTGGATGTCTGAAAAAAGGATAATTCAGAGTCTGATTTCTAGATAATTTGGAATATTAATTTTATAGAATTCAACGTCTAAATTACTGGGAATTTAGTTTTATGATTTGCGAAAAATACAAAATCTGAACTTTAGAGAATTTGGAGTATGGATTTTAGATAATACGGTGTCTGAATTTTAGAGAATTATGATTATAACTCTCAATGAATTTGGAATATTAATTTCAGTGAATTATGAATCCGAATATCACGGAATTCAGAGGCTGAATTTCAAATAATTCAGAGTCTGAATTTCAATGAATTCAGTGTATGAATGTTAGAGAATTCGAAGTCTGAATATCAGATAATTCAAATTATAAATAAAGTAATACTCAATATCTAATAAACTATAAGTTTGGTTGGTTTTAGATTAGGATAATAATTTTCTTATTGAAATTCGGTATCATGATAAAAATGGTTAAACTTAGAAAATGATAATTCAGAATGACATATAAAAGTGTATTTTATTATAAAAAAATAGATTTTCTTAATGAATGGAAATTTTCCATATGAAAATTATTCATATAGAAAGATAATTTTACTTACGAAAATGTGTTTCTGATTTTCAAAATATAATGGAATGGAAAATCTATATGGATACTTATTGACTCACCAATCACCCAATTTTTAGAAATCCCAAACAGAATTTCAAAAAAGAATATACGGAAAAAGTTTTTCACTTTTTGAACATTAAAATAAATATAAATCACCCATTACATATGAAGCATGATGAATATGAATAACTCCCACTTAGGTTTTGAAATTCCTATACATTGTATTCTTTTCATTCAAAGAGAAATTACTTCTTCTTGCATTGGAATATCTTCTTTAATTAATCTCCCACATACTTAATCTACCACATTATTAGAAATTTTTTTAACATAAAATAATTTGAAACATTATTTTCTCTCCCTTTGTAATATTTAAAACGTAATGGAAAGAATGAAAAAATGTGTTCTTGAAAGTCTTGTAAAATACAAGAAAAAACAATGGAAGGATAGAATAATTTTTGTATGTTAGGATAAATTTTTTACAATGAAAAAAATATAAAAATATCATTGTTTAAGAAATTAGTCATCCTTCCTCTCCATCGATATAATCTTTCTCAAGGTTTCCTTTTTATTCATCCACACTTTGTGACCATCCTCATATTTCTTGACTAGCTAGTCATGATCCAATTTTTTCTTTTCAATATCATTTATTCCTTATTATTGAGAACTAATTATTTCATATATATATGTTACCACCACTTCTTGATATTTTAAATTTTCTTCCAACTCTTCTCTGAAGACTCTTTCACTTATCAAATTTAGATAAACGAATTACAGATTTCCAATCAGGCCTCTATCTTCTTGGATTCAGGAAACATGCCCTTGATTCTAATTTTATGAAAGACTTATTGAATGATTCTTGATCATGTCACATGACTTATCGAAAGTATTATTTACTAAAACATGAAAATCATACCTGATTTGTAGATCATCAATAAATAACATAAACCATTTGGTAATTTCCATGCAAGATCTCCTATGGTAATCATACCCAATGTGAAAATTTCTTGAATTCATCTTTATGTTTTAGAAAATTTTCCCTTAGAATGTTTGTCAAATATAAATTCTGATTGATAGTTTGCAGAAGCAACCAACCACTATATTCAATTCTTGGAAATAAGGGTATTTTATCCACTAGCTTCATTAAGGACTAGACAAAAAAATAATGTCCCATGTAAGAAGAATATTCTAATATTGATTCCTTTACAATCTTGAGATGTTTATCATGAGCTTTTTTTCTTAGTTATTCCCACAACATCTTTCATAGAGTTTGAAACCACATTTTTCCTTAGTGAATCAATAAGAACTTTCATACCATTGTCATCTTTATAAATTGACTTATCTAATTTATAAGTATTATGCTCACTATTAGATACATGATTAATTTGATCATCATCATGAACAATATTTTTCGAACTTCTTTCTCATCATTAGGATGAATAAAATAATAATTTATACTATCATCATCTGAATGTCTATCAACATCATCACGAGAATCACCATCTTCCCATCAAGAAATTATCTTGGTTGACTAAACATGGTATGTTATGATAGAAAACTTATTAGAATGATTTTCCCTATCATTGTATTCTTCGTTCATTTTGATCATATCTTCAATGTACTCTTCATCTTTATCAGCTTCTTCTTGTTCCTCTTCTTGTTAAAATGCTTCTTCCTCCAGAATTGGTTTTGGAATTGAAAATTTGTTTTCTGGAGTTTCTATTTCAATTGATTCTTGTACGAAGGATTCTGGTACCTGGATTTGTTTGAATTCTTTCTCATTTATTTCGTCCAAGTCCTGGGCCTTCTTGTCTTCTGACAACTTCTTCCTTAACATTTTCTCTTTTTCTTCCTTATCATGCTCTTCATCAACTATGATCTTGAGTGCCTTATCCTACTAAATGACTAAACAAAACACTACATCTCATTCCCTTTTTTATTCTTATTATCTATCCATTTAGTTTCCACTTCATCAGTACATGACATTTTCTGTATAAATTAGGTGGAGTATATAATGATTACGGTACTGTAGCTTTCTCTTATGATTTCAATTATTTTATTTTCATTTCTGTAATATTAGTAGTTTAACATACTTCTACTTTTATTTATATATATTGATCCTCAATATCATGAATATCATATAATTATCCAGAATTAATTCTGAAACTGATCTTCATTCTTCTTAGAGTATCACCACTCAACAACATAATCCTGAAGGCATTGAGTTTTGAGATACTTGGAATATAGAAATATTATAAACAATGAAAAATAATCTAGGAAAAGATTTACAAGTTCACAATGATCTAAGTCTTGAGGGTGACATTCTTGGTATTGCAGATCATCTGAAGAATACCCTCCATATTTGTCTTTATTAGGTTCACCAAGTTATACTTCATTAAAAAAACAAATTTGTTAAGGAAATATATGTCTCCCTTTCATGAAATGAGACATCCATTCATCCATAGGTCTAAAAATATGAAATTTATTGAATGGTAATTGATCTTCTATGACTAAACTCTTTTATGTCCATGGAATTCAATTTCCCTAACATTCTTAAAACTGCCTTCCTTCTCTAGAAACATTTGATAATAAAATATATCCTATCCCTCATACGGTATATCCAAAATACTAGAATCCATGTTGAATGATAAAGAATAACACTTACCATTTCCCTTTAATGAAAACATATCTCTTCCTCTTTGATCATAAGAACTAATTGTATCATTGAATTATATATGGATATTAGGATAAACATGATCATGATTCTTTGTATTGGAAACAAAATGCATTAATGTCCATTATAATTAATGTTTTTTTTAAAGAATGAAATCATATATAAGAATGAAATTTGGGTCACCAACCATTCCTTCTAAATTAACATGTCATTGGGTTCCTTGTTTCTGGCCATCAGATTCTGTGAGTAAATTTCATGATACATCAGGAACATTTGGAAACATAGAAAACTGAATGGCTGATTTAAAGACCGGAAAATCATCGATGCACAAAAAATGGAATAACAGATGTGGGGCATGAATAGGGGGTACATTATATAGGATTTGTAGTGATGTATCATATTCCCAAAACAATACAATGGTTGAGATGAGGTTGATCTGATCTGATATATGATAACACAAATAAATATGTATTTATAGGTTATGATATTTTGAGGATTTAAGAAGAAAATCAAATATATGGAAAATGAATCCGATATTGTTTTTCTTAAAACAATACTGAAATAACAATATATATATTTCAATTTTGATGATTTATTTAAGTAAACATACCTTCCATATTTCCCATTGACTGTTGTCAATATATATATGGTTCTTCATAAAGAACATAGGTTCCTAAAATATTTGTTAGGGAATGAAAAAAAATTTAGGATCTTAAAAGAGAATTTTTTTGAAGAATGAAAATTTTCAATTCAAAACAAAATTCAATGAAAATAAAATAGACTAAACATATGTACTCCCCATTTTAATGGGAGTATCTTAATATTAGGAGATAGTTTTAAAAAAATGTTAATATAGATGACTACCTTACATTTATCATTTCTATCTTTTGATTTATGCATTCAAATATATCTCATGATAATGATTTAATAACTATGTTAGCATTTTGTTCTTGCATTTAAATAAATTGAAGAATGATATATCCTTTATGTGTGTGATCCCTTAGAAAGTGATTCCTGGTGACTACATGATTTTCATGGGAATTATGTGCAGTGTTTGTTAATAGGGAAATTGAACTAGTATTATCACACTGTATCTGTGTTTTGGTGAAACATATTCCATATACTGTGAGTGTGTTGCATTCAAAAAACATGATAACAACAACTTCTGGTTCCTACATATTAAGCATCAGTAATGTTCAGCATTAGTTGAGGAATGTTCAACAAAGTATTTCTTCTTTCATGGACAACAAACTAATGAATCTATTTTGAAATAAAAAGTTCCATATGTACTTTTCCCATCCATTATACATCCACCAAAATTCGCTTGCAAAAAAACTTTTTAATACAATATAGTTTCCAGATGAATTAAAAAACTTCATAAAGCCATTGTTCCCATTAGATAGAAAAAAATTCAATTAAATTCATTTAAATGAGATTCCATTGGATTATATTGATATCTATCACATAAGTATACTGAAAACATTATGTATTGATGACTAGATATTATGTTTAATAATCTTCCTATCATACCTTTAAAATTTATTTGATATACTGGATTCCCAACGTCATCGAAATCATGAATAATTGAGGTAACGATTATAGTTCTTATACAATTAGTTCATTCATATCCATTCATCTTATGAATATTTTTAATATACTTCTATTGGGATATATATTTTCTTTCTGTTTTATAAGAATTTTGAAAACAATAAAAAAATGATATCACACCCATCAAACTCATTTCAAACTCAATTTTCATTATATTGACAAATGAATTAGACAAATGTTGCCGAGTTTATTAGAATATAATGTCATCAACATATAATTGAACAATAAGAAATATTTCTTATTTTTATTCATAAAAAAGGTTGGATCTGTAGTTCAAATAACATAATTGGTTTTTTAACAAATATCTTATCAGTATATCATACCATGCTCTAAGTGCTAGTTTATGTCCCTATAATGATTTGGAATGTTTAAAAACATTTTTATGATGTTTTATGTCTTCAAAACCAGGAGTTCCATTAATGTAAAAATCTTCATAAACATATCTATTAAGGATTTAATACATCATGTCTATTTGAAAAAGTGTTTAATTATATAATTCTAAAAAGGCTATTATAATTACAATAGATTCAAGCCTAGATACGGGATCGTAGGTTTCTCGTAGTCTATCCATTATTTCTACTTATAGCATTTATTATCTAGTATTTAATTATTTATTAAAATTATTCCAAGTTGATCACATTTAATTATGTGGACCCATTTTACACCAATTACAAAATTTTCCTTAGGTATTTCAAAGAAGGATCATATATCTCTACTTTCAAATTCATTTATTACATCATGCATAGAATTAATCCAATCATCAACACCTAAATCATTATCAGTACTTTTAGATTCTAATTGGTAAAGGAATACTAGATTTTCGAATTCATTTCATAAAAACCTTCTAGTCTTTAGAGGTTGATATACATCACCAATGATACAATAACTGGGATGATTCTTATGGAATAAATAATTTTTGTTTTATAAAACATTTTCATCAACATAAGGTAAAAAATATTATTGTTTAACTATTTCAGAAACATTTTCTTGAGAATTTTCTTTATTAGAAGAATATTTCACCAAAACTTGATAACCATTTTTTTTAAAACACAACAGACAATGTATGTTGGGGATGTTGGAAACAAAAGGATCAGTTTAGTCAAATTTAACATCTACTATTTTCAATAGTATATTATTTTGGTTAAAATCACTAAAATATATAGAAGTAGTGGAGTATCCTATGAAAATTACTTCATTGGATTTGGGCGAAAATTTATGTTGGTTATCTTTAGCATTCAGGGTGAATACTTTGCATCCAAAAACATTGAAGTAAGAAAAATTATGTTTTCTATTAGTAGATAATTCATAAGGTGTTTTATTATGAAATATTGTGATTAAAACATGATTTATTATATAAAAATTAATACATACAAATTAAACCAAAAAATGTTTAGAAATAGATATTTGCCTCAATGGGGTTCTTATTATCTCTTGAGGAATTAGATTTTCTATTTTACTAACACCACTCTGTTGAGTATTTCATGGATTTGAGATGTTATGAGTAATGACTTTCATAAAACAAAAAGTTTCAAAATATTTTTTTAATTGACCCCCATGATCACTATTAATGGTTGTCAATGGAATTTTTTTCTCATTTTCATATTTGGATGAACGATATTTAAAATAATAACAGGTTTTAGATTTCATTACTAGAAAATAGGCCAATGAAAATCTTCTGTAATCCTCAACTAAAACAATACACAGTATTTTCCACAAATACTTCATGTTTTTGTTGGACTAAAAAGATCCATATTCCCTAGCTATAATGCATCAGAAGTTGAGACTTCATTTATTGATTTGAAGCATGAATTATGTTTCTTTCTATATTGAAAAGGATATCATTATTTTGAAAAACCAAATCTATGATATGGTAGATCCTTAATGATTATTTTATTTGAGTTTTTCATATGTTTTTTAGGATACAGTATCCTAGTCTTCTATAACAAAATGATGATTGATATTCCATTTCACTAAGGCAATGTAGATCTTGTCTCTTAAGGTCTTCTATGTTAAGTTTGTAAACATTATCATGCCTATGGGTAGAGAGAATACATTCTTCCATATAATTGTGTGTTAGTCATTTATGGTAACTAAAAATTACAAGGTAACCTTCATCACATAACTTAATTATTATTATAAGTATGAGATTTAGACCATTAACAAATAAAACATTTGAAAACAATTATTTTCCATGAAGAACAATATTACCTATACCAATAATTTCACCCTCAGAATTAACACTAAATTTTAATTATCAAACATTTATTTTGATAATATTTTAAAATATGTTTTTGTTACAAATCATGTGTTGGGAACATCACCTATTAACTTTCCATGTATTTTTGTTGGAACTTACTTTATTTTCATAAAAACAATATAGTTTTAATTTTATAATCCAAATTTTCATGCATCTAGAAATGTGATAAATTAAAATATTAGGTATCAACATTTTCATAGAAAATTTAGAATTATAAAAACCTAAGGACTGGTTTTTATTAAAAGAACCATTTTTCACCCAATATCCACCACATTGACATATAGTGAAAAAAGAGAACATTCTAGAAAAAATAGTTATAACTAAAAACTTGTTTTGAATATGTACAATCAAATCCAGAACAATTCCTTATAGGATGACATTTTAAATACATTTTAACAAATTATTTCCTTCCAAATCTAAAATTCAACAATAGTTTCATTAAGGAAAATATTTCTGATTTTAGTCTGAAGACATAATTTATATAATCATATTCATTAGTCTGAGTTTTTGAGTTATTCTCTAAATAATTTTGCTTAGAAATATTTTTTCCAGATCCATAGAATCATTATCCTTCTCAGTATTAATATCCATAATGTTTTTTTATTCAATTTCATAATCATGGGTTCTTTGATCAAGATAATTAGAATTATCTATTACATATTCCATTAAAAAATAAATTCTATAATTTTCTATCACTAACTTCTTTTTTAGCTTACAATTCTCATTCTAAAGTAATTTAGAAAATATAGAGACTTATTGAAATTAAGGTAAAATTTTATCTTCTAATGATGAAGATTCTTTGTCAAAAGATATATAATATTATTCTTTAGGAATATTATATTTTAATAAACATTGTTCAAGGATTTAAAATTCTGATCCTTTCCCATAAGACAATGATTTATAATATGTAATTTCCCTATAAGACAAATATTCTTTTGTCTAGAAGATTCATATTCTGAGGATTCAGATAATGAAACACCACCACTGGCACTCCATGTGTCATTAGCCTTCAAGATATTCTATTCCTTATATTTGTAGTTCTACATTGTGTTCTTTTTAATTGATTATAGTTTTTGTCTTTTCCCTTTATGCACAGGAAAATTAGGTCTGATATAACAATCCATTTTTCTTTCACAATTAGTTACTTAAAAATATTTCACATCCTTTCTGTCATTCTTCTTATATGTGTAAAAAAATTAGTATTTCCAAAAATCATATTTTTCCATTGAGAAAGATTGGATAATTCATTTTCAAACTAGTCTATGTCACTTTATTAAGAAATTACAATAGATTTTATTGCTTTATATATAGTTACCATTTCTAGAGTCTTGGATTTTGATGTAGTTGTGAAAGAAACACTTCCATTACCATTCCACATTTTATTAAAGTAATCTTCTTTCTTAATGATGTATTCATTATGAATAAGTGTTCCAAATAACTCTTCAATAGTAATTTTAGACACTTTCATATTATCATCAATATTATTCCTTATAGATTCCCAATATTTGGGAATAATATCAATTTTTTTCACAAGAACATTATCATCAATTCCCTTTTCTCCCATAGATTTAAACAGTTGATGATAATCAGAAATCATTGTTCCACATTACAAAATATTTCTCCATAAGGAAATATAAATCCTTGATATTCAGATCATAACATATCTCTTCTAGTTTCTACCACTTTTTTATTGCCAAAGTGTGACACTTCATGTTTTTTACAAATACTATTGGATGCTTCAAAAAATGATTTTTGATAATAGATATTCATTTCAATTTAATGTAAAAGAGTATTATGTAACTTGTAGTTTAGTTGATATTCTTTTTTTCCTAATTAGTGAATGTACTTATTTGATTGTCTGTAATCATTTATTGACCAGTGAGAATGACAATAATATCCCCTCTTGTGTTAATTACAAAATAGTTCATCCAATGTCTTAATTATTCATAACATTACCATAATAATTTGGTGGTATTGATGGATTCATGTTTTCTATATAACCAATTTACATTCCTCGCATTAAAAAAAAATTTAATTCCCACAAAAACACTTATTATTAATATATTCACAAAAGGAAATCATTAAGAAAAACTTGAAGAAGTAATGTTAAGAATGAAAACATTGAGCAAGAAAAATTATTTGGATGTATATTTATTTTTGATACCTTCTCTGATACAAATTGTAGGAATGAATTATATACATGATATGATAAATTTTAAGAGGGGTGAATTTTATGTTGAAAAAAATTGAATTTAAACCTTCAAAAAATATATATTTAACGGTGTTAAACATGGTGAATTCAAAGATCCTAATTGGTTCATCAACAGAGTGAAAAATGAGAAGGGCCTAGGTACAATTATAAAGAACCTAAACATAAACATGTTTATCTTAAGAAAGACACAAGAATTATTATCATAGGGAATCCTTAAATAATATTGAATAATATTTATTAGAGTATTAAATTATAAGTATGAATACGAATGTTATACTTTCATTCATTGACAAAATGCAATGGAAATAAAACTTGTATCAATAATAAGTAAATATGTAGGAAATATTTTTACATAAATAGATGGGTATCCAACAATATTGGATAAAGTTCCCCTGATTTTTACTTTCAAAAAAGTGTATCTTATGCACACCAGGGTAATCCCTCGATATGAATATGAGAGTCAATCTTTTTATCCATGTAATTTCTTGAACATTAAGGTAGTCAGAACCTCTGTATTTCTATCCTCGGTTTTACTCAAACATTATGGTAGTCAGTACCCCTATCTTATAATTGATGAAATTCATCAATTTTACAAATAAACAATTAGGGTCACAGTAGGCTGAATACTTTTTTCATGGCTAAACCATATGTTCTTAGATCACACAAAGAATGAGAGTATCTCTGATGAAATCTTTTCACATTATCACAACATGTAATCTATATAAGATTGAATGAATTGTATTGATCTCTTCAAACAGTTTGGAAATTTATAAGATAAAATTACAACAGTCATATCATCCTAGAATGCTCATATTTTTCCTTGAATTATAGAGGGACATTTTCACGTTTCACTCAACCAACAATTACCTAAATTCAGATTGTACAACATCATTTCAAGTATAAAAACATGGAAAATAGTATCTTGTGAAATAAAAAAAATTCTTATGAAACATTAACATGATTAAGATATATAAAATGGAATGTAACATTATGTAAATGAGATATCTGTAAGAAATTAATTTAATTGGATTCCTATGGAATCGATATTCAGAGGTTAAAAATATAAACTATCAGATTTTGGAATATTTGATATTCGTAGTCTGAATTCCGAGGAATATAGAATCTAATTTATGAAGATTTCAGAGTCTAAAAAATCGAGT
The DNA here is from genome assembly GCA_963277665.1 of Viscum album. NCBI lineage: Eukaryota > Viridiplantae > Streptophyta > Magnoliopsida > Santalales > Viscaceae > Viscum > Viscum album. The sequence goes on from OY728130.1 coordinate 1,033,549,839, forward strand.
GTTAAGAGTTTAATTTCTATATAATTCAGAAACATAATTTTAGAGATGATAGAGTTTTAATTTCAAAAAAATTGGAGTCTGGATTTTAGAGAATTTTGATTAAGAATTTTATATAATTCAGAGTCTGAATATCAATTAATATAGAGTCTGAATTTCAAATAATTTGGTGTCTTATTCTCATGGAATTTAGAATATGAATATCATAGAACTAAATGTTTGAATTTCATATAATTCATAGTTTGAATTTCAAATATATAGGATTTTTAGTTTTAGATAATTTAGTGGCTGGATTTCATAGAATTCTTATTCAAAAAACTGTAAGACAGCATATCTAAGAAACTGTATGATTTTTACATTTTTGTTAAGGGCTAAATATTCTTATAGAAATTAGGTATTATAAAAAATATTTTTACAATTGGATAATGATCATTAATAATATCATAAATAATCTTATTTATGAATTAATCAATTATATTTCCTTAGTGAAAGAAAATATTGAGCATGAAAATAATTCATAGTGAAACATATTTTTTCATAAGAAAATGAATTTGTGATTTTCAAAACATAATGTAATAGAAAAATAATCAGAATTCTTTTTAACTAAACAGTAATTATATCATATAAACAATTTTTACATTTCATACCATAGGGGATATAATAATGATGTTCCTTTGTATGGTATACTACTGCCTCACGAAGTGATGCGAAGCATTTTTCAATAACGTGTTACATGGAAGGTAATATGGGTAACTATAATGAAAATATAAATATATTATATATAAATTATTAAATTATAATAATCATGAAATAATTAAATTTCATTAAATATAATATAACATTTTTTTTCTTATCTTATTACTCACTAAAAAAATGATAATTTCATTCGTGGACGTGTGGACTAAAGCCTCCTTGAAAAGATTTGATTCTAATTTTTTCATATCCGATCAGAAGAATGATATATATAAGTAGAAATAATTATATAATGTGGTATTTTATATATATTTATCATTCTATAAATATATATTTTTTATTTCGTATTTCTATAATGATCATTGAAAAATGGGAACATCACTCTTGTGTACAAATGGCCTACTATCTCCATGATTATAATGAGTATTCATTTTTCATAATAATAATTCTTGGTTGGTTTTAATAAAATTATTTATATTTTAATATTATTCTAATTTCATTATTATACTAGATATTTTTTTAATAATGACCCCTTTTACCATAGTCAATATACCAATTTTATTTTTGACATATAAACTAAATATGTTCAAAACACACAACATAAACATAATATATTAAATAATAGTGTTTAAATTTTAAATAATTGAAATTAAATTAATAATAAAAATTAATATATTTTTAAATAAACTAAATAATTAATATATTTCTATTATTCAGGATGATAAACAAACACATGACATGTTCGACTCAAGGTAATGAAAATCAACAGAATTTCCATTCATTATTGCATTATTAAATAATTCTGCTCATGTAATATGTTGTAAGGTTTATATAAATACCCTATGACATTTTATTTCACGTAATCATACATTATAATAAAATTTTATTTTATTTTAATTCAACCATCTATGGGGATTTTGATTCATGATTTGAAAAGTCATAATGAATGTTTCCATTAGAAAATACATTTTTAATGTTTTCACTCCAAAACTCATTATATTAATTGTTAATTTATTATAATTGATTTTATTAATGGTTTAATATGGATGTAAAATATTTATAATGTACATTTCAATCTTATTTATGTTATTTCAATGGTTTTAAAAATAAATTTTTGAGTGCTTTATACAGAATAATTCGACAAAAAAAAGGAATGTTATGTTCTTAACATATACTCGGATAATGAATTTTCTACCTTCATTACAGTCTGTTAATTTAAAAAATTCTATGGAATCTTTTTTGTTTACATAAAATGAAAATAATGTTTCCCTTAAAAGGATATTTTTGTATTGAAAATTGGGTTTCAAAGAAAATAGTGACTTTTTATATAAAATGTGTTTTTGAAGGAAAATAATATTTTTATCTAAATATGTTTTACATGTGGGTTTAATATAGTTATTCATAGGGTAATATGATATAATTGGTTTATTAATGAAATTTTAATAGATAATTATATGAAACTGGTGAGATCAATCAAATATATACAAAGGGTTGTGCCCCATTAAATCTCACAAGTGGGATCCATATGGCTTACATGAAGGGTTGAGCCCCATCATATCTCATGTGATATGGGTGATCCCAATATAGCTTATACAAAGGGTTGACCACCATTTTATCTCATCATTGATACCTATTTAGCTTATATTAATAGTGATACCCATTATAGATCTCTAATTCATTGGGTAATGATTATATAAGAAATTGGTCATATTTTTATTCCATTTAAAATTATTTTGATTTTGTTTATTGGCTATGATTCACAATGTATTAAAAATCCTAGTTTAATTGTTTACAATGGGTTTTAAAGACTTTATTTGACCAATATGTTTTTTATTTCATGTGAAAATGTTTTATTTCATATACACTATGAACATTGAAGATTAATGTACTCATTTTATGATTTTTTTTGTTTTCACAATATTTATTGTTTTTCTACATTTTGTGGCATGTACTGAGATTTTTTTTCTCATCCTAATGTTTTTAAATATTTTTATAACGATTAATGGTATGTGAAATAAATATGAAAACATTAATTTCATGTATATTTTCCATGAAAATAAATCATTCATTAATTTAAATGTTTTATATTTTTGTTAAAATGTATACTAATAGGAAGTTTCCACATTGTATTTTATGCTTTTTTGTTATGTAATAGTTATGTCTTAATACTCTAAAACAATAAAATTGAAATGATCCCTAAATATAATGAAATTAAATTCAAAACCATAACAAAATATTATGCAATGATTAAGAATGAAACCTTATTGTTGATATCATTATTTGGTTTATATAAATTTTTTAATTCGGATTTTATCATATTAGGTTATCTAAAAAGTTATGGACGCCATTATTGCTCTATATTGAGATTAATGTCTTATACACATCAATTTAGTATTAGGATAAGTTAAAAAATGATGTTGTTAATAAGGAAATTTTATTTGTATTAGGTATTTGTAATCCCTAGGATAAATATAATGCATATTATGGAGGGTTTATATTTCAGGACTAAAGAAAAAAAGTTGATGACCCATATGATGGGTGAAAACCCATCACATACAACAAGGAAGTGGGGCCTGAACACATGACTAAATGATTATAAGGGTGTAAAGCCTATAATATGACTACATTAGGACATGGTTATTATAAAATTCTTATAAGATATAATTATTTTAATTTCGGAAACAAATAGAATTTTATTTGAGGAATAATTATTGTTTTTTCATAGAATAATATATGATCAAATTGTTTTCATATGTGGGTCTCAAACATTGACATTAATTGTTTTATGTGTTTGAAGGAAATATTTTTTTGGGATGGTATGGTATGTAATTTTTGTATTACTTTTGAAGTTTAATGTATCATATGAAGGATAACCCATTTTGCGAATTACCTTACCATGTGCTGACAATTTTCATTGTTAATGTCTAATGATTAAAGGAATAATATTTTATCCCTTTTATGGTAATTTGTAATTTAAAAGATAATTTTAGATCATCTGGTATTAAAAATTCATTTTGAGTTCTCATATTTTGGATAAAAATTTGAGATTGTGGTGGAAATTGATTAAAGGATAAAATTCTACTCATCAAGTAAGATTCTTTCTGTATTCACTTTTTCTAGATGGTACGAAAATTCAATAATTATAGAAAAAGGATCATGGTCTAAATTTTTTTCCTATTAAAATATTTTATAATGATACCAATTAATGGTTCCAAACATATTTGTATTTAGGATTTTTATCATTTAATTCCCCCACACAATGTTCTTTATCACCTTATATAACTCTATAGGAATTATATTTTCCATACAAATCCCTTATTTATATTCCCTCATTGGTTATCCATATGTGGAATCCGTGTTATGCATAAATAATGTGATATTTATATGTCCCACTTACAATTATTAATGTATTTAACATTTAATTCATTTTTATGATATGGGTTTTAATTGATGATTTCAAATAAAACAATCCTTTCATAATAAAAATGAGTTTGGAGGGAAAATTATTTTTTAAGGGGGGTAGGGAGTTATATCTTGAGTTTTTATGAGCTATTCTCACTACAATTAATTTAAATTAATTTATTGGTTGATTTTAAGAAAATACTATTTTTATCTTTCTCTACACCAATTTTACCTTGTGTTACATTTAACATTGAGTTTCTTTGATAACTTGTGTTATATGTAATGTTTGGTCTTACATGCCAACAATATAATACTAATATTATTATTTAACATGATATTTATCAACTAGATGATGGATTAGAAATAATGAATACTATTAAGTAAATTACGAAAATATGGTTTACATATGTATATATGAGGAATATTTTCATGAAGAAATAGTTATAAATGAAAATATGTAGATTTTTAAAAGAAAAGTGAGTCTTTTTCTGAAAAAAAATATTTTAATTTGTGCAACTATGTTCTATACCATTAAATTAAACTAATATAAATTTATTGTTATATGAATTTAATTAATATATTATTTATAATATAAAACATTTATAAATTCATCCAATTTATTTTATATGTATAATATAAGAATAAATCCAATTTTATACAAAAAATATATACTTTTCTAAATGTACTTTTACAGTCTTTTAATGATGAACTTGTTTAAAAACTAAAATTTTGTTTTTTTAATATTAAAAAATTTATTTTGCAAAAATAAACAGAATAAATGAAATAGGAATGCTAATATTTTCTGAATATTATATTTTTCTATTTTTCTATGATGTTTTATTTTTCTACGAATTGTGAAAAAATGCTGAATTTAAATTGAAAATTTCCTTTTCATCTAAAAAATATATGATGACAATTTATATTTTGAATTAATTTAAAATTGAAACACGTTCAATTATTTATATATATAAACCTAATTAATCTGTTTGAAATAAATTTTATATTGATGTTTGATATAAAAACATTGTAAATTTTTGAACATTCTCACTTTAAAAACATGATTTCTCATCCCTTCTGTGAGGTTAGTTTCCAACTAATTTCATCAACATATTTGAATGAAATTTGGAAAAATAGATTCTCTATTTGTAATCATAATAATTTATATTTCATAGTATGTTCATGTTAAATTTTTTTAATAATTATTACTGAAAACAATTAAAATTAAATAACTTGATTGAGGTTCAAATGGCGTTTTTTGTGTCACATGAATCAGTGTAAAAATAATTTTTACCCACATATAGAATTTATATTTCATGTATTGGACATAATATATGAAATTACAAGGCCTATATTATCTAATTAATATTTTATATTTTAATTTTAATGTATAAATTACATAGTTAAATAAAATTAAACAAGTCTAATTTGTGAAAACAATAAAAATAAAATTAAGTTAACCTAATGTATAATGAATTACGTGATAAAAAATTTATTAATATTGATTGGTTGATGTATTTAAAGAAATTTACATCCCGACACTACATTATTGTTTATTTTTTTCACATGTGGTAATGGAGACCTCCCAATAGTTCTGAACTTTTTGTAATTACAATAATTTCCCTCATCCACCATTATAAATGGCAATTCATTATTTCCTCATTATAACACATCCCAAGTTCTAATAAAATAAAAATGCCAATTTATTTGTAATTTACATTAAAATATATTTAAAATTATTTGGGAGGAAAGATAAACATTAATTAAAGGAAACTAATTTCCAAAGTCAATAAATATAGTATCTCGACATCTATTATAAGAGTATATATTAGAGTGGTTGAAAAAAGGAGTGTGAATATTATTAATAAAAAAGAAACAAACAAGGGTACTAAGAAAATATATCACACCTCAGATGATCATTATGCCATCTAGCACTAGTGTATCCACTATATGCAGCTAAACATGTCCACCACCTATAGATATTTTCTAAGGACCACTCCCATGACCTCGATCTGGTTGAGGTATCTATACATGAGGAACATCTATAGGTCAGCCTCTCTTGGATCCCTCTCCCCTCAGTTGAGAAAAACTATGCTTCCCCTTTCGCTGAAACGGTCTCACAAAATAATGATTTATAGGAAGGAACTAAACCTATCCAACTCCACTAAATAGATCTCAACAGACTGCTTGGAACTAGATTTTATGATTACCATGAACACCACATAAAAAATTTTATTAGGACAAATTCACTAGGAAGGGAATTAAAATAACTTTACCTAGAATGAAGAAATGGAAGGTGCGGATGGAAAATCCACACTATTTGAAACTATTATGATCTTGGTACTTGATACCTTCTAATAAGAACCCTTCTCCTTAAGGAACACTTATTATTATGGAAAAATAATGATTTCACCCTCATTATAAACCTTCTCTGGTTTTCATATACTTCATCACCTCTTCCTTCTTATAAACTCATAGATACTTTGGAAACATAAAATATTGAATGCATACTGGAAATAAGGATGGAGTGCCTCATCAAGACATATCACACATTACTCTTCATCAGTAAAAGGATATGCAGGAAAACACAAAAGATATTTCAACATGAATCATATCCCCCACACTATCATACTCTCATCCTAATGAGAACGAATCTCATTACTCTTGAATTGCCACATTGTTGATGTAAGAAACACTAGAGAAAATTCTTTCTGGATGTAATACAACGATACATATACCTTCTCTTACACTCTCAGATATAGTGTCAACCACTATCACACATCTCACAATATCTGAAAAACATCTAGAGGGACCCATTATCCCCCCAATATCAAACTAAAATCTATTCCAAGCTCCTCCAACCAGCTCCTAATCTCTATATATGAAACACTACCATCTTACTATCCTAAATCATTACATGGGAACGAATGCAATGTACACTACCACTGATCATCCACCTCAACTGGATCAATCCACCAGGGATCAATCATATCAGCATTTTGAACCTCAACCACCTGAGAAACATTTAAAGGATGTTACAGATCTGTAGATGAAATAAAACTATAGTTTCTAAATCCCAATAATGTAGAATTTATTTTTGATTCATTTTAATTCACTATATTTATTTAAACCTTTCCAAAACAACGAAATTCATAAATGAAATAAATTCATTATTATGTGTTAACCTATCTTAAGTATCTGTCCAAATGACAAGACCACATCACTTGATAATTTATTAAGATTTGATATTTTTCACTGGATAACATGGGGCACAAAAATCCAAAGTTATAAGTCAGTCCCCTCCGGTTATGCCATGCCCAATGGTAAACATCAACTGCTGTTATACCATCCCATATAACCCTCAATGTGACTATCTCTAAACTCTATCTGATATCTCAACCTCCATTAGATACCACTCTTTCATAACCCCTACCTAAATGATAATATAGTGAGGGGAGAGAAATAATGAACCTCGATGTTACTCCTTTAATAGGCCCCAGGTTGGTGACTAGCACCAAGTGTATAAAAATCTCATGATATTTTATCAATTAACATAAATAATAATGTAGGATCAAGATATAATATAAATTATTCACAAGATACTTGAATACATTATAGAGAAAAATAAAAACCTTCTCACAATTAATTAATAAATAAAATTGATATAGAAAAATTATGCAAATAATGTATCCAAAAAAGATACAGCAATGACATAGTGGTTATCCATGTTCTAAGATAGTAATTTCCAACAGTGCTAAAAAAAATCTCCCTAGAAACAAGAGAACAATTTTATTTACATTGGGTGAGCATATAGGTATACTTAATAGGACAACCTCTTATACATAGTTGAAACATGTATACGAATGAACCCGTGAGTAAATATCAGATCTGAAATCACATAAACATGTCAACTACTAATCCCAAACCTCATCAAGGCATGCTCAAAAGACAACACAAGACATGTAGTATAATATTACACAAGTCGCATAGAGAAAGGGTGCACTGTAACAATTTCTCACTTCTATTCCACTATCATACCCACATGTCGTGCGTTCTAGAACATACATATCTTTTGAAAACAACACTACCACACCAACATGATCAAAACAAATCTTGCCTAAAAAACCTAGCATGTCCACACCACATCAATGTTATATCATGTCTCGTTCCAAGAAACTTGGGCCACATCTCATCCACAACTATAAACATGGAAGTATGTTACCATGAACATGATGTACGTCAACCATGTTCCACCATCATAGCATGAAAACCCACTACTACAATCCACCTCATCTCAAATCATCTTATCTTTCAACACCTGATCTCATCCCATCACATCCAAATTAACCTATGATCACTACACATAAAGCCCAACCACAAAACACCACACCGGATGAAAATAGGTCTATTACAACAAACATATAGGGAACTAAAGTACATAAGACCATCACATCATATGAAATTCCTACCTCTCACATAAGAGATATCTGGAAAGAGAAGGTACACAAACATTTTATACCTCTCTATATGTTAGGAAATCACCAGTCATATAAATATGTCTGTCAGTACTTAATGATCAATATTGATGGGGGTGTGAAATGAAATAAAAATAAACATTAAAGTATATACATATACCTAAAATCATTTCCAAAATATGGGAAAAAAACCACTGAGCATCTCACAACATCCCCAACATTTTTTCCACATGTAAATGCCTAACACTACAAAAGCCACTAGCCACAAGACACATTAATGGTTTCCAAGAAAATTAATTATACATACAATTTGTTTTAATGAAAATCATCAAACATATTTAACCACACAACCAATCATTTATTTATTCATTATCAACATCAGTCCAATTATTTAATCCAAACCCCAACCATTAATCAAAAATTAAATAGTTTTTTCTTCACTGACCAGACCTCTAGAACAACACAACCACATATCACAAGTTGTTGATAATCTCCATCACACCATCCCCTTGCTTCCCCCATTTTAAGACCTAACAACCAACAAATATCCACCCTAAAAGAACATCTAATCAAATGCAACCATTATACCACAAAAGTGTTGAGATAAACCACAACCTCATCTTCCCTAAATAATTTCTAAACAACCACAACATCACTACCCCAAAATAAAGGCAAAAAACTACCCAATAGCAGCCACATGATCCCGACCACATCACACCAATCATCCCCAAATCACACTTCAACAACAAATTTCCACCCCACAATCACAAAACCAAATAAAAACATTAAATAAAATTTTATAGATTTAATTGGGGAGATTTTATCACATTCCAGATTATTTAGTGGCATTATCAAACTATCCATAAACTAGGGAAATAATATCATTTTCCAAATATATTTGGTTATACAATTTCCATTTTAGGGAAATATAACAACACAACGTATACAGAAGTCCCAAAACATAACATCAAGAACAAAAATTTCCCCAACGGAAAAAAAATTAATTGGAAGTATGTAGTTACAATCGATCATGTAACAATAATATGAATGTTGAATAAAAGATGTGAATCATTTTCCTTCCATAATATATTTACATTTTACTGGATCTTTGAATTTAATTATTCCTACCCAACCTTCTCTCTTTGATAAATTAGACTGATCCCATTACACATGATTCTCAACTAAGAGATATGAGGTATTCCATACCCTAATGAATCATTTTTGATTATCCATGCACTGTAGATATAATACGAAATATACATAAACAAAAGTTTCCTAAAAACTTGAAAGGAAAAAATATTTAAATAATTTGAATTTGATTTTCTATGCTTTCAATCCCATAAAAGTGAGATTTTATTGTAAATAATCTCATTAGATTATTTTAGTGGTATTTTGAGGTTAATAAGGAAAATAATATATAGAAAATTTTAACTATTTTAAATTAGTTCTATATTTAGAACATAACATATTTTATACTTATCTAAATACTGAATTTTATATTTTATTGAATTCTATCAATCATAGGATTTCATTGATTCTTCTAGACCCAGAGCTAAATCCTCTAGTTGGAAGCCCAAAGCGAGCCCTCAAGTAGGACATTTAAAACATTTCATAGATCTAGCGATTTCAAATGTTGTTAAAATATATAACAATTGAATGACCCAAATGATTTGAAATTTTTATTGGAGACATAATTGTTATCTTAAAACTTTCATTAAGGTTTTCACTTATGAATCAACCATTTCAATACAATAAATAAATGGGAAATCATAGATATGGAATTTGGAGAATTTTCCTGGGAAGATTATATTTGTGGACTAAAATGGACAAGAACCTCGCTACACATGGCCATATATACTGAAATATATTGGGGGGATGTTAATGGTATTCTGGACCATCATTCCAGAATAATTACATGTGTGAATCAACTATTTACTGGGGAAAATACTCAAAAAAATTGAAGGGAAATACTAATATATAAAGGGAATATAGCTCCTCCTTTTAAAATATTTCCATACTATTAGATCACCACAATGGTGGAGATCTACAACAAGGTAGGTTAGTAGCTTCATTATCTTCTCTACATCATTTTTTGCTTATTTTTGTTTTGTTATTCAGTTATGTAATTTTTTAATTCAGATTGTAATATCAATATTAATTAGTTAAATTTAAACAATTCATGATTTTTTTCATCCAAATCCATCCACCTTTTCGAACATTTTATTTTATTGTTTTGAATTATTAGTATAATAAAAATATTAATTCTATATTTAATATTATTACCTATTAAGTTTCTTATAATAATATTATTATTTTAAACTTATTTTCAGATTTTAATTTTTATCTATTTAAAAGAGTATAATAATAATAATAATAATTATTATTATTATTTTAACATTATTTACAATCTATATAAATTTTAGTTCATTACTTTTCTTTTATTATATATTATTTTAATATTTCCCTATCTCCTCCCCATTATATTTATATTTTTTTCTTTTATTATCTCAGCCTAATTATTTTTATATTACTCCTTTTATTAGGTTTTTCTTTTTTATCGTCTACTTACCACTTCAATGATTGTGATCTAATAATATCCAAAAAAGAGAGGCTGACCCTGAGGCTTTGCATAGGGGGAGGTCATGGTGTTCATGAATTTTCATTACTATTTAATTTAATGTTTGTAGATATAATTGAGTACCATGTTTGGGTGAGGGGAATATACCTGATGTCCGGACTTCACCAAATGACATACAACTCAATCTATATATATTATATTATTTAATCACATATCCATCTTTCCATTTGTTAGTTTTTTAGATGGTGGAGTTAAGATAATTAATGAATGGAATAGCTTTGATATTGTCATATCTTTTTAGAGGGAACACCCTAGACAAAGGTGTGTCATCAACATAGATTATAAAATGAGGTGGAATTAAGATATCCTTACAATTCAGTGATATTCCAAAATTTAAAAAAAATAATTTTACACCAAACATGATATTTTCTGGACATATTATCAAATTGAAATCAAATATATAATAGATAATTATTATTGAACCCAAAACATATCACCTAAACAATGTTCTTCATTCTTAAATCATTATGTCAATTTTTCTTGTCAGTGAAAATTCTAATTTATAATGTCAATAGAAAAGTAACTAAAAACCCAAAAAAATAATTATTTTCTTAAATTAGCCAATATTAAATAATAGATAGCTTATTTGATATAGAATATGTGACTAAGCCAAACAGAAAGGATAATCAAGTGATATGACCCTGGTTAGCCAATATGTTGCGCTTGAAAAAAATATAATTTCCATTAAATACGCCCCATGATGTTCATGAAAAAAATCATGTGTCACTAATCAAGATCCAATCAGTCATTCAATTTAAAGTTTTCTAATTTGAAATTTTATATTGTTTTAAATATCATATAAACCCATACAATTTTTTTTATATGAAAAATTTAAATGATTGTTATTCTGTATGCACTGATGATTACCCACGGGTTCTATAACCTGTAGCTTAAGCCCCCTGGTTAAGAAAAGACGGTGTTGCATTATGAAATAGATAGATTAGGGGGACCTGAATCAAAATTTTAAAATTTGAGGAATTGAATGGCCCCCTATTTGATCTAATGGGGAAACTCGCTCAATAATGGGATGATGGATTGTCTAGATAGATCACAGAATTATTGGATTACTTTCTTGAATACTATCAAGAAGGGGAAAAGACATAATATGAGTTCTCTCATTCCCTCCAAACACTTTTGAAGAAGTTACACTATAATATTTCATGGATAAAGTGGAAAAAACATTAATACATGTACTGTATTAAAGAGTATAAATATAAAGTTGAAACAGTCCAAAGAATAATTAATTTGCTAACGTAATAATTCCATGAATCATCAGATGAACTTGATCCTAAAATTGACTTAAAAGTGTGCCACTTTTCTTACTATAGGAGGTAATCATGGAAGGAAAGGGTGATATGCTAAATATAAGAGATCAATAAGAATTGGATGTATTATTGAATGAATGTGAGGAACTATATTATCTCCACAAATTACGTAATGAAAAATAGATATCACCACTTGGGGATGACACCACCCAAATGGTGTAATTTGAAGTAAATATGGAGCAACCCAACTACATACCTCTATCCACTAAGAATCTATATCTAGAAGAACATACCATTGAGTAATTGATTGAACCTAAACCAACTCACGAGTTGATCTTTATTTATACTATACGTCTTAGAAATTAATTTACATTGAATTATACATCAATCCACATATTTTAGAAATTAAATATTTACAACATAATTTATATGTGTTAGAGTATGATGAATAACATGGAATTTCACATGTTTAAGAACACATGGACCCTCATGATTTTATTGAACAAAAATTTTTTGGTGGCCCATAAAGAGATCCATGTGGATGATCCTAAGGAAATCATGATAGGGGAAACTCATATTGAATATGGGATTTTATATTTACAATATTATTCTGTAAATAAAATATAATTAAAAATCTATTTTAATACTAAATGTTTAATAAAAATCTTGTAGAATATGTATAGCCATCACTATAATTGACTTAGGTTTCACAAGTCACAACTAACGAAGATGATGGTACATAAATCTTACTACACACTCCATGAAATCAATACCCCATTGTGAAAGGGAAGGATTACATGTACTCTATCAATGGATTATTCTACACCTATAAGGATAAAGCACAAGCTGGGAAATACGACATGGGGTGGTTCACATCAATGATGCTTCATCCACCATCTCATATGGGATAACAGCTGGTACTAACATCTTTAGGCTATAAAAATTCAATGCCAACATTTTTTATCATAATGATATTTATCTTAATATTTATTAAATGAATTTAGATTTCAATATCAGTGTTAGTAATCATTTTATTATATAGCTCCTCTCCCTCCTATTTTTTTACATTAATTACCTGACCCTTGTGCTTAATTTTTTTATTTATCTTTTTTAGTGATAGAAATGGAAGAAGGTATCCTCATACAATAAACGAGAATTACTATAACTTAGTGTAATGGGAGTACACATTTTAGGATTATCTTATAAAACCCTTAAATTTTTTTGTCCAAAACATGTTGTGAGGTTTAATGATAAAATCACATGCACATACTTGAATTCAAGTATTACTTGACTAATCTAGAAGACAAGAGTTTCTTAGGAATAATACTATGTGATGTTTTAGATATCAATGTTAATGATATCGAATGAGTAAATTAGAAAAATAGATTATTAATGTGATTCAATGATATTAAAATTGTGAATCATGATTTGATGAAATTAATTGATTCATTTAAATGAGATTTAATAAAAAAAATTATCCTTTTCTTTTGTTAAATTAATTCTAATTGGATTATTTTTTTAATCAATCCATGAGTGAATATACCAAATCAAATTAATTCATGATAGTATTTCTAGTCAAACTATTTCTTGTAACATTCATATGAAAATATCTTGTGTGATCTAGGAAAATGCCACCTACTATAACCTGATTTTAGAATGCTAAATGATATGAATTTTCAATAAAGAATTAAAATTATTTAAGTACTATTAGAAAAGAAAAATATCATTAAATGACAAATTTTACATAAATTATACATTATTCCTTAGATACCATTAATTAACTTGTTAGGGAAGACGCATGTTTCTATCCATTCTTTCCCATTACTACCCCACTCTTAATAATTTCATGATATTTCAATGTTAAAGTTTGGGGGTAATGGAAATCATGGTTAATGGGATGATTTAAAATGTATGGAATGAGTGTACCAGTTCTTATTGTGGTAAATGTAAATATTTGGGGAATAATTCATTTTACTCTGTTATTATTCACCACATTAATGTAAAAAAATAAAAATGACAAAAAAAAATGAGAATATAGTTTGGGAATTGGGTAATACAAAAATTATAATTACTATACCTTTTATTTTTATTATACAGGGTTAGGTAGTGGATTCACATTTTATTCCAATCATAATAATGTAAAAAATTGAAAAAAAAATTAATTGTTATTTGATAATGGAGAAAATGTTTAGAAAATATATTCAATAGAGGAAACAAATAATTCATCATTCTTTAACTAATCACCATCATTTCATAAACTATTTGGGATATTATGAGTGGATATAAATTGAAGGGGAAATATCATTAAACTTTTACATTAAATATAATCCTTTATTCCTTAAGATTTAAAAAAAGACCTTATGATTTTATGATCATTTTTTATGACAAAGTGTAAAATGTAGTTCCACTACCAGACTATATATAAGTATCATTTTCTCATAAAATGAGTATAAATATACAAAAATTTTATCATGATTGATGAGAGACATGAATCAAACGTGAGGAAAATTAGGAATTCACAAGTTCATTAAAAATAAATTGTGGATCTTGAATGAATGAGGGAAGTTCCATCCGTTTTCAAAGGAGAAAAGTAAAATAAATGGATAGGTAGATTCTTTTAAAATTTGAGAAATTGATTTGATATTTTATGTGGGGGTTGAAAATTTCATTTGAAATTGATGATTTCATGATTTTATTACCTTGAAATTTGAATATAGATAACAATTGTTGCCTCATTAATTTCTTTTTTAGATTTTAAGGTTTAAGAAAATAATGATTTCTGTATTACGGTAATTTATAGAAGAAATATTTTCTAAAATATTAATATAAATTTTAATGTTTTTAATACCATGATAGTGTTATATTAAAGGAAATTTTATCCTTTTATTATTTTACTAGTATTTTGATCTGAATCAAAAAAATTGGCTAATTTGAATTTTATCTATTTTATATTATTTCGTAATTTATGGTATAAAATATTCTAAAATTACCAAAATCTTGAATTTTTTTAGGATTCTATAAAACTAGTTATATATTTCATTCTTATACACCAATAGATAAATATACCATTTAGAAGCCCAACACCAGCTCAAACTTTTGGCCTTCAAAACTATTCACAGATCTCGTGATTTTTTATAGCAGGACAATATAACATGAATGGACTTCCCAAATGCATTAAAATTTGGGTTTGATAATCTGTAGAAAATTATTAACAACATGTATAATGTAATCCTTGTGTGAATAGTCTATTTTAAGGCCACCAATTCATGGAAAACAAGAGGCATATAGTACATGGAATGTTTTTATGATGATCAAATTTTCAGACAAAATTAAACAAAAATCTCACTATACATGGAAACATACACTTAAAATTGGACACAATACACATAAAATATTAGTATAAAAAATTTATGAATAATTCCATGAGTGAATCCATCATTTAATTGGGATAACATCAGGAACATTTTGAAGGGAAATTTTATCCATTAAAAGGAGGAGTGCTCCTCCTTCTCAAATAATTACATTCCATAAGCTCACCACTAAGGTGGAGTTCTCCACCAAGGTGTAGTTATCCACCAAGGGAGGTTGTCCACTGCTTTATTTTCTCCCCATCATTTCGTATTTACATTATTATTTTTAGATTCTTTTATTTTTATTTCAAATTATAATTTTATTTGTATTCTTTAACAATTAAACAAATCAATCATTATTTTCCACAAAAATCCATCAATATTCTAATTATTATGTGTTTCATGTCCAAAATTATTAAAATAATAAAAAAATGTTATTATAATTATTGTTATTATTTATTTGAATTATTATTAAAACATACTTATTTTGAAAATATAATAATACTTTTTTTCTTATTTTCTTTTTTCAAAAAAAGTCTGCACTTTGATATAAAAATAATACCAAATATTATTAATAATAATGAATAATAACAATATTATTATGTTAATATTATTTAAATTCTTTATAACGTTATATTAACTCAATATCATTTCAATTTTTTTATTTTTACCTATATCCCTCTCATCCCCGTTCTATTTTTATTTTAATATTTTATGATCTCAATCAAATTATTTTTAAAGTAATAATAATTTTATTATATTTATCCACTTATTCTCTTCTTTAAAATTGCACCTTTGTTATATCATACACTAAAAAATGTATAGAAGAAAATAGGGCTTTAATCATGTGAGGTCAGTGTGCTCATGTCGTTTCTTTAATGTTTTACATTATTATTTTAGATTGAATTGAGTAGAATGCATGGGTGAAAAGAATGGCCCTTATTTAGTGGGTTGTCCCATTAACATTCAACTCAATATATCTCTATTGAATTTTATAATCAAATTTTCCTCTCTCTATTAGTTATTTATTCACACATTGGAGTTGAGATAATTAATTGATGAGTCGACACAAATAGAGTTGGGTCCTTGGAGATGGAACACCCTAGACCAATATGTGTCATCAACCTTGATTATTTAATTAATATGTTTTATGCATTCAATGGTATTCCAAAATTTTAAAATAAATAATAGTTCTCCAAAAAACAAATTTAACGGTTGGTTTTCAAACTAAAATAAGACATATAAAGGGGATTAATGATTGAACTCAAAACAAAACAGAAAAACCATGCGATTTCTTCATTTGTCATTCCTTATAGTTTTAATGTTTGTTTAAATCCTCATTTTTTCAGTTCGTAAAAAAATAATAAAAACCAGAAAATATTATAATTTTATTCTTACAATAATCAAAACATTAAAAAGAGATAGCATAGGTGATCTAGATTAAGTTAGTGTACCAATCTGAAATGATCCTCAAATGAGACGACCCTAGTATGACACTCTGTAGAACTATGATAAATATAATTGCTTATGACCATTCCCTTATAGGATTGCATCGAAACCCCATGGATCAACATACACCACACCAATTATCCATAAAAATGTAACCGAACAAAAATCCAAAATTGAAAAAAAAACAATATAGTGGGTTACTGAATGAAGAACATGTGGAAACCACCAAAAAGGGAGAAGAACAGACCATGTATTGGTAACATGATAAAATAGAATCAATGTATCAAACAGGGAGGATGAGTTATAGGGGATCCCTCAAAATCGAATAGGTCATTCCCCAAAACACGTTGTAGGAGGGTTCAAATGATTGTATAGAAAATGCCAAAAAAAGAAAATTAAAGATTGAAACCCATTGGTTTCATGTTTTGTAATGTAGATATAATAATTTTGAATTCCATGAGAATTAAAAAAAATCTAAATTTAT
The DNA here is from genome assembly GCA_963277665.1 of Viscum album. Lineage (NCBI taxonomy): Eukaryota > Viridiplantae > Streptophyta > Magnoliopsida > Santalales > Viscaceae > Viscum > Viscum album. The sequence goes on from OY728130.1 coordinate 1,033,567,589, forward strand.
CCAAAAATGTGTCTATATAGCCTTTATTTTATAAATGAATTGAATTTAACTTACATGATGTGTAAGCCATCTCATGGCATCCATCATAGATGATTTATAATCTTTGAACTAGTAGGTTACACATGTTGTTAACCACCTTTAAACGTATTTTATTCCACTTACATAGCTTGAAATTCCTACCATGTCTCTTCTACAGCACATGCCTTAGTAAAAAACTCTCAAAACTTTCCCTAAACAGATCCTACCACAAAACCTATAAGTTATTGTGTTGGGATGGTACGAGTTTAACTTCCATAGTCTTTATGATATACATTTTTTCTAATTAATTTACATTATTTGACAGCTTTATTTAGACACAATTCACTTTTTATCTTTTTCAACAAGATTTTTATCATCTGTTTCATATAACATCGAGTTTCTTAAATTACTTCTTTTATACAGAAGTTTGAGTCCTACTAGAAAACAGTATATTTCTAATTTTATGTTTTAACTTGTTAGTTATCACTTAGTTGTTAGAATATAGTGAATTAATAAGATTAACTAATTTAATAATACATTCCTTAAATATTTATATATAATTAATTATTTGGTGACCAATTAATTATAAATGAAATTAAAACAGTATTGAAAATAAAAGGAAACCATTTTCTTAAAAAAACTATCGTGAAAAAGTGTGTTATATAAAAATATTTTAAAAAAATTATCCTTTTGTAATATATTAGTGAAATATATATATCGTATATTCAATCGTATATTTTGATGTTCATCCATTATATTTTATAGGAAAAAGATATGAACAAAACAAATTTATGTAAAAAACATGCCTTTTTCTAAATGAATTTTTTCATTCATTTAATGGTACACAATTTTTAATTCTAAATATTTAATGACTTAAAAAAATTATTTTAATAAATTAAATTAATATTTATTAAATATAAATGTAAAAATTTAGTTAGTGTGAATTTAAATATTTTTCTGAAATGATTCATTTTTATTTGATGAGTAATGAAAATTACTAATTTTTAATTGAGTACTAACATCTATTCTGAATAATTTATAATTATTAATTGTATTATGAATAAGTTATAAAATAAAAATTGTTAAATTAAAAATCTATTAATAAAAATACGATCAGTATAATTATTTTTATATTGAATCTATAAATATAAACATAGTAAAATTGGGAACAATTTCAAATTAACAACCTCTTTTCTCGTCCCATAAGTACCATTGATTTTAAAATGTTTTCTACAAATTATGTTAAAATAATTTTCAATAAAATATTCAATATATTTTACAGAACATTTTGTATTTTATAATATCATAAACATAATTTTTACCAAAATTATTATTTAAAATAGATAAAATAATTAACGGTTAAAACACTATTTTGTACATTTCATGTGTGAGAATAAAAATTATTTTTACACCTACAAACGATTTTTATTTTACTAATTTGAATTAATTTTTAAAAATAGTGGTTATGAATTATCTATTAAATTAAGTTATATATCTAATATAATTTTTTAAATTACCTGGGTAAATAAAAATATATAAGTCACCTTTATGAATACTATAATGTTAAAATTGAATAAAAATTTTAGATGAGGGAATGAATTGAAAAAATTTATATATTGTATGTTGAGAGGTATTTATATAATAATTAATCCATCCCCTCGATTATTTTTTAATATTTGAGGTGCATGAAGTAATAGAGATCTCCTAATAGTGTTTACCTTTTCGTATTTAGTAGAATTAAAATCCTCCACCCTTATAAAAGCCCATTCATTATAAAAAGTTCATCACACATTTGATGTCAATTGGGTCAACCTAACCATTAAAAAATCACTTACAGGACCCTCTTCTCATCCCAGAAGCCAAACATTGGAAAAAATAAATCCAATTTTGTTCATTAGTGAAAACAAAAAGTAGTTTACCGAAGAAGAGTTACTGTTCATCAACATGAATTTTTTTGTATCCTTACCCACCCAATTCAATTATACCTATAAAATAATTATTTAATATCCTCCATTTTATAATTATATTGATTTTTTCTTATGCTAAGTTTAATACCTAAAAACGTACACAATTACATAAAATGGGATTTGAAATCATCAGAGGTGGGTACGACAGACTACCGACTCCTAAAATGATTCCATTTCTTCTGCTATTTCGCCATTCATGGATGGAGAAAATGATGGGCATACAATTTATACATGATATTTTTGATATTTATATGTAGTAATTATATCATATAAACCCTTTTCACATTTCATACCATATGAGATAAAATAATGATGCTCCTATGTATGATGTACTACCAGCTCACAAAGTAATGTGATGTGTTTTTCACTAACAAGGTACATGGAAGGTAAGAAGTGTAACTATAATAAATATATACATATATATGATATATGTTAAATAATTATTTTCTTCATGAATAATTATATTTATTTATATACAATATAAAATTTTCTTTATTATATTTTTACTCACTAAAAAAGTGGGAATTCATTCCCAGACGTGTGGACTACCAGCTCCTCGATGTAATTTTATTCTAATGTTTTCATATCCTCATAAAAATAATGATAAATAAAATTATATGTAATTATATAATATGGTATTGATGATATAATTATCATTTTTGAATGATTTACTTTACTTACGATATTTCAATAATTATCAATTAAAAATGGGAACATCACTCATGTGTACATACGATTTACTGTCTACATGATTGTAATGTTGGTTCATTTAACATAGTCATAATTATTATCCTTGATATATTTATATAATGACCCATTGTACCATATTTGACCTACCAAAGTCATTTTTGACATATAAAGAAAATATGTTCAAAACCAAAAACATAAACTAACATGATTGAGTAATGGTATTTATGTTTGATATAAGAGAAATAAAAGAAAAAATAAATATTAAAAGGGATCTCAGACAAGTAAATAATTAATATAAATATGTTATTGATGATGATAAAGATACACATGACATGTTTTACTCAAGGTAAGAGAAATAATATCATCATCATTTCATAAGTCCATTTTTAATTATTATGTATCTATATTAAATTATAAGGTGTACATAAATCCCTTTTCAAAAGTAATAAAATATAAATATCTATTATCAAGATATTTAAATTTTTAAAATTTAGACCATATATGGGGATTATTATTCATGGTTTCAAAAGTGATAATGTACTTTTCCTTTGAAAAATACTTTCTTAGAATTTTCACTCAAACAATCTTTGTATTCCACGTTTGTGTAGGATAGATGATTTTATTAATGGTTTAATATGGATGTAAAGAAATTTTAATTTAATTTTTTTCCTATTTATGTTATTTAAATTGTTTTAAAAATTAAATCTTTTTATGCCATTTATATAGAATATTTTGATAAAAAGGGTGGTTTTATTCTTAAAAAATACGGAGATATTAAATTTTCAACCTCCACGAAGGTTATTTAATTTCATGAATCCTTTGAAAACATTCCAGTTTTCATATAATGAAAAACATGTTTCCATTTGTTGGGTATTTTGTTGTTGAAAGTGGATTTTAGAATAAAATTGTGATTTTTTATTTATAATGTGTTTTAAAGGAAAATGGTATTTTTATCAAAAAAAATGTTTTCTAGTGGGTTTAAAAGAGTTTTTCAAAGGGTTTTATAATGAAAGTGTTTTATCAATGAAATGGAAATTATGAATTATAAAAAGGTGGTGATCCTGATACAACATATAAAAAGGGTTATGCCCCATTATAGCTCACAAGAGCGATCAATTTATCATACATGATGGGTTTAGCCCAATTATATCACCTGAGAGATGGGTGAGCTTGACATAGCTTAAACAGATGGCTAAGCCCCATTTTAGATCATGGGTGAGCCCAATTTTTCTGATTTGATGGGTTATCCCTGTAATAACTCTCTCATTCATTGATTAATGATTATACTAGAATTTTATCTTATGTTTATTTCATATAAAAGGGTTTTTATATATTTTTATGAATATTATGCTCTATGTCACCTAAAAGGGGATTTAATTTCTTTCTACGTGTTTTAATGATTTTATTTGAGAAAAATATAATTTATCTAATGTAAAAATGTAATATTTTATAAAATCAATGAAAATTGAAGAGTGATTTATACATTATATTATTATTCATGTTTTCACCAGATTTATGATTTTCATACATTTTGTAACCCTTACCGAGATTCTGTGATCATCCATATTTTTTTAAAGTTTTTCATATTGTGTAAGGGTAAGGGAAACAAATAAAAAATATTAAATAATGTGGATATTGTCCATGAAAATAAATAATTCCTTATATTAAATGTTTTATATTGTTGAAAAAATGAATAATAATAGGAAGTGGCCACATTGTAATAGATGGTTTTGTTATATATTTGTTCGCTCCTAATTCTTTATAACTCTAAACCATAAAAGATCCTCAAAATTTCTTCAAATTAAATTCTTTAAAAAATATATATATTATAATGTTTATGTTCATGGCCATATATTTGATAAAAATGTATGGTCTATATAAATTATCAAATTAGGATGTTGTCATATTATGTTATATAAATAAGTTATGGATACCAATATAGTGATATATTGAGGTCAATGTCACAGACACCTCACATTAGTGTTTTAATATGTAAAAAATGGTTTTGTTATTAAGGACATTTTTATTGAAATTTTATTGGGACGAGGCCTTTGTATCCCCTAGGAATTGTGTGAAGATTTTTAGGGAGGATTTAATTTTCAGTATTAAAGGAAAAAATTGGATGACCTATATGATGGGTGATAACCCGTCACATTTGGATTTGTGGTGGGGCTAGAGCCCATGACAAAAACATTATAAGGGTTTCATTCCTATCATTATTCTATGTGATAACATGGTTTGTATGGAATTTTTATAGGATATGATTATGTTTGATTAGGAAATATATGTGATTTCATTTGTGGAATAATTAATTTTTTATATTAGAAGAATATATGATCAAATCATTCTCAAATTTGTGTCTCAAACATGGTATGTAAATTATATAAGTGTTATTTGTACAATTGATTATGGAATGGTTTGGTAGGTCCTTTTGGTATTAATTTTGGCAATTAATGTATCATATGAAGGTTCACTGATTTTGGGAATTATCATACCATGAGATAAAAAAATTAATTTGTTAATGTCTAAATAGAGATGGAATACCTTGTTATCCCTTTTATGGTAATGTGGTCTTTAAAAAATGATTTTAGAGCATTAGTATTTAATAATTCATCTTTAGTTCTCATATTCTCAATAAAAAGATGATAATGTGTTGAAAATTGAATAAATTATGAAATTATACTCATCATGTATGTATGTTTCAATATTCTCTTTGTCTAGATGGTATCACAAATCCATAATTATAGTAAAAGGATCATGAGATAAATTTTTCCATATTACAATATTTTAGGACAATATCAATGAACTTTTCCTAACATATTTTGCTTTTGGGTTTTTATTATTGAATTCCTCCAGAACATTTTCTCTATCACCCTCTATTAGTCAATGAGAATTATATTTACCTCAAAATCCATATTTTATGTTCCAAAAAATATTACCAATATGTGGAATCCTAGTTATGAATATTTATATGGGACATTTATATTTCCCACTTTTATTTATTAGGGTATGCATTATTTAATTAATCTTTATTATGTGGGTACTAATTAAGGAATTCACAAATATATAATCCCTTTATAACAATGATGAATATGGAGGGAAATCCATTTTAAAGGGGTAGGGTGTTAAATCCTGAGATTTAATGAAATATCTTCATTAAACAAATATTAATTATTTGATAGATTTATTTACATTAATACTAGTATTTCATTTATTAACAACAATTTTAAATTGAGTTTCTTGTAACATTGAGTTTCTACAATAAATTATGTTACATGCAAGGCTATGTATTACATGTTGACAATATACTACTAATATTGTTGTTTAAAATTTATGTTATAACATAGATGATGGAATGTAGTTATTGAATAAAATTAACTAAATTATGAAAATACGGTTTCCATATGTATATATGATGAATATTTTCATGACGAAAAATTTATAATGGAAAATAAATAGATTTTGTAAATAAAGGGAAATATTTTTTTAGAAAAATTATTTTAATATTCACAAGTGTGTTCTAAACAAATATATAAACAAAATCAAACAATATTATTATATTAATGAAATTTACATATGATATATTAAATCAATAATTTTTAAATTATTAATATATATATAATGAGAAAAAATATAATAATAAATTCAATTTTATGCCAAAAATATTTATTTTTCTCACCTTTTAATGATGCACATGTTTAAAAACTAATTTTAAAAAATTTTATATTATATTATAATAAATGAACAGAAATTATGAAACATAAATGGAAAAATTTTCTTAAGTTGATTTTTTGTGTTTTTTATAATGTTTATGTTTTTAATGAATATTGAAAACATATTAGATTTTTATTGAATGTTGTCATTTCATCTATGTAGTTCATATTGTCATATTATATTTTGATTTAGGTTTTACATTAAAATAGATTATATATATATATGTGTGTGTAAACCGAATTTATGTCTTTGAAGAAAATTTTTATTAATGTTAAATATTAAAACATAGAAATTTTTTTAATATTCTAACATTGAAAACCAACATTCCCACCCCTTATATGAGTTTTAATTCTAATTAATTTATTCCAATTATGTGAATGAAAATTTGAAAAATATGTTCCATATTTTTAATCATAATAATTTATATTTTATAATAAGTTTAAATCATTTTTTTCCATAATGATTACTTAAAGCAGTTATAATTAATTCACATGATTATGGTTAAAACGGGGTTTTGCACCTTACATGCATCCGTATTAATTTTTTTATAAACCTATAAGATTTATATTTGATAAATTGTACATAATATATAGAATAAGTTAGACAATATTATCTAATAAATATTTTTTAATTTAATTTTAATGAATAAATTACTTATGTAAATAAAAATATAAAAGTCACCTTTTTGAAAACTATTAAAGAAATATTGTGTAAAACTAATGAATAATTAATAATGCGACTAAAATTTATTTATTTTGATTGGTAGATATATTTAATTACATTTACATCTCTACACTCAATTATTGTTAAATTTCAGAGCCACATAAGGTAAGGGTGACCTACCAATAGTGTGTACCAATTTGTATTTACAAGAATATCACAACTACTCATTTAAAAAAGGGAATTCATTATCCCCAATTATTCACACATCCCATGAATTAATAAAATTAAATTGTATTTTTTGTTTTTTGGGTTTAAAAACATAATTAAAAGAAATTAAGCGGTATTAGAACCATTAATAAAAGAAAAATAATTTTTTGAGTCATTAACGATCGACTCTCAACATTTTATACTAGAGTATGGACTATATTAGGGGCAACAAATGAGTGTGAAGATTCTTAAAAAAAGGCATAAACAAAGGTACTAAACAAATAGATTGTGCCTCAGATGATCTATATCCCTTTCCAAGAATACCATCTTCAATATATGCAGATGACCATGTACACCTCCTATACCAATTTTTTTATGATCAACCCCATGAAAATAATCAGGTTGAAGTCTCTAACCATGAGGAAGATCCTGAGGTCAGTCACTCCCTACTCTATATACCCTCAGTTGAGTATAACCCTTCTTCCGCTACTGCTAAGACAATCTCAGAATATAATGTTGATGTGGATGTTGTTGAACCTATCCAACCCCACTAAATAGATCTTAAAGGACCACTATGAACTAGATTTTATGATGACCATGGAAAATATTTAAAAATATCATTAGAACAATGCCACCTTGAAGATCCTTTATACAACTAGACCTAGACTGGTAAAATGGAAGGTGCTGAGGTCAAATCCCCACTGGTTGAAACCATGATGATCCTGGTACCTGAGACCTTCCACTGAAAACCATTCTTCCCAAGGAACCCTTCTCATCAGGGAGCAATTTAGATTTCACCCTCATGGTAAACAATCTCATGATTTCATCTACTTTATCACTACTTTCTTCCTATAAACCCCAGATTGGTTGAAAACATAAAATAATGACTCCATACCTGAGAAATGGATGGAGTGCATCCTCAAGAAATATCACATTTGACCCTTAATTTGTAAAAATTTCTACGGGAAATTACATAAGGTATTTGAACTTGAATCCTAGCCTCACAATGACATAATCTCATCCTAAAGAGAATGAATCTCATTCCTTTTCACATTCATCATGGTCAATGTAATAAACACTAGCAAAAACACTTTATGAATGTCATCCCATGAAATATATACTACCTCACACACTCTCAGATATAGTTCCCACTATTAACATGCATCTCAACTTTTCTAACTAACTTCTAGAGGGACCCTGTACCCCACCAGGATCAAACTAAAAGCAATCTTCAGCTCCTATAACCCTTTATATCTCTATATATATGAAACAATACACTTTTACTTACCTAAATCATTATATTGGAAAGCATGAAATGTCCAGTACCACTAATAATTCTCTTTAACTAGATCAACCCTCTAGGGATCAATCAGATCATCCTACAACACCTCAACTACATATAAAACAGAATAAGCATGTTCAGGAACCATAAATGAAATGAAAATATAATTTACTAATCCCAGTAATATTGAATTTCATTTAGATTCATTTAAATTCACTTTATTCATTTTAACATTTCCAAATCTACCCAATTCATAAATGAAAAGAAGTCGTCATTATTTGTGTACCTCCCTTCTATCTCTATCCTACAGACTCATCCACCTCACTTGGTAATTCATTATGCTCATAGTTTGTGCACTAAATCATAGGAGACAGTAAATTCTATTGTTATAAGCCAAAATCCTCTACATGTGACATTCACCAACGACAAATGGAACTCTTATCATTCCATCCCATATAATCCTTAATGTTCCTATCTTAAAACTCCAACCTATATCTCAACATCCATTTGACACCACTCAGTCATGAACTCCTACCCCCAAAGATATAGTAATGTGGGAAGTGAGATAATGACCCCCATGTCCCACCCTTAGTAGGCCCCAAGTTTGTTACTAGCACCATGGGAATAAAAATATCATTATATAGGAGGCACTACCTTAAATAGTAATGTAGGATTAAGAGACAATATGTATCATCCAAAAGATACAAAAAGGCATTATATAAAAAATCCTCTCATGATGCATTTATAAAAAAACTGATAAAGATAAATTTATACATGTATGTGCCCAAAATAAAATATATGGTGGGGACATAGTGGATATCCATAGTATGGGATAGTAATGTAGATCATTGATAAAATAACCCTACTTGAAACCATAGAACTATTTTTAATTCATACGGTGATCATATAGGTATATATAATAGGAAATAAAATTATCTTATGCATAGGTCAAAGATAGAATCTAATGAACCCGTGACAAAATTTAATAACTAAAAGCACCTGAATAGGTCACCTATCCATCCCAAACCACACTAAGGCACGCTCAAAACATAACGCTATCCATGTAATATAATATAACATGAGTCACATAGAGAAAGGTTACCAGACACAAATTTCCCACTAGTATTCAACAATCATGCCCCAATTTCATATGTTCAATAACTTTCATCTCTTTTGAATACCACACCAATAAGATGATAAGCCTTCTACCCTAAAAACATCTTGTTTTGCCTCCCCATAATAATGGTGGATCACGTCTCACTCAAACACAACTGGGCCACAACACATCAACAACCATAATAAGGGTAGTAGGTTATCATGCACAAGAAGTACATCAACATCGTTCAATCATCCTACCATGAACCACACCCACCGCAAGCCACCTCATCTCATATCATCCAGTCAATTGACTCTTGAGCTCATCATATATTTTAAAATGACACCTACGATCACTACACCACAATACCAACCACATCACATCTCACCTAAAGAAAACGGAGCTATCACAACCACCATATTGGCTACTAAAAGTCCTATAAACATCACATCCTATGAAATATCTATATTTACTAGGAGATTATATTGGAAAGAGAAGGTTCCTAGACCCTGTATACCTCACTAGATTATTGGAAAATCACCCATCATATAAATATTAATGTATGTACTTACTTCTAAATGCGGGTGGGGTGTGTATTGAAAATACAAGGAACACAAAAGTATATAATTATACCAACAATAAATCCCAATATAAGGTCTCACAAAAAAAACTAATCATATCACAACATCCCCACCATTGTTTCCACCTCTAAATTCATAACACCGCACAAGCCCCGTGCCACAAGCCACATTTGAGGTCTCTAACATATCCCATTATCCAAAACATTCATTTATTTAGAAGAATAAACCACATGTTTCCTCACATACCATCATTTATTTATTCATTATAAATTCATATCCTAATTAACAAACCAAAAAAACCATTTAAACCAATATTAAATTTTTATTCATTCACTATCCATGCATCAAGCATAACACAAGAAAGCATCACAAGTTGTTCATCATCTGAATCACACCATCTCTTTGATTCCCAAAAAGTATGTAAACAAATAATGAAATCTCCACCACAAAATAACATCTAATCAAATACCACCTTGACAACCCAAAAGAATGTAGGAAAGCCTCATCACCCACAAAATCTTGTCTAAATACCCACCGCAACAACTCCCAAAAATCAAGGACAATGTACCAACCACTCATAGCCACATGATATCGAACACATCCCACCATCATCCCCAAATCACATCTCAACCAAAAATGTCCCCCCCAGAACCAAAAACCCACAACACAATACATCCAATATATTTTTAGCGATTTAAAAATGGATCTTTTATCACATTACAAATTATTTCACTGGCATTATCACACTATCAGTTTCCCAAGGGAAACCATTTCATCTTCCAAATATATGTCATTTTTAAATTTCCATTTTAGGGTTAAATCACTACACATGAGACAATAAATTCTAAAAACATAACATCCGGCACAAAAAACTCCCCCAATGGCCCCAATATTCAATGGGTAATCATGCCCTTACAATATTTCAAATGACATTAATAAGTAAGTTGTAAAAAAATAAGGGAATAATTTTCCATCCCAATTATTTTAAATTTTATTTATTACTTGTTTTTATTACTTCTTTAAAAACCATCTCCCATATATAAATAATATTTATCCACTTCAATATGATTTTAAAAAAATATATATGAGGTATTCGATACTCTAATGAATATTTTTTATTCTCAAGGCACCATAGAGGGAAGATTAATTCCCATAAACAAAAAAATGCATGAAAAGCATACAAGATATATATTTTACATAATACAAATTTTAAATTAAATGTTTTTAATCCCAGAGAAGTTTTATTTTATGGTATATTCTCTCAATATATAATTTTAGTGGTATTTTGAGCTCAATCAAAAAAATGGCCTATTTTTAATTTTAACTATTTTCAATTATTTTTGAATTTAATACATAAAATATTTTATAGTAATCCATATACTGAATTTAATTCTATATAGTTTTCTATAAATCTTGGGATTCATCTTATTCTTCTGGACACAATGTCAAATCCACCATTTTGAATCCATAATGAATCTCACAAGTTGGGTTGTCAAAATAATTCATAGATCTAGCGAATTTTTATGATGGGAATATATATCTTGATTTAATGGCCCAAATGGGTAGAAAGTTTTATTGTAGGTGTACATGTTATCATAAAAATAGTCTTGAAGGATTCCACATTTGAATTGTCCATTATAACATGGGAAATTAGAGACATGGAATTTAGAGATTCTATCTAGATAGATTAAATTTTGGATGTAAAATGGAGATAAATATCGCTACATAGGGTCAAATACACTAAAACTTGTAGGGAATATGGAAGATATTTTTTAAGAACATTCATGCATTATTCCATAGGTGAATCGATTATTTAATGGGGATAACACGTAGAAACATTTGAAGTGAAATTCTATCCTATAATTATAATAGAGATCCTCCCTCCAAGATCATTTCATACCATAGGCTCACTACTATGGTGGAGATATCCACCAATGGAGGCTGGTATCTTCATTATGTTCTCCCCCTCCATTTTTGTTTTTTTTATTTTTTTATTAAGTTCTATTTTGATTTCCTTCCAATTTTAATTGTAATTATTATTTATTTTCAATTAAACTATTCACGAATTTTGTTTTCACCCAAATCTGTCCACCTAGTCAAACCGTTAATTTCCTTATGTAAAATTTTCAGTATAATAATAATAATTAAATTATTATTATTATTATTATTATTTATGATTATTATAATAATATGATTTTATTAAAATTATTTTTCAATTTTTATTAATGTCTATTTTTTTAATTAATATAATCTTATATAATAATAATAATTATTATTATTTTAATATTATATATAATCTATATAAAATTAATTTAATTTCTTTTCATTGATTATATTATATTTTAATCTCCATCTCTCATCCCCATTATATTTTTATTTTCTTCTTGTATTCTCTCAATAAATTTATTTTTTTCATTATTCATTCTTATATTCAATTTCACTTCTTCTCTACTTCATAACCCATCCAGCATTGTGATATATTACAATGAAAAATTAAAAGTCTAACCCTGAGGTTTGGCCTAAGTGGAGGTTAAGGGGTTCTTGAAGTTTCATTAATGTTTAATTATATGTTTGTAGATATAATTCAATAACATATTTGGTTGAGGTGAATTCCCCAAATGTGGTGATTTCCTCAAATGACAAGCAACTCCATCTCTCATTATTCTTTTATTTAATCACTTATCTCTCTCTCCATTTTTCAGTTCATCAGATGTGGTTTTAAGTTAAACAATGGAAGAAACAACATTGATAGATCTGTGTCCTAGTAGATAGAACTCCCTACACAATAGTGTGTCATCCACCAAATTATTGGATTCAGTGGAATAAAATTTTTTAAGCATTCAATGATATTCCATAATTTCTAAAGAAATAATTATATTCCAAAAAATAGATTTAATGTTTGTATAATCCAAAAAAATCAAACATGTAAAGAAAAATATCTATTGAAACCAAAATCCTAACACTGAAACCAATAGCTTACTTCCTAATTCATGTTGTCTAGTTTGAATGTTTGTTATGATTCTCATTTTTCAGGTCAATAGAACAGAAAAAAAAATCGAGAAATATTTGAAATATTTTCATAAATTAATCAATATAAAATATATATATATTAGTGTAAAAAGAGTATTTCAGTGAACAAAATAGAAAGTATTCTCAACTGATATAGCCCTTTTTATCCACTATGTTGGACTAGAAAAAATTAATTTCTTTTAAAGACGCCCCTCGATAGGCATGAAAAAAATTGGTGTTATTTCATATGACCAAATGATCCATTCAAATTACATTTTTTAATTTTAAATTTTAGAGAGTTTTTTATTTCATAAACCCCCACAAGTATTTTTACTGTGATGAATTCAAATGAATACTATAATGTATGCTCTAATGATTACTCACAAGGGCCAAAACTAGTATTTGAAGCCCCATGGTCTATAGAGGATGGTGTTTCATTATGATGTATATAGATTAGGGGGTCCCAAACCCAAATTTTAAAATATTTGGAATTGAAGGACCTCCACTTGTATCTCAAGGAAATCGTTGAACCATAATTGGTTGATGGATTTCCCAGAGAGCTCACTAAATTCTTGGAGTACTTCCCGGAATTATATCAAGAAGTGGTAAAGAAACATGAAGACTATCCTAGTTTCCTCCAAAAAAAATTTAAAATGATCCAAAAGAATATTTCTAGGGGAAATTGAGAAGATAAAAAATAAATTACCATATTACAATGATTTAAAATAAAGTTGAAATTATCCAATGAAAAATGAAATGGATAACTCCATACTTCATAGAACCATTAGAATAACTTGATATTAAAAATAACACAGAACATGATCTAGTTTTATTTCATAAAAAGGAAAAGGTGGAAGAAATTATTACTGAGTTACATGTATGAGATCAACAATAACTGGATGATTTTTTGAATGAACGTGATGAACTACATGATCTCCTCAAATCATGCAATAGAAAATTGATAGCACAACTGAACAAAGACACCAAAAAAATGGTGGAATTTGAAGAAAATAATGAGTAACCCAACTACCTACCACCATCTAGTAAGAATCTAGCTCAATAGGAACATAAGAACTGAGTAATTATTTTGAATCTAATCAAAGACATGGATTTGATATTTTTTCAAAATCTATCTCCACTGAATTCATTGACACTTTATTCTGCATCACACCCATGGTTCTGCAATTTAATATTTAGGAAATATTTTATTTGAATTAGAGTAGGATGTAGTACCATGAATTTTACATATTTAATAACATATAGAACATTATGATTTTATTAAACATTAATTTTTAGATTCCCCTGAAGAGATCCAAATGGCTGAGCCTGATGGAATCATGGAAAAGGCTACTCTTATTTATAATGTGATATTTTATTTACATTATTCATCCTCAAATTCTATGAAATTAATAATACATTCTAGCTCTACATTTTAATTTACATTTCATGCAGCCTATGCGAATCCAAAACTAGAACATAATTAGGTTTCACAAGTAGGAACCGAGGAAGAGGATGGTCCATACTTCTTTTTACACCCTCTATGAACGATATACCTTATTATGAAAGGGAAGTATCACATGTACATTAGAAATGGATCACTCGACACCTAGAAGGATGAAGTAAAAGTAGGGAAAAGCAATATGTGGTGATTCAAAAAAATGATGCGTTTTCCACCATCTAATTTTGGAATATTGATGGTACTGACCTTTTGAGGAGTTAAAAATTAAATCCATATGGGTGATCATAATAAGATTTATCATTACATTCATTACAAAAAATTTTATTCCAATTTCAGTCTTTATAAGTACTTTTTAATGATAATCTTCTCCTTCAAATTCTTTTTGAACATTAATGACCTGATCCTTTTTCATAATGGTATGAATTTTCTTTTGTAGGGTCATAAATAAAATAATGTGGCCTTATCTTGTGAAGGAGAGGGACTAAAATTCAGGGGAATGGTAGTTCAATATTTTTATTAGTTTCTATTAAAATACTTAAAATTTTTGGTCCAATTTGTTTTTCAGAATTAATGATAAAATCACATGCCCACAATTGAATTCTTGTTTTACATTACTAATTTTGGGGACATAAGTTTCCTAGAAATCCTATGATTCCATGTTTTATATTTAAATTTTATTGAAATTGATTGATTAAAATAGAAAAATGGATTATTAGTGTGGCACAATGATATTAAAATGAGGAATTGTGATTTGAGAAAATTAATTGATTCATGTATGTGAAATTTCCCCAACATTTTTATGCTTTGATTTTATCAAATTATTGTGAATTGATTTATTTATATTTATTATTCCTTGAATTGCAGTACCAAATAATATCTCTCATTGTCGATAGGATCTCTAGACCATGTATATCACATTAAATTATTATGAAAATATATTGGGTGATCTTTGGACATTCAACCTCCTAGAACATGATTCTGAACTGGTCAAAGATGTGATTGTGAAAAAACAAATTTAAAATGATTTAGTATTCCTTTTAAAATAAACTTATCATAAAAGGAAACATTTACATTAATTATAATTTGTCCTATAATGAACATGAATTATCTTCATAGGGATGAGCCATGTTTCAATAAATTTTTTTATTCCTTACCCATTCTTAGTTATTCAATGATATTTTAATGTTAATGTGTTTGGATATGAAAATCATGGTAAATGGGATATTATAAAATGTATCGAAGAAGTTGGGAGTTCTTATTGTGTAAAATGTAAAATATTATGGAATCATTCATTTTACTCTAATATTATTCCCCTCTAAAATGTAAAAAATTACAAAAGGAACAAAAAATGAGAATATAACAAATGATTTGGGTAAACAAGAAATCTCAATTACTAAACACAGAATATTTATCATATGTTGTTAGGTGGGGGGGTTTTAGGTTTATTAAAATCATAATCATTTAAAAAATATAATTTTTCATGGAAAACTGAAAAAACATTTAAAAATAAGAAAACATTCAATTTGGGGAACAAATCATTCATCATGCTCAGAATTATCACAATCATTATATTGGAATTTTCGGGATAATGAGTGTTTATATAAATTTAAGGGAATGATGTCATTAAAATTTTACATTAATTATAATAATTGAGGATTTATTAGATAATACTCCTCCTTGATCATTAATTTTTAACATCACGCCCTACCAACCTGAAGCCTATGAGTCATTAAAACCTTAATTCTGAGCCTTGATGATTTAATGTATGTTTTTATTTACAAAGTGGAAATGGTAGTTCCTTTAGAATACAATGGATAAGGAGTGTATTAACCATATATGAGTATAACCATAATATAATTTTATCATGAGTGATGAGTGAAATGAATCAAATTTGAGTTAAATCAATATTTGTCATGTTTAATAACAATTAATTGATGGTCTTGAATGAATAAAGGATGTTCCATAAATTTTTAAATGGAAAATTATAACACATGGATTGGTTGTTTCATTGATAAATGTAAAAATGAATTGATATTTTATGTGGAATTCAGAAATAAATTTGATGTCGATAATTTATTGATTTTATTACATTGAAATTTGAATATTGATAAAACCGGTTCGCTCATTAATTCCTTTTTCAGATTTTATCATTTAGGAAAATCATTGTTTATGTAATGGGTTATGTGATAGAACATATATTTTATATAATTATTATTTTATTTAATTAGTTTTTAATCCCAAAAAGTGTAATTTTAATGGATATTGTTTCATTTTATGATTTTATTCGTATTTATAGTTCAATCGAAAAATGAGATATTTTGAATTTTTAATATTTTACATTATTTCGGCATATATGATATAAGTTATTATATGTTCTCCAAATCCTGAATGATATTACTTTTTATGCTTCTATAAAACCTGTCTTTAATTTCATTCTTCTAGACGAAAATAGAAATCGACCATTTAAAAGCCCAATACCACCTTAAAATTTGGTATTTATAATCTACTCAAGGGTCAATAGTTTTTTTATGGTGGGAAAATATTTGTTTATTGTACTTCCCAAATGCGTTGAAATTTAGATTATAGAATCCCATGAAATTTATTAACATCTTGTATAAAGGATTCCATGTGTGAATCGGCCGTTTCAATGCCATTAATGCATGGGAAACAACAGACAGGGAATACAGAGTGTCTGTCTGGGAGGATATAAATATCAAACAAAAATGGATATAAACTCACTAAACATGGCCAAATATTCTTAAATATTGAGTGAATACACACAAGATATTTTTAAGAACATTTATGGAAAATCCCACACATGAATCCATTATTTGAAGGTAATAACACGTTGAAACCTCTGAAGGGAAATTTTAGCCAAAAAAAGGAGGAGAGATCCTCCATCACATATCATTCCAATCAATCAGATCAACACCAAAGTGTAGATATACACTAAGGGAGGATGGATACTTCATTATTTTCTCCACATCCATTATGATAATCTTTATTTTAATTTATTTTAGTTTATTTTAATTTAAAAATAAAAATAAAAATTTATTTTTTATTAAACAATTATTTCATTTATTCCACCCAAATCCTTACATATTCTCCTTATTATAATTTTCTTTTAATTAATTATTGAAATTATAATGAAAATAATGATATTATTATTATTTCAAAACTAGAAAAAATGAGTTATTTCCATGGTTCAAAATGGTGGCAATAGGCCCAAAATTGTAGTCGTAATCTATGGCCATGATTTTACCCAATAGTGGGTGCTATTGTCGTGGAAAGTGGTTCTGACCTATGGCCATGGTTTTATCTATAAAAATAGGTGTCCCTATTATAAACTATCACAATTTACCTATTTCCACAGTTCTTACCATGGATATAGGTGGACTATTTCAACTGTTTTAACCATGGATAAATCCCTAGAAAACCATGTCAAGAGCCTAAAAATGTCTCCTTAGAAAGATTTGATCCCAACACCTTCCCTTCTCATTTTATCACCCTAACCACTACACCACTGAGGATTTTTGTATATACATATATATCATGTTATATAAATTATTAAAAACTGTGGGAATATCCTGAAAAACGTAGCCATAGTTCTTCCTAACATTTTTTGCTGGGAATTTTTTTCTTCTATGGAGGGTTGGGAGACCTATAGTCACTATTTTAAACCATGGCTATTAGTTCGTGTTCATTTCCAGTTTTTCTAATAGTGTTTATTTAAATTATTTTTATAGAATTTTTATGTAAAAATTATTTTCTCACTATCATTCTTCACACATTTTTCAAAAATAAACACTTTTCTCTTCAATACGATAATAATAATAAATAATAATACTAATACTAGTAATAATATTACTCTTATATAATCATTTATTATATTATTTAAAATATTAATTTCATTTATCTTATTTACATTTACATTATTTTACCCCCTCGATATCTCTCATCCGCATTCAATTTTTATTTATATTTTTCTTCATCTCACAAATTCATTTTATAATTATTATTATTTTATTAGATTTCTATACTTCTTCTCTTCTTCTGAGACCCACTATTTTGATATTTTTCTCCGAAAAATTAGTGGATGTCCATAAGGATAATATTGGGTGAGTTCAATGTGTTCATTAATTTTCATAATGTTTAATATTATGATTGTAGATATATTTGAGTAGCATGTATGTGTAGTAATAATGTCGCTAATGTGGTGAAATCTCTCATTCAGATTCAACTCTATCTATCTATAATTTTTTATCAATACTTCCTCTTTGTGTTAGTTATTTTTTCACACATTGGATTTAAGCGGATTAATGGATGGAACATTATAGATAGAGTTTTGTCCTAAAAGATGGAACACACTAGACCAATGTGTTTCATCAACCATGATTTTATAATTAATATTTCGTATGAATTTATTAATATTGTAGAATCTATAAAATAATTATAGTATCCCAAAGATGAGATTTTAAGGTTATTTTATCATACTAAAATCAAACATATAAAGGGGAATAATTATTGAAGACATTTTGGGACCCCAAAACCATGTCCTTTATAATAAATTAATTCATTTACGATTTCATGACAGTTTAAATTCTTATTTGTCAAGTTATTAGAAATGAACTAAAAAACACATAAATATTGTAATTTTTATACAAAAAACCAAACAACCAAAATATATAGAATTAATGATGTAGATTAAGTGAGTGATCCTATATAAAAGGTTCCTCTAGTGAGATGACCCTAGTCATCTACTATACAGTACTACGGAAAATATAATTGTTTTTGACCATGCCCCTGACAGGCTTGTGTCATAACCAAATGGATCATCCTACACAACACATATAATCCATTAAAACAAAACCCAACATATATCCTAAATTGAAACCACACCTCTAATGTGGGTTCCTTAAAGAAGAACCTGATAAAACAGAAATTAAGGTAAAATAATAATCCCTTTATTTCTAACAGGATCAACTAGAATCAATGGGTCAAAGTTTGAGGAAGAGTGATGGAAGATCCCCAAAAATTGCATAGGTCTTTCACAAAACTGTTTGGAGGATGGTTCAAATAAATGAAGAGAAAATATTGAAAAAAACATAAGATATTGAAACCCTCTAGTTTCATGTACTGTAATGTATATATACACAATGTGAATTCCATGAGAAATAAAAAAAATCTAATATTTTATAAAAAATTTCTTTCATTAACAATTATTTATAAGACATCTTGAATTTTTATAATATGGTCTGTAATTAATCTCATGGATTCCACCATAGCTGATTTCCTACCCAAAATCTAGTCTGCAACACTAGTCTTGAACCACCTTTAAACATCATGTATTCCACTTACACAGCATTAAATTCTAACAACAACTCTCCTACACCAAAAACCTCCACAAAAAACTCTTGAGTCCTCCCCCAAACAAGTGCTACAACAAAACTGGTAATGTAATAGGCTGGGAAGGGATGAGTTTAACTTCCATAGATTCTATTATATGTATTTTTTGAAATTAATTTTAAATTATTTGATAGATTTATTTACATACAATGCACACCGTAGCTTGTTAAACACAAATATTATCATGTGTTTCATGTAACATTGAGTTTCTTCAATAACTTACTCTATACACAAGGGCGAGTCTTAAATGACAACAATATACTTCTAAAACATTGTTTTAACATTATAGTTATTACATAACCATTTTGATTGAGGTATTGAATAATATTAACCGAATAATAATAACATTTTTACACATTTAAATATAAATAATATTTTGGTGACCAATTGGTTATAAATGGAAATTAAATTGTTTTGAATAAAAAAAATACCACTTTCTGAAAAACTACTTTAATGCACACAAGTGTGTTATATACAAATATATTTATCAAGTAAATATTTTGGATTATATTAATAGAATTTTTATATTATATATTCAAGAAAATATTTTAACATTTATCAAAATATTTTATAGTCATAGGATAAAACAATAATATTTATGTATAAAAATATGTATTTTTTAAAGTTATTTTTGCATCCTATTAATGGTATAGTTGTTTTACAAATAAATTTTCAAAATTTTATAAAATTTATTTTTAAAATTAAAATTATTTTTGGTTGTATTGGCATATAATAATTAACATATGGTGATTTTTTGGTATTTTTATGTAAATATTTATTCTTTAATGAATAATGAAAAATACGAAATATTAATTGAGAATTGACATCTATTCTAAATAATTTATAATAATAAATTTTATTATGAATTAGTTTTAAAGTAAAAATTGTTAAATATTTATTCTATTAATCCAATTTAGGTCACTGTAATTAATTTTATACTGAATTTATATTTATAAATATATTAAATATTGTAAAATTTTCAAATTAAAATCCCCCTTTCTCATCCCGTCTCCATGATGAATTTTTAAATAATTTCTAGTACATATGAAAATTATATTTGTAAAAAAGTATAATATATTATAAATCCTAATGTTTTATATTTTATAACAATTCCAACTTAATTTTTTAATATACAGATAGGTAAAAATAGTTAAAATTATTTAACATGATTAAAGTTAATACATGGTTTTCTGAATTACATGTGTCAGTATTTATTTAATTTTACAAAGACAAATTATTATTTTTTAACATATTGAAATTAATATTTATAATTATTTTTTCTGAATTATCTAATAATTTAATTTTTAATTATAGAATTATTTTTTAAATTACCTATGTAAATAAAAAGATACATATCACTTTTATAAAAACTACAATGTTAAAGTTGATTAAATCTATAGAGAATGGAATTGCATGGAAAAAACGTATATAGTTTTTTATGGGGTATGAATTTATAGACTAATTAATACATACCCTATGTTATTCATCGATTCTTCAGGCACATGAAGTAAGGGTGACCAACCAATATTGATTACATTTTGGTTTTCACAAGAATGCCACTCTACCTCCGTTATAAAAGGTCACTCATCATCCCCAGTTCAAGACACATACAATGATATTTGGCTGGACAAACCCATTCGATAATCACTTAATAGATCCCATATTCTCTTCCTTGAATACAAAAAATGGGAAAACGTCCATCCATGTAAGTCCTTTGGTGGAATCCAACTGCAGTTAACCTAAGAAGAGGTAATGATCGTCAACACGCATTTTTGTTTTGTATCCTTGTCCACCCATTCAATAATTATTTTTCAATGATTATATAATATAATAATTTTTATAAATATATTGATATTTTTTTATATTATTTTTAATACCTAATAACATAATAAAATACATAAAATGTGATATAAAATCATCATTTGTGTGTTTGATGGAATACCGACTCTCGAAATAATTTCATTTGTTTTTCTATTTCCACCTCTCATGGAAGGGGGAAATGATGGACATGCAATATATATATGATATTTATGATAATTATATATATTTATTATATCATACAATCCATTTTAACATTTCATGTTGTGGGGGAAAAGACCACAACTCTCCAATATATGGCATACTACTACCTCATGAAGTGATGTGAAGCGTTTTCACTAAATCATTACATGGAAGGTATTAAGGGAAAGTATAATGAATATATAATTATATAAGGTATAATATAAATAATTATTATATTAATGACACAATTAATTTTTTTAAAATATGATATAAAATTTACTTTCTTATTTTTTTTAATCACTAAACAAGTTATAATGTCATTCATGGACGTCAGGAATACCGCCTCCTTGATGCGATTGGATTGTATTTTTTTTCATAAATACATAACATTTATGATATATATAAGTATAAATAACTATATAATATTTTATTTTTAATATAATTATATTTTTTGAATGAAATTTTATTCTTAATTTTTTATAGCGATCATTGAAAATGGGAACATCACTCTTGTGTACATATGGTGTACCATGTCCATGATTTTAAAGTTGGATCATTTTTCATAATCATCATTAGTGATTGGTTTTAAAAGAATAATTTTATTATAAATACAATTATTATATAACTATTATTATAGATATATTTAAATAATGACCCCTTTGACCATAGTTGACCTACCAATTTCGTTTTTTAAATATAAACCGATTATTTTCAAAACACAAAACATAAACATAATTGAAGAAGTAATTGTATTTAAATTTGTAATAACTGCAATAAAGGTTATTATATACTTGAAAAGTCTTCTCAATATACTAAATTATTAATATAAATCTATTATTCAGAAAGATAATGAAACACATGACAAGTTGGACTCAAGGTAAGGGGCATCATCTCAATTTCCATTAATAAATAAATGTTTTAATAATTATGTACCTATATTTTATATTAATGTGTATATAAATCCTATTTTACATGTTATAACAATTAATTATTTATTATCATGATATTTAAAATTTTTATTGTCAGACAGATGCAGTGCTTATGAAACAATGATTCCCAACTTATAATGTATTTTTCCTTTAAAAATTATTTTAAATATTTTCAAAATATTACTATTTCAATTCAATGTTCCTATATTTAGAATGATTTTATTAATGAGATTATATGTATGTATAAAATTTATATTGAAAATTATGTTCCAATTTACATTATTTAATTTCTTTAAAAAATGAATCATTATATGTGCTTTATATATATTATTTTGACAAACATAAAGTGATGTTATTTTCTAAACATATACAGTGAAAATGAATTTTCCACCTCGATGACTGTTAATTAATTTCTAGAATCCTTTGAAACCATTCATGTTTCATTTAAATTCAAAACATGTATCCGTTTTTTGGCTATTTTGGTATTGAAAATTTGTTTTTTATGAAATTAGTGATTTGGTATTTAGAATGAATTTTTAAATGAAAATGGAATTTATATCTGAATGGGATTTTCATGATGGTGTAAAAGAGTTTTTAAAAGTTTTTCATGATGAAACTATTTTATTAATGAAATGGTACATGAGAATTTTATAAAAATGGTGAGCCTGATAGAATATATATGAAGTTTTTTTTACCAATATAGATCAGAGGTGAGATCGATATAGATTACGTTAAGGTTTGATCCCCATTATATATCATGATAGATGGGTGTTCCTGATATAGCCTATATAAATGGCTGGGACCCAATTTAGCTCATGGGTGACACTTATTTAGCTTATGTGAAGGGTGATCCCCATTATATGTATCTAATTCAATGGATAGTGATTATGTTAGTATTCCGGTGTATGTTAATTCAATTTAAAAGGGTTTTGATATGATTTTATGGATATGATGCTATAAGTTTTCTAATTGGGATTTTAATTAGTCACTATGATTTTAAATGATTTTATCTGAGAAAAAAGATATTTATTTAATTTGAAAATGTATTATTTCATATACTAAATGTACATTGATCATTATTGTATACATTATATGATTTTTTATGTTTTCACTGTATTTATGGTTTTCTCTACCTTTGATAACCTTTAATGTGGTTTTTCACATCTCATTTTTTTAAATGATTTCATTGGTTTTAGGGTTATGGAAATTCAATAAGATGAAATTAAGTTCATAGATATTTTACATGAAAATAAATAATTCTTTATTTTAAATTCTTTATGTAATGGGAAAAATGTATATTAATAGAATTTTTTTACTTTTTATTGTATGGTTTTTTATGTACTAGTAGTGTCTTAATTATCTAAAACTCTAAACATGAAGAGATCCTCAATGTTAATGAAAATAATTTCATAACCAAAACTAAATATCATGAAATGATTAAGGTCAAAGAATTATGAAATGGAAATCAATCTCCCAACTTTTTCACACATCCCATGTTCTCATAATATAGAAAATAATTTTTATGTGTTTTTTTTATTAAAACAAAATTTAAATCAATGAGGAGGATAGAAAACCATTTGTAGAAGAAAAATCATTTTCTATGTCATTTCAGATATCCTCTCAGCATATAGTACTAGATTATGGAATAAAGTGGGTGCAATAAAGGTGTATGAATCTTCTGAATCAAACAAGGCACACACAGGGGAACTAAAAAATTAGATTGTGCCTCATTCGATCATTGGCCTCCAAAGAACTATTGTATCTAATATATGTAGTTGACCATGAAACACTCCACTACCTATTTGATAAGAATCACCCGATTGACATTAATTGGTTGGGGTCTCTATAAATGAGAAGCACACTAAGGTAAGCCTATTCATACTCCATCTCCACTCAGTTGAGCATAACCCTAATGCCCCTGACGCTGAAAAGGTCTCACAAAATAATGATGTAGAGGGTGAAACTTGTCTTATCCAACTCCACTAAATAGATCTCAAAGGAATATTGATAACTAGATCTTATAATGACCATTAACACTATGGGAAATTTTTATTGGAACAAAAACACTATGAATATCATTAAAAACATTATCCCCAGAATTCATTCGATTGTGCTAAGGGAAACTCTCTTGTGGTTGAAACACTGGTCATCCTGGTACACAAGACATTCCCCAAACAACCCTTATACTCAAGGAACACTTCTTATTAGCGAAGAAGGTTGATTTCACCCTCACAGTAAAACATCTAATGAGTGCATCTCCTTTATGACCTCTTCATTCTTATGAACCACTACATACATTGGAAACATAATAAAATGACTTCATATTGTAAATGAGGAAAGAGTACCTCTTCAAGACACATCGTTTTTTAAATATTCATCAATTAAGATATATCGGGGAAAATTAGAACGTATTTAAACTTCAATCCTAGCCCCTACACAGACAAACTCTCATTCAAAAGGGATTGAACATTATTCCTCTTCAATTCGGTCATGGACAATATATGAAACAATGACCAAAAATATTTCAGAAAGTCATCCCATGAAATATCTACCATTTCCCACTCTCTCAGATATGGTTTCCACCACTAACAGACATCTCACCATATCTTACTAACTATTAAAGGGCCTCAGTATCCCACCAGGGTCAAAATAAATGAAATATTGAGCTCGTCCTGCCAAATCTCAGTCTCCACTTCTAAAACACTACCCCCATTCTTCACAAACCCTTCCGTTGGAAATGAGGAAATTTCCACCACCACTGATAATTATCCTAAACTGGATCATCCCTCGGGGTATCAATCAATATGATCATCCAACCTATGAAACATGAAAAGGATGTTCAAGATCCATAGATGATATAAAACTATAATTTCTAATTCCCGAGCTGTAACACCCCAAGAATTCATAGTACGTTATTTCTTTAAGGTAATTCAATAACATGCACTACATGAAACACTGAGTTCAGGCGCACCACGACATACCAAACTAGCCATTCAAAGCTATTATGAATAGAATTAACTGAATTTTGACCTATATATAATCCTTATATCTATAGAATACATATTATGAGTTTCTTATACTTAATGTGATAACTAAATTATTTTTTCCTGATAAAAGAAGAATTTTTTAGAAAATGAATTTTCCCACCATTTAATGGTGAACCAATTTTAAATATAATATTTCTAAATATTATAAATTCAATTTGAAAAAATAAACATCTTCTTTAGAATCGATACATATGAATTTAGTTGCAATAAACTTTTGGTGTTTTTCTGATTACTTTCATATTTGGGTGCATCATGAAAAATACTATATTTTAACTGAAATCTACTTTTTTAATGAAAATAATTTATACTGTTATATTATACATTTTAATAGTTTTTAAGTAAATATAGATTATATGTTTACCATTTAATCCAATGGTGTTCATTGTAAGTCATTTCACTTTGATATAGGACATAAACAAATGTGAATCTTTTGATAGTGATTGTTTCTTGAAAATACGCCTTTTGGTTTTGACAATAGGAAATAATTTTAAAACAATAAATTCAACTTAAATATTTTTAATTTGGTAATATAGACTTCATTTCTGAATTCATAATATCATAATTATCTTAGAGTAAATTTTTGGGATTTTTTTGAAAGCGTTCAATTTTTGATGAATAGTGAAAAACACCGAGTTATTATTTAAAATCGGCTTTTTATTTAAATAATTATATATTTTATTTAAATTTATTTTAGGTCCAAATAGATACATAATACCTAAATAGTTTCAATTTAATTAATTGGATTTATTTTTTAATAATATTTGATATACGAAATTTTATTTAACTTTTCACCGTCTTTTACCCACTTCCAAGGAAAATTTGCAATTTCACATAAAACGTAATTTTACCGCTTCTGTGAGTGGAATTTCCAAAATCCAAGAGACATTGTTTGTATTAGTAAGACAAATGTGGTTCAATCTGATAATAATAATTTTTGGTGAATAGAAACTTATTAGTTTTATTTACCACAGTTAAAAGTTAGTAGTGTAATTATGGGTAAAAATAATATTATTCTTAACCTACCACATGTTCTAATTCTATTGGATAAGTATAATTCGACTCAAAAAACCTTAGGAATAAAATATTAACCTCTTTGGTCCATGTGGATTAGATTAAGACAATTATTATTTTTTAATTCAATGAAGAGTTAAAAGTGTTAAATCCATAGTTTAATAACTACAACATTTTTAATATAGGATTAAACATAAGATAAATTAGACTCTAAATATTCATTAGAAATATAAAATGAATTCTTACATAATGTAATTTTATGTATATTTTTTAGACCTCAAATAATTT
Organism: Viscum album; assembly: GCA_963277665.1. Classification (NCBI taxonomy): domain Eukaryota; kingdom Viridiplantae; phylum Streptophyta; class Magnoliopsida; order Santalales; family Viscaceae; genus Viscum; species Viscum album. The sequence goes on from OY728130.1 coordinate 1,033,594,957, forward strand.
AATTTATATATGACTCAATGATGATGCAGTAATTACATAATTAATGTAGGAATAAAATAATTGTTATTATAAATATCAAAATAAATGTAATTTTTATACTTTTATTGAATGAAAATAATTTTATAGGATAATATGAAATATTATTGTATATTAGATGAATTATTTTCTATGTAATAATGTTGTTATGAATTTATAAAGAAATACCAAATAGTATCAATATTGACATAAAAGTGTTTTTATAACAAATATTATATTATTAATTGATATAATTGTCCTTAAAATCTAAGGTTCTTCCAAAATACTTATATAATAATATAAATGACATTAATGAACCAATTGGGGTTTGATTTGAATTTTATAGTATGTTTATTAACCATATAATAAAAAAAATACCAAAATACATGGTAAATGTAAAATTATTTAACTAAGAGTTAAATCTACAAATTAAGGTTAATATGGTGACCGAAACCTGTCTAAAACCAATTGGTTGAGTATATTACGACCCATCCACACCATATCATTTCAAAATACATTTTGGGGCCATTACAAATGAAAAATGAGATTATTATAAAATAATATTTTATGTCATTTCTAAGGTGCCCCTCACCCCACTTATAAATGGGACCCCCCCCCATACTCTAATTCACACCGTCAAAGCCATTTGGCTCGGCCAAAACCACCAAAATACCCTCTAAAATATCCTCTCTTCATCCTATAGGCCTTACTTTAGTAAAAAATCCGTCCTTTAGATCCCTTTTGATCAAATCAAAAATAATAACTCGAAGAAGAGGTAAATATTTCATCACCTCTTTCAAGATCCTTTCTTCTTCCACTTCCACTTTCATTGTTGTTTCAATTATAAAATAATAACTCAAGTGCCTTCCATATAAATTGATGTTACTATAAATATGGTACAACCATATTCATTATTCTATCAATCTTTTGAATGAATTTTCACCATACGTGCGTACGTATGGCTTACCGTCTCCATATACTATTGTCATTGTTATTCAATACAATATTATTTGGATGGGTATAATAATGAAGTCTGATTAATGTAAATAATAAATATAAAATGATAATGATTCTGTATATATGATATACCATCCAATTCCACACCTTTAAGAATATGATATTTTCTCTCATGCGTACGTATAGATTACCGTCTCCACGACGCGATGAGATTTATTTCCACATTCACCATTCATAGATGGTTATAAAAATATTTATTACTATTAAGTATGTAATATATGAAATAATAATGCTACTGTAGATATATATATATATGTGTGTGTGTGTGTGTGTTTCTGTGTGTGTGTCTATATATATTTACTCACATATATCTTATTTAATTAGTTTTGTTCAATACGATATGAAAACCGAAAAAATGTTTATGCATATGTATGGACTACTATCTCCAAAAACGGTGCTTTACATATCATATAAATGTGTATTATAAATATTTATATTATAAATATATATAACATATATATCATTTTTTATGTTCTAGAAGTATTTAAATCTTGATCTAAGTGATACAATCCAGAGTAAAAATTAAAAACACGTACGAAAAAGAAGGAGATTATTACCCGAAATGTTAATTTATCAATGAAATTATTATTAAATGGGTAGTATAAAGTCATTAATGAATCATGTATGAAATCATAAATATTAATATGGTTCTTGTATACATTAATAACATACTACGTTCTTCATACAGGTGGTTAAATGTACCCTCAACTAAAGGAATGTGAAAGGTAAGGGGTTTTCATCTCACTCCTTATTCCTTGGAGATTCATGCCATATTGCGACTAATGCCTTTTGTGTGGTGTATGTGCTACCCTTAATTGTATCCTTTGTATAATAAATTTAAATTTATTTTTATTTACATATTCATTATACGATACTTCTTTCATGGAGTGTTTGTTTCTTAAGTTTCCAAAGTGGTATGGGTTAATTTCACAATCTCTTTGTTATCTGACGTTGTTTTTACGTAAATATCTACTGGGAAATATTTATTATCCATGTCCATGTTTCACAAAATATTTTTCAAATGGATTATTTTTAAAGGACAGTTTTACTAAAAAATCATTTTAAATGATTTAAATATTTATTCTTCAAAATCACTCTCAATAATATTCATGTTTTCAAAATGGTTTTGAGGATTTATTTATGTGGACATGATTGTTTTATTAAATGTTAATTACTTTTAAATGATTCAATGTGGTAATGGGACACTTTGATTCAAAAATGTCTATAAATTTCATCCTTTATAAACTGTTTTACTTTTAATTGTTTTTATTAAAAAGGGATATTTATCACAAAGAGTTTTACAAATCATTTTCATCTATATCAACATCCAATGATGGATTTTACACATTTCTGAAGTTGATTTCTTATTATAAAAATCATCCATATTATATTTTAAGGTTTTGGGATATGTTTGACTATGGATGTGTTATTTTTATACCATTCATTGGTTATGGTTAAAGTATTTACATTTCGTATGCTAGTTTTAATACGAATTTTTGTGTTATAATTCAACCTCTTATTAAGATGAATGTGTTAGAATATAATGTTCTGGCTTGGGGACTGGTTAAAGTAAGCCCTCCGGGTTGTGGTCCTGTTACAGAAGACCCTTCGGGTTGGTGTATGGTTACAGAAGATCTCCGGGATGGAGTCCGGTTAAAGAGGCTCTCCGTGATAGAGTCCAGTTACAGTGGCTCTCCAGTTTGGAGTCCAGTTACAGAGAATCTCCAGGATGGAGTCCGGTTATAGAGGCTCATCAGGTTGGGGTCTTGTTACAGTTAGCCCCTAGGTCCTGGCAGGAGGCCATGAAAAAGAAATTAAACATTGTCATTATACATCCCCTCATTATGAAATTAGTTATTACATGTGATTATTTGACTAGTAGAATATCCATGTGATTGTTTATATGGTAATGTTTAATTTATTTTTCCATATTATGATCATATTTATATTTAAAATGATATTGTTCTTATTATACACCATTCCTTAAAATTTTATTTCTTCAGCTAAATTATTTACCCTTACTGGCCATCTGTGCTGACCCCTTTCTCTTATGTTGTATTTTCCTAGGATTACAAGAAATGTATTATGATTGATATGCAGGGTTAAGCTAAAGGGAATGATGGCGTTCTCAAAGAACTATCTATGAAATGTTTTATGTTTGATATTAAAATGTAATAATAATGTATATAATCTATTTTCGAAGACTGCTAATCTGATCGTTCTTTTGAGACATTATTCCTTGTAATCCTTCCAATGTATTAAAATAATGCACCAGATCTAGGTAACTGGGGTCGGGGTGTTACACCAGCAACATGGAATTAAATTTATATTCATCATAATTTACTTTATTCATTTTGAAATTTCCAAAACAACCCAATTAATAAATTAATATAAGATATTATTTTGACTGTACCTATCCTATGTCTCTGTCCTCTAGACTAGTCCACCTCACTTTTGTCATTCATTAAGCTCAGAGTTTATGAATTGCATCCTAGGGGGTGCTAAAATCCCATGTAGTAAGCCAGTATCCTTGCCATATGACATGCTCCAAGGTAAACTGACACTATTTTCAGACAAAACCATATAACCCTCACTGAAACTATCCCTAAACTCCAACCTATATCTCAACCTCTATTTGATATGACTAATTATTTACCCCTACCTCCAATGATATAGAAATAGTGGGAGATACATAATGACCACCAAGTCTATACATTACATTCCCTTTGGTTTGTGACTATCATCAAGGGTCTAAAAATATCATGATATGTGAGGCATTTCCCAAAATAACAATGAAAGATCATTATTTAATATGAATCATCCAAATGGTACTTGAAGAAAAGATACAATAGTGACATAGGGTCTATCCATGGTCTGAGATAGTAATGTTCATAACTATTCACATAATCCTTCTGGAAATCAGTAAACTATTTTATATTCATAGGGTGAGAATATAAGTATATTCAATTAAAAAACAAAATTATATTATGCATATGTGAAAGATGCAATCAAACTGAACCTTTGAGAAAATAAAAGAACTAAACGCACCAGAACACATCAACTATCAATCCCAAAACTCAAAAACGAATTCTCACCAAATCACACAATCCATGTGATATAATATAACATGATTGACATGAATAAAGGGTACCATGGACCAATTTCCCACTAGTATTCCACTATCACACCCCAATATCATGCATTCGATCACCTCAACCTCTTTTGAATACCACACCGCCACACCCACAATATCACAACACATCTTTCTCGAAAACACCAGGTCTATCCAACCCACAATAATGGAACATTGAATCTTTCTCGAAGACACCTTGGATACAATACATCAACATATATAACTAGTGAACTAGGTTTTCATGAACATGATGTACATAAACCTAGTTCCCTCATCCTACCATGAAATCCCACACCTAAAGCCACTTCATATATTATCATCCTGTCAATTGACACATGGGCTAGTCACATCTGCTTCAAAGTCATCTCGTCTCACTACACCACAAGATCGACCATATCACAACTCACATAATGGAAACTAGGTTGTCAGATTCACTATATAGGGAACTCAAATACCTACGAACATCACATCATATGAAAATATTACATTTCAGGGAAGAGAGAGACATAAAAATAAGGTTCATGGCCATTTTTCTACCTCATTAGATGATAGAATTAACATTAGTCATATAAATATGATTATGAGTACTCAATTATCAATGTGGTTGGTGTGTTTATAGAAATAACATGGAACATAAAACTATATAAATATAACTAAAAACAATATGAATCTATCAGATAAAAATACACTAACCATCTCACAACATCACAATAATTTTTCAACCAGTAAATGTATAAAACTGTACAAGCCAATATCCACAACCCACATTCCATGTTTCAAACAAAACCCATCATCCAACACATTCATTTTAGTGTATTTTTTCAACTATATTAAACCACAGATCCCATCATTTATTTATTCATTATCCACTTTAATCACATAATCCAAACCAAACCAGAACTATTTATACCAATATTAAATAATTATTCCTTCACTACCTAGGAATCATGTAAAACATAACCACCTATCACAAGTAATTCACCATTTCCATCACTCAATCTCCTTAGATCCCCAAATGTATTACCAAATAACCAAAAAATCTTTTCCCCAAAAGATTATATAATCAACCTCTACCATGACACCCCAAAAGTATGGAAAATAATCCACCATGTCATCACCATGAAATCATGTCCAAACAACAACACCATCACTGCCCAAAAAGCATGGCCAAAATACCTCACACCCGCAGCCCCATGATCCCAACCACATCCAACCCATTATCCTATAATTTTACATAATCCAAAAATTTCCACACCACAATCATAAAACCACCTCATAAAACATAATATATCATTTTGAAGATTTCACATAGGATATTTTATAACCGTGAAAATTATTTTAGTGGAATTACCACACTAGACATATCCCAGGGGAAACTATTTTATTTTAAAAATATATTGGTTTTCAAATATCCAATTTATGGTGATATCACAACACTATAAACACAAAAATATTAAATCATAACATCAATCCCAGAAATATACACAAAAATCCATAATTTCAAATGGGGATCTGACCGTTACAATCTATAATATCACAATAATATGAATGTTGTAAAAAACATGTGAATCATTTCTATTTTCCATTAATTAAAATTTTATTGGTTATTTGTATTTAATTATGACTTCACAACAATATACTATATAATAAAAAGATTCATCACCTTCTGAATGATTCTCAATAAGAAGATACAGGGTATTCCATACCCAATGAATCATTTTTGAATCTCAATCCTCCCTAGATAGAAGAAGAAATGCCCATAAAAATTCATGAGAAACTGACAAGAATTTTTTTACATCAATCTAATTTTAATTTAAATGTTTTAAATACAAATAATGTGTTATTTTAAGGACAATTCTATCATTTTAAGATCTCAGTTAGATTTTGAGCTGAATCAAACAATGGGACTATTTTGAATTTTAACTATTTTAAATTATTTCTATATTTTGGACATAAAATAGATTACACACATCCAAATAAAAAATTTAATTATTTGTAGAATTCAATAAATTAAGGGATTAATTTGATCGTTCTACACCCATAGCTAAATCCACCCTTTGGAAACCCAAAACTAGCTCACAATTTGGAGATTCATAATTATTCATAAATCTATCGATTTTCATTGATTGGACTACATCTCTTGATTTGACGGCCCAAATGAGCATAAATTTTGATTATAGATGAACATGTTTTCCAAAAAACATTGATAAAAGCTTTGATGTATGGATTGAACATTTTCAAGTCTATTAATTCTTGAGAAATTGGAGACATTTAATTTTGAGAGTTTCTTTTAGATGATTAAATTTGTCGTCTAAAATGGAAATATATCTCTCTACCCAAGGAAAATATTTTGGAATTTTTAGTGGAGGTGTTAAATATATTTTTGAACATCATTAGAGAATAATTCAATGTGTGAATCTGTTATTTAATGGGGATAACACATGAAAACATCCAAAAAAGTATATAATATAAAGAGAATTTAGCTTCTCCTTCAAAAAATCATTCCATACCATCAGTTCACCACCAAGGTGGAGATCTACACCATGGGAGGATGATATATTCATTCTATTATCCCCTTCCTTTATTGATTAATATAATTTTTTTTATTTAGTTCTATTTTTATTTAATTCAAATCCCAATTACAATTTTCATCTAGTTTAAACTAAACAATTCATGATTTTTTTTCAGCCAACTACATCAACCTTCTCCAACATTTCATTTTCATATTTTGAATTAGAAGTATAATAATAATTTAATTAATATTTTTATCATTTTTGAGATTATTATAATAACATTCTTATTTTAAAAACATTTTTCCATTTTCAATTTTCTCTCCATTTTAAATGTAAATCTTATCTAAAATATAATAATAATAAAAATAATAGTTATTATTATTATTATTACATTAACATTATTTAAAATATGTATAAACATGATTTAATTTATTTTCTATTATTCTATATTATTTTATGCTCTCTGCCCCTCATCCCTATTCTATTTTTATTTTATTCTATTATTATCTTAACCAAATAATTTTTACATTATTATTTATTTCATTCTATTTATATTCTTCTCCACTACATCCCACTTCCACCATTGCAATCATTTAATGCCCAAAATGAGAGGTTAACCCTAAGGCTTGGCCTGGGGGTCATGGTGTTCATGAATTGTCATTTATTTTTAATTTTATGATTTTATAATTATTTTATTAGCATGATTGGGTGAGGCAAATGCCCCAAATTTCGTGACAGCCCCCAATGAAATGAAACACAATCAGTATGTATTCTATTATTTAATTAGTTATCCATCTATCAATTAGTTAGTTCATCAGATGATGGTGCTATGATAATAAATGGATGAAGAAAAATTGATATAGTAATGTCATGGAAGACAACATTAACTAGACCATGGCGTTTCATCAAGCTAGATTATTATATGAGGTGGAGTTAATATTTCATAGGAATTCAATGATATTAAAAAATTTCTAAATAAATAATTATAGTCTAAACATGATATTTCAGGGTTGCATTATCAAATTGAAATCAAACATATAAAAGAGAATAATGATTAAACCCATCACATAACACCAAAACCTAGTTCTTCCTTCTTAACTCATTCGATATAGTGTACATGTTAGTAAAATTTCACATTTTCATGTCAATAGATCATCAATCAAAAAACCAAAAATATTTTATTTATTTAATTATATTCATAAATATAATAAAATATATTGATTATTTGAAATAGATTATGTGAGTGAACCAAATGAAAAGTCTACTCATGTAAGATGACACTATTCATCAACACTGTTGCACTTGAAAAAATATAATTTCATTTAAACACACCCCTCTACGGGGATTAAAAGATCATATTTGATGATCCAATAAGTCCATCAATTTACAATTTATTATTTTAGATTTTAGATTTTTTTTAATTGATTAAAAATCACAAAAAAAATTATTTTATTTAGGAATTCATATGATACCTATTATATATGGAATTATAATAGCTCATGTGTTCCAAAAACAGTAGTTGAATTCCCAAGCTATAAAAAATATGGTGTTGCATTACAGATTTTATAAATTATTGTTTCCAAAATAAACAAATTCAAAGAGAAGGAATTGAAGGACCTCCTCTTGGATCTCATGGAGACCCTCCATCAAAAATTGTTTGAAGGATTATCTTGAGAGCTCACTGATTTATTGGAGTATTTCCATGAATTCTATCAATAACGGGATAGGATACAATATGATAATTCTCGTTTCCTCCCATAACTTTTGAAAGAGTTATGCCTGATTATTTACAAGGGAAATTATAAAAACATATATATGATATTATAAATTTTGAAAAATAGGTAAAATTATCCAATGAAAAATGAATTAGATATCTATATAAATCCAAGAATCGATAGAAGAAACTAATACTAGAACTAAACTAGAAATCAACCATTTTTCATACCTCAGTAGGAAATAGTAGAAGTCTTGACAACTAAGCTACATATAGAAGATCAACATGAACTGGATGAATTTTTTAATTAATGTACAGAACTACAAGATCTCCCCAAGTCATGAAATAAAAAATTTATAGAACCACATAGGGAAGACACCACCCAAATGGTGGAATTTTAAGTAAATATGGAGTAGCCCAACTACCAAAATCCTTCAATTAATAATCTACATCAAGGGAAACCAACCACCAAGGCATTTATTTAATCTGAAACAATCCAGGGAGTTGATCTTTTTTCACATTGTATATGTTTTGTCTTTACTAACAATAAATTATAAATCACTCCATGTTATTTTGAAATTTCATATTAAGAAAAAAATTGTTATCCATTAGAGTAGGATGAAGAACCTATAATTTCACATGTTGATGAATAAATTTAACTCCATGACATTATTGAACACTAAATTATGGATGCCCATTAAGAGATTATAGTGGTTAAGAATGATAAAATCATGTAAGAGGATACTCATATAGAACATGGTATTTTTTATTTACATTATTCTTCCTTAAATTATATAAAATTAAAAAATAAATCTAACCCTACATTTAAAATTATATTCCATATAGAATATATGAATCCAATAGTTGAAGAGAATGAGTTTTCTCTAGTAGAACCCAAGGAAGAGGATGGTCCATACATCTTCATGCACTCTCCATGAAAGTTATACATCATTATGAAGTTGAAGGATCACATGCACTCTATAAATTTATCATTCCCCACATAGAATGATGATGAACATGCAAGAATCATCCACATGTGTTGGTTCACATCCATAAGGCTTCATCCACAATATGATTTGAATAATAGTTGGTACTGACCTATTAAGTTACTATAAATTAACGGACTTTATAGGTGATTAAAATGAGATTTATCATTACATTCATTATTGGAATTTAGATTTTAGTTTCAGTCTTATGATGTATTTCATCATGCAGCTCATCTCTCTCCAATTCTTTTTGAACATCAATGACCTTATAATTGTGTTTATTTTTATGAATTCTCTTTTGAGGGTCATAAATGGAAGAAGGTAGCAAAATCTAGTGAATGAGAAGGCCTATAATTCATGGGGAATGGAGTTCGTGTTTTTATAATTATATTTAAAAACCATTACATTTTTTTCCAAAAAAATATTTAAATCATCAGTGAAAAAATCAAAAGCCCAGACCAGTATTAATGATAAACTTGACTAATCTATGAGACATGAGTTTCATAGGAATCCTATGATGTCATGATTTCGATTTAAATTTTAATTAAATTTAAGGATTAAAATGGAAAACATGATTATTTATGTGACCCATGGATCTAAAAATGAGTTTTCATGATTTTATGGAAATTAATTGATTCTTGTAAATGAAATTTACCAAAAAAAAATTAATGCATTGATTTTCTGAAATTCTTGTGAAATGATTTATTTTTATTATTCATCGCTTGAGTGAATGCCCAAAATAATATGTCTCAATTAATATGGGATTAATAGACCATGTAAATCCCATTATATTCTTGATTGAATTTCTTGAGTGATCGTGGGACATTCGACCTTATAGAACATGATTTTGAATTGGTAAAAGCTATGATTGTGAAAAATCAAATTTAAAATGATTGTGGAATCCTTTAAAAATCTAATAATACTTAAACAATCACATTTAAATCAATTATAAATTATCCTATAGAGACCATGAATTAAAATTTGAGGGATGATCTATGTTTCGATCTATTTTTCTCCATCCCTACCATACACATAGTAATTTAACGATATTTTGAAGTTAATGTATAAGGGTAATGTAAATCAAGGTAAATTTAATTATTTCCAATATAAGTCCAATATGTTTGTGTTTTTATTTTGGTAAATGTAATACGATGTTGAATAATTCATTGTATTCTGTTGTTATTCCCCTATGGAATGTAAAAAAATGAAAAATAAAACAATATAAAGGAGAAAATAGCTTATTATTTTGGTAAACATGAAATCAAAATTACTAGTCCTGTGATTCTTATCATACGAGGATAGGTTTTTTATGTGAGGTTTATTATTATAATTAATATATTAAAAAATAAAAATCGTATTACTATTTGAATGTGGAAAAAATTATTAAAAAAATCAATCGAGGGAACAAATCATTCATCATACTTAAACAGATCACAATCATTACATTGGAATTTTCTAGATGCTGGGAGTTGATATAAACTGAAGGGAAGGATTTAAATAAACTTTTACATTAAATATAATATTTTTTTCTTTGAGCGATTAAAATCATCCTTGATATCTACTTTTTTACTTCATGTCCTACCAACCTGAATCCTAAGAGTCATAAGAATATTTATTCTAAGCCCTCATGATTTTAGGTTCTTATTTTCATTAAAATGTAAAAACATTAGTTCCTTTAAAAATATATGTATAAGGATAATTTTATAATGATATGGGTGTTACTTCACTATAATGTGATCATGAAATATGAGAGAAATGAATCAAATGTGAGGTATATCATGATTTTGGAAGTTTAATACTAATTAATTAAGGATTTCGAATGAGTGAGGGAAGATCCATTATTTTTCTAAGGGGAATAGTAGAATACATGGATTGGTTGTTTCATTGAAAAACATGTAATTGAATTTTATATTTTATGTGGAATTTGAATATTTGAATTAACATTGATAATTTCTTGATTTTATTAACATGAAATTTGAATTTTGATAAATTTTTGGCCCTCATTAATTCCTTTTTTATATTTTTTTCTAGAGGAAAAGCAAGGTTTATGTGTTATGATATTTAATAAAATAGATATATTCTAAAATGATTTTTAAATTTAAAATTTTTTAATCCAAAATAATTATTATATTATTGGAAATTCTATCATTTTATGATTTTAGTGGTATTTTTTGGTCAACTGAAGAAATGTTCTATTTTTAATTTTGACAATTTTTTATTATTTAGACATGTATGGTAAAAAATATTCAATAATTATCTGAATAAATAATTTATTTATTTATTTTCATTCTATATAAAATGTTTTAAATTTATTCTTTCCAGATCCAAAGGTAAATCCACTATTTGGAAGTCCGACACCATATCAACATTTGGGCCTTCAAAACTATTCATAGATCAAGAGATTTGATATCGTGGGATAATATATGTTTATTGGACTTTTTAATGGAATTTTGTATTGTATTGGACAGTTCCAATACACTTATTAACAAATATTATGAATCATTCTATGTGTGAGTAGAAATAATCAAGGCCATTAATTCATGGGAAACTAAAGGCATGGAATTCAGAGAGTCTGTATGGGATATTAAATTCTCAGACTAAAATAGACATAAATCTCTATAAACATGCAAAAATACACTTAAATATATATGGTATAAACATAATATATTTTTGAACAACATTTATGATGAATTCCACTTGTGAATCCGTAATTTAACGGGATTACACATGGAAACCTCAGTAGGGAAATTATATCCAATAAAAGGATGAGAGATACACCTTCCCAAATCAATACATTCCATATACTAGCAACTAAGGTGGAGATTTCCACTAATGGAGGTTGGCCACATAAATATTTTATTCCCCTCAATTCCTTTTTTACTTTATTTGTTTTATTTTAGATTAGTTTATTTTCATTTCAAATAATAATTATAATTTTATATATTTTAAATTGAATAATTCATTAATTTTGTTTACACCCAAATCCATCCATTTTCTCCAACTTATAATTTCCATATCAAAAATTATTCAAATAATAATTATACTGATGTTATTATTATTATTTTATTAAAATTATTATTATAAAATTATTATTTTAAAAATATTTTTTCATTTTCATTAATCTAAAATTTTTCCAAATTATATCGTATTTAATATATTAACAAGGATTAATAATAATAATAAATAATAATAATAAATAATAATGATAAATAATGAAAATTATATTGTTATATTAACATTATTTATATTATTATTCGATGAAATTTTATTTTATTTAATTTATTTTACCCTCTCCATTTATATCATCCACAATCTATTTTTATTCTATTATATTATTCTCTCACCTAAATTTTTTTCTAACAATCCTTTCATTATTATATTTCTATTACTCTTCTATTATTCCAACTTCCATCATCGTGCTATCTCACTCTTGAAAAGGTTAGCAGACCCTGGGGATTTTCCATAACGAGGTCAAAGGGTTCTTGAATTTTATATAATGTTTAATATTATATTTCTAGATAGAATTTAGTAGAAATAATGGGTGATTAAAATGTCTCTAATGTGGTTACTTTACGCATTGTTATGTTACTCAATATATCCATCTTATTTTATTTAAAAAAATTCCCTCTATCTATTAGATATTTATTCAAATTCTAGTCTTTATCTAATTAATGAATTAAAAAAACATCAATAGAGATGGGTCCGTGAGGATGGAACAACCTTGATCAACATGTGGCATCATACGTGATTATAGGATTATGATTTCATATTCATTCAATGATATTCCAAAATCATTAAATAATGACTAGTAGTCCAACCCTGAGATTCAATTGTTGGATTATGAACCTATAATCCTACAAATAATGGGGATTAATGATTGAACCAAAAAAATAAACCCAAAAACCATGTGCTTCCTTCATACCTAATTCATTATACTTTTAATGTTAGTACAAATTCAAATTTTTTATTTATATTAAAATGCATTCAGAAAGACAAAAATATATTTTCATTTTCTCCTTATAATAATGGAAACAACAAAAAGAGATAACATATGTGACATAGATTAAGTTAGTGAACCAATATGAATGGCTCCTAAAGTGAGACGAACCTGGTTAGAAACTATGCGGAACTAAAAAAAATATAATTGCATTATAACATGCCCCAAATAGGTGTACTACAAAACCCCATTGATTAACCTACACCATGTCAATGATCCATCAAAAAATAGCTCAATATATACCCTAAATTGAAACCACGCCACTATAGTGGGTTCCCAAATGATATACATTAAAAGAGCACCATAAAGAGAGAATAAAATACCAAATATTTCCAATATGAACAACCAGAGTTAAGAAATCAATGTAGGAGGAAAAATGAAATAAGATCCCTTAAAATCGCATAGGTCTTTCCACATGTATTCCACTTACGCTACATGAAACTCCTACAATGGCTCTACTATAGGTCTACACTCTACCATAAACTATCAGAACCTCCCCCGAACACATCCTACGACCAAAATAGTAATATAATTAACTGAGAAGGGATGAGTGTAGCTTCCATATATTTTATGATATATGTATTTTTAAAATTAATTTAAAATAATTTATAGATTTATTTACACAAAATGCACATTTTAGCTTGTTTAATACCAGTTTTATCTTGTGTTGAATCCAACTTTGAGTTGCTTCGATAACATGTTTTATATGCAAGCTTGAGTCTTACTAGACAACAATATAATTCTAATATTATGTTTTAACATTATATTTATCACCTAGGACATTGAATTTTGAAAATGAGTAATTCTAACAAATGTATAAGAAAATTCTTACACACACATATATATATAATGAAATATTTGTTGACCGATTATTTATAACTGAAAGTAAAACACTTTTGAAAATAAAAGGAAACAATTTTCCTAAAAATTATTTTATTGAACACAAGTTTATTATATACAAATATTTAAAAAAAAGTTAACTATATTTATTTCTATTAATTAACATTATATATTATATATTCTATAAAATGTTTTAACATTAATCTAATATATCTTTTATGAATAATAAAAATGAAATTCAATTTACATATAATAATATGTATTTTTCAAAAGGCAATTTTGCATCCTTTTAGTGGTACACATATTTTAATAATAAAATTTTCAACATTTATATAATTAATATTAAAAATTAAAATTAATTTTTGTTAAATAAGAAATTAAAAATTAAATTAGGGTGGTTTTTAGGAATTTTCTGATTAGTTTCATCTTTTGATAAATAATGAAAAATAATAAATTTTAATTTTTAACTAAATTATCCACTAAACACTTTATAATGTTAAATTGTTTTATGAATTAGTTTTAAGGTGTCAATTAATATATTATAAATCAATTTATAATATTCAGAACACTTTAATTATTTTTATATTGAAATTAAATATATAAACATAATAATCATTGGAAAATATGGCAATAAAAAATCATCTTTCTCATCTCATCCGTGGGATTAATTTAGAAATCATTTATGCCACCTAAATAAATAATTTTTTTTAAAATAAATTTATACTTTGAAAAATAATATTTTTTATTTTTTAATATGTTCAATTAATTTTTTGTCAAGAATGATATTCCAAAATAGTAAAAATTAATTAACATGATTAAGGTTAATACATGATTTTTACATTATATATATCAGTATTAAAAATAATTTGACACTGACATATGATATTTTTATAACTAATTAGAATTAATATTTCAGAAATAGTGGGTCAAAATTATATAATTAATTAAATTTACATTATAATATTAATTTTTAAATTTCCATGTTAAATAAAAAGTTACATGTCACATTAATAAAAAACTATAAAGATAAAGTTGATTATAATTATAGACAATGGAATTAGTTGAAAAAAAATGTATAAATTTGTTTGGGGGAGGTTTTTATAGACTAATAAATCCATACACTCATTTATTTATCTATTTTATATCCACATGCGGTACGAGAGACCTCCCAATAGTGTTAACATTTTGATATTTACAATGTTGTGATTCCACTATTATAAAAGGTCATTCATTCTCCCCAGTTCATTACACATCCCAATATATTTGGATTCACCAACTCATGAAAAAATAAAATCCTACAATCAATCTTGTCATCCTTCAATCCCAGCCTTTAGAAATAATCTATTGAAGGTAGTATTTTGGTGAAAACGAAATGCAGTTAACCGAAGAACATTTAACATCCATCAACGTGATTTTTTGTTTTGTGTCCTTCTCCACCCAATTAAATTATTCTTTTACAATGATTATATAATTAAATCTGTTTTATAAATATATTGAGTTGTTTTTATGTTATGTTTAATACATAAGAAAACACAAAATCAAATAAAATGGGTTAGGAAATAGTCATTTTGTTGTACGACTGACTACCGGTTCTCGAAAGGATTAAATTTTTTTTCAACATGAAATTTAATGGTAGTGGGAATTGATGGGAATAAAATTTAAATATGATATTTATGATATTTATATGTATTTATTATAAAATATAAATCTGTTGTACATTTCATAGCATAGGGGCTAAAATAAAAATGCTCCTATGAACGACATACTACTGCCTCTCGAAGTGATGTGAAGCATTTTTCAATAATTTGTTTCATGTAAGGTAATAAGGGAAACTAAAATTAATATATACATATATTATTTATAATTTAAATGATTATTATATTATTGGAAAAATTAAATTTATTAAAATATAATATAACCTTTTCATTCTTATCTATTTACTCACTATAAAAGTAATCATGTTAATTCTTTTACAACGATTATATAAAGCACATGGTCTCAATTTACATTTTAATTTCAAACATCTATGACGATTATGATTCATGGTTTTTGAAGTGATATTGGACATCTCCTTTAAAAATACATTTGTTATGTTTTCACTAAAATACTCTTTCTATTTCATGTTTTTGTATTAAGAATGATTTTATTAATGGTGTTATATGGATTTAGAGGATTTATAAAGTACTTTTTTCTCCTAATTTTTGTTTTTTCAATTATTATAAAAATTAATCTTTTTATGTGTTTTATATATAATATTATGAAAAATAAAGAACATGATGTTCTATTCTTATCATATAGGGATACATTGAATTATTCACCTTTATGAAAATTAATTACTATAACATCCCAGGTAAATAATGAATAAAAAATTTACATATTTATTAATATTTATGAATTAAATATTAATTTTAATTAAAAGGGGTTTCTACGTTCGATAGCGTACTCGATAAGAAACGATGAGTTTCTTTGAAAACATACGTTGTACACTAGTAATATAATAATATTATTTTAAATGCTAGTTAACATGTAGTCGTTGTATTGGCGGGAATGGATATAAATAACTAAAATATGATTATATATGTTTTTAAATGTTTTTACATTTATCCAATAAAAGATAAAGGCTTAAAATACGAAAATAATTCAATTTTAGGTATTTATACCCTAATTTTCACTAAAGGTTCACTTATCACCTTTTGATGGCGAACCATAATTAAATGTAGTATTGATCACTCTTATACATTCTATTGGACGAAATATAACTCTTATTTAGAATCGGGGCATCAAAATTAAATTTGTGTTAATATTTGGTATTTTTTCCGATAAAGTTCATTTTTTTAATGAATAGTGTAAAATGTTGTATTTTAATTCAAAATCTCTTTTTAATATAAATTTTTTATATGATTAGATTATCTTTTGAATTGGTTTTAAAGTGAAATTTGAATATATTGTTACCATTAAATCCAATAGTGGTCATTGGAATTAAATTTACTTTGAAATCAGACTTAAACTAGTGTCAATCTTTTGATACTTATTGTTTCATAAAAACACGCTATTTGCTCTGACAGCGGGAATTAATTATTAAATAAATTAATGCAACATATATGTTTTGAATTTTGTAAAATGGACTTCATTTTTGAATTCGGAATATCGAATATAGCTTAGGGTTAAGTTTTGGTATTTTTCTGAAAGACTTCAATTTTTGATGAATAGTGAAACCACTAAGTGGTACTTAAAAACTAATTTTTCATTTAAATGAAATTTTACCACTTCTATGATTTGAATTTCAAAAATCTGACATACCTAGTTTTCATTAAGGAGTAAAATGTGGTTCAATGAGATTAAAATAATTTTTTGGTTAATAGTAACTTATTAAGTTTTTAATTGCGAATAGAGGTAATTAGTGTAGTTTAAGGTAAAAATAATGTTTTAGTAAAATTAGATGAGCCTGATAGATATCCTACCCTCATTGGATGTGTCATGGCCGACCAAGACAATCCATGGGTCTACTTGGGGACCCAATGGAGCCACATTGGTTGGGAAATGACATAAATAACTTTTTATTTAATGTTAAAATAAAAATGACACAAACATGAGTTGTTTTACTAAAATGATTTTTACATGGGGTTATACTAGTCATATTTTTGACTATAAATATTCATTATAAAGCTAAAAAGATTTCCTACATCATGATATTTGTTTTTGACATTAAATAAATTAAATTATTTATTACATCATGATGATGCAGCGATTACCTCATTAATAAAGGATTTAAATAAAATGAAATGATAATGTAAAATCTATGACCTACACATGTCCAAAAACTATTGGATGGGTGTATTTCGAACCCTTATCACCTTAACCTATAATTATATCAGTGTGGTACCTCTTTAATCAGAATACCATTTTAAAATAAAGTGACTTTTCTTTACTTTCCAAGAGTGCCCCTCCTCTCCTCTTATAAAAGGCCCCAACCTCTACCTCCTTACCCACACTCCCAAAGCCATTGGCATGGCCAACACATGACCATTTGGTCTCTCCACTTCCCTATATTACTCCTTGAAGCCTCACTTTGGGCAGAAGTCTTCTCAAGGAAGCCTTTGAGCTCAAACCAAAGAGCGTTACTCAATTTTAAGGTAATGTCTTCTTTTGAGTACTTTTGTTTTATTTTGCTTCTACAACCCCCTAAACTAATTTTATTCTTTTCGTTTGTAAAAAATCCAGTATCCTCAATATAATAGGATGTTGTTATAAGAAGGATTAGAGCTACACTTACACACACCTACATATAATGGTTAAAGAACATACTATTTCCGTGGATGGCGAATTTTTGCCTCCCGAAATGATGATTGTTCAACATTCTTTTAACAGCTTCAAAGGTGGCCATTAAGATGACACTATATTTATATATGATATATAATATGATTATGATTTCCTTAAGCTTCTGTATTTTTCATTTTGGGCATACATTTATGGTTTCCATTATGGGTAAACGCGATATCTTCATTTAAGAAAGTGCGGACTACCGCCCCCTCAAAGTGATTTGATTCGTTAATGCCATATGGGGGACGTATAAAGGATGGATTTTAAGTTATTATATAAGATGTTATACTGGAATTATAATATACCTCTATATCTTTATTATCTATTTCCATTAAAGTACGAGATAGAAATTAAAGTAGCGTTCATGCGTACGTACGGCTTACCGTCTCCATGAACGGTGCATTTCATTTTTAATCCCCAAATGTAATGTACTATCATAAGTACATGTATATAATGGATATATATGATGAATGATACATATAAATGATGAATATATTTATGGAGTTAAAATATACATACCTCTCATTTAGTTTTATTTCCATTAATATGACAAAGAAATGAAAGTAGCATTCATGCGTACGTACGGCTTACCGTCTCCATGAACGGTGCATTTCATTTCTTAACTCTAAATGATTATGTAATATTATAAATACATGTATATGCTGGATATATATGATATATATGATATCCAAATCAGGAATGTCATTCTGGATATAAAGAACCTTTGACCACACGAACAACATGTAATTGTAAGAAGTCCACTTTCGACATAAGAACCAAATATCGACAGAACAAACATTATTAACTTTTTTTTTTGACAAAATAATACGGATCCATTAATGATGGAGATCAACAGAAATACAGTAGCGTAACCACGATGGAAATAAGTGATATAAAAGGAATAATAAACTTGAAAAAGGTTCTTAAGAAAATAGAAATTAACTCAAGTTTATTATTTAGGACGTTAAAGAACGATCGAGTCAAGTCAGACCCGAGGTAAGGGACTTTGTCTAAATCTCTGTTCATTGAGGTATATTTCGTTTTAAAGACAACTTTCTTTTATACGGTGTATAAACCCCTTTAACTTTTACTTTTATACAAAAGGAATCTTTTTCTACGAAGTGTTTTACTAAATGACAAAAAGGAATGTTTTTTTAACGTACGTTATGACAACGACCTTTTCCGCCGCCACGAGTATTATTTGGTCTTTGGCTTCCTCAACAAGCCGTAATGTTTTTAAAATAAAATAAATACCATATACTCTTTTATGTATTTTGGTATTGAAATGATTTTGATAAAGGATTCTATTATGTCAAAATATTTAAATTATATATTGTGATTTAAATGTAGAAATGTTATCATTCCTTTATATTGGTTTTATGTTTTATGATTTTATATTGGTACTTGGACATTTGACAGGTGGTTAAGTGATAAACCATATGACATGTGGTGTCGTGAATACCAGGACGGGTGGTTACATTATAACCTCCAATGCATTGGGTATTGAAGTCGGCCGTATGGCTATTCCATTAAGTATGTATGGAAGTTGGCCGTATGACAATTCCATTAAGTGATATGTGTGGAAGTCGACCGAATGGTTATTCCACTTAAGTATGTTTATGTCCCAAGTTACCTTTATATGTTATGTGTTCTGTATATGGATTTTATGGTAATCTTTTGGTTACAAAAGGGTAAGTAATGATATTTTATTCACTAAAGAGTTTTTACTACTTCATGAAGGTGAAGGTATTACTTTGATAAAGTATACATGGTTTACGTGATGTTTGAAAAAATAACAGTTTTCATTCTTTGTGTATCCCTTACTATGCTTTTTATGCTCACCCCACGTTTTTTTGAAATGCTTTTCACATGACTTAATGTGGAAAAGGTTCAAGGACGGGATCAAGGGAAAGTCATGCTATATAAAACATGGAACTAGACATGTCTCTTTTTAAGAGTTTTCTTTATTTTATGGAAACATAGTAGAAGTGTATACTTTGTAATCTTTTGAGATGTAATAGTTATGTCCTAATTCTCTAAAACTCTAAACCTAAAAAGTTCCTCAATGTGAATTATTCATTTAATTCAATATTAAGTAAGGTTTAAGGTTGGGGACTTATAATTACATTCTATAATCTATTGAAATCATTGATGATTTTGTAAACTTGAAAACGTTTTCCCTTGTTTGGGTATTATGGTATTAAAAATGGGATTTCAAAGAAAATTGTGATTTAGTTTTTAAAATGTGTTTTAATGGAAATTGAATTTTTATCTGAAAATGTTTATCATGTGGGTTTAAAAGAGTTTATCGAAGGGTTTTATGATTAATTTTTTTATTAATGAAATGTCATATGATTGTTATATGAATCATGTGTGCATGATACAACAAATACGAAGGGTTACAGCCCATTATAGCTCACTGGCGAGATTGATATAGTCTACAAGAAGGGTTGAGAACCATTTTATCTCATGAGAGATTGTTGAGGCTGATATATCTTATAGAAATGGTTTATCCCCATTTTTACTAATGGGTGAGCACTATTTATATTATATAATGGGATTTCCCCATTATATATCTCCAATTAATCGGGTAATTATTATATTATCAGTTCTTCATATGTTTATTCCAATTTATGTGGTTTTGATAGGATTTTATGAATCTGAAGCTCTAAGTTACCTAAAATGGGACTTAATTACTTTCTTTGGGATTTAAATATATTATTTGAGAAAAATATTTTTTATATCTTGTTAAAATTTTTTATTTCACATACTCCATTAAAATTGAATATTAATGTATACATTAAATGAGTTTCCATGTCTTCACAGGAATTATGGTTTTCTTAACATTTGTAAACCATATGATGTTTTTGTACTTATCCCAAATTTGTTTATAGGGTTTAATGGTAATGGAAAGGAATATGAAATCATGAATTTCATGGATATTTCCCATTAAAACAAGTCATTATTTATTTTAAAATTTTTATATTGTCGTAAAATTTTACATTAATATGACGTTTCCACATTGTATTATATGGTTTTTTATGTTAATGTTATGTACTATTTTTATATATCTCTAAAACTGAAACGATCCTCAATGGTAATGAAATTAAATTCTTAACTAAATCTAAATATCATGTAATGTTTATGTACAAGGAATTATAGTTGATATAATTTTTTTATGACTTTTTAAATTGTGATGTTATCAAATGAGGTTATCTATAATGTTTGGGATACCATCATAGGTCTATATTGGGTTCATTGTCTTAGAAACCTAACCTAATATTTTGAATTTGTTGAAAATATTGTGTGGCTACTAAAGAAATTTTTAATGAAATTTTGTAAGCATGAGGTATTTTTAACCACTAGGATAAATAATTAAGCATTTTAGTGAGGATTTATTTTTCAAGAATATATAAAAAATTGGACGACCCTTGTGATGGGTGACAAAATGTCACATACGGCATGGATCTAGGGCCTGAACCCATGACTAAAATATTATAAGGGTTTCATGCATGTCATTTCCCTATTTATGGAAATGGATAGTATAATTATTGTAAAGTATATGATTATATTTATTTATGAAACATATGGGATTTTATTTGAGGAATAATTATTATTTTATATTTTAAGATTATATGATCAAGTCTTTCCCTTATTTGGGTCACAAAAATTGTCTATAAATGTTATAAGAGTTTTAAGGACAATTGTTTATGGAATGATTTGGTATGAAGGATTGCTAATACTTTTTATGATTAATGTATCATAGGAAGCTTTACTCATTTTGGGAATTATCTTACTATTTGATGAAAATTTTATTTAGTAATGCCTAAAGATTGAAGGAATAACTCGTTATCCCATTTATTGTAATGTGGTCTTTAAAATATGATTTTAGACCATCAGGCATTGAACATTCAACTTGACTTCGAATATTTTGGATAAAATGATCATATATTTGTGGAAATTTATTTATGGATGAAATTATGCAAATCAATTATGTATATTTCAATAATATATTTGTCTATATGGTAATATAAATTCATAATGCTAGAAAAATGATCTTGAAATAAAATTTTTTACTATTATGATATTTTTATAATGATATCGATGAACATTTAAAAACATATATGTCTTTTTTTTTCATTCCTCCTAAAAATTCAATCTATCACCCTCTATTAGTATTGGTGAATTAGATTTCCCTTCCAATTACATATTTTATATTCCCACTAATTTTACCCATATGTGGAATAATATTTATGAATAAATACATTTGATGTTTATATTTCCAAATTTCATGTATTAATGTATATATTATTTAATTAATTTATATTATATGGGTTTATATTATGGAATTAAAAAAATCCATTGATAACTTAGATGATTTGAGAGGAAAAAATTATTTTAAGGGAGACATGGTGTTACACCCTAATATTTTATGAAATCTCTTCAACAAAATTAATTTATTTTATTTTATTTAATTACTAATGTCAAATACTAATTTTATATTTCTAAATACAAATTTTACCATGTGTTTCATGTACCATTTAGTGTATGGGGGCATCTTCCTTGTGAAGATATATGAAACATTTTTCACCAATGTGTTACATTTAGATAATAAGGATAACTATAAAAATATATATATTATTTACATGATATCATTATGATATTCATGACATAATTTTATTTCATTGTATATAATATGAAATTTAATTTCATGCATTTCCACTCATTAAAAAAGTGATAACTTCGTTCGGGGATGTGTCGCCTACCGCCTCCTCGAAGTGACATGATTCTTATTTTTTCATCATAACCTAAAAATAATGAAATATATATATTTGTAAAATTATATAAAATTGTTTTTCAGATATGATTATTATTCTTTAATGATAAAATATTCTTACCTTCCTTCGATACAGATCATTGAAAATTTGAAATGTTTCTCAAGTGTACTTATTCCCCATCATCTCCATGATTTAGTAGATGTATCATTTTTTATAACCATCATTAATGATTGATTTTAAAAGAATAAAATAAATGTAAATATTATGAATATTTCATCATTATTATTCATTATATATTTTAAAAATTATGTATTTGACCATATTCTACCTACCAATATTGTTTTGACACATAAAATGAAAATGGTCAAAACAGCAGACATAAACATAACTGATTATGTAATTGTATTTAACTTCATGACAATTGAAATAAAAGTATAAATAAACATTAATGTTTTAATAAATATTGTTAATAAATAACATAAGTTATGTATTCAAGAAGATAAATACACATAAAAAATTTAGGTTTGTGGTAAGGCACTTCATCTCAATTTAATTTAATTGTGATAGCTTTTAAGATTATAATCTTTTATTCTATTAAAAGTTGTATATACAACCCCATTAAACTCTTATATAAAGAGTTTCTCTATTATAATTATTTTTAAGTTTAACTTAATATTAATAATATGTGGGTATTATGATCCAAATTATTATCATGTGATAAGGGACTTTTTATTTAAAAAATCTTCTTTTAATGTTTTCCCCACAAACACTATTTCACTAATATATCCTTGATTTTGAAATGATTTAATTATTGGTTATATATAGATGTAAAATACTTATAAATTAACATTATTCATCTTTACAATATTTAAATGGATTAAATGAAATCAATATTTTTATTTTTGTGTTTTATATAAAAAGTTTCAACAAAAAAGGGATGTTTTATTCTTAACATACACGATGAAAATGAATTTTGTACCACCATGAAAATTATTTCATTTTTATATTCAATTTAATGGTTACAAGTTTTCTTAAAATTGAAACCCTGATTTCCCTTTTCATTGGTATGTCGGTGTTGAAAATTGATTTTTCATATAAAATGGATCTTTTATATATTAAATGATTTTTAAAAAAAGATGGTATTTTTTATCCAAAAATGATTTTCATATTGTTTTAAATATTTTTTTCAAAAATAATTATGATGAAATTTTTTTATACATGAAATTGTAATGGATAATTTTATTCAAAGGGATAACCCATAATATTTTATATTAAGGATTGGTCTGTGTTAGGGCTCACAAGCTATTCTGATATAGGTTTTAGGAAGGGATAACCCCTATTATCGCTCATGAGAAATGGTTGAGGCTGATATTGCATTAATGAGGGGTTGAGCCCCACTATAGCTCATGGGTGTGACATATATATCTTATATGAATCATTAAACCATTAAAATTTTAAAATTCATTAGGTAATGATTATATTGGAATTTTTACATATGGTTGTCTTAATAGAAAGGGTTTGATAGGGTCTTGTGAATATGGGTTTTAAAGACACTAATATGTAGATTTAATTGGTTTTTATACATTTTAATGATTTTCATTGAGAATTAATATCTCCTTTTGTTCTATTTAATTTTTTTATTTCATATACTAAATTAACATTAATGATAAATGTAAAAATTAAAAATATTCATGTTTTCACCGGATTAGTGATTCTTCTTCTATGTGTTACCCTTATTGAGCTTATGTGATAATCCAGTGTTTTTTAAAATGTTATCACATGGTTTAATGATGGGTAAGGGAAAGGAAGAATACATGTTGAAATTCATTGAGATTTTATATGAATAAATCATGCCATATTTTAAAAGTTTTATATAATGGGAATAATAGACACTATTTGTATGGTTCCACTATTTATTATATGATTTTGTTATGTATAAGTTATGTGATAATTCTCAGAAACTATAAAAATGAAAATATTGTCGATGTAAAATAAATTAAATTTATGGATAAAACATCAAAACATGTAATTTTTAAGTTTACGGTCATATACCAGACCGTTATAGTATCATTTACTTTATTTCTTAAATTATTTATATTTATCATTAATGATTATAAAATAATTTTCAAATGATTTTTTGACTACTATATAGAAGAATAATTGCATGAATTATGGGGGGGTCATATAATTTTGTTATAATTTAATGGTTATTTTCATTCATAGTAATTTTTCTCCAATTTTTGGGTGATTATATATTCACTTATAAATGTATATATATTAATAGAAAGAAGAATTATTTTACTTTAATGTTTTTTATCATTCTCAAAAAGGGTAAAAAAATTCAATCTTATTTTGAAATTATAAAGAGGGTGTATAGTAATGAAGTTACTCTTAAGGAATTATTTATATATATTTTTATATTTAATATAAGTAATTATAGTATAATTATATATTCTCATATCTATTAATTCTCGCTTGTATTCCCCCAAATTTGGTTTATGAAAATTAGTTTATTCTTACAATTTTTTATAAGAAATCATAATATTTATAATAGGTTACTATTATGATGTTCATCATATATGTCGGGAACAGATTTTGTGGAACAATACATCACCTTATGGTTTACAATCACATATAATTTTATTTTTTCGATTAGTCTATTTTAAAAAAATTAGATATCTATTGACTGGAAACATAAATAAAATACAAATTCTTGCATGAAAAAATTGTCAATAGACTGGAAGACCGGATTCTAAAATTCTACTAACAATTGAACTGGCTACATAAGTAAATTAGAATGATCATAATTTATTCTATAGATCACATAAAGGCATATACTGATCATTCAAATTTACATGGCCACATAAAAAAATATCAATTGACCACATGATCTTGTTTTTTAATGATCATTATTGAACATTTGTATAATTCTGCAACCTACCATGATATGAAAAATAAATCATCATTATAAATATGAAAATTTTAAAAGTGATGAACCTTCCTGAGGAAGTAAACATTTTGAAAAGTGTTTAAACTACCTTACGATGTAAAATTTTTGAATTGTTTTTAACATAAGATATGAAGTTAAAATTTTGTAAAGTGTTGCACCTATCATATGAATTTATTTTTTTTGAAAAGTATTTATTATTCCTTTTGACCTAACATAAATTATAATTTCAAAATGATTTGATCATAAATTATAACCTACCTTGAGTGAAAAATTTCCAGATTCATCAATGAACCATATGAAATGTTCTCACTCAATAAATTGTTCACATTTTAGTTCAAAAAAGTTATTTTTTACTAATTATTTTACATTTAAATTGATTCATGTCTGTTTCATATTTCTCTATTTATTTCAATATCATTAAAAAGATCAATTATGATTTTGATCCGATGTATATTTTTTGGAGATATTTTCTTCTATATTTAATCGACATTAAATATCATCATACATGTATTATTATATAGCCTATGTTCTTGTAACATAAAATGATTAAATTTTTATTGCATGAAATATGAAATGTATGCATCATCTGTAATATTAGATGTTTCCAAAAATATTTATATCAGTTATTATATTTCAATTTCAATTTTTATTAATTATTAATTATTATTTCAATTGTAAAACCTATTTTGTTTTCTTTAAATTGTTGAAATAGACCAACAAGAGGAGTTACATATTTCTATAGGATGGACGAAATGAAGAACAAATTATTGTTTGAAATATATTTTCATGAAATAACTCTATATATAATGGACTAAAGATCTATATATAGTAAATAAGGTTGAGGATACTATTTAATTTTAGTATTCTATAAACATGGAAATATGTTACTTATCTTGGATGATCATCAATAATTTAATTCATTACTATCAGAGAGAACATTGTATTATTGAAACACGGGTCTATTATTGTTCATCTTGTGTATATGGTTTTTTATTATTATTTTCTATGTTCATAATTCTCACTCAATTATTTAATATATCTTATAGTCTTGTTATGCCACCCCTTTCAAAATATTTATTTGGTTGTGCCTTAGAGTGTTTAAAAGGAAAGAAAATTGGTTAATGAATCTATGTGTGAAAAAGTTATGGTATATTGTGACTCTTAGTGACAAAATTCATCTTTTTTTCATTCCATTATGGTTTAAAGATAGTTATAAGGGGCTGTGATAGGAATAAAAATATAGACATTCCATAAATAGTGGATTATATTTTCCTCAACATTTGAGAGGGGTAGACGGTGGAGTGGTATCATTTAGTTATAAAAATCAATAAAAAATTACTATATTGATTTATTTATTATTTATCAACATTTATTATTATAATTAATAATATATCACTAAAAATAAACTAAAATGTCAATTAACTCCATTTTTTTATTTTTTGGTCATTCTCACTTTAATACAAACATTCTATTATTTTAGTGATAAGTTTTGTTATGTTTAAATCATCAATTATTTAATAATCAAGGCAATATCTGTGTATAATTTCATTCATAATAATAAATATATGGTTATTAGTGAGTCAAAAAAATTCTCTATTAACTAGAGATATCATCATCCTTCATTGGAGGTGAACCTCAATAAAAATGTATTGTGTACATTAATCATATTTTCTATATGAGGTTTGAGAGTAAAACTATATAAAAATGCGTGAAAATAAATATGGAAGAAAAATATAAATACTAAATCACCCCAACCCTCAATGATTATCACCCAATTTGTTATATGAATAGTCACTTATTAAAAAATCACAAAGGTTTATTTTTCTCTCAAATGAAAGCCTTGGGTTAATAAGGATTAAATGAATTAAAAATAGTTGAATCATATTTCTAATGATCATAACAATATTATATTAATTGCTTATAATATCCTCATCCCACACCCCATGTCTACACCTACTTTCTATATCTTTTTTAATATTTTTATATATCATTCTCCATTTTTTCACTACATTTTAAAATTCATCAAACATCCATTATCCCTTTGACCCTAGGAAATTATTTATTTCTCCCAATGCATGCATCTGAATTTTTAACAATAAATTGAGTAAATATTATCTATAATAAATTAATTCTAAATAACTGTTTTCCACCAAGATTATTTATAATAATTTAGGATTGTAAGTAGAGTTTAAAAAACTAAATATTATATTCTTATAAATATTAATAATTTCTTTTCTATTCCATTGAAAATATATACAAATAATTCCATTCTATATTGGAAATTTCAAGATTAATTACAAACAATAAATATTACTGTAGTTGTTATTATATATGGAATTATCATTTAGAATGTCTCTTTAAGTTGTTACATTAGTTTAGTTATCAATGATTTCAAATTCACAACAATTTCTAGGTCTCTACATGTCAAATATTTGACTCTCCTAAATCATTTTCTATCATTCCATTTAATCCTTGTTTTCTACTAGGAATTCCTTTCCCCAATGTTCAATAGTCCCTAATTTTAAAATTATATCCCATTAAATCTAAATAATTTTCAAATCACATAAAAATTTGACAAAAACATCAAAAGAAAAGAATACAAATTACAAAAACACTAAAAATATATATATTTTCCCCTCACCATCACTTTCTTCGTGAAATTTCCTCAGTACCCTCTAAAATATATAAAAATAAAAAATATATTATAGTAATATCAGAAATTAAACTTAGTTATATAGTGGAAAAATCAATATGATTTATTTATAGAATTGTTGTGGGCGTTCAATATCCTCTAGTAGATCCTCTAGAAAGATATCATAAAAATTCTTCCCTCTATAACCAGTTTTATTGAAGGAATTATTTTCTCCATATATACTAATCTAGGAATAGAAAAATTTTAATGCATTAGTACATATTAATTCACCTCCCATCATGAAAAATGCTTCCCTAGAATTCATTTCATCTTGTAAATATAAAAAAAACTTTCTCTACATGACGAATGCCGCAATTCTAGATTAGTTTTACATTTCTATTTCATTCTCCAGTAAAAGTGTTTCATTTTTTAATTTATAACTTGTAATTTCTCCAAATATTACAACTATTTCTTCATTTAAAATTCAGCTTCCTCTCAATGAAAATTCTTCATCGTGACTAACCTGTTGGATTTCTCCTCCAATTAAATAGTAATGTCACTACATTTCCCATAGAATATCATATATATTATTATTCTAATATATAACATAAAAACTAATTTTTAACCCAATCAATATTTTCTTACCCTCTATGTATATTCCTACGTATGATGATTCACATTCATTACAATATTCACTTCACTTATCTATTGGTATCTTCAACATTATGATTTTCTATAGTTTGTTTTTTTAATGTTTTATGGTATAATACAAATTTTCTCATCAATTACATATATGATCATTTTAAAGAATTGGGTTCCTTGATCACTTATTAAATACCTTACTATCCCAAATAAATAGAGTAGGTTTTTTCATAAAAAATTATATACAAAAAATGTGTCATCATTTATTGAGGTTTTGAATTCTTGTTATGATACACAGAATTTTCCCATATTCGTTTCACTTCCCTATTATTAACACATACAAAAACATTTTTCTATGGATGGAATGGAAATTATGTTTTATGGTCTTCTATATATTTCCTCATCAAGTATTCTATTATTTTATTTTATAACTGAGTTCCTTGTGAACTTAGTATTTAATATAGTATCCAAAATCCACTTAATATTTTATTCCAAACATAAAAAACATAAAATTAATTATAAATTTTTATGTTTTGGACATCCAAAAACCTAGAAAAAATAAACATAAATCAAGATATATGAATAACCAATAGAACATGGAAATTATTCCATATCAACTATTTCCAAAACATCAAATATTCCATATATATTCAGTTATTTTGGAAGTAATTTATACATTTTGTAGAAATTTAAACTAATGTAACATTACTATAATTTCTTATAAAAGATAATGATATTCGTATAAAGTGTGGTCCAATGAAAACATTAATCTAATACTTTTTTGTTTCTTCTTTAGGGGATACAAAGGGATCGAAATGTTTGTGTGGGATAATATTTAAAAACATAATTCATATCGCCCTTGTGTGGATATATCATATATACCTGGTCACATACATTCTCGCATGATATGAATCATCCCATGAATAAAATTTTGATTCACCCTAAATTCATAATATTAGGTTTTGGATACATTCTGAAATGAATAAAGTAGTTATAAGAATTAATATATTTTCAGTATTCTAGGGAATATCACTTTCAATTACGTAGTGTTTCTAACTATGTATTAATTCATGGAGTGGATCTTGGTAAAAATTTATTAACATAGTCATGTCTGGTACTAGGATCATACGGTCATCCACTTTTCATTTTTTTCATCATCTTATATTTCACCAACAAATCAAAATACATAATATGTAGAAACTATATTACAAAACACATATTTTATTATTCCTTTATCATTTGTTACCTTTGTGTTTCATGATTAAAAAAGAATTTAAATTAGTTCATAGAAAATATTATAAAAATTTTTCAAAAAAATAAACAACAACAAGATACTCTTTTTAAGAGGTTGAATAATTTCATAAGATATATTACAATGTTTTTGATGTATGAGATATACCATGGAATATTCTGTCAATTCATTAGGAAATAACAACATGTATAACTCCTTTTGAGGCATCACACATCAGTTTATAAGGATGCTCATAATCAGGAGACTAAATTATAGGAGGTGAATTTAACCTTATCGTTAACTTATCAAACTAATTAGTATATGATTCATGAAATATGAACTCAACACCATTTTCAAACAAGTTAGATTTTAGTAATTTCATTTTACCAAAATACTTGAGGACCCACCCATAAAATCATGATTTTTCCATGAATGATCTAAAAAGTGTATCACTTGTGGGTTATGGTAACACATCAATGAATTCAATATTTTAATCAACATAACATTAATTCAATGAAATGAAATTTCCCTATACAATACATTTTTCTACCATGAAATGTATTTTTTTCAAAATTGAGAACTAATTATTTTTTATGCATATTTTTAAAT
Organism: Viscum album; assembly: GCA_963277665.1. Lineage (NCBI taxonomy): Eukaryota > Viridiplantae > Streptophyta > Magnoliopsida > Santalales > Viscaceae > Viscum > Viscum album. Next base: position 1,033,626,334 of record OY728130.1, read on the forward strand.
AGATATCTAAATTTAATAATATATAATGAAATGAATTTTCAAATAGTATGAAATCATCCAAAAATAATCATACATTCCTCAATTATATCAAATAATATTCTTACTATACATATTTCAATGGTCCCATGGATATTAAACAATTCATATGGAATCCTATTATAATCACAAGTTCTATATGAATTGGTAAATATTGTTTTCCCTTAGACCTTAGGAGAAATGTTCACTTGGAATTTCCCTAATAATCCATTGAAAATATTATAATTGAATTTTCCTTATATATAGTGACCTGTTTTTTTAATTGTAATAATTTGAAACACCTTATGGAATATTTAAGGAGCCAGGATCTATGTGGGAATGAGTCTCCGAGCCCCATAGTGTCTCATTTTTGATATATTAAATATATTAAATATATTATTGCACATATATGTCACATTAGTGGGTTTTTTTGTTTTCCAACTATTCAAGACCTCCAATGGGAACTATGAGACCCTGGTTGAATCCATGGTCACAGGTTGACATTTTTTAGATGGTTCGAGCATTATTAGAACCCCGTATTTATTATGGATTCACAAACAATGAACTTATTGTCATTTGTAAGACAATTTTGGTTGATTTTTAAGTAGTGTGTGATTATTCCATTTATCTGGTAAATCATTCAATCGAATGATTTTATGAGATGTAAGATGAGATGTATTTCGAACTTTGAGTGGATGACTAACTTCTGATATTTGGCCACCAGAGGCCCAAAAATCAATGGATGAAATCATTACATTTGATATTGTTGGATCATGAATGGTCAAGTGGTGGACATAATGTTTGTGAGGCTAGATCTAAAAAATTCAAAATGTATAGTTGGTTTTTGGAAAAATCATGGCTACACATCATGTGTTATATATATCCCACACTATGTAGTCTGGGATCTCGATGGAAACTCGGGTTTTATCCATGTTGAGGATCACACACCGTATTCCTAGGCCCACACATCACATAACTATTTTCTTTTTCTATAATATTTGTTCTACTCAGCACACTCCCTAGGGTCCATTTTGAAATGACATGTTATATACTCCAGGAGTATATAGGAATTTATTTTGTACACAAGAATGGTCCAAACAGATACTTCAATAGCACAAGTTGTCCAGACAATCATTATAACCCCTATAATTTTCGGTTATATCATCATGAATAGCCAATATATCTTAATTTCAGTGAAAATCTTGATGTACAGGTGAGGTAACACACCATGTGACCTCTAGGACACATCATGTTCCTTATTTTATATTTCCACACTATATATTTCTTTCTTATGGACTCATATAATAGCAAAAAAGTAGCCTATCCTTGATAGTTTTTGACATTAAACTTAATGAAATCCGTTATACTAGATTTTGAGACATGACATGAGGTCATGATAGAATAGAAAAATTGGAGTTCATTCATTCAAATAGAGTTTGGAGTATTCACCTTGTGGTGGATATTTTGGAATTAGGGAAACAATGTTAAAGTGTCTCGAGTGTGGAATTCAGCCCAAAAAACCTAGTGTTGCTGTGGCTCCCAATGTATCCTTTCACCAGGAATCAAACTAAATGATTTTTTACATGGGAAATTGAGACATCAGTTGTTGGGGAAAATTCTACATGAACTATATATGATTGAGTCCTATTACTAACCTTTTCTAGTCGGCACCCCATATATAAATATTCTCATTTAAATGCGGTATCTCCTGATAATATTCAGGATACCTCCATGAACATAACCATGTAGGTTGCCGATATATTATTGTTTTTATGATATATTTAGTGATTATGAATCTATCTAGGGTCTTACACATGTGGTATTAACTCTAATAGAAAATCGAGCAATGCCCTCACATATTGATTAGCAGATATACCTTTAGGGAAAACTGAGGATGCATGTGGTTTAGGATTGATGTGAGAGTTCTAGCATCAGAAGTTGTTGAGGTTCTGGAGTGATATTGATCCTTAGGTATTCATGTATTGTCCAATGTAGGTGATACTATTCTTTAAGATCATCCGGACCCAAAAATATCATATCTTTTCTCTAGATCCCATTATTTTCTTTGGTGAATCACAGAACTGTTGGAGTCTAATAACATAGATTCATAATGAGAGGATTCATTCTGGAATGAATTCTAGCATATGTTTTGTGATTATTATTTCCCTTATATGTCCACTCAATTTAGATTTAGGATCTTCTTGAGTTGTAGCTAGGAAATATGACAAAGGTCATGTTCACTGTTTTGTTTAATGACCTAGCAATTTACTCCAATGACATGGTTTTATTTAGTTACATCAGGTCCTAGATAATTAAGGAAGGTCTCTATATAGAAATTTGTTTCATTATTGTCCCATAATTCATTCCAACCTATGTTGGAGTGCTAGGATGGGATCCGGATTTATATGTGTTCCTATCAAAGGGACCCTAGGTATCTTGATTCTTAAGTGAACATCATAGGGATAATTTATCTATAGTAAATAGAAGGAACTAATTTTTATGATCATGTGGTATAATAACTCCCAATGGTTGGACTACGATATGTTAACATGTGACAACAAGTTCATGTAGAGGAGTAGGGAAACATAGATAGGGGTCATGTTATATTTGTGACATGAATGGTAACAGGGCTCATGATTACCCAAACATATCCACTGAAGAGGGAAGGAATGCCCGATATAGGATTCTATGATTGAGGTAGCATCATTATTAGTGAACTCACAAGCATTTCTAGGGAATACCCATTGGAGGATTTTCTAGATTGGGTTATGGTGTAGATTAAGAGGGATGAGATATTAGTGGAGGAGATCCAATGAGCTACACCCATCACCATTACCAGCTGGTCCACATCAATAGTAAGGACATGTAGTTCAGGGTAGTAGGAAGCCTCTAGAAATGTAGGGGTTATAATAGGCTCCATACGATATAATCATAGAATGATCTTTCTTTATTCTAATATTTTTGTTGTTTCAATAGACTCAGATATAAGTAGTTCCCTCATCTCCATATCTGAGGAATGAGAGCTGACACTTCTAGTTGTTAGTTTCTCCTAATTGAAGTGTTTTTTGCTTTAGATATGGATCAATTCATCGATACCATTTACCTATCTGCAATGAAATCCGATGCTTAGTGGATGGAGTTTCTCATGGGACCTCATGGTTGAAAAAATGATACCTTATGAAACTAAATTAGGTATGGACTATTTTCATGTGCATTAAGACAAGATAGACTATCATATCATATGTGTTAGATTCCATTGGAAATATGATAAGTGATTATCCATTGTGGTCAAGAGAGATCTCATGGTGGAACAAGTGTGTTTTAAATCTTTTAAGTTACAACCAATCACCTGTCAGTTAGGGTCTCTTCCCATTAGCACATCAGGATCTTCAAACATCTAAATTCCAACAATAGTGCTATACTATATGAACATATTACCCGAGGATGTTTTTTCAGTGACTCCGTAGTGGGAAAAACCCATCTTCATTGACTTGTACCCATACACCTTTTTGATATAATTTGTATAATATCAAATATCATGTAATGATCTTTAATAGACATGGTTGAAATAGGATGAAATTTAAGATAACGTCTTTATCAGGGCCAGTGTTCAGCGTTGGGTATATCTAGTTTTTTTCAAAAATATGGATGATATTTTTAGGCTTTGTCTTTAGTATCATATCCTGAGCCAGATAACGATACAGAAAAGTTACCATATACATTGGAATTATGGACCCTTCCACCCACTAAGATATGTGAGTTCATAATCGAAGAACAATATCAGGACCAACTACCACTATTTTGGGTTTGTGTGGCTGATATTTTGAATACATCATTGTAATTTTGTTAAATTAAATATGATTTCCATGTGATGAATTTTTGTGTCCCAAATTCATCAATTGAGTTCATGGATCTATTGATCCCAATCATCTTGTCATTAATGATATTATATATTGGTTTCTACATTGATGAAATACTAAGTTATTATATGTCATAGGAGGTGAATAAATAGAATCTATGGCTGGTCCTTGGAATACTCTTTGGGAACCCGTTTTATGGTAAGTAGTCGATGTACATGTTTAGGAACCACATGGTTCTCATTATTGGAAATTTCATTCTTTATAATTGTCTATCTATGGACCTATTGATGATTGATGCAGTGATTTCTATGGAGCCACATGAGAGTGTGAAAGCGGTGTATAGATTCCTTGTATTGGAAGGAAAATACATGTGGATTTTTATTGACTTCACTAAGATTTTAACCCCTTTGTCCACAATAACGGGTTGTCCATTTCCTAGATCGAGGAGTGTCAGAGAGCTCTCAACTAGTTGAGGATGATACTGATTAGTGCAGTTATGAAGAGGCTACCAGAGGAGTGTATGAAGTACATTGTGCTTTATGATACCTCTGTATCTCGGCTTATATGTGTTTTGATGCAGAGGAAATTCATGATTGCATGTCTGTTGAAGTAGTTGAGACCCCACAAGATGAAATATGATATTCATGACCTATTATTTGAAATTGAAGGCTTCACCATGAACATGTTGCAGCACTATCTTCTGGGTGAGAATTTGGTTTTTTAGTCAACCTATTAGCATCTCAAGTATGTATTCACTCTGATACACCTTATGATGTGACATGGGAACTGGTTCGAGTTTCTATACTACTATGAAATTATGACTGTATTTTTTCTTGGATGGTCCACATGGTGACTAATGACATTAAATGTATGTCTGGTTCTACCATGGCGTAAATGGATTGTGACCACTTGGTCTTGTTGCATCAGAACATGGTGGAGAAGGGGGTGTAGTTTTTCATTAGTCAATGGTGGTGAATATTATGCTTCTATAGAGTATAGGGGGGGCATTGTTGGGAGACACAATCTATGAGGGTATTTTTGAATATAAATCCTTTATAGATGTATAAAAAAATTTCTATTAAATATGAGAAAACATTATTATTTTAATCGATAGAATTGTTTCCAATCACATTTCTAGGGAAGTTGATGTAGTAGTTTTATACTACCTACACAGATGTGAATCCCTGTGTGAAAAATATGTAAATAGACCTTCAAGATAGAGGTTGAATGGTGAGTATGATTATATAGTAGGTTTTACATGACATTTTTATATTATGAAGGGGAAATGTGATAGTATATACATAGACATAATCTATGGTCTTCTGTAGATAGTGAAAGGCCACGATGCCATTAATGTGACAGTTGACTGACATACAATGTCATCAGACATCCTTTACTATATTAAGGTGTATAGTTTGGAGTTATTATACGTACGTGAAAAATATGGCATCATAGGTTATCCTCGACAATTCTCTTTTCCTTTGTTGTTCAGTTAACATCACAGTTGTCTTGAGTATCGAAGTGGGATTTTAGGTCCCTATTGAAGATATGTATGACATTTCACCCCCTAGTAGATTTGTAGACCATGTGGACTATACATATTTTGGAGGATATATAGAGGGAAAGTGTATTCTACATAATCTATAGAGAAAAAGTTCAATTTCAAATAGTGGAATTTTCTTATAATAGAATTAATCACTATACAATTATCATGTAATCTTTTGAGGCCATGTATGGTGGGCATGTAGTTCACCTTTATGATTACCCTATATAGTAAGGAAATTTCTTGTTGATCCAAAAAATGGTACATGAAATGAAAAAGATTTCGTATGTAATCCACAAGTGGATAAGCATATCCTATAGAACACAGATATATTTTGAAGATCAAAGTTATAGATCTTACAATTTGAGGTTAGAGATAATGTTTTCTTGAGAGTCTCCCCACTATGAGGATTTACAGAGGTTGGAATGAGGAGGTAAGTTATCCTTGAGCTTCATTGATTTGTACGAGGTCCTACGGAGGGTTGGTGAGTTCTTCTTACTACCTATACGTACCCCCACAATTATACCGAGTGTATGACATCATCCTTATGTTGTAGATGAATAGATATGGGCACGAACCTAAACATGTAATTGACTGGGGAGAGATTAAAATTGAGGATGGATCCACCTTTACCAAGTGTATGATGGAGATTAAAGACCAACAAAAGTTGACCCTACATGGTTAGATCATACCTTTGGTTTGTGAACATTAACAACAAAGAAGAATCCGAGATAGCTAATGGGACTATAAGTGTCAAATTCAGACTCAATTCCCCCACATTTTAGATTAGAAATATATTTTTGATGAGAATATACTTGAATAAGGAGGGAATATAGTGACTCAATGTCTTCCATGTAAAATTTTGGTAAAAATGAAGGATTGTTTTTAGAGGCAGGCACTAATTCGGTATGAGATTTTGAGCCCCCAAGAAGCTCGATGGTGACATATTAAAAATATTGAAGGTATTATATCATGTTCAGACTTCATTTGTGGTTTTTGTTTATTTCAATTGCTCAATAGATCAGATAAAAAATTTGACACCATGGATGAATCATAATGATATGGATTACTTTAGGAATTACAAAAATAATTTCATCACCGGGCCTTCAGTTTAGGCTGCCATTGAAAATTCATTTAAAAGAAATAAAAGAAGTATATAATCTATTCTGTTTTAAATCTCCAAATCCTCACATTCCACTTTTAATATACTAATATGGATGTTTAAAAGGGATACCTGAATAAATATATAATATTTAATATAATCTTATGGAATTCTACATTGGCAGATCAAAACCATAAAATTACACAAAATCAGAACTTCTTTGGTCATGAGTTGACGAACACAATGTGTAGTATTCATCGCTAGAAAATTTGTTCATTAATAATGAATTATCTAGAATAAATATAAGGATCATATATTATTGTCTTCCTCCATTTATATTTTTATAAGAATTGATTCATGATTATCATTTTTAGATCTATTATTTTATACCCTTCTAATGAGACTGTTTATTAAATTAAATTTTTTAATCCATTTTAAATTTTTTGGTCCACAATGTCACCCAAAAAATCATTGACATTGAAATAATTGGTCTAGAATACATCGTATTGTAGGGTTTTACCATTTTCTCTTATGTTTTTATCTTACCACTTCTTCTCTCTCATTATTTTTTGAAAAAAGTTTCATTATTTGAATTTTTAGGGAATGTTGAATAGTGATCAAACCCCTAGATACATGGAGGTTATAAACACGGGAAATAGATAGGTGGTTTCAATATAGTTTTAATCGTTTTTCCAGAAATAATTGATGACTCTATGGATCTAGGATGTAGCGGGGTGATTGATGTTTATTAGAGGTGCTAAGAGAGGTCTCATAGTCTTCAATCATATAAACAGATTTAGATTTACAACTACATCTGGCCTAGAAATCAATGATCGATATCATTACCTTTAATTTTTTAGGAACTCACACAATCAAATCGAGTAATTCTGAATAGTGATGAATGATCTATAAAACATAAGAGGAAAATTTTGGTTTTGGACAAATACCGAGAGCATTTAGTTTCTCTTAATGAAAACAATCTTTGTAGTATTGGTTATCCTTGGTGGCTATTTTTTTAGATGTTAAGGATACCTTTTTTCTGTTTCAGCCCACACACCATGTTACCCTATCTCAGGTGGTTACGTCACCTTCATGTTGGAACACCCCCTGGATCCTCAACATAAAGCGTTCAAAATGACCTTTGAGAGTATATGGGAATGAACTATTAATATGGGAAAAGAATACATAGACACAACAAAACCCCAAGTGGTCCAAAACAATATTTACCCCCATGTACATGTCATGTATATCTGTATTACCATCCAGAAAATGTTCAGACCAGTGCACGTCCATATTTCAATGTGAGGTCACATTCCATGTGCCCCCACTAGGACATGTCATATACCTTTTCTTGGATCTTCCACCATATTTATGTTCTTTTTTGACATGGATTCTATTCCAGGTGTATCCTATGATGAGGTATTTTTGAAATAGAATGTGATATTGGGATTTGTAAAGGCATTAGAGATATTAAAAAAAGGTTTATTGAGAGTGATTCTTCTTTTAATTATTATTGGACGATTTTAGGTATTAGGTTCTCTATATACAGAGAATCCAGGGCTGTCAACCATTGTCACTCCCTGATGCGGGTCACCCGTAACTTTTTCATTGTTTGTGGGGTTCCCCCTCATGCTATAGAGGTGTGGTTCTACATCCCAATGAGAGGAACCACCCAATCATAAAAGGTTTTGGGTCTTATATATGTACATTGAGTTGTACCCAATATCATATTAGGGAATAGTTCCTTAAAACAATTAATTGACCACCTATCGTTCAAGGGAACATGTAAAATATAAATTCGGTCATATCCCCTATCATGTTAGGGCATGTGTCCTCCAACCACTGAGTAGAACCCCTATATTATACTAGTGCGGGCATCCTACACCTATTTAATAAATATTCCCCTGTATGTCACCAGGGTGTGGTACCTCTTTTCACATGTAGACCCCTCTAATGCACTAGGGTATGGGTCCTCTAAAAGAGATGGTTCTTGCATTGTGCACTGGAAATTAGTGGTGATGTGCGGGGTCCTCCATAGTGTTTTTTGTACATATGTGAATGATTCTAGGAATCAAATTTGGACCCCTTGGAGTCAGGTTAGAGTCATTAATATTATATGGGATATGGAGATAATGATCCCCTTTCAATATCATTTGGCTTTTTGATTATATATTGATATATATCTATTGGGTTTCCCAAATCCCTATTATGATGGGTAATGAAGACCTATTGTTGTTTGATTATATCACTCCCCTCTGAATTTTTCAGGGTGTCCAACATGGTGTGTGTATACTCAAACATGCATGGGATTTCTATACATGTGATGTGTCTTATATACATAAAATGCACATCGACAACGATATCAACGTAGCAAAGGGAAACTGTGGGTGAATTACATATGTTTGGTGGTCAGAAATAGAGATCAAGATAAGGTTTCTCTCGTTAGCTTTATCTAATACATTTATATTTATGGTGGTATATATTTTCTGTTTTTTTATGTATTTTACCCCTTGCAACATGGTTATTTACTTTTGTATTCATATATATTCCTTATAAATAATTTCATGCATTTTTTACTTTAGATGTCATTTTCATTATTAGTCTTCTAAACATTTAAATATATATATTTTGATGGGTGCGTAAATGTACATCAGGAAAGGATCCCATTTTATTTATTTGTTCTCTGATCTACTGATAATTGCCAGTGAATTGGATACCATAATGGGGTTGTCACGTTACGATTATCACCAGATAGGATAGCCCTGGAGGTTAATATTTTACATGATATCCATTAACATATTTTTTATTGAATGAATTTGTATGTGTTCATTCCTAGTTACATGATTTGATATCCTATATTCAATAAATTGTTGAAATATGTATTTCACTCTAATAGGGATAAATTCGTTACATTAATTATAAGCAATATTATACCTGACTTTTTTGGGCATAATGTGAACGGGGCTCACCCACTGTTTGATGGAAATGGGGTAGATGATTCATGAACCTAGAAATGTATCGATTTATTTTTTATCTACCTTATTCGTGATTATGTTTACTGTCATTTTGGATAGTTTATATGTGTTGGAACTATCTTAAAATTTTAATTCAACTCATAATGACTATATGACTATGCTCAGGTATGACACCTAGAGTCCATCCTATTACCTTGACATTTCCATATAAAATTATTATGACTTTTATTTCAAGATCATGGGATACTTTTTTAGCAATTATCATTGGAATGTTTTCTTTTCCAATTAGGAAAAAATATTTTAATATTGTGGTAGTTGTTTCAAAGCATTCATGGTTGAAAAAATATGAGAATTCAATAACTTAGGTTCTCTTACATAATCCTCAATATGTTTATTCCATGAAAGTGAATTATGATATAAAGTATTAATTGAAAACAAACATTCAAACCCATTAATGAAATCATATTATGCCTCATTGTTAGGTTTCAACAGAGTAATATAAGGGTTTTCATTATCAAATCACATACAATCCTTAAATCATCATTTGTTTCCTAGATTTAGAATGTCATCTAATAGATCCGTTTATCCATGTGAAATATGTTCTTTGGTGCGTGTAAGTATGAAGAGTTATTTTTCATCCTGTGTAAATAATATTGAATCAAAAATATTGAATTTCAATGTATTTCCACAAGATATTATTATTAATGTAATCCAATTGATATAGATGATTTTCACAACTATCTTAAAAAATGAACTGACTTGCTTTATTGGTGATCTATCAGGTTCTATATCATTATACATTATGAAGACATAAAACTTTTCTAGAAATATTGGGCTCTTCACTATCACTAATGCATCTTCTATAACAACAGCTAAGAAAACAATAGATCAGTTTTACACCTAGATTATAACATGATATTGAGCTCGAAAATCGTAAAATATGAGAACATAAAATAACTAATAAAATTTATTAAATGTCCAAATGTATATAAAACATATGTCAAATGAAATATCTAAAATTTTATAGGTAATGGAAAAATTACCATGCATATTGGAATTCAGTGGGTACCTGAGTTGTTATCAGAGATGAAACATTTATTCTGAAATATAATCATAGATTCTCTTTATGTATTATTTTAATACTGTACAATTCATTAATGAACATAGTATATTAGGAAGTATATATATTGGATTCACAAAGAGGTAGGTAGATTTAATATTTAATGAATATTTAGAAAATTTATTATTGGGTCTCTGATTTGATAATTTTTAGTTAATTGATTCATTCATTAGGTAAACGGTAGTGGGAATTTATCCTATCTTATGATGATTTATTATGTTTAATTTTATTTGTTGAAAGAGTAATGAATGAAATGTTTATTGGTATTGTTACATTTAGTTTTATTAAAATAGTTTATATTGATGAAATTGTTGTTAAAATAGGGGTGAATTATGGTTTTTTGAAAATCAAAATTCATACAAGATTTATTATTTTACACTCCATACATAGTTGACAGTGGATTGTTGAAATGTTTTTTATTGATAGGAAATAAAAAATCCCTCGGTATCCTAAACCTAGTGATAGTGGTCAGTGAAATGACATAAGAATGATCAAATACCACAAACATTAACTACTTTTAGTTGGTCATCATATTATTCAAGATTTATTTATCATACCAATGGTGATATTTCATACATTATTGATTCAAAACATAGTGATTATTTGACATTTTGTTGGATTTAACTTATATACTCCACTTGTGGATGTACTATTGGTCCCATTTCATTATAATTACAAGGTATCTCCACTGTAATATGTTGATGAATTTTTAGGAAATGCACCACTGAAGGATTGATACAGAATATTTTTATCACAATCAAGTAGTCCTTAGTAGAATAATGTTTTTAACTGATGTTCCTAAATGGAATGGTGTGGAGAAAATTAGTTGTTTTAAAAAAAAATATCCGGACCCATGTTTAGAATCTATCATGTGACTCTATTTTATTGATATCATTACTCAATGTGGCTATAAATAAGGTTTAAATTAATCTATAAAGTTCAATTAATGTTCATCTTAGCAGGTGAAATCGATCGGTTTCATGTTTTATATAAACTATTTCACAACACCATTAGACGTTAATGGGAATCCAATCCATTTGATGTGTTCTTCATCTGTTCCTCTAAACTACAATGCCGAAAAGTTGATGGATATTTCTGTATTAATTATTTTTTGATCCACTCTTACAAGTCAACGATCGTATGAAATTATTTTATAATTCTATTTTTTAATCCAAATTCATTTGGTAAACATAAGGTAGCTAATCTGGTTATCTTGTTTTATTAAATGATGTGTATATAAATTTCACAAGGTCTTAAAAAGTTTTCATTCCATGAATTGTACCCTCCCCTGGTGCATTCACATTTTTGGGAATGTAAATTTCTCATCATTTTTTGCATCTTTCATTTCTATTCCATCATATTATGACATATTAATTTAACTACTAAATTTTGTTTCTAGTTCCTGAGTACATTTTTCATCCTTCATAATTCGATTCATCCAATCATCATCAACTTTATAAGAAATCACTATATGGGATTGAAATAACCTTGTCATATCATATTGCTTATCATTACTAAATGTTTTCTACCATATTACATGCAAATATCGTTGTCCAGTATTCCTGAAACACTTGAAGAAGATAGGTTATTATTCATCTGTAATATCTTCGTTAGTGGTCATGAGTCAGGTTCCACCTCATATTCTAAATCTAGGGTATCTATTTCAGGTTCAAGAATTAATGAATATCAGTATATTGAAGCACTCTAAATAAAAAAACAAATAATAATTGTTGTATTAAATATTTTATAGTGTTCTATTAATTTAACTATGTATTTAAAAGGTATGGATGATTAATTTTTTTATGATTATATATGTGTCTATAATTGTTTTATTTCAATGAAAAAACAATTTTTTATTCAGTTAGGTCCATTTGTAATTAGAGAAGGAAGGATGAATAGACACATGGGTAAGGATAACATAGGAAGAAGATTAGGTGCTTACACAATATTATAGCCATGTTAAATTTCTAGTTCATTTAGAATATATAAGGAGGATGACTAAATTATTGATAACTATGTAGTTTAGCTCTGAGTTTTCAGGATGAGTTTTTTGATCTATGTACTTTTTCTTCGGTTGTATAAGAATATATATACTAATTACAAATAAAATAAAATATTTAATGTAATTTGAAGAACCTACTAGTTAGGATGGAATACTAAAGGTAATATTCTATGAGGAATTTTATTTTAATTATGAATGTAATGTATGTTTGAATAGAATCATCAAATCAGGCATGCTGACCCAATAATATATGTTGGGAGGTTATGAATGAGGCATAGATTATGAAATATTTCAGGGTTTTTCATGGGTGATATTTGTTAGAAATAGTGTTTTTTTAATTAAGTTGTATATGGTATCAATATATAATTTTGATATTGGGGAAAAACATTTCTCGGAAGAGGCTGGGGAACCGCTACATTGCACTATATAAAGTATTTTATTTTATAAGGCATCACATTTTGTTGAATATTATGTTAATATAAAACATATAAAAGACATGAATACATACTTCATTAAGCTCTTGAAATGATAAAATTGGTTTTATTTAGAAATGTGGAATCCAGAAGTTAACATGAGGATTTTGGGCTATTCACCACTTATGTTACATGAAATGGGTATCCCTTCATGAATCTTTCACTTGAGAAAGTCCATTATAAAAATAATATTAGAGTTATCCATAACGGAATTTTGTGGTCTTTTCTTCAAAGAGATTTATATGAATAGCCATGAAATGTTCTTTCACTGAGACATGACTGCAATAATTTTAATATAGTGGATTTTCTCTCTTTTTAAGCCTATACTTTGAGTTATTCTACATGTTTTTTTATTTGAATACAATTTATTAATATTAAATCACAAAAAAGTTTAATTTATCAACATTACAGGCACAATAAAATAACCATGTTTATCAAAATTCGTAATAGGGGTTCATTTACAAGGCAAACTACACAACAAACTACCCAAAAATATGTCGACCTACTACTATAAGAAAATATTACACCACTATAGTGGCTTCTAAACACTCAAAAATATTTTTGAAGCCCCCTACTACCTAATTTTTATTTATTAAAAAAATAAATAATAAAGAAATATAATTTACTTCAATCATATCCAAGGCACATGATTTATTTTTAGAGTCCTCACTCAACTCAAATAATATTTTCTTTTAAAAAAATGAAAATCTTTATTATTACCTTAATTAACAGTAAGCATGTGTTATTCATGAAATAATTTTTTTATGAATGATTAAATGGTTTTTGTCCAAATAATAGAAGATAAATTTTACCCCCAAAATATCAATACCTATAAATAATTTTAATGAATTTAGATATAAGTATACCGGTCCTTATGAATTTATAAATCAATTTCTGAATGATTTCTCAAAAAAATAACTTCAATCATCCAAAATAAAAGCTCACCAATAAAAATAAACTCTAATATAATGATTATTATATGTGGATTTCATAGCTATTTAAAAAAAGGAAATATAAAAAAATGAACAAGCTATAATAATAATAAAATTGGCTCTATTTCACAGAAATGGATATTCAATGAAAAACTCATCCCTCTTCCCATGATAAGGTAAAGATTGATCATGAAACATTCTTTACTTTATAGTTTCAATCTCTTGGACCATGAAACCCACCCTGTGGTGGGAATTCATTGGGATGAACACCATTTAGATATTATCTATTGAGTGATATATTCTGTCATATATAATGATTCACGTAAAGTACTATAAATCATACACTGGTTGCACCTATGCAACACTATATAACTAATGCTGCTAATCAATAACCCCGCTTCATCCAACATCCACTATAGTGGTGGCATCAAGGGATATGTTGGTGTTAGGACATCCCCCGACTACTTTGAAAGAATGTATATTTCATTTCCTTTTTGAATATATCACCAATTGTAATCCCCATTAATAATTCTCATATTTTCCAAGAAGACCTCCTGAAATAATGAGAAAGGTTACTGTGATAGGACATTATATAACATGTTCCAAAATAGAGATAAGTTGACAGTGTCTAGTTCAATATCATCTTTCAATATAAATTCTATGGTTCTATATAGAGCTCTCACATCCTATGACCTTGGTGGTTTGGAGGAAGTGGTATAAGACGATTTTGACCATCTGCCTTTTGCGACTAAACCCTTTTGAGTTTTTCCCACTCAACCATACCTTTTGAGCCACCCTAGATATTTTTATCGCTAAAAAAAATGTTCTTCACCAATGATTCATCCTGAATTGATCTAGGAAATGTATATTGGGGTATTCCTCCCTTTCTAATTTCATAAGAAAGGTTTCATGATTATCGTATCCTAGACAATGATTTTCAACCCTTCTCATGAGACCATTTAATAAATTAAATTATTTAATGTAATTTATAGTTTTTCACCATGATCTGACCCTATAAATCCCTGATTTTACAATCATTGGACATGAACTCATGGTTCTTAATGTTTTGTCCTTTCTTATTATGATTTTCCACCACCCATTGTTCAGGGTCTGCTTTGTTGGGTCCTAGGGTCACGATTCAATATTTTCAAACTGGGATCAAGGGTGATCGAACCCATAGATTGAAAATGGTTGTGCTTATGAGGAATGGATATGAGTTTTGTAGAAAAATTCGGTGGATTTTCCAGTAGAATGTGATGACTCTATTGATCTGTGATTCAATGTGGTGAAACAATTAAATGGGAATGACGATGATTGACATAAAGAGATTTGAGAGAACCACTTGATTTTGTTTTCCTACCACACAGGTATCAAAAATCGACAGTGGGAATCGATACCAATAATTTTAGTGGATATAGAATCTTCATATAGAGAATTTCATGGTTTCATGGAAGGATATTGAAAAAATAACAAGGAAATTAGGGTTCTGAAAAATTTCCCACAAAAAACCATATATCCAAAATACCACATTTAGTGTCAATTGGATTCCCCACATAGACTAGGGTTTAAGCTATGTTATTAATCACACACTCTGTGGTCATTCCTGTACACCAAGTGACCAAACCTAGAGAGGCTACGAAGTGGGCTGACTTGCACACACACATCAACAAAATGTGAAAGAACACATAGGGTACTGTGGGAGTACACATTCCCAACTTGTGTACACAGGCACGATCCAGATGGATACATCCATTACCCACACAGTCATGACACACTATGTATTCTCTTAACATGCCATTTATATCTATTGAAAAATACAATCCATGTCAAGAACATTGCATGAATAGATGTAAAGGTTATGTCACTCGTTATCTAGATGTTGGGACATGTCATGTGACTTATTATAGATCAACCACTCTATGTATCTCCTATTTTTGGACTCAGATTTTGGCATATGAGTAGCCTATAAAAATAAATTATCCTCATAGAACAGAACAGTCTCATTTTTTAGTATTTCATGAGATACGACATGAAGTGTGATCCGTGTCACCCTCCTTTTATAGAAACATAGATGATCGTAGTGATAATTATTGATCTCCAAAAAAAAGGTGGGTTTCTCAAGACCTTGACAGAGAATGTCGTGAGAACCCATACCCTTTTAACTAGCTGAGTAGTAAGCACTCCTGTTATAGAGATGTAGGTTCACTATCCAATAATTGGAACTTCCCAATCATAACAGAGTGTGGGTCTGCTATTCAAACATTTAGTGACACCCCTTATCATAGTGGGACTGATATCCTCAATATGCTGAGTGTAACCCATATCGTAGAACAGAATGGGTCCTGTATACACTGAGTGATTCTCCCAATCATGCTAGGGAATGGGTCCTCCCACCATATAGCATCACACCATGTTATACACATGAACTTATATTCAATCTATTTTCTGAGTTGTACCCCCAGTCACATAAGGGAATGGGTCATTTGTAATATGAGTAGAACCCCCTTAATCACAACTGTCTGTTTCCTCTAAATGAGATTTTCCCCTAAATATGTGGAGTTAAGAGATTATTTTTGGGTCCTACATATGTTTTTCTAGTGGATATTCATGATTATGTCCATCAAAGATGAACCCTTTATAGCCAAAAGAAGACCTATCTAGCATAGATAGGTTTTGGAGATGGATATCCCATTTTTTATCTCCTTTAGATTTCTATTTTTGAGTGTGTGTGTGTGTGTGTGTGTATATCATTTGGGTTTTCTATATCCATCTTGATATGGGTTGATCTAACATCATTGTTTTCTTTTTGTCTCTCCCCTATTACTTTTATGGGTGCCTAATGGGTTTGTATATAATAACCCATGAATGGAGTTTCTCTACACATGTTTTGTATTATATAGACAATAGAAACGTTTGTATAGACATAGGTATTGGATAGCGGCATAGATGGTTCATTAGAGGCATTCAGTGGTAAGACATGGAGATCATGAGTCAGTCTCTCTTAGTAGCTTTATCTTTTCAAGTTATAGTTAGTGTGTGACTTCCATTCTAGTTGTTTTTTTATTTTACCACAATGAAAATTGCTTATTTTTTGTTTTACTCATATTTTTTTCATAAACTATTATTCATTCATGGTTTACAATAAATGTTAACATCATGTATTATTCATCTCCATTGTATCAGGGGGATGATTGGGTGTGTGTGTAAATTTTCATTAGGAAAATTCCTCCCACATTAGTTATCTATTATTTTCACTAGTCACAATATCTTGGCCTACTGTATGTGGTATTGGGGTTGTCACATTAGGATTATCTCCAGCCATGCGAGCCCCAACTGACCGGTTCATGAAATAGTTTCAATCTATGTAATTTTTAAATAATTCCATTTGAAGTGGTATTTCACAATAAAATGATACATTCTCTCAGACTGAGTATTGTATTTTCATTTATTTTTCATTCTCAATAGGATTAGTTCTTTCCACTTCATTCTTAACAATGGTCATACTTGAATTTTTGGGCATAATGTGACATGTTTACAAGAATAAAGTGGTAGGATCTCTTTCGGTTAACCTTTTGGTTTCTTTAACTGTGTTGGGTGACAATAAATTACATTAAATAAATAACCATTGGCTTAAAAGTCATATAAATCCCCTGATGACCATGTGTTTCAACAACATTATGTAAGTGTAAAATTATGATATGTAATAGTAAATCACAAATATGTACAAATAAAGTAATGGTCAAATATTTTTTAGTAATGGTAAAAAAATGTATGGTTTGTGTATGAAAAAATTATGTAAGGTTAAAACTAATTTAATTATTTGTATACTAATGTTAGGTGAGGGTAATCTAATGTTATGTAATTGTATCATAATGTTATGGAAGAGTATAATATGTTAAGTAATGGTAAAAATGATGTTAAGTAAGGGTAAAACAAAGTTTTCTAAGGGTAAACAATAAAACTTTTGATGGAGAAATTCATTTTAAGGGAGGTAGAATGTAATACACTGATATTTTTATAAGATATATTTTGAAAAATATTTGTTCATGCCTTATGTTTTACACTACTCCAAGACAATCTTGTCCAACACACAACAATGTCTTAGCTTGCTGAATATGCAACACGATGCTTGTCTTGTGTTACAATCATTTTCTACTAAATTTGATAGAATTAATTACAGACAAGATTATGTATAAGTAATAAAATATATATTCGTATGTTATATTATAACCTATCCATTATAATACAGGGTATAAATAATATAAAAATTAATCTAAAAGACAATTCAAATAAAAATAACTATGTTTATAAAATAATAAAATAACTCTTAATGGATTTTATTAATGAAATATATATATATATATATAATATATATAATTTTTTTAATTTTTTTTAATTTTTTTTATTTTTTCTAGAAATGATATAAGAACAAATTCAATTTTTCAAATAAGCTAACTATTAATATAATGTAGGTACTCTATATTTTGATGGATCATCTATTTTAAATATATTGTTGAATCTTTTTCATATTTGGTTTGAAAAAAATATCTTATTTAGATGCATGAAATGAAAATTTTGTTTGGATAAATTTTTGGTATTTTCACAATATATCAAAATTTAAAATGAATTGTGATAAATAAAATGTTTTAATTTACAACTTATTTTTCATCATATTTATTAGTATTTCTAGATTATCATTTCTGTTGATTATAAGTTATAAACAGATTCTGTTTTTTGAATCTGTGTGTCCAAATTATTTAAATAATCTCCTTTAATTTTTTTTTGGAATTTATGAATAGTTACATTAATAATTTTTATTTACCACTATTAATGATAAATCGGGTAAATTAGGGTAACAAATAATTCGATAGGGACAATAAAAATACCCTAATACAAACTAAAATCCTACTGGATGAGTAAATTTATACCCTTATAACCTATAGATAATAATTGACTCATTTAATGGACTCTTTTCCATGAAATTGAATTTTATATATATATTATTAAAATAAAAGAAAGTGACCTCATGTCACCCTCTTATATCATATAAGTAGAATAATTTGGATATAGTGATTAATATGAGATAACATTAATAATAAAGTCTCCATAAATATAATGAAGTTATTTAAATCATGGAAATTTATTTTGAATTTTAATATATTATATAATTACTATAAATTCCTACACAATGATGATGGAGAAATTATTTAATTGATGAAAAATTAAAAAAATTGAATAAAATGATAATAACCATTAAGAGGCCAAAAAAATCCCAAAATCTTATTGGTAGAGTATATATAGGCCATAATAATCCATGGATCATGTTATTTACCATTTGGTGACATATGGAATAGATTATCACACTTATAATATTTTATTTTAAGTGATGTAAATGTTTTCACATTCCTATTTTAATAAATATAAAAATTTTAATGTTGGATTCTAAAGAAGATATATTCAACAATATGTATTCATATTAAATTAATAAGATAAATATTCATCATTTAATTTTATTTTCAATTTTCATTCAGAAATATGTATATTAAATAGTGACACAAAACTAATTGTGCAATTTTCTTATTAATGAAAATATAAAATAATATGATTAAGAATATTAAACTACTTATAAATTTAAATAATTAATATATTAAATGAATTTTAAATATAACCTTTAACCATTAGTTGTATAAAAAATATTTTGTTCTAGGATAACATTTTCCGTTGATATTTTTAAAAATCAATTAAATGAATAGTGTCCAAATTAAAACTATTGATATTTTGTGAAAAAAAAATTTTAAATTTTTTAAAAATAATAATAAAATTTTATATTTTAAAAATAATATTTATGTGGTCTAAAATGTTCTACATTCTTCACTTATGTCATAATTGACACCAAAAAAGTAAAAATATTAATATTTTAATATTGAATCATTTGTTACATTTGTTAAAATTAAAAATATAACTAATGGTTAATTAAAATGGTAGGGTATAAATTAATATAAAAACATTTATAAAATTTATTTTATGATGATATTAAATCCTTATATACCACTAATAGTTGAATATATGTAATTTTGTTGATTTTTGGATGTTGATTGAATTTATTAGAAATTAATGTTTTTGGATATTCAAAATGTGGCCCTTACCTCTATTATAAAAGGGAACATCCTTCCTAACAACATAACATCACATTGAGCATTAAATCTCATTAATAACATGCCCATTTCACTTATCAATATCCTTAATATCATTCTATAGGTTCTAGTCTTCTCAAAAGAAAATCTCTAGTGCCATTAAGAGGTTATCTAGAGGCATCTCTTTATAGAAGATTTAGTCTCCTCTACCGGTTCTTTCAATCTTCTTTCAACTTATGCATCCTCTTAATGAGTTTTTTCCATTAAAATTTATTATATCTAGTATCCCATGTACAAATAAATGTAATTATGATTATGGAATAACTATATTTCTCCTTCAATACATCCTACATAAATGAAATCATATTGCCTTCATACATATAGCTTACTGTATCAATTTTGTAGTGTCATATGTTTTTCACTATTTCCAAACTTATATGCATATAATGATGTAAATAACTACTATATATGAGTATTAAAACATTTTTGGATTTTGAAAAAACATATATACAGTCCACTTATATACTATTTCAGAATTATAGTAATGATATCATCCTCTGTGTATATGTACAACCTACTATCTCCATGATGTGATATGATTCATTTTCAAGATATCCATTAAAACATGATTATATAAATATACACAATTAATAAAAATTATATATATTATGTTAATAAATTTTTTAATGATTTAAAAGTTTCTTAATAATGTGAACTATGACTTATTTAACAAAACATGCATAAGAACATAAAGAATTTCATACCATAACAACAATTTACAATGAAATGATACTAAGAAAGAGATGATAATATGATCATATATGATATCATAAAAATGACTACGATCTTGGAATAAGTTAATGACATTATTTAAACTATTATACTAAAGTTATATATTCCTATAATAGAAATCATCGCCAAGGTAAGGGACTATTTGTTTCAAGTTTATTTTTGTGGGACATATGCATTATACACTACCTATTACTTTTGTGTGGTGTTTATGTTGCCTATGAATGGTTTTATGATTCTTATTATAAAGGTTATTATTTATAAATATTCATATAATTTTCATTATTTTATGATGCATTGGATTCCAAGGATTATAAATTGGTATGGGGATTTTTGTATCACCTTTATATTTTTCAGACACATGCCTCATACACTACCTGTTTCTTCTACATGGTGTATATAATACCCACGAATATACTTTGTGAGTATTATACTAATGATTATTATATTAACGTATTCATATAATTTTTTGTTTACTTGGGGTATATGATTCTATTAATTATAATGTAGTGAGTTTTTATTTCACAATCTCTTCCATATTTGGGATTATTTCATTTCAATTATTATTTGGGTAATATTTATCATCAATGTCAATGATTTCAAAAAATTATTTCATAATTTTTTTTTTCTATTATCCTATAGATTTTAAAATTCATTTTTTCTATTTTTTGACTTTTTAATACATGGTTTGAAAAAAAAATTCTTTCATTTTTCTACTAATGTAATTTTTTATACTTTTTCGAAAAAATACTGGAATAATGTTTTTTAACATATATGACATGAATTGGTTTTTATGGTTTAATGATGTCTTATTACCATGTATCATACCATACAATATTACAAGGTTAGTTTAAAATAAAATATTTTTTAAAAAAATTATGGTTTATTTTTTGAAAAGGAAACTATTTCAACAATGAAAGGATTTTTTTAAAGAATTGATTTATATGATTTTAATGATTCATTTATATGTTTTCAATTTGGGATCAAAGAAAAGGGATTTGAAATTTTTTTAGTTTTGTTAATGTGATTATTAAGAAAAATTCATCTTCTATGTCACCATTTTAAATAAATCCAATATATGATTACATTCATTATAATTTTTTCAAGATTACAATTCATATTACTTCACAGAATAGATTATGATTTGATACCATGATGTTTATGAGAAACCATTATTTTCAATGGCTAGGCTTTTAATGAAATGATTATGAATCATTTTTCTTTTTCACACATTATTTGACACCCATTCCATTACATTGGTTACGATATGATTTCATATCATCTTGTTGAACTTGTATATATAATTTAATTATAAGATGGGTGGGACCTATATTACCCATAGACTCATTTGGGAAAGATATAATTCTCATGAGATAGATAGGAATGGGAATTTAGATGTTCTCTGTTCATTAATATATTTGTGGAATGGCATGTAAACCTAGTTTAGTAATTCTAGGATTGAACAACACGCAAACCCAGTTCAGTAATACATGGCTTGAATGTAAAATAAACCCAATTCACTAATACATGTCTCGAACGACATGTATACATAGTTTAGTAATATATGGATGGAAAAAGGAGTAAAATCATTTCAATAATGGACATTTTCCACTATGATGGTCTTAGAAATGAGCCTTCTCTAATATGTTAAGTTATTTATATGGTTTTGTGATTTCAGAAAATCCATGTTCTATACCAATGGTATTTTCTCTTGGATCATGTTCCTTTATGATTTATGTCTTATAAACATATAAGATTTATTTCATGACTCAATATTATGACATATGTTATACATGGTATGATTATCAAAATTTATGTTACATTTTTTACATCATCATTTTCATGTTCTATTTTATATTTTCCTTGATTACTCTTATTGTGAATCCGAGATCACCATTTTCATATGATTTCTTTTCCCTAGGTTATATAGATTTTTCTAGGTATGGAAACTAAAGAGAAATATATGTATTGGATATATTGATGTTCATGCACCCAATTAGAAGAATGGGTTCCATGATTCCAAATGCACTAAACTAATATGGTCTTTGGGTATCTACTTGTGCCATGTATTAGGTATTTTTCAAAATTATTTTAATGTCCATGTACATCACAATTTGATCGTTAAATATTACCATTAAATTCCTTAGGTAACACTTATGTCATTTATTTTTGTGTGATTTATAATTTCAAATAACATATTTGTGATCATAATAGGATTGTTGATCCCAAATATTACTCCAAAGATATGTGGAATGTTTAGTATGATGATACATCATTTATGGGATTTTGGTGTAAACCTAGTCCATTATGGGACACTTTCCACCATGTGAAATACTCCTGGAATTAAATGTGACTCGTGTTTGTATCATGTTATAAGTTTTTTCCACATTACAATACAAGAATGATAATATGATTCAGTGTTTTAGAAGTTATGATTCTATATTTTTTTCATTATCCACTAATGTTATGTTTTCATGTCATTCCTTTTATATAGTGTACAATTAATTATTATTATTTTGTTCCCTTACAGGGTTTTTTATCCAATTTCTTTTATTATATTTTCTTGTTTTTTCAATGTAGTTATAAAGAGATCAACGGGAGTTAGGTCTCATTATAGTGGTTAAAAAATTATGTTTTAATCTAGTTTCGTAATTTCAAATTATGCAAGCATTTTACAAAATATACATGTCTTTTCAATTATTGTTTTGTATTTCATATATTATTATTCATAGATTCATGTAATATTACTTTTAATGGTATTGGGTCTCTATAAATTGTATGAGAACATTTTATAGTAATATTTTCTTGTTAGGAATAGAAAACCAATGAAACACCCTGGGGGATAATTCTATTTCATTGGATATCATATGATGAAAAATAGGGAAACATAAGTTAAGATATGATTTTTATTTCTATTTTAATCCTTCAATGTTCATATATTTATTTTTATATTCACATTGGATATGTATTCAATACCCATAATTGTATATTATTTACTTTTATTATTTAAATTCTTGAAATTGATTAAAATTACAATAATCTATGTGATTTGAAATATGTGGATTACCCTCATGAGATGAAAAACATTATCGAAACATGAAATCAAAAAATTATGATTTAAATGTATCAACTACATCAATTTCTAAATTATAAAATTAATTTTTACAAACATTCACTTTCTCCAATAATTGATTATGTTGTGTTATATTGAATCCTATATTTAGTATATCTCTTGATCACTGTAACACCCCAAGATTTTATAGTGTGTTATTTCTTCAAAATAATTCAATAACATTCACTAAACGCAACATCAAGTTCAATCGCACCATGACTTACCAAGCAAGTTGTTCAAAAGAGGTTATGAATAGAGTTAACTAAATTTTAAACTTTATATAATCCTTATAATTTTAGAATCCATATTATGAGTTTCTTAGACATAATGTAAGAAAAAATTCATTTTCAGTATTTCACTTTTACCAAATTTTAATAGTGAACCCTTTTTAGATACTATATTTTAGATTTTTTGACTAAATGGGGACATCAATAATTTAAATTGAAACATCCCAAGCTTCCACTGTACGCTAGCGTGTGTTGTATGCAACACCGAGTTCTAACACACCGTAACCAATCAAACTAGCCGTTATGAATAGTAATACCTATCTTTTGAAATTATATATTTTTTATATTTTAAAATGGACTTCATTTTTGGATTCAGAATATCGAATTTATCCTAAGGTGAAATTTTGGTACTTTTCGGATAACTTTCATATTTTAATGAATAGTGAAAATTACTAAATTTTAATTAAAAACAACTTTTTTAATCAAAATAATTAATAGTGATAAATTGTGAATTTGAGTGTTTTTATAGTATATTTGTAATATATTTTTACCATTTAATATAATGTTGGTCATTGGACATAATTTTACAATTAAACTGAACACAAACAAGTGTCAATCTTTTGATAGTTATTATCTCTTAAAAACACGCTTTTTGTTTTGACAGCGGGAATTAATTTTAAATTAATTTCTGCCAC
Organism: Viscum album; assembly: GCA_963277665.1. NCBI lineage: Eukaryota > Viridiplantae > Streptophyta > Magnoliopsida > Santalales > Viscaceae > Viscum > Viscum album. The sequence continues at coordinate 1,033,651,313 of OY728130.1, forward strand.
TTATGTGTTTTGAATTTATAAAAATTGATTCCATATTTGGAATCAGGATTTCCAAATTGTGTAAATAGGTAACTTTTATTTTTAGACATTTTGAATAATTACTGCGGTAAATATTTTATTTACCATGGTTAAGTGTAAATCCGGTAAATAAGGGTTAAAAAATAATATTATAATAATACTAAATTACCCTAAAACGTGTCTTAACCCTATTGGTTGATACATGGTCGACCATGGGCATCTTTGGGTCGATTTTGGGACCCCATGGATCCACTTGTAAGTGATAATGACAGTTTATTTTAATTAAGTTAAAATGAATACAAAAATGACACAAGCATATATCTTTTATAAAAACAATTGTTACATAGGGTTATGTATGTTGGATTTTAGATTATAAATATTCATTAGAAAGATAAAATTATTTCCTACATAATGATATTTTATTTATAATTTTTAGACATTAAATAATTTATTTTATTTATGACACAATGATGATGGAATAATTACTATAATAGTGAAAAATTAAAATAATTGATATTATAAATACCCAAATAAATAAAATATTAAGCTTTTAATGAATTAAACTAATTTTATAGGATAATATGATATATTAGGATTGATTTAATTTACTTTTTTCGAATTAATCAATCTGTTATGAGTTTCACAAAAATCAACTATTGAATAGTGTCTAAATTGACATAAAAGAGTTCCTAAAGCAAATATTATATTATTAATTGATATTAAATTCCTAAACATCTAAGGTTCGGCCAAGAGACATAAATCATGATAGTGTAATCATTAATGGACCACTTGGGGGTCTCTTGGATGTATATAGTATGTTTCTTAACCATATTATATAAAAATACAAAGAGACATTGTAAAAGTGAAACTAATTAACATAGAGTTAATACTTAAAGATAAGGTTAATATAAGTACCCAAACCTATCTAAATTCTATTGGATGAGTTTTTTTCTACCCATACCCACCTTAAAATTTGAATAGTGAACTTTGGAGCCATTGGAAACCGAATATGAATTTATTATAAATTAATATTTCTTGCTTTTCCAAAGGTGCCCCTCACCCTTCTTATAAAAGGGCACTCCTCCTTCTCATTTATTCACACCCTCAAAGCCTTTTGGTTCGGCCAAACTTTGCCCAAATACTCTCCCAACTCCCCTCACTACAACCTAGAGGCCTTAGTTTGATCATAAAGCCATCCTAAGGAGCCCTTTTGATCAAATCAAAAGGAAGAACCCGAAGAAGAGGTAATGTTTTCACCACCCCTTTTTAAGTTCCTTTCTTCTTCCACTTCCTCATTCTTCGTTATTACCATTATAAAATAATAACTCCAGTATAATATATATACTTTGATGTTATTATAAATTTGGTACAACCATATTCAGTATTCTATCCATCCTTTGAATAACATGTCACCATACGTGCGTACGTACGGCTTACCGTCTCCACGTCGTGGTGTAATTGTTATTCAATATATTATTATTTGGATGGGTATAATAATGATGTGTAACTCATGTAAATAATAAATATAACCTGATAATGATTCTGTATATATTATATAAAATCCAATTATATATCATTTTAATATCAAAAGAAAGATATCGTCGCTCGTGTGTATGTACGGACTACCGTCTCCACGAACGCGATGAGATTCATTGTCCATCATATCCATTCAAGTATAATTATAATTTTATGATTTAAAAATAGTATCTAAAGACTTGATATCATTCTGGATATGAATAATATACATCCCATTAATAATGAATATGGCTCACATAACAAAGAATATAAAGTAAAATGAACCCATTAACACCCGTAATGACGATAATTCTAAGATATTATTAACAAATCAATGTTAAAATATCATATATGATATCATATTAAAGTAAATGATTCTTGTATTTTTCAATAACAATTATTTCACCATTATACAGGAGGTAAACCTACCATCGACCAAGGAAAAAGTACAAAGTAAGGGATTCTCGTATCTCACTTTCAATTCCGTGAGATTTCCATTATTCGCCACTAAATTATTGAAAGTGGTGTATTGTGTACAACCATTTGATATATATTATCATGATTATCTTATATTCATGTTATTATGTAAATCATTTGGGGGTTATTAACTTTTGTCCATAAGACTCAGCTGATTAACGTGGTAAGGGGTTTTTTAAAGAGTGAAATAAATTGAGAAAAGGGATTCCCCAAGCCACACTCTTTTAATTTAGTTTATGATATCTCTCACATTACGTCTCTTCAATTACCAATTCATCTTATATACTTATACTTTATTATATAAATATATTCCATTCATATATATTCGAATTTTATATTTTCATACATTACTAGGGGCTGTAAATATTTTTTTGTTCCATTCTCATTCATTCATTTATAGAAAATCTGATTTTTGTTGGTGTAACGTCCCAGTTCCGGGTGCCACTCAACGGGTGCCCCAAACCCAGTTGGTCATATGACCTCAAGTTCATTTCCCCAAATTCTAGAGGCTGCCAACTAGGTGGGAGGGCCCAGGTCTAATAGTCAGGAAACTATGCCCTCATTTTTCAAAGTGTAGCGCAGCGGAATAAAATAAAAATCATGCAACAACAGCGGAAGAAATTAACCATACATATTTAAAATAATCATCTACAGTAAATATAACCAACCAGTTATATAGATAATGATGAAACATGTGTCATGTTCTATTAAAGCAGCCAGAACATGTTACACAACAATATAGTACAATGAAATGCAATACAATAGAAAGTACATGTACAACAGAACAAAACAAAACAACTGGCAGCATCACGATCCTATGCTCTATCCTATGCACCCCTACTCCTCAGCAACAAACGTGTACCAGGATAGGGACCCTTTCCCTTATCCACACCTACTATAATGTAATTTATTTGGGCTGAAGACATGACCCAAATAGGGTGTAAGAAATAAATCCCAGTATGCACCAACCAAAGGTCTGTGCCCAACTGTGGGAAAATATGAAACAACAGTGTGTAGTAGTAAAATGCAATAAACTAATAAGTACTCAAAAGAAACTAACTTTACTAGTTATATTTCAATTTTATTATTTATTTAATCATTTAATAAAAGGAAACCACCACAGTGAATTTTCTATGTACAGTCATTGTCCTCAGACACGCAAACCCTTACCCTTAGGTAATTGGAATCTTTCCCTCAGGAATTTCCCTCAGGCATAATAGATATTACCCTCAGGCGTACGAAGTTTCACCCTCACACACAGAGTCTATTGCCCACAGGGACGAAAGAAGATTCCCTGAGTATAAAAGATGCACTACCCTCAGGCTAAGTAAAACACTTTCCTCAGGATAATCAAGTAACCAGGACATGCCCAACATGTAAACAAGAAATACACATGAAATTACTCTCAAGGAAACTATATAATAATTATTTTAAAGGCAGACCCTCATGTATCCTGGCCAAACGTCTAAATAGAGAAACGCACCCCCTGGGGTGGTCCTGGATCCAAGCTGCGATCCCAAACAACAGTTTTTATCTCATTTAATTACCTATGCAATTATAGATATTCAAAATAGCCAAGGACTCTGCCACACCATACCCCAACATGGGTTCGTGGCACAACAATTCACAAAACGTACAATAGTTGGAAATTAAAAACCACGCCTCCTACCTTAAAAGCCCCTAATCAGTATATGTGAATGAATCTTCTAAAAACACCCAAAAACAACATAGATATGAGGTGAAAGAAATCCTTGTTAAATCTCAAATAACATCCACTATAGAAAGAATTGGAAAGAACTATGCATGGAGGGGGAAGAACTCACCAGTGCAGTTTCAGGGAGATCTACAATGCAGAAAACAGGTTCCCGGTTCTCGATCTGGAGCTCCTCGATGGTCCAGCCCTCTCCCCTGACTCCATCCTCCGGTTCTAAGCCAATACTGTGAACAGGGTTGGCTACTACCAAATTTATGTGAAAAAAACAAACTACACTGCGTGTACTTCTCATGTACACTGCGTGTAATTTTCATTTTTTAACTATTACTTCGGCGGATTCATGTCAGCGTGGCACTGTTCATCTGTCGACACGAGACATGACGAGTGAAACCTAGGTACATGGTGCGTACTTCCACACAACTGGCCACCGCCATACTGTTTTCCTGCCGACTGACTACACAGCGTGTAAATACAAACTGCACGGTGTGTAGTCGGTTTTTACACCTTTCTTCGCCCACAGGGCTACACACCCCGTGTACTCATCCCACACGGCCAATGTACATGACATGTAGAAAATTACACACTGTGTAGTCCAAATATTTAGTATTTTTCCCCATTTCCCATATTTTCTCAAAGACACATAAGGAAAAGATAAAATAAGAAACTTGTACATAAAAAATAATAACCGGGTTCATACAAACATCCCCCTTAAAGCAATTCGTCCATGAATTTCCCTTCTAAGGGTAGCTAAGATAATGCTCAGAATAATTGTGGCCACTGACCTTGTACATCAGTCTAACGATCCCAGGTTGCGTCCTGCACTCGGCCGTGCTGCCATAGCACCCGTACGAGAGGAACTAACCAGACTCGGAGAACCTTTGTGCTCCTATCAACAATACGAATAAGGTGATCCTAAAAGGACACATCTATCTAAAGCTCAACCTCCTCTGGATAAAATACGCGAGACAGGTCTAAATGATAGCGGCGCAACTGAGATACATGGAAGACATATTTCATGGCTCGGCACCTATGTGGAAATTGTAACCAATAAGAAACCAGCCTGACTCTCTCTAGAATCTCAAATGGCCCCACATATTTCTTTGAAAGTTTACCCTGTCTCCTGATCCATCTGTGTCCCAACCTCGGAGAAACACGGAAGAAGACCGGATCCCCGACCATGAACTCTAAGGGTCGTCTACGGTGATTAGCATAAGATTTTTGTCCGGACTGTGTGGTATCCATCCTCTTATAAATCAACTAGACCTACCCAGAAGTCTCATACACGAGACGTGGTCCCAGTAAAGTTGTCTCACCTGCCTCTAACCAGCATAAGGGTGATCGACATGTCCTACTATATAAATCCTCGTAAGGTTCCATCTCAATAGTTTCCTGAAAACTATTATTATAGGAACACTTGATGAAGGAATGTGCTTCTCCCAAGAGCCCCCAAAGTCTAGGATGCATGCACGTATCATTTCCTCAAGCACATGTATCTTACGATCTGACTGGACATCGGTCTTAGGGTGGTATGCTATGCTCAGAAGCACATGTGTACCCAGTTCCCTCTGAAAGCATTCAAGAAATGAGATGTAAAGTGGGCGTCCCTATCTAGAATGATATAACGAGGGACCCCATGAAGATGTAAGACCTCTCGGATATACAACATTCTGCTATTGTCAACACTGAAGGTTTCCTTGATGGTTAAAAAGTGAGCTACCTTCGTGAGTCTATCCACAAAAACCCACACAGAATCATTGCCTTGAGGTGTCCTCAGCAACCCAGTCAAGAAATCCCTCTCGAAATCATCCCATTTCCACTCTAAGATGGGTAACTGATGTAATTGTTCAACTAGACTGTGATACTCCGCCATCACCTTCTGACAGGTGGAACATCTCGTAATGAAACCAACTATATCTATCTTCATAACCGGCCTCCAATACTGACGTCTCAAGTCATGGTACATCTTGGTAACCCCAGGATGAACTTCCCAAGCTGAAGCATGAAACTCCCACATCAAATCCTCGCTTATATCCCCTGAAACCCATACACATCCATGGTAATGCATAATTTCATCTTTGCTTATCGTCTATCCAGGAGAAGGGTCCTCACATGCCACAGAATCCCGTAGAACTAGGCCTTATGAATTAGAATGTTGTCTTATCCTCACTCTATACATGAGGGTAGAGGTCACATCAAAAGAAGAAAGATAGGTCTTCCCCTGACTGTCATGCACCTCCAAATGCATCTTAGAGAACAAAACCATGAGCTGCCACTCACCACTGGCCTCCTGCACCACCTGCATCTGAGTCTTCCTACTCAGTGCATCTACTACTGCATTACCTTTACCAGGTTTATAGGCAAGCTCAAAATTGAAGGACTGAAGGTATTCAACCCACCTTCGCTATCTCAGATTCATGTCACTATGAGTAAAGATGTACTTGAGACTTTTGTGGTCTATGAAAAACACAAAATGTTCTCCAAAGAGACAATGTCATCAATAGCACAAGGCATGAAAAACTGCAACCAACTCGAGATCATGCGTCGGGTAATTCCTCTCATGTAGCCTCAACTGCCGAGAACCGTATGCAACAACTCGATCGCCATGCATCAACACTACTCCCAGTCCAATCACTAATGATTCATAGTAAACTGTATAGCTCTTCCATTTCACTGGAAGAATCAATAATAGTACTGATGTCGTCCTTTCCATTATATCGTGAGAGGCTTCCTCACAATATTCTGACCAAATGATCTTTACACCCTTCTTAGTCAAACCCTTCAATGGCGCTTCTATGTGGGAGAAGTCATGTATAAAGCGTCTATATTAACCATCCAACCTTAAAAAGCTCTGTATCTCAAACACATTCTTAGGAATCTCCCAGGAAACTACTTCTCTCACCTTCTCTAGGTCTACTACAACTCTTGCCTCTGATATGATATGACCCAGGAAGTGAATCTGGTAAAACCAAAAGTGGATCTTTGAGAGCTTAACATATAGCCGATGATCTCTCAATGTACTCAATACAGTCACAAATGGGTGGTATGGTTGTGTCGAATATGAGATTACACCAAGATATCGTCCATGAATACTACCACAAAAGAATCCAGATAAGGATGGAACACACGATTCATCAGATCCATGAAGAATTATGGCGCATTCGTGAGTCCAAACGACATAACCAAGTACTCGTATAGACCATATCTTCTCTGCAAAGATATAAGCGGTATATCCGATAGTATAAAAAATAATTGATGATATCCCGATCTCATTTAAGTCTTTGAGAACACCCATTCTCCCTGAAGATGATCAAAAAGATCATCAATCCTTGTAAAGGGAAATCGGTTCTTGACCATCAACTGGTTCATTTTCTGACAATCCACAATGAGTCTGAGGGTATCGTCCACCTTCATCGCAAAAAGGACCGGAGAACATCAAAGAGAAGTACTGGGTTGGATAAAACCCTTTTACTGTAAATCCTCTAACTACCACTTGATTTCTTTTAACATATGTGTAGCCATCCTATAAGGAGAAATGGATACTGTTGCTACTCCTGGCACAAGATTAATAGAGAAATACACCTCATGCTCTGGAGGTAGACCTGAAAAGTCATCCGGGAAGACATCCCTGAAACAATCAACCACTGGAGGGAAATATTTCTGACAAGTTCTCTGATCATACAGATATGAACTCGCAATATGGGATCTGACTCTACCTTTCCCACGATTCTCTGGTCCAGCTCGACTTGCCTAAACATCCCACTTTCCCTAGTTTAGAAACTCTCCACCCTCTAATGATGTGAAAGTCACCCTGTGACGATAGAAATCTACAAAGGCTTGAAAGGGAACCAACCGGTCCACCCCGAGAATTATATCATCACTCTTCATCTCTAAGACATACAGGTCCCATAGAAGGTGACACCCTCCAACCACAAGGGGCACTCCTTTCACTGATGCACACATGCCGTTCACATTCCTAACAAAGTGTCTAGCATTATAACATCAGAAGAAGAAGAAATACAGTGCCTGAGGATCTGCAAAACGGGCACATATATGATACTATGTGTAGAACCGGTATCTAAAAGTACAGAAGATAAGACAAAAGCTAATAGAATAGTACCTTAGACAGTAGAAGGTCTAGGATCATGATCTTGTTGGGTCTGTTTTACTACATATGAATGCCTAGTCCTGCGGCCCTGCGACAAAGCCTGGCTACCCTGAGCTGTCCCGCCCAACTGCCTCTGAGATCCTGGCGTCTGCCTACCATAGCCACCACCACCATCTCTGCTTGCACGCCTAGACGTATTCCAGTTTCCTGAATAGTATGAAGCTGATAGTCCTTCTCCCGCATGAGGAGTCTTCACAGAACCCCTCTCACTAGCCACTGGTGATAACTCCTTGCAAAAGCGCTATAAATGACCCATCTTCCCGCAAGATCGACACTCCACTGGGTCACATGGACACTACGGTCTCTTGTGAGCCTATTTACTACACTGGTAGAACCTGAGATGACCACCTTAAACATCCTTCTGGCTGGTACTACCATTGTGAGAGAACTCTATCTGTCTCTTCCTATTACCGATAGAAATATTACCAGAAACTAGTGCTGAACTGCCCTGGCCTGTAACACTAGCCTTCCAAAGGATCATCTCTATAATTAGTGCATGGTTCACAATAGCATATACAGAAGGCAACCTGAAAACATTCACCAGTGCACAGATGTCATATCAAAGTCCATCCTCAAAGCGTCTGGCCCTCAACGTCTCATCACCCACCAAAAAGGGTGTAAAACGCTGATGGTTGGTGAAACGAGCAGAATAAACTATCACAGACATATCTCCCTATAGCAGGTTCATGAACTCTCGAGCCTGATCAACCCTCACTGTCTCTCATAAGAAGAACTCATAGAATTCTATCTGAAAATCATCCCACGCCATGTCTCTGTGATTCTATATCTGAGTGGAAACATCCCACCACCTCTTGGTGGAATCACACAGCATATAAGTCGCGATCATGACCCTCCGCCCTAGAGGCATCTCAAGATGCTCAAAAATAGTCTGCATAGTCCCCATCCAAGACTCCACATCATGTGGTCCACCATCCCCTAAAAACGTAGGTTTATGCTACTACTAGAAGATATGAGTAAGCTCAGCCATAGATGTGGCAGTTGACAGTGCTCCATGAATGCTCTGCATGAACTGCATAATGCCTTCATTGAATGGCGCATTCGCACCTGTGTCTGGTATAATGGGTGGCTACAGATCTGGCTCTACTAGAAGATCCACTGGTAGCCCATGGCCCACAATTTCTAGAGTATAATCGTTGTCACACTCTTGGGAAACAACATGTGGTCGTATCGGAAGCATGACTCCACAAGGTCAAACACACACCTTAGATCAAGATTATAAAATATTGAAAAACGAGGGTACCAAAAAGGGAACAGGAGGAAGAAGGAATTTCAAGATTTACATAACTAGACTACACAGCGTGTATAAAGATGACACGGCATGTACCTGACTTCTATTACCCTGCTTGGGTCCTTCTACACGGCTAAGACACACGAATACCATTAAACAAAACTACACAGCATGTATATAATCTAAACGGTGTGTATGGTGTAATTTTTCAACTGCTCATGTCATTTGTGACATGAACGACTACTCGGAATGGGGTTACACGGCGTGTTACACCTGCACACGGTGTGTACACAAACACTTTTACCTGCCACACGGTGAAGTCCACACAGTCTACCACCGATTAAGACTACACGGCATGTCCCAAAGGCAAACGGTGTGTACTGGACAAGCTCCGCCGACCCGTGTTTTTAGTTACACGGCAGGATACATGGCTCAAACTACATGGCATGTTCCATATACACACAACGTGTACATGAAAGGATTACACCAACCCGTGTTGTTAGTTACACGACCGGATACACGGTTCAAACTACAAGGTTTGTTCCATATACACAAGGCGTGTACATGAAAGGATTACACCGACCCGTGTTGTTAGTTACACGGGTGGGTCCCTAGGTCAGACTACACGACGTGTTCCACAGTGGACACGATGTGTTTGTCTTATGGTCTCCTCCGTCCATATTGTTAGTTACACGGGCGGACTCTGGGTCAACACTACACGGCATGTACATCTAGTACACGGTGTGTTTTCCCAAGCATTTTCCTTCCCCGTGTCCCAGCCCACACAGTTTATGACACGGGAAGAGACTATATGGAGTGTACTTAGGGTTCATGGAGTGTACTCAAAATGTTTTCTTTTATACACAAACAGAAGGACAAACGGCGTGTGTCCGAGGAACTACATGGCGTGTATCCTGGGTTTTCCGGACAATAAGGGTCAGATACTATTCCATAACCCAGAAAATACCAAAAAACAACATCTATGTGCCAAATTACGATCTGTGAGGGCCCATACTCCCCACGAATCAATGTTTGGCATCTTATCTGTGTAATATAAAGATTAACAGTCAATGATCCACCAACTTCCGGTCAACGGGGGCCATAATCCCCAAAAACTAATCTTTGGCATCCATTCTATCAATCGGCTCGCACAAAAATACCCTATCACATAGCAGGTATTTAATCAAAGAATCTAATACTAGAACATGATTTATTTTATAGCACAAAAACTATCACAACAAAATGCAATTTCTAATGTGCCTACATGGCATGGAACTACACATGGAATGTGATTTCTAGCATGTGCCTAAATGATACATGAGATGGCATACCTTCATCTCATTGGGTTGCAACTAAATAGAACCTGAGGATAAATTATAAACAGCACAATCACAAGTGCATCACCCAACAGTGAAAATATATTCAACTGTAAAATTTGAAAAATCAGAAAAATTGCAAAAATAAGAGATAGACTGGCTTTTTCATGTACACGGGTTAGCTACGCACATGCACATTTTATTACTAACTATCATTTCTGTCATATCCATGACTAAGGCTCCAAATAGTATGTCAAAGAAAAGTACTCCTTTGATACCACTTTGTAACATCCCGGTTTCAGGTGCCACTCAACGGGTGCCCCCGAACCTGGTTGGTCACATGATCTCAAGCGCATTTCCCCAAACACCAGAGGCTACAGACTAGCAGCGGGGGCCCCAGACTGATAGTGGAGAAACTATTCACTCAAATGTCAAAATGTAGCACAACAGAATAAAATAAAAAGTATACAACAATAGCGGAAGAAATAAACCATACATATTTAAAATAGACAACGACAACAAGATAACCAACCAGTTATATAGATATTGATGCAACATGCCTCATGTTCTACGAAAACAAAAAGAAAAAGTTATACAACAATACATTACAATAAAATAGAAAGTACAGGTACGACAGAACAAAACAAAACAGCCAGCAACATCAGGAGCCTGTGCTCAGTCCCATGCTCCCCAACTCCTCATCAACAAACAGGTACCTGTATAGGGACCCATGCCCTTATCCACACCTGTAGTAACATAATATATTTGGGAAGAAGACATGACCCAAACATAGTGTGAGAAATAAATCCCAGTAGGCACCCAACAAAGGCTCGTGCCAAACTGTGTGAAAATATGCAACAAAAGTGTGCAGTAGTAAAATGCAATAAACCAAGCCTTACTCAATAGTAACTAACACTAACAGTTATATTTCTATTTTATTATTTATTTAATCCTACAATAAAAGGAAGCCACCATAGTGAATTTTCTATGTACAGTTAGTGTCCTCAGACATGCAAAACCTTACAGTAAGGTAATTAGAATCTTTCCCTTAGGCATTTCCCTCAGGAATAAAAGATATTTTCCTAAAGAGTACAAAGTGTCTCCCTCAGGCACATAGTCTATTGCCCACAGGCACGGAAGAAGTTTCCCTTAGGCTAAAAGATGCACTTCCCTTAGGCTATGTAAAACACTACCCTCGGGCTAAACAAGTAACCGGGGCATGCCCAACATGTAAACAAGAAATATAAATGAAATTCCTCTCAAGGAAATTATATAATCATTATTATAAAGGCATACCCCCGGGTATGCTCTCCAAATGGCTAAATAGAGGAACGCACCCCCCGGGGTGGTCTTGAATTCGAGCAGCGAAAGAATAATTTATTATCATATTTAATTACCTATGTAATTCTTGGTATTCAAAACAGCCAAGGTCTCAGCCACAAGACACCCCAACATGGGTTCAGGACACAACGATTCAAAAAACGCACAACAGTTGGAAATTAAACACCAAGCCACCTTCCTTAAAAGCCCCTGATCGGTATATGTGAACGAAGCTTCTAAAAACGCCCATGAAAAACATAGATATGAGGTGAATAAAATCCCTATTCAATCTGAAATATAATCCCTTTTAGAAATAATTGGAATGAACTACGTAGGTAGGATGAAGAACTTACAGATGTCGTTCCAAGGAGATCGACGGTGCAGAAAACCGGTTCCCGGTACTTGATTTAGAGCTCCTCAACGGTCTGGCCCTCTCTCCTGACTCCTTCCTCTGGTTCTTAGATAATCCAGTGAACAGTGATGTCTACTGCCCATTTTAAGTGAAAAAACAAACTACATTGTGTGTACTTCTCAAGTACACGACATGCACTTTTCATTTTATAACAGTTTTTTGGGCGGCTTCTCGCCAGTGTGTCATTGTTAATCTGTCGACATGAGACAAGGTGGGTGAAACCTAGGTACACGACGTATAATGCCACACAACTAGCCACTACCTTACTATTTTCCTGTTGACTGACTATATGGCATGTAAATACAAACTACACGGCGTGTAGTCGGGTTTTACACCTTTCTTCGCCGACCGGGCTACACAGCCTGTGTACTCATCCCACACGGCCAAAGTACACGGCGTGTGGAAACGTAAATAGCGTGTAGTTCCAAAATTTAGTATTTTTCCGCATTTTCATTATTTTCTAAAATACACTTAAGGAATAGACAAAAGAATCAACCCATACCTCAGAAATATGAACCGGGTTTTTACAGTGGGGATTTTATTCTATATTAATTTTCAATAATTAGTTATATTAATTATTTTTATCATTAATGGGTCCAAAATATAATAACCATTAAATAAAATATTATTCTGGTTAATTTGACATTTTAAAGGATATGAAATTTTATTTCTTTTATTAATGGTTTCCTATTTCTTTCTTAATAACGTCTCTAAGGAGGTTCATTTTTATAACGATTTCTGTAACCATTTCATAATTTTTTATTTCTTCACATGAGCTCCATATGATGGAACATTTGTTATTTATTCAATTTATAATATCCAAAATTCCTTAATGGCCCAATTTTAGGAATTATTAAGATATTTTATTTGATTACACTTCATAATATTAACATACAAATAACTCACATTCAATGGGTTTTATCATTTTTTTACATTTTTATATGATTAATTTCTAGATAAGAAAACATGAAAATTTTATAATTTGGTGAATCATCCAAGAATTATATGAACCCACGATTTATTAGTCAATACTTACATCACATGAGATACCATATAAGGTTCAAGGGATGTTTTCCTTGTAGATTATGTTATGTTATTATTATAGTAACCCATGACTTATAGTATAAATATATGTATTACATTTTTCCCACATTTAATAGTTCTATTAACTATTATATCATCTACATTAGGAAATTATTAAATATTATTTTATGAAATAATTTTAATTTATGATATTATATTACCCCTCATTAATCAAATATTATAATTTAATATCATATTTAACCCTTATTGGGATTTATATATCATCATTTTATATTGTGTATGTACCCATGGTATCCTATTTAGAAATATGATTTTAATTTTATTTAGTTCCACATTATGGAGATTAAATTAATGGTGTAATGATTTATTATTATGTTTAATTATAATGTATATAACTGAATAATAAAACTAAACCTCTAAATATAGGTGTTCTGTTTTATATATTGATATGAAAAATTCTTCTAATAAAAATATATATATAACCTAGGTTAGTATTTTTCATATCCTAGAAGTATATATTTATTTATGTGGGTTATTTAAATTGGAAATTTTTATGGAACACCCTAGACTAAATCATTAGAATACAGATGTTTAAATATACACGTCATTTATGTGTTTTATAGTTTAATATCGTATTTTTTTCTTTTATATTCTTAAAAATTTTATTTTTATCAAATCAATGTCTATAAAACTAGTAAATTGAATGAAATGAAATGAATCATCCCAATATCCAATGAGATGTGAAATTTTGTGATTTCCCCACTAATATGAATGATTTTATTGGAATGGTAGTTGATAGCCTCATGAAGACAATTACTCAATAAAAAAATAAATGTAAATTAACATTAACAATAAATATTTCCCACCTAGTCCCATTTAGGTTAAATATGTTATTTAGTCATCTATGTATCATCAGAAACTCATGATTAGTGGATCATCATATCCACAAATCATAAAACATAAGTGTACTTCTATTGAGAATATATTCTATTTCATCCAATATTAGGAGAAATAGAAATAGATATTTAATATTTATCTCTTAAAATGATATGTTGATCAAATTTTAAATTGATAAAGGAAAAAAATCTCATTAAAGAATTAATATTAATTGATTTTTATTAATTTATTAACATATATTTCAATAAATGTTTTTCACAAAACCTCCATTTTAAAATAGAGGGGTAGTTTCCTAGACTCAGTCAAAGAGTGGATGAATCAATCAATTCATATTTATAAAATATTAGAAGGCATAAATGAGTATCCATTATCATTGTAAATGATCTTAAATCTATGCTTCAATTATTATTGTGTGTTCTTTTTTTGAGTTTATGAATAGTATAATTAAATCATTTTTATGTTTACTATGAGGATATATTTTGGTGTATCCTTAAATATAAAATAAATAATAGTGATTTTAAATTTTCTGATGGGGCTAGTGATAAAAATATATTAATGAAATTTAATTCTAGAGTACAATAATATACATTTCATAGAAGAAATAAAAAACTAACTACTTACATATCACAACTGCTAGAACATACATCTAAGATACAACTTCATGAAAATATCGTAATATATCAATATTGGAAAATAAGATCATCTTATAATAACAAATGTTTTTTGACATATTTAAATTCCTCAAAATAAATGTATATTATTCTTAATTTTTTTGTCTGTTATATTACAATAGTATAATTAGTAGGTGTTATGTCTTACAATATATTAATCAAACTAACTACATTTTTTTCAATCTTCAAGAAACATTACAAAAAATTTTGGGAAATAATTTAAGACAAAAATGGATTATTAAATACCAAATAAAATTAATACCATTAAATTTGAATCAATTATTATTGAATAATTACTGGATTTATTTAAAACTAGGATTTCCATTTGGTAATTTTCACCCATGAGAAACATCGAATTTTAAAAATATATAAACTATAAAAAAACATCTATAAAGGAGAAGCATATTAGTGAATAAAATATAAAAACTATAAGAATGATGAGTTCATTTTGATGTGATATAATAATATTAATATACACACATATATATATATAGAATTTAAAGGTGGTAAGAGAGCAATTATATGTCCATTGATAAGGTGTATATAGTCAGTTATTATAATACCAGTAAACAAGATACCATTTTTGAATTAGTTAGAAATTATTAATATAAACAATATTGATATAGATGATAATCCAATCTTCACATTCCCAAAAATCAGAACAATTTTCTAAAAAAATAAACAATTATTAAATATTTTTTAACAATCCTACAATACTTGTGAAATACAATTGGTTATAAATAAACCATTTTAATGAATTTATTAGATCTATTAATTTTATAGAAGTATTTCAATTGAGTGTATTGAATAAATTTACATCTATATTATTCATACAAATTAATAAGTTCTAATAATAATTATATAATTATAGGGAATACAAATTTAATAACATATGATGATAAATAAATTATCTAAAAAAGACTTTATTATATAGAATATGATTCTTAAATAAAAACTCATATTGTTACTACTATATTTAATAAAATTTATTTTTATACATTTATAAAAAGTAGTAAAATATCATACACTAATTATCAATTGTTTAAAAAGGAAGATAACATCATCTAATGTAATAATGATACAATTGTCTATTAATTTCATTTATATGTTTAATATATTTTTATAAATAAATTTATTCAATAATAATGAAAATTTTTATTTAAACATATTTATATTATATGATATATAATAAATTTACATTATTATAATAATTGAAAAATAGAAGATAGTGATAATAAATTTTTTAATACATTAAAATTATTTTTCATGAAAATTATTTTCTATACATTACACTTTCTATTAAAAAGTAAAATTTTATAATTAGATATATTTAATAAAATTAAAATATATTTAATATATGTTATTAAATTGAAAATGTTAGTAAATTATGGAATTTTAACTTTTATGATTAAAAACAATGTAACAATCCTGACCCTAGCACATGGGAGACGATGTATTGCTTTATTACATTGAGATCGATACAAGGAATCAAATCCTATAAGGAAGATTAATTTTTATATTTTGGAGAACCATATCCATACATTATACACATATTATATTTTGAATAGAAAATTACAAAAATACTTAAAAAATTATATAAAAACTATCCTATAATACACATTAAAATATTTACTCTTAATATTGAAGTCAATGGTAGAAAAATAAGGGTGATCTAAAATTCTCTTTATGTTTTATGTGTAGTGGAAGCTATCCTAAATCAATTTTCCCAATCAATATAGAGTGGTTAATAATTAAAAATACATTACATTTAGTAAAAAGAATGAGATTCAAAAAAATTTATACATAATATCATAGTGATAATCACATGGATAATTAGATATGGAATGATCAATATAGAAAGGTAAATAACTGATACCACATACAATGTAATAAAAAATATAATAATAGATTTCATTTATAGATAAAATAATTTTTAAAATATCATAGATAATAAAAATAAAATTATTAATGAATGAATTGATTAATTATTGGACATTATTTTTCAAGAGACATACTGATAAATTGAACTATTATATAACATCATGACCCACACATAAATGTATCTCCAAGTAATTCCCCATATATAAAATATTCAATTTAATTCATATACAATGCTCCATATCATCAAAAATAAAAATTCAGTTAAAGATATAATATTATGAATATTTTCTTGTTAATCAAATAAAAACCAATGTCAGCTCTGTATGTTTAAATATAATATAGTTTTTCAAATAATAATATACATTATACAATAATATAAAAATTTTAGACAAATTTTATAGACATATAATATTTATTTTGAAGAAGTTATTAACACATGTGAATAATAAAAATCACAAAATAAATTTAGATTTTATAATATAGTTTACCACATGGCAATTTTCAAATAAAACCTGTTTTGGTGAAGTAATTCAAATTGAAACATACAGTATCATGACGAAAGAATTATTCATGATATTTTATGTCAAATGGTATTATTTATGTAATAAAATAGAAACTAATTGAAAATATTAGAATACGCATCAATGAAATGAAATTGAGAAGAAGTCCCTTACTCTATGCTTCTGTTTTGTTGAACGTGTTTGAAAAAAATATATGTCTTTAAAAAATTTATTATATAACATAAATTTTGTAATATTTATAATATCTTATATTATGCTTTTAAGACATATTATATCTCTTTTGTTAATAATATATCATTATTTTCATTGATTAATGTCTTAATTTCCTTATTTTATCATTTGTTATTTGATATCAATTTTGTTTTTTCATATGTATATTATATAAATTATTAGTACCCCTAATAAAAATAATTAAATTATTATAATATTTAAAAATTATTTATACTTTTAATATAATTCATGAACACTGTTTTGGATAAATGAAGTTAGTTATGACCACATAGATGGTTGGGAAAATGTACACAAGTGTAAATATTCCTTTTTCCAATGATAATTATAGTAATAATTTAAGTAATATCATATCATTATAGGATGATAATAATATCATATACATCATACAAATAATTTTAAAATAATAATATATATCATCCCTCTTTTTGTTGATGAAAATAGGGTCACATCATTTCATGAAGGCGTTTATCCAAACATACACAAATGATATTTTAATTAATCATTGAGTCAAAAGGTAGGATAGAAAATTATATAAATAAAAATTATGTAATTTATATCATATAAAATAGCTAAATTTATTCATATTCCCTTACATATAAATATTTATTGAATATGGAATTACATCGCTTTTTAAGATGGCAGTCCGTCGTACAGACGAGCGACATTATGATGGTCTATATATAATGGACTGTAAAAAGTATATAAGAAATAATGACTCCAGGATGTATTTTTTAAAAATCATATATAACTATAAAACTTCTAAATACCACCTTCCTTATAATGGGTTAGTGAAATTCAAACTGCAATGCTTTGGAAGGTCGTAGACCATCGTACACACTATCGATGTTATCATATTCCCCATAAAATGGAATATATTAATGGTATATAGTATTGAATGACTCCATATGTATAATTATGTTTTAAATATCCTATATAAACATTATTTACATCATGATACCCAACCGTGTGAGGTGTTACTGTTTAATTAAAAGACATTGGCTCGCGAGGAGGTACTCCTCTGTACAAAAAAAAGAATATTTCCCAACCCTTTTGATAAAAGTGGAGTTTTTTGTTGGCCATTCCATTATTATAGAAAATCCTTGAATAATATATATACTGATTTTATTATATTATCGTTGTCTCATAATAAATTAAATGTGTGTATAATGAAATAAAATAAAAATTCATGTGGAAGAAGTTACCTATTCTTTTGGTATTATACTTATGATTTCACAAAAGACATCATAGAATAGATTTACACCAAAATCAGGTATTTTATGATAAGAGGAAGATTTAAGGAAATTTTTATGGGTATGGAAATGCTGTGCAAAATGTAAATGTATCTGAGATGGTAGGAGGATAATTGGTGGACATTTAAAAGTTGGGAGACTGACACACCTATAATTTTTTAAAATGACTCAATCACGCCCATGTTTTTATATAGTCACAAGACTAATAAATGGAACACTATAGAGAATATAATATTTATGGTATGAATATAAAAATAAAATTTATTTATTTTTCATTTTTATATGTCAATTTAAACAATTTGATTTTAGTTTGACCCCTAGAAACTCTAGTTTTACCTTAACCCTGAGAAATAATTTTTTATGTGGATAATTAATTTTGTTAAAAAAATTATGTTGACCATAAGAGATGATATAAATTATTTGGATTCAAAATATAGAATCCATTTTTTAAAATACAATTCAGACAATTTTTAAAATGAAATTTAATATTAATCTTCCAGATGTTACAAGGAAACATGTTTTTAATGAGAAATTGTTTAATGGTTTAGAAGGTTTCTATATCATTATTCAATATGAAATTGATTATAATAACAAAAATTAAAATATTAAATTTAAAATAAAAGTAATTATATTTTAAAACCTATTTTAAATCTAACATTATATATTAAATTAATTAAACAAAATAGATATTTTAAATTAAAATTCATCATACTTTACAATTTTTTAAAAATAATCCATTTAAAAAAATTAGAAAATTCCCAATAAGATAATTTTTAAATCATAATTTATAAAAAAAATTAATCTATTTTAAATCTAATAATATATATTTATTATAATTATTTTATTCATTATATTTATAAATCATGATTTAAGCGCCTTTTGTTTTAGCCAAGTGTTGTGTTTCTCTCACAGGGTGTTACATTCTACCCTCAAAAATATTTCTACAATACTTTCTGGATAATACATTCTACATATATGGGTGTATTTATTTTACATAATATCATATGGTTCCCATGTTTCTTCCTCCATTTTTTAATTTCACGAAAGCACCGCTGCCTGACACATTGACCAGTTCCTCAATAAATTCATTATAGAATAATGAATCTAGATGACATATCATTCTATGATATAAAAGGTAAAAATTATATTTAATCATGGGAGATCACATTTTTTTTAATGAATGTACTTCTTTTACTATGATATGTAGAACACATATTGTACTTTTGATAAATTTTTCAGCATTTCAGAATGATAAGAAATAATTACAATGAATTCAATGATTTCGAAGGTTCTGATGTACCTGAGGATTAGTTTAAATTACATACCAAACCTTATAACACCCTTATAAGGAGATACAATCATGAAAAATTGATCATTCACTTTGAATTTCAAATAATTCCCTTAATTATCCTCATAATGTTTTTCATAAATTTATCTGTGATAATGTTAGTCTGAATATCTTCTTCCATTTTTATTGTATCTCTCATTTTATCAGAGAATATGAGGTTTCATTCATCCATTTCACCCTGAATTGTTATTTTACAACATATCATTATATATAATACATCATACGAAGACTTTTGAATACTTGAATTTAAAATACTATTATAGGAAAACTGTAAAAAAATTATATATTAATCTCAAATACCTTCACAGTCTCTTGTGAATGACCTCAACAAGTCTTTCATAATTTTAATACACTTTTTGTATTTCCCATCACTTTGAGGATGTTATACAGTGGTCTAATAATTCATAGTATCAATATCCTTCCAATAATTATTTTTAATGTAAATGTAAAATGTGGATCTAGACAAGAAATAATTATACGATACTCACCAATATGTATCTAAAATTCAATTATATTGTGACATGTGAGGATCTCAAGTGGGAAATATTCTCTTATATTATTGAAATGTGGGGATTTTTTACATGATCGATGATAACCCATAATGATTCATTCTTTATATCAGTATTTGGTAGTCTTGTAAAAATGTCCATAGTAATGATCTAAAATTTAAACATTGGAATTGGAGAGGATTAATGGATACTAAATGATTCTTTCTCACATCATTAACTTATTAACAAACCAAAAATCTAGAAGCCTAATCAGTAATATTCACCAACATGTTATCTTACTAATAATGTTCCCTAAAATCCCTATACATCATTGTGATACAAGTGTTTATATTGAAATTTGAGGTATATGTGTCATAAAAATCGATTTTTGATCATGTATCTGTGGAAAACATAATATCCATATATTTTTATTGAATAAAATATTTATAAAATAAACAATGCTTCATTCCCATCATTGGAAACATTAATTTTATTTAGATTTTAATCATCATCATATTGACAACAATTTATCATTTTTAAAAAATGTGGTCTCAATATATTTTGAAAATTGAGTGATGTATCACCTTTTTTTATAATTCTCATATCTATATTTAATGAATCTAAAAAATAGGTTTTATCTTAATCCTTATTTCGGTCCAAACATCATGATCTTTCATACTCAATGCATCCACTAACTTATTTATATTCCATGGGTTGTACTGTATTTAGAAAAATTATTCCATAAATGTATTGATCCATAATTGTATCCTCTCATCGATCTATTTATACGAAAATATATATTTTATATTTTTTCATTTTGAATATATATCACATATCCCACCATAGAGATATTGTCTCCATATCTTTGATTAATGTATTAAATCTTCCAACTCATTATCGAGGGTTGGATTGTTCCTTTTGTTATTCATTAATTTCAATGATTCATATATAATAACATTATATTTTTTCATGGGGACACACCAAATTTCTTTCTTTGATGAATCACTATATATATCAAATCTATTACTAAAACATGGTATATTAAATATCTGAGAATTGAATAACTCATTATTTTGTTCATCAAAACACTATTCATATTCCACTATACAATCAAATAGAACCCCTTATGTGTATGATTGGATAATGGGTCATCCAATAAGTTGTTATATTTAATGATTCACTAATGGTATCTTCCTAAAACAATGAAACTATATACCTTAGTTTTTGTTCTCTAGTTTTATCTTTTCTGTGAATGCCTTCATCTTTATGGGATCAATATATATTCCTACCATTGAGAAATTATTCCCATGAAATGAATATTTATGAAAATATAAATTAATCTATATAACTATTGCATCTAAATCATTCATTTTATGAGTATCTAGAATGACCCACAATTGATTCTCATGGTCCACATTTATTTTATATTACATCAAAATAGCATAAATAAATACCACAAAAAATCCATCATGATATTACATGAATACAATGACCATTAAATCCTTAAAACGTTATTGTGCATTATCAAATCCAAATCTAATTATTATATACTCATATTTGGAATACCTCATTCAATGTTCTTTTTATTGCAGAATGTCTTCTTTCATTACACTTAATTGATTGTAATTAGAATGATTCTAAATCTATGAAAAATATAGGGACCCATGATGTTGTTCTAATAATTCATTTATGATAGAAATAGGTTATATTTTCATTATCCTAATAACATTTATTTCCATATAATAAATGCACAGCCTCTTGGATCTATAATATTTCCAAATACAGTGAAAAAGGGCTCCCTATAGTCAAACATTATAGAAAAAAAACATTATTAAAAAATTCGTATAGTTTTTTCATAAACTATAATATTTATATAGAGTCCAATATATAGGGTGTCTTTGACATTGGTCGTTCATTTGGGAATATATTAATGGAAAGCTCAACTTTTTGTTCTGTGGAATATCTAGGTAATTCTTCATGAAATACGAAAATATATTCTAGTATAATATGATCATTCATAATTTGAGGATTACCTTTTTAATCTATATATATTTTTTACATATATTCCCCAAAAATAGAATTAAATTGAGATATTTGGGGGGGGGGGGATCTACATAGGTCTCAAATAATGAATAATATATTAAAAGAATGAGGAATTATAAATCTTCCAAAAAATTGCAATTTCCGTCTTCCTGTAATAGTTTTTTATCATATTTTGAAATCCAGTCCATAACATGGATTATATAAAAATAAATGATAGTTTTGATAATATTACTAGTAATTAGAGCACGTTTATGTGTCATAATTTATAATTACCGATACATACTTTTTTGTAATTATACATCCCCTAAGATTGTTGATAGATAACTCTCTTCTTTAATTAAAATTGAAATATATAATTTTCATTGAAATCTATGTTGATAGAAAATATTGTATGAATCCTGAGTCAAATAAAAAAGTAACTAAATTTTAAGAGAGGATAAATGTACCATCCACCTAATAATTTTTTTCTTTAACATCATTTGTATTGATAACATATTCTTGGATTACTCACCATGTGTTTTTTATGGTAGATTCTCCTAACACATTAGAATTGGGGTTAATAAGTCAAAATTTATCTAAATATGAATCGATGGACATAATTTATTTGGAACTTCACATTTTATTAATGTAAAATATACACCTTATCTACAAACATATTATATTTTGACATCCTCTGAAGGAATTTCCCTATAGGTTTATTTAGCCAGTTCTCACACGATATAAATTTATTTATATTTTTGTTCTTCTTTGATGAATTACCTTTTTCATTGTGTTATAATTAAATCTTAGTCACTTGGATTCCATCTAATATGAAAGATATATATAAATCATTCTCAATATTGATGGAACATAATACCATTTTATAATATGATAAAGTTTTTCTATATAGAGCAGTTCTTGTCATAGATTTTGATTATTTCCTTCAAATAAATGGTCAAGCATTCACCTCATACTAAATATATATTATATCACATACCTAGCCGACCATATAAAGATATATTCCAAAACCATGACATCTTTTACTTCATTTTTATTATAATACAGAACATTCACTTCATAATAAAATGTAAATTAAATGGGAATCTTCTTAATAATATCCCCCATCATTGTCAAACCATGAGCGCAATAAGGCCTATAATCATGTACCAGGTCATGATCAAGTCTATACCAATGTACCCTCATAAGAGATATTAACCCTAATTACCATTTTAACAAAAACATGTCCACATGTAGTATTAAAGGAGATATGTTTTTTAAGAAGAAAAAAAACATCTACCCTACCAAACCATTTGGATGTTGTTATACACATATGCGAAAAAATATATAAGTTTTATACTCCTTAATATATTACTTTATCAATAGTTTTCCCTTATTTTTTTACAATATTTATAATAGAAACAGTACCATACTTGAACATAATAGCCTAGAGCTAGTGTCATTATTACAATGAAATGGATACAATTAATCAAACCCAAAATGACAAATTTGTTTTAGGTTTTTAAGAACCCTGTATATACATGATACCTATATTACATTGGGAATATAGAATAAAAAATAGTACATAACAAAAAATAATAATTTAATTCTTGAAAACTCATTCAATTATTTCATATTCATATTCTGCAGAATGGAAACAATATAAGGGTGAGATCAAATGATTACTATGGTTTAGGTTCAATTGAAGCTATCACGAATCAACAAGCATAATCATCGAGGAAATATAAATAATTGATATAAATTTCCATTTAATCATTTATCTACGATTAAAATTATACAATATATTATGTTATAATGAAAAATCTCATGGTAAATAAGATAAGGAATCATCAACTTGAAAGTTAAATATTTGATAACACGTTCCATAAAATAAATAATATTTAAATAGATTTTATCCATAGACAACATAACTAAAAAATTATCATGGATAATAAGAGATAAATTCTTAATTATAAAAATGATTAAATATGGAACATCATTTCTCTAAAATATGATATCTCTACCATCAAGACCTTTCAAAAGAGGTTTTGAAATCACATGTAAAAATCCATTTAATTTGGAAATCATTTTTGTTTTATGATATTTAACAATTCACTGATGATATTTATAATGTTGGTCCCCACACATTACTCTTGTACTACGGTATTCCTTATATATGTAATTAAAAATTTAATTCATAATAAATGTTCTTTTCATTAGATATCTATGTAGAGTAAAAGACAATGATTTATAAATATTTCCCCACTTAATAAAATAACTATCAAAGTAATAACAATACAGATAAATGAATTATTATTTATGAAATATTAATAAAAATTATATAATAATATGGATATTTAAGTGAAATGCAATTTAATACTGAAAATTATTACAAAGTCTTTATTTTTCATGAAAAAGCTAACAATCATAAAAAAAGTTTGATTGTTTAATAACTTTTACCAGATGGTAATTTTCATGTCAAATCCCATTTTAAGAAATAATTAAAACTGATATATGAAATATAATAAAATTTTATGTATTATTTATCTTAAATGTAAATGTGTATGTATAAATGAAATTAATATGAAATTCTGTGCATAACATTACAATATGCCTTATGGAATAGAAATGGATATACAGTCCCTTACCTCATCCATTCATTTTTTTTAAACATGTTTTAAAATCCATTTTTTTAATCATGTTATAAACAAATAATAGACACTATTAATATTTATAATACCAATTATGATAGTTTTATAACATCTAAACGCCTATTTTTTAATAATCCTTCTTTTATTTTCATTGACTCGAGTGTTAATTACCATGTTTTCTTAGTCTGGCTTTATTTTGAATGTAACTATTATAATTTATATTATATAATTACAAACTGTTAAAAACAATAGTCATTGAATTATTATCAAATTTATACATCATTTATTCTTTTATGAACATCCATAAATTATGATTATGAAAAATTATGAACGTTATGGTCATGGACATGGTAGGTCATAAGTATTCATGAGTAATGTTTTCATTTCAAAATGATCATCACAGACGAAAGTTAAGTAATATATTATATTTCAATAATTATAATAATATAATTTATATTATATTATTTGACTAAATATACTTATATGTTTCAGCCATGATATGTGTTTATGAAAAGAGTTTCACATCTTTTTGTATATGCAGTAATCCACAAGTACATGAATGTCTTTAACATCATTCATTAAGTGAATAGTTAAGAAGGATAATGTTTTATATAATTATTTATAAAAGATAAATATTTCTTGAATATAATATTATTATCATTTTAATAAAATTTAATCATTAAAATCATCTTTATAACCTTCAATGTAATGCACCAGATCGCTTCGCAAAACAATAGTCATCTCATCACAAAAGTGACATTATTGTATCCCCTACATAATAGACAGTAAAAACATTATATATGGCATAATGAATAAATTTTTTTTCATAAATATCATATATAATTATTAAATGTTTCGTTATCACCTTCAATATATAGTGCATGTGAAACATTAATGACAACACTTCACGAGGTGAAAGTCAACCATACCAAGGAGCATCATTGTTATGTCATATTTGGAATGGGAAGGGAAATGTTATATATATTTATTCATATTTTATAAAAAATATATATGAATACTTATATTATAAATATAATATATATACTAATACATTATATCAATCATCATACCTAATCGGGATATTTAGTAATGGAAAACCCAATAACATCAGTTAGAGAAAATGTAGTCCCCCATACACATAAATGATGATTTCATAACCCATTTAAAGGATATGTCGGATGTTATAGGTTATGAATGTATTATAAAAATATCAAAATATATGTATGATATTGATTTTATTATATCAGTATGTTTTTATAATAAATAAATGTGGTGGACGAAGAAATAAAAAAAATATCTTTGAAGAATTGTAACTCGTCATGAAGTATCCTCCATAGAAATGCACAAAATACATACTAGATAGGATTTATACCAAAAATAACGAACAAAGGATGAGGGGATGTAATTATGAATTTATTTGAGGATTTATTGATGGAATCAAATCTGTTTTATGGTATTAACAAGGGATTATAAGGCACATCCTCTTATAAGGCGGGTGAGTGGGAACATATCATTATTTTTAAAGAATCGTACATTACCACATTATTATAACACTATAAACCTAAAAAATCTTACATGGAAGTTCATAAATGTTTTAAGGACAAAATAGTTTCATCCAATAGTATCAATAAAATTTTATAAGTCCATTTATGAATTAAGGTTTTAGATTAACCAGTAGGTAAATGCATTTATACATTAAACATAGTAAATAATTTTTACTATTTTCATTATTTAATTTGGTGAAAACTTAATATGAAAATAGTATAAATTTAAAATTATGATTATTATAAAATTGGAATACTTTTTTTGAAATTAAAATAATATAAGGTGAAAATTCTAATTTAATACTAATCCCATAGATGCGAAAAAAAGTTGGTTTTTAAAGCTAAGATGTTCAAAATATTAAATTTTTTATATATAAA
Source organism: Viscum album (assembly GCA_963277665.1). NCBI lineage: Eukaryota > Viridiplantae > Streptophyta > Magnoliopsida > Santalales > Viscaceae > Viscum > Viscum album. The sequence goes on from OY728130.1 coordinate 1,033,678,422, forward strand.
AATTCAATATGATAATTATTACATTGAACTAGATGGAAATATTTTAATAAACATGAACTAATAATTTTTTATAACTAACTAAAAATATAATTTTTCATTTTAATAATTTTAATTATGATGTAGTTTTCAATTACAATATATTAATTTTTACTATTAAAAAATTGAAATATTTCACAAAAAATCATAGAAAATAACCCATTTATTATATTTATATGTTGATTCAAAGAATAAATTTTATATATAAAATGATATTTTAAAGCTGTTGAAAATTATATTAAAAATAACACTATATTTAGTTGATAAAACATGTTTTTTTAAACATGAGGTAGCATGAATTTAATTCTATTGACAAAATAAAAAATAAAAAAAGATAAAATTATTTCAAATTAATTTTTTTGTAGAAATAAGTTACAATTTTAATTTATGAGATTACACATTGTATGGAAATAAATTATGTGGGATTAAATAATATGTAGAGCCCTAAAATACCATAAACCATTATTATTAAATGATTAAATAATGGAATTTTTCACACCAATTATCTTGCCTATATTATTTCATAACCCTGGATTAATTTTCATTGTGATAATATGATTCATTGAAACTATTTAAAGGGTATTTTAAAAAAACTACACTCATGATCTCCTATAAAGGCACATAACCTCTACTTAGACCTTAACAGAATTTTTTTATTTTACGTTTGAATGAATATTTTAATTTAACCCCTAGAACACTACCATTTATTTGGAGTTGTCTTTTACAATTAAGGTTTCTAAAATAATTGTTTTCATTGAATCTCCGGATACAAAATGATCATAAAAAGAAACTATGAGTTATGCACTACTTTATCTTTTTAATACACATCTAAAATTTCTAATTTATAAGATCAAAAAAAGTTATTTAAATCATTATTATTAATTTAATGTGATATTAATATGATATAATAACATTTTAATACTCCTTCATCTATTATAATGTGTTCATGTTGGGTTCAATTCTACAAACCATAGGAACGATGTTTTAATGGATATATCATGAATGACTACTAATACGTCCATACTAGTAGTTAGATATTTTAGTTAAAAAATTAGTCTATTTTTATAACTATATATTTAAATGAAATATTTAAATACATTTATATTCCTTAAAAACAAATTTATTTATTTTATTAAAATTTACAAAAAAGGATATTTGAATAACTATGTTTGAATTATGTACAAAATTTAGGAAATAATGATCAATATACATGAGAATTATCTCAAACAGACATATTTGACATTGTTGTAAATTACAGATATGATGATAATTCAAAAAAGGTATAACGAAAGGTACTAAAAGAACATAAATAGTTCAGAAAAGGAATAAATAACAAATGAAAATTAATTTTAAAATTAAATGAATAATAATATGTAATAATAAAATATATATGAATTACTACATGAAAAATAGATACAAATATAGTTCGTATATAAATTTATAATAAAAATATATTTATTATTAAGAGGTTGAAGCACTTCCCACCGTGACACAATTCAATGTATTTTCTATTATCTAACTTTTCATTACTTATGAAAAGTTTTGTATGAGGAACCAATTTTTATTTATATTGTGAATATACTCCGTATTATAGTTTTTTTCTATAGTTATATCCTTATTTAATGTATTTAAAATTTAATTTCACTTCATCATGTTCATGTTCCCTTGATTTAAAAGTGACCAATATAATTATGGGACATAATTTACCCAATTTCCTTTAATTGTGTTAAAATATTTTCGAAATGGTTTAAAAATGATTAAATTTTCAAAAAAATACAATTTAGATTTATTTAATGGAATCATTAATCCTTGAAGAAATTCAAATTATCATATAATATAATAATAAATTCCAATTTTTTATTTTATTACTAATTATCAAAAGGGTGTATTTTCAGTTTAACTTGTACTATGGTATTTTTTCATTTCCATGATTCCTTACATTATACACAATATTAAATTAAATAAACTAATTATGCGACTAATATATAATATTATTCAAGGATTGATATGTCCATTATATTTACAATGGGTAGATCCAGTCATCTCTATAATGATGAAGGATGGGGAAATGAGTTAGTACATTAATTACCATGAAATAAACAATATCCTAACAAATAAAATGTATGTCCTACAACGTGATGGTGTATTTTTGGATCCAAGACAAAGATAAATCAATATTCTATGAGATTGATGATTTATCTAAATAATATTAATTGAATGTTAATAATGTGAATATTTCATATACCCCCGTTAAAAAATTTTATAGACATTATGATTTCATTGAGATACCTTAAAAAAATATTACAAATAATTATTTATTGAAATAATTTGTAAAATATACTTTTATTAACTTAAATAATTTGATTTTATATTTATATATAATTTCATTATATACCTAATGGGAGAGGACGAATATGGGGATCACTCTTGAGTTCACATCATGTCTTTGAGACTTGTTTTTTGTAAAGTAAAGTAAATTTTAGTTTTTTATATATATTGTATCATTAATGGGGAATTACGTAAGTTGGATGGAAATATATGTGGAATCAACAATGAAAAATATGATTGAAGAATGTGACACCCCATACCTCCATGCTCAAGTCTTGTACAAAAATAAATAATATCTCAAACATTGTCTATGATACCACACAAGTGAATATAATATTAAAGTTAATAATGAAATATTATTAATATATAATAAATAACTAAATACACATTAATTTTTTATGTTTGGAGTATTATTGTATAGGTAATTATATTAAAAATTAAATCCAAATATACTTCTATTAAAATTGAAATTGAAATTTTTTTTTAAACACTTAGAATAATAATCTATATTCATTGTGGATACATCAAAAAATATCGAGAAAACACAATGATATTTATTACATATTTAGTAAACCCTAAAAAATAGTATGAAATTGAAGTGGTCTAGGAAATCTCAGAATATTATTTTTAATAATAAATGAGAATACTATTATTTGAAAATTCAAGAAAACACCTTATAATAGGTTTCATTAAATTAATATACATTGAAATTTTTAAAAATAATAATGAAAATAAAATTTAATATTAAAAATATTTTTATGAAATTAAAATTCATAAAAATTTTATTAGAAAAAAAATCAATTACATAAAAATATGGCAGTCTTTTTCTATTAAAGGTGGAAGAATTTTAAAGTCCCCTTTAAAATCAATAATGAATTTTAAAAATAAATCTTTTACTTTTGAGATATATTGAAATATTATTTCTTATCATATTAAATTTTTTTATATTCCAAAATAATAATAGAAATATTATTGTCCATTTGGATCATTATAGGTCTATATGGGTACCACCCATCAAATTATTGATAAATTCCCCTGAGATTTAGTTTCATCCCCTCTGACTCATCATTATTTATAGTGATCATGTATTGAAGCCTAATAATACATTATTAGAACCGAACATTTCTCAAAAACTCAAATAAAACATTACATTTTGAATAGTCAATATTAGTGTATATATATATTAAAAATGATAAAAAATATTTAAATTATCACTTTTTTATTCAATGGAAAAACTATAAATTTTTCTCATTATGTGAAATAAATAATTTTATGAAATGCGATCATGGTTTAAAAATATATATAATTACAAGAATTAAATAATTTAAATTGAATAATGAAGAGATATTCCTTCAAAAATATACATGTACAATAAATCATAATATATTATATGTACATACAATTCATTTAAAGTAATGACATATATAAAATAATATATTCCCCTATGATATATTATCACCAAAATATAGAATTATTTAATAAAATACATACTGAGTAATTTTATGAAATAAAATGTTTTTATAAAAAATGATTATATTTAATGGAGATGAAAATTATTTATTACAAAAATTGAAATCAAATCATTAATGAAATTCTATACATAAAAAATATCATTTTTTAAATATAATGTTTTTCTAATACATATATAATGTGTAAGGATGAGTTGAAATAATAAAATATATGTCTCATTTCCCTTAACATAATTTCCCATGTTTTCTATCATAATATAACACCCTTATAAATAATTTATCATTAAACATCAATTCCCGAACCTTATTCATATGTATAACCTTAAATATTAATCTTCTATTTTCATTTATTATTTACACATTATATATTTTTAATTACTATTGATCATATATTTTTAGATGTTTTAAATATTTATTATCCCTCTCCATATAATAATTTCAATTATAATCTTTCTTTTTAGATATCAATTTTTACGAATAATTATGATATTTAAATATAATAAAAACAACATATATAAATTTCTAGGATTGTTTTATTTATGTTTTTTTTATTTTTCATAAAGATGAAATCTATAAGGCTTTTGTTTTTGGAAATTATAAGGAATAAAATATTCAATATATTTAATACTCTGAATCATTGTATTATAATTCTATAAAAAACACAGAATTATTTAATTATAAATATATAGTAAAACTAGTAATCATATTTTTATATTCATCCATGATAAAAATTTATAGTATCACCCATGTCGGTGCTTAAATTTTGTTAAATAATAATAGAATGTTTTCAATGGATACGTATGAATATGATGTTATTTAGTAGTAATAAAATAACTAAATATATACAATCATATAATTTATGATTTATTTATGTAGTAAATTTTAATTAGATCGTTTTAAATGAATAATATAAATTGTAATGATGGGTAATTATTAATTATTTACATGTAATATTTTGAGTCATCTATTTGAGTCATTATTATTTTTTAAGAAAATAATGAATAATGAAGATATTAGTGGAAAAACATATAAAGATCCCTACTATGAATTTAAATGTATAAATTTTCTTTATAGGAAAATAATTTTATTTTTTCATGGAGGGGTTATCAGAATATTCATTTAATTTGAGAAATGGATTAAAAAAAATCCTTATATTATAAGCCATTCATTATTTCAATAAAAACCATTAATGTATTCTTGAATGGATTCAAGGTTAAAAAATATCATAAAAAAAGTTAAATTTTTTGAGGTATTTTAGGCATTTTCCACTTAATTTCACCATTTATCTTAGTTTACCTTTACCACGGTACATAATTTTATTATCTTGGTAACATATTTCTGACCCTAAAAATGTAATTGACAAGAGTAAAAAATATTCAAATTTAGATTAATAATATTTAACCATTTTTTATTATTAAATTTCTAAAAGTGATTATAGTTAATATTAATATGTCATTTAATAATGAATAAAAACATTTAAAAAATGGATTTTTATCTGTAAAATGTAATTAAAGTTATTACATACCTCATAATAATCAATAGATGAATTAGAATTTATTTGATAACACATAATCATAATAAATAACAATTTTCTTAATGTTCTAAATATTATAAATATAACATTATGACAAAAACAAATGATTTTGAATCATTTTTTAGTTTTTTTCTATTAATAGTTCTCTTGGTTTTCTTTATAGATAAATATTTATATATTGATTTTCATTCATTAAATACTTCATATCATATCTTTATTTTCTAAATATTTTTAGTTTATACAATTTTTGAATATTGAGAAAAATGTGTGAATAATAAAATAATTTTTACAATACATAGAAACATATAAATATATTTGTGTCATTTTATTAACACCAAAATACATTTGTTTTATTAATTATATCTTTTATTTAAAATAATTTCTAATATATACATATCTAAATAATATAAATCCATACTTTTAATATAGTAATAGTTTTACTACATTTATAAATTATTTTTTATAATATTTTCTTTTATTATTTGATTTTTATTAGATTTTAATGTTTTTTGAATGAATCTAAATATATTTTAAATTAATATATACAAATTGATTAGTGAATAAAATAGTTCATATGGCCTGGGGTGTTACCTTCTTCCCACCAAAAAATAAATTTTATCTTTTCATTTTTAATTTTCTAAGACATGCAAAATTTTATTTCCAAATTTAACATAGAAAAAAGAGCATTTTCCTTGTTATGATCACAGATAGTTTGATGGAGATTATTCTAATATAATATTAGAATGAATTAGTCAATCAAAAATATTCTTTGTAAAGTTTTACTCAAATAATTCATAAATCTACGACACTATATCCTGAGAAAGTCAATATAATTACCATTAAATAATAATGTTCCACTGAATTATACCAAACTATTATATTAATATCCTCCTTGAAATATAATAAATACAACAAAACAATCAACTGATAAATTATATTATAATAATTAAATTCAATCCAAAAAAATTCATAAATCTGAATCTCATTCAAAAAATGATTCCCCAGTCTTTCACTTCCAACTCTACTATTATGGCACATAAACGTTTTCAATGATTCCAAAATACCAATGAAGAAACCCAAATTCTAATGTTATAAATACATCTTCATTAACAAAATATAAAGCCTATAAAAACTCAATATCATTTTAGGGTAATAAATTTTGAGAATTTGGAATTCTATTACACATCAGTACCCTTACTATATCCATTAAATATGAATTTCCCATAATACATTCAATTTTTGATCATACTATACCATCAATCATATTGAACCTTATAATAATGAACTGACTCCATGATCTCTCCAACACATTAGTAACCCTTCAATTGTTTTTAAACATGTGGTGAAAAAAAATCTCAGAAATAGTATTTTTAAAATCAAATGTGAATAAAACATCTTTTAAATGTTCATGAGATATTTGTAATGGTGTATTCATTAAAAAAATATTCTTTGAGATTAATATAATATTTTAAAATTTTAACTTTAAAATAAAACGGTTCTTCCAAAATAAAATTTCATAAATATACTCTTTAAAAACATTCATTATGAAGGTATTAAAATAATAATGTCCTTTTTCATTAAAAAATACTTTGAAAATGTTTTTTAAAATTAGAAATAATATTTTTATAAGAAAAAATTTTCTTTTGATAAATGTAGAAATATTTTTCCATATGTACTAAAATTTAATGATATTAAGAACTTATAGACGATATCTATGAGGCCATTTGGAACATTGAATGTATATACATGGCCTACAACTCAAATTCTATTAAACCCACATGATTGATGGGTTCAATCTTCATCCCCCATAATTATTTATACGGATCAATAATTGAATTTTAATTACAGATTTTTCAAAGATGTCCCTTCTCATAAATTCCATTAAAATATTTATTCATAAATAATCAAAATTATGTTGAAAATGATTCGATTAATGTAAGAAAATATATAAATAATCGAATGGGTAATTTATTGAAACTATAAAAAGGATTTATTTATGAATAAATAAATATTTCTATGAAATAGATATATTATTCAAAAAAATTAAAAAAAATTAGAATAAAATATTTAATAATGATTATATTAGATAAATTATTTTTTTAAAATATTATACATTGATGAGAAAAATTTGCATGCCCATGCAATACATTAAAATTGATTATATCCATTAAATAAGAAATTATTGAAGAGAAATTATTTTCATTAGAGAAGAAATATTAAAAAAATATCAAGGGTGCATGGTTTTGACATAAACATTTTTAAAATAGAAACATATAATTTTTATATGATTTGAAAATTTATAAATAACAAAATTTATATAAATTAATTTATATAAAGTATTAATTAAAAATTACCACATAAAATAATAATTTTGGTTTTGGATATAAAAAAATAAATTAATTATTTTAGATGTTAATATAGATGAAATATTAACCATACATTTTTTCCCTCTAACTCTAACATTACCTAATAAAATGATTACTATAGAAAACTCATTATATATATATTCCATAATCCCATTCTTACCTATTTACTTTTATATTAATATTTAAAATTCATTTATTATCTATACATTACACATATTTTGTTAATGTTGATAATTAGTTGTTTTTCTTTTAACTATTTATGATCATTTTGTGTATAACTGTGCAATATCTTGAAATTTTAGGATGTTTATTATTTGAAATAAAATTAAATTATTTTCTGTCTTTTGTCCCAAAAAATTCACATTTTATCTTCTCTTATATGTAAAACCAATTTTATCTTCGATTTCACGCAGCATTGAGTTTCTCTAATAACTTTTTTTACACGTATGGTTGTGTCTAAGATGAAAATAATATAATAACAATATTATTAAATTGGAATAACAGTTATCACCTATCCATTAGAATTGAAGTATTTATTATGATTAATAATATTATATATACATGGTTTACACCTTTAAATATAATGAATTTATTGGTTTTTATTCAATTAAAATTTAAAATAAAAAGAAATTGAATATAATGGATGTGTTTAATTTAAAAAATATTGTTATGAACAAAATGGTGTATTATCATAAAATATTTAATTTTTATAATTAGTGAGAAATTTTTATTATATTTATATTTTATATATTTTATAAATAAAATTTTATTTATCCTATACATTTGATTTTCTTAAAAATAAGAATAAATCCAACTTTAATCATAAAAATCTATAATTTTCTGAAATTATGTTTTTCAACCTTTTAAATGATGAATTTTCATTTTAATAAAATTTGAATTTTTTTAAAATTTTAATTTTAAAATTAAATATCCGTTTTATAACCGAATATAAAAACATACATTGAATGATTTTTTTGTATTTTTCAAAGAACATTAATATTTAGATGAAATGTAAATGACACTAAATTTTAATTGAAATAATATTTTTCATCTAAATAATTTCTGTTGTTATCTAATATAATTAGTTATTTATAATGTGTTATTATTTTATTTTTATATCTGTTTATAAAATGTCATGCATTTTAATCATTTTCAAAATGATTTTAGAAATAAAAACATAGGAATCTTCTGAACATTTTTCACTTAAAAACTGCATAGTTGTCCCATCTAAGGGGAGAATTTGCAATTATTTTATGCCACTAAAAATATTGAAATTTGGAAAAAATCATTAGATTATTGGAAGTAGTATTATATATATATTTATTTATGTTTAACATCATTCCTGACGGAAATTATTAGTGATGGATATTAAAATCAATTATAGAGATTTAGGAAAATACGAGATTACATATTTGTAAAATATTAATCATATGGTGGATATGTCCTATAAATTTTCACAATAATAATTTCATTACATATTTTGAATATATGCATAATTTTATAGAAATTTATCTATTATTAGTGGGACATCATATAAGGGATACCTCCAAATATTGTTTACTAATTTTATATTTACCAAAATGCCTCTCAATCTCTACTATAAAAAGAAAGTTACCTTCTCACATATTCATATATATAAAGAACATTTTAATTTTCTAAACCTAGACCAAATAAGATCCTATATTTTCACATATTATCCTAGAACCCTCACATAGTGTTGAAATCTATCCAATTATGTTCATTGATCAAAATCAGAAGTTACCCAAAGAAGAGGTAACATTCCACAACGAGTACATTTTATTTATTTATATACCAGTTAAAATACAACTATATCATGATTAAATAATATCCCCATAATCCTAAATATAGTGATATTTTTTAAGGGTTATACATATATTAATTCACACTTCCATTAAAGGTGTATCTAGATCAACGTTCATGTGTATAGTGAATTACCTCCTACCGAAATGATGGTCGTCTTCATTTGTTTAAATCATATAATGGTTTAATATTATGATGGTAATAGTTTTTTTATATTTTACATATGTTATTTATAATTACTTCATAAATCTAAAATAATTATATAAAACACACCTTCTCACTTTTCATTTTGTGGAAATATGATAACATCATTTTTGGATGCGTGCATCACCGCCTCCTCAAAGCGATTTGACACAATCACAATTTAAATATAATGTATTGAATATGGGTTTGATGAAAATATATTGTAATATTTATGTACATATATAAAATAATTTTATTCTCTCATTTGACTATTATGAGAAAGCAATAATGTTGTTCATGGATGTGTGGGATACCGCATCCTCAAATCGGTGTGATTATTCATTTTCATCACTACACCACATGAAATATATATAACTATATATTATTATATATTATTATATTATATTATATTTTTTATATAATTATAATTATGTATATATAAATGGTATACACCATCTATTAATATTGATCAATGAAAAAAGTGTTCATTACAAATGCGTACATATAGCCAACCATCGCCATAATCATAACAATTAATCATTTTTCATAACCATCATTCCAGAATGATTTTCAAAGCCATATTTATATATAAATTTGATATTAAATTCATTTTTTTATTATATTTATGATTATATAATGACATCATAGACCATAGTTGATCTATCGAAGTTAATTTTGACCAAGAAGCTAAATATGGTCAAAACATCCCACTAAAATATTATTGATTTTGTAATTGTACATAACATGATTTATACATTAAAAAATTAATAAAAATAAAATTATTCACATGAAATTAAATATTTATGATCAATTTATTATTTAGGAATATAGGGGACATAATCAAGGTAGTTATTTCCTAACTCAATTTCCATTTAATGGGTTATAATTCTATTATATTTGTTTTGCCATGATAAGAATATGTGTGTAATTACAACTTATTTCATTATAATAAATTTTTTCTTCTACTTTATGGAATTATAGTTTTCACTCAAAATGAAATCATTTATTTACTCTCACTAGAATGATTTTATCTTTGAATGTGATATAAATTTTATATTAACAACATAATTATTTTTTATGGTTTTCTACTAACCAGTTTGATATATCATATCATGTATTGTTTTATCTTCATATAATTTATATTTTTCATCTGAGTGTAATTACATTTGGTGTTTTCCAATTCATATGTTACCACTGTTGTAAGGGTATTTTAAATGATACATTTCTTTATGACAGACTAATTCATTATTCTCCATTTATTTTTTATATGGTGTATACAATAACCATTATCATATTATATGATTCTTATGTATGAATTTAAATGGATTTCAATTTCAATTTTAAGATATATCTTTCATGATATTTGTTGTAAAGACCCGGAAATTTCAAGGATTTTTTATAATTTCATTGGAATTTTACGAGTATGCGGTTTCTGACGGCACCTTATTCAGAGGCCCGGTGTGCCCGGAATCAATTCCCGAAGTTTAGCTTGGGTAATTTCAGTGAATGAACGAGCGGGGTTTTTATAACTTTTGAACTGGTGCTCGGAATTGAAATTCGAGGGCACCGATGGAATCGCAGTGCTGATTTTCCCTTAGGAGGACTTTCACGTCGATGGCAGATGATTGGGTTTGAGAGTTGTTTTTTGGGTTTCACGTGGGTAAATAAAATAAAATAAGTGACAACTTATTTTATCTTTGTTGAACCCATGCCATGTGGATAGTGTTGGTTATGATCTCCACATGGGATTTGGTGGTGGGACAGCCACACCCAAACCTCCCATGGGAGGATAATTAGGGTGGGGACCACCCGAGCAGCATAACCTCCCATGAGAGGTTATGACATGGGGTCCATACGGGGCATAACCCCCATTTAATGGGCGTGGAGGAAATCTCTCACTACACCCCCATTAACGAGGGAGAGAATCTTGGACTCTAGATTCCCTCTTAATGTAGGAGAAAAAAACATCCTCAAAACCCCCCATTTAATGGGAGGAAACTCCTTGACCCTCTCCTTGTTAAATAGTTGGGGACCGCCCGGGCCCCTAAACCCCCTCGAAACTCCCCAAATTTACTATGTCATCCACTCGGGCGATTAATTTGGCAGAGCCCCTCCACTTTTTGAATTTTGAATTGTGCTAACCATCGTGATCTTAATTAAGTGGGGCCCACTTAATTAATTTCCGCCACAAAGAATAAAATATTATATTCTATTATTTTGGGCACGTTCTTGCGCACTTGGTGGAGAGCTTGAGAGAACTTCCTTCTCTGGAAAAGAACACGGAGAACTCCTGTGATGCTTCTTCCCCAACCTTCTTCGGCCTTCTTTCTCGAAGCCCCCCCTTTCTGACGTGGTGCTTCTCCGACGACCCTCCTTCCTCCCTCCACGTCGTCAACGCACTGACGCACAAACTCAGAAGTGGAAGCATGTGGTGAGAGACGCCATCCTCGTAGATCGACGATGCGACGCCATGTACCGCAACGCCAACGATCCTCTTCTCCAGGATGCCATCGACGCTTACAGATTCTTCTTCCGCGATGTTCTTTTCCGCAATGAACCTTTGTTCAACGGTACCTCGAGGTATGGGTTAATTGTTTTGTGTTCGTGAATAATTTCATCGTCATTCCTCATTTCTTATATTGGGCCGCCTGTTATCGCAATAACGGGAGGAGGTCGGACCGCACTAACACCGCAGACTCTCCTCCCCCCTCGATGTTTGAATTTTTTGCGGCATGAGCAAAGGCAGTGTGGTGCCGTTGCACCACGCGGAAACAATGAACAATGGGCAAAGAAGCGCGACGCCGTTGCGCCGCACCATTAAGGTCGAATAAGCCATGGCTCCATCGCGTTGTGCCGTCGTGCCGTGCCAATCGGACAAGGTCGCGGCATATGGCCGCAGTGGTGCGGGAAGCGGCGGCCGGAACCACCGGCCGCCGGAGGAGGAGGGCGGGACCTTGGCGGTCCCTCGGCGGCAGAAACCGGCATGCCAGACCAGGCCGCCCGTTTCAGGGGGAGACAGGGAGTTCGTAACCCCCGTCTGGAAGGAGAGTGGCCCCCAACATGGGGGGGGGGTTCAAACAGGGGGGCAGCGCGCCCCCCCTTCCACTCGGCCGTTTCGGCCGAGCCGCCTGGTCACGCGGGCGCCACCCCAGCGCTAGGCCAGCCGGGCCACGCCTAAGCCTGGTCGGGCCTCACAAAATCTAGGCAGTGCCGCGCCCAGGCTGGGCCGGACCGGAACCCGGTTCAGGACATCCTGGTTCGGGCCGACCGGGGGGGGGGGTATAGGGCCGGGTCGGACTGGGCCCGAAATCCCTATATTCGGCAGGATTCGTTCAAACGACTATAACATGGGCTACATACCTCATATCGACGCATAGTCAGTTGAGATACGATCCTTGGATCGAGACGGTTTTTTTGGTATATTAAAATCAAGGTCTCAGAGAACTTTGTGTATGGCCTGGTTGGTTTGAACCCAAAATCCAACCGGGCCCCTGAAACAGAAAAGCTGATAACTCTCAGACCAGACGTCTGTTTGACGAACTGTCAACGGCATTGGTGATCACGTCAAGAAACGGTACCTATCAGTATACCATATGTGAGTTCAGGGTACATTTGAGATACGGTCGGCTTGGTTCATACACGAAACCAACCGGGCCCCTAGGACGAAAATGCTAATAACTCACAGACCAGGCATCAGATTGACGCATCATCTGTTGCGTTGAGACCCCTATAACAAGGCAGTTCATTGAGACACATCTTCGTGGGACTATGAGATACTTGGAGTATCGACTTGTAGCTCATGGAGTGGACCCTCCCGGAGACGAGCGTACGGAGTACGGAGACCGTGTAGCTGGTTGAGACCTGGCGCCGGCTTGACCGACTCGACTTGGACTGAGTCGACTAGGCTAGTGGATGGAGCACTACTATTATTGGGTGTAGACCCATGGCAGACGGAGTGGCTGGTAGCAGGAAGCAGACTCACGGTACTCAACAGAATGAGTACCTCTACAAGCTATTAGGTGGGGTGCACTACTGTGTTTAGGTGGCAGACCCCGGTAGGAAGCACTACTTTGTTTGGGTGGCCGACCCATGGTACTCGACAGGAGGAGTACCTCAACAGTCTTAGGTTAGTGAGCATTACCTCGGAGTCGTGACAGGATCACTGTACTCGTAAGAGACGGGGCTCTTCAGTTGTTACGATTTCGATACTGAAAATCCTGGTATGAGTTTAGTCTATGACCTTTGTGTTAACCTCTTGATTTAGATGGGTCACTACATAACTTATGTATATGTATGGGCATATATCTAGGTAGTGGTTATCCATTGATTTCATATCCTTTGTGTTTCCTCATGATTGATATGGGTTACATGCTAACTTAGGTATACGTATGGGCTTATACCTAAGTAAGGGTTATCTGTTGAGATTTTTCATTGGGGTTATCCTTGTGGGATTTAGTGAGACCATGAGGGTCTCAATGTCCCTACTGAGTATTGTATACTCACCCCTTCACGGGCTATTCCCGCACCTCGTTGTGTTAGTTACAGACGATGGGCAGTGCTGACAGAGGCCGAGTGTCCGAGTACTTGACGATACCCGGAGGTGGACCTCACGACGAGTCAGTACTCGGAGGTGGGCATCACAGCGAGACGATACTCGGAGGAGGTCGACGGGCGAGAGAGTTGTAGAGGCTATCTGTACCTACCCTTTAGGTAGGATCAGTGCTGGACGATCCAGGAGTTTTGCTATCTATACCTACCCTTTAGGTATGATTCGAGGTAAATGACCCAGGATCGGCTTCTTTTCTTCCAGGTATTTGTCTTTTCTGTTGTACTTTCATTCAGTTGTAGCTATACTTTTAGTTGGGTTTGTATTCTGGCCCACTTACTTTTCAGCACTTTCTTTTGTACTTATTGTATTACTTCCGCTTGTACTATGTGGTGTTTTGTTTACTTTTATAAAGGAAATTCCTTCCCAGTTATCGGGATTTATGCCTTTGGTGCTAGTCACCAGCCCCTGGCCTATGGAAGTCGGGCTTGGGGTAGTCACAGCATGGGCCCCGAGGACGGGTCGTGACAAATTGGTATCAGAGGAGTTGTTTCTATCACATAACATATAACTCTGATATTTTCTTTCCGTTAAAAAAATAGTGCTAAGGGTACCGTGTGTGGCCTTCAGTTCAGGGAGTCTAGTATTGGTGCGGGTGGCTGACGTATCCATACACAAGGACTCTATCTTCTGATTTCCGACTCAATGCACGAAAACATTAATTGCGTATTAGTTTTCAATGGTTTTCCATTAAAATAGCTCAAACCAGGTCATCTCACTAGGTATAAATCATTTGATCGTGTCACGTATGTTTCTTTCAAGATGCCTCCCCGCGGGAGACTAGCTAGAGCCCCGAGATTTGTATGTACTGACAGCCCGCCGAGCGACATGGCCTCAGTACAGGGCCCTATCCAGGTTGAGGCACCAGCGGAGGCACCATCGGTACTATCACCCGTTGGGCCGCCGATGCCACCAGCACCAACAGTAGAGAGTGCACATCGCTTGAGCGCACTGTACGAGTTCCTGCGCCATAGGCCACCTAGGTTCAGTGGAGGGACGGACCCGCAGGCGGCTGTGGATTGGCTGGAGGCAGTGGTGAGAGTCTTCAGGCTAGTAGGGTCACCAGATGACTTTGTGGTGATCCTTGCTGCCAGCCTCCATCAGGCAACACCAGGCAGATGGTGGAGCCTGATGATCCGGATTCATGACGAGGCGACACTTCTATGGGTAGACTTCGAGAGCCTGTTCCGGGCAGAGTTTGTACCAGCTACCCTTCGAGCGGTGCGTATACATGAGCTGGTGCATCTACAGCAGGGTAGCATGACGGTGGAACAATACTTAGCGAGGATAACTGACCACTTGCACTACTCCATAGATCTGGTACGTGAACCATTCTTCAAGGCCCTAACCATTGATCAGGGGCTCAAGAGATAGATTAGAGCTTCTGTTGTTTCTCACAGAATCCCGATGCAGAAAGGGGTGTTGGATCAAGCCCTCTTAGTGAAGAGGTTCCTTGCTGAGTAGTCTCCAGCAGTAGGACCAACAACTAGACGTCATGTGGTAGTGTCTTCTTCTGCAGGAAGTAGACAGATGACACTGAGGTCCAAGAGGACCAGACCTACAGGTGGTCGACCGCATGACTCAGGGTCGGTAGTGTGAGGCACCAAGGGGAATGAAAAAGCCAGACCTGCCATGCAGTGTTACACATGCAGCAGACATGGTCACATGGCTCGTGACTGTTTGACCCACCGCTCGGATGACCAGCAGATAAACGAAGGACCTCCCAGGCTGTGGCAAAGGTTCAATCGAGGCAGATCGCAGGAAACAGGAGACCGAGACAGGGGAGCTGGCCATGCAGTTGGAGGTGGACGATGCTTTGAGGTGTTGCAACCAACTCCACCAGGAGGTCCACCCTGACCGTAGGAAACATGTGGACATGGTATATCTCAGCTTCAGGCATCATAAGCATACGACTACGGAGCTACGGAAGCAGATGGGCAGGGGCGGGACTAGCTCCAGACATAGAGACTTTTTTTCATGTTGCTTCTAGCTTTGTTGATGTTTGTTTCTAGATACTTTTTGTCATTGTACATTGAGCTGCAGTATTAAAAGTCAACTTTCTTTGGGGAATTTACTTTCCTTTCCTTTCATTTTGTTGTAAATGAGAGGTTTCGGTTTAAAAAAACCTGTTTACTTGACCCTCACTTTTGAGATACCTACTATAGGAGACCCAGTTAACACACACTAATGACGAAATTGTGTCTCAATCCTTGGAGACGAGAGTAACGATTGGATCTCTTGGTAGTAGCGTCGAGGCCTTACGTCGTCATCCTTGGTATGGATTAGTATCATCCATGTTGGGATTGACTGTATTAGGAGAAGAATGTGGTTCATCTAGGGGATGAGACCGGATTTCTCTTATCGGCAATGAAGAAATATTAGCAGATCCTGTAGGACCAGAAATGGTCCATGTCACCCAGGAGTGGATGAGGACATCTCAGAGCCAACAAAAGACTTATTCTGACAGAAGGTGGAGAGCACTAGAGTTCCGGGATGGTGACCACGTTTTCCTACGGGTCTCACCTTGATGTGAGTTACAGATATATTTCCGGGGTGACAAGTTATCTATGCGCTTCATCAGACCTTTCTAGGTCCTCCAAAGGGTAGACGAGGTGGTTTACCGCTTGACCCATCCACCTAAGTTGCACCAAGTGCATGATGCCATCCACGTATCTCTGCTGAGGAGATACGTGCATGATCCTTCACACATCATCGACCTCAGGAAGTATGACGTCGATGGCCGGGCGACATTCATGGAGGTTCCAGTGGGGATCGAGGATCGACAAGAAAATATCCTACATAGACGGTCGATTCCTCGGTTGCGCTTCCACTGGAAGTATGGGAACCTCCATGTGTGCACATGGGAGCGGAAGGCTCAGATGCGTGCTCAGTACCACTTTTGTTTCCCTAGTTTGTGTTATAGCTTTACGAGGATGTAAAGCCCTGAGGAGGGAGTAATGTAAAGACCCAGAAACTTCAAGGAATTTTTTTTGTTAATTTCTTTGGAATTTTATGAGTATGCAGTTTCTAACGGCACCTAATTCCGAGGCCCGGTGTGCCCGGAATCAATTCCTGAAGTTTAGCTCAGGTACGTTCAGTGAACGAACAAGTGGGTTTTTCTAACTTTTTTATCGGAGCTCAGAATTGAAATATGAGGGCACCTATGGAATCGCAGCGCCGGTTTTTTCTTAAGAGGACTTTCACCTCGACGATAGATGATCAGGATTGAGAGTTGGTTTTTGGGTTTCACGTGGGTTAATAAAATAAAATAATTGACAACTTATTTTATCTTTGTTGAACCCACACCATGTGGATAGTGTTGGTTAAGAGCACCACATGGGAGTTGGTGGTGGGACCGCCACACCCTAACCTCCCATGGGAGGATAATTAGGGTGGGGACCACCCGAGAAGCATAACCTCCCATGAGATGTTATGACATGGGGTCCATAGGGGGCTTAACCCCCCATTTAATGGGTGGGGAGGAAATCTCTCACTACTCCCCCATTAATGAGGGAGAGCCTCTTGGACTCTAAATCCCCTATTAACGGAGGAGAATAAAACCTCCTCAAAACCCCCCATTTAATGGGAGGAAACTCCTTAACCCTATCCTTTTAATTAGGTGGGGACCACCCAGTCCCCTAAACCCCCTCGAAACTCCCCAAATTAATTATTTCATCAACTCGGGATGTTAATTTGGCGGAGCCTCTCTACTTTTTGAATTTCGGATTGTGCCAACCATCGTGAACTTCATTACGTGGGGCCCACTTAATTAATTTTTTGCCACCAAGAATAATAGATTATTTTCTATTATTTTGGGCACGTTCTTGCGCATTTGGTGGAGAGCTTGAAAGAACTTTCTTCTCTGGAGAAGAACGCGAAGAACACCAGTGACGCTTCTTCCCTCGCCATATTCAGCCGCCTTCTTCGAAGCCCCCCCTATCTGACGTGGTACTTTTCTGACGACCCTCCTTCCTCCCTCCTCATCGTCAACGCACCGACGCACAAACTCGGAAGTGGAAGCGTGTGGTGAGAGATGCCATGCTCAGAAATAGACGACGCGGTGCAGTGTACCACGATGCCGAAGATTCTCATCTCTGGGATGCCATTGACGCTTATGGAGTCTTCTTCCGCGACGTTCTTTTCTGCTACGAACCTTCGTTCAATGGAACCTCGAGGTTGGGGTTAATTGTTTTGTGTTCGTGAATATTTTCATCGTCGTTCCTCATTTCCTAAATCGGGCCGCCAGTTATCGCAATAACGGGAGGAAGTCGGAACAAATAAACACGACCGACTCTCCTCCCCCCTTGATGTTTGAACCTGTTGCGGCACGAGCAAAGGCAATGCGGTGCCGTTGCACCGCGCGGATACAATGAAGAATGGGCGAAGAAGTGCGGCGCCGTCGCGTCGCGCCGAAGAACCTTGAAGAGGCCGCGACCGGAGTAGGACCATGGCAGAGGGGTGTAGCGCCACCATGCCATGCCGATCAGGCAAGGGCGCGGTGGTGCGGGAAGCAGTGGCTGGAACCGCCGGCCGTCAGAGCAGGAGGGCGGGACCGCGACGGTCCCGCAGCAGCATCAACCAGTCGGCCGGACCGGGCTGACCGTTTCAGGGGGAGAACGGGTGTTCCTAACCCCCGGATGGAAGGAGAGAGGTCCCCCACGTGGGGGGGGCTACGTGTTGTCAAACAGGGGGGCAACACGCCCCCCCCCCCTTCCGCTCGGCCGTTTCGGCCATGCCGCATGGTCAAGCGGGCGCCGCACCTGCGCCAGGCCAGCCGGGCCGCGCCCAAGCCAGGCCGCTCTGAGGTCCGTCCAGGCCGCGCCCTAATGGGCCGGTCCCAGACCCGGTTCGGGCCGATGTGGAGGGGGGGGGGGGGTTTCTGGCCTTGTCGGACCGGGCCCGAACCCCCTATTTTCGGTAGGTCTCTTTAAAACTCCCATAACATGGGATACAGACCTCCGATCGATGCAATGTCAGTTGAGATATGATCCTTGGATCGAGACGGTCATTTCGGTATATTACACTCAAGGTTTCAGAGAACTTTGTGTAAGGCCAGGTTGTTTTGAACCCAAAATCCAATTGGGCCCCTGGAACGGAAAAGATGATAACATTCAGACTAGACGTCTGTTTGATGAACTATCAGCGGCATTGGTGATCACATCAAGAAACAGTTTCTATGAGTATACCCTATGTGAGTTCGGGGTATATTTGAGATACGGTCAGGTTGATTCGTACACGAAACCAACCGGGCCCCTTGGACGAAAAGGCTAATAACTCACAGACCAGGCGTCCAATTGACTCGCCGTCTATTTCGTTGAGACCCCTATGATGAGGCAGTACATTGAGATACTTCTTAGAGGGAATTTGAGATACATGGAGTATCGACCTGTAGCTCGTGGACTGGACCCTCCCGGAGATGGGCGTATGGAGTACGGAGACTGTGTAGCTGGCTGAGACCTGATGACTGCATAACCGACTCGACTTGAAGTGAGTTGACTAGCCCAGTGGACGAAGCACTACTCAATTTTGGTATAGACCCACGATGGACGGAATGCCTGCTAGCATGTAGTATACCCGCGGTACTCAATAGAAGGAGTACCTCTGCAGGCTATTAGGTGGGGTGCACTATTGTGTTTGGGTGGTAGACCCCGGCGGGAAGCACTACTGTGTTTAGGTGGCTGACCCGAAGTACTCGACAGGAGGAGTACCTCAGCAGTCTTAGGTTAGTGAGAATTACCTCAATGTCATGACAGGATCACTGTACTCGTCAGAGACGGTGCTCTTCAGCAGTTACTGTTTTGATAATGAAAATCCTGGTTTGTGCTGATTCTATGACCTTTGTGTTTACCTCATGATTGAGATGGGTCTCTTGATAACATAGGTATATTTATGGGAATATACCAAGGTAGTGGTTATCTATTGATTTCATAACCTTTGTGTTTCCTCATGATTGAGATGGGTTACTTTCTAACTTAGGTATAATTCTGGGCTTATACCTATGTAAGGGTTTTCTGTTGAGAACCTTCATTGTGGTTATCCTTGTTGGATTTAGTGAGACCTTGAGGGTCTCAGGGTCCCTACTAAGTATCGTATACTCACCCCTGAACGGGCTATGCCCGCACCTCATTGTGTTGGTTTCAGACAACGGGCAGTGCTGATAGAGGCCAAGTGTTCGAGGACTGGATGATACCCAGAGGTGGACCTCACGACGAGTCAGTATCCGGAGGTGGACTTCACGGTGAGGCGAGACTCGGAGGAGGTCGACTGGTGAGGGCGTTGTGGAGGCTATATGTACATACCTTTCAGGTAGGATATGTGGTGGACAATCCAAGAGATGCACTATCTGTATCTACCCTTCAGGTAGGATCTGAGGTGGATGACCCAGGAGCTACTTCATTTCTTCCTACTGTTTGTCTTTTCTGTTGTACTTTCATTCAGTTGTAGCTGTACTTTCAGTTGGGTTTGTATTCTGTCCCACTTAATTTTCAGCACTTTCTTTTGTACATAGATTATTACTTCTTCTTGTACTCTGTGGTTTTTTTTTACTTTTTTAAAGGAAATTCCTTCTCAGTTATTGGGATTTACACCTTTAGTGCTAGTCACCAGGCCCTTTCCTATGGAAGGCGGGATTGGGGAAGTCATGGCATGTGCCCCGAGGACAGGTTGTGACATTTATTATTTCAAATTTTTCAATGTGGTAATGTATTTTCCGTCACAATTTTCATTATTTGACAGGTTTGCTGTGTTATACGGCAATATAATTTTATAATGATTATATAATTCTACATTGCCAGGATATATCATTATTTTTCTTATTATTAGGATATTATATTTTTAATTTAATATTATTCCAATCAAGGGTACTATGATTCAAAAATTTCAAATTGGTATGGGATACATTGAATGATTAATGATAATCTTACTCAATGGTGTTTTTAATGATGTTTTACGGTATCTCTATTCCACAATTTCAACAAAACATGCTATTACATTAACACAATTGGAGATATTTTTTATTTATAACATCCACATTTATTCATTAGACGAATTATGATTATTTCAAATTATCAGACCTATTACCGTTCCATGGGTTTATCATGTTTTAGATAAATTGACATAAATACAAATTCGTTTTCGTGGGATAATGTTGTTTAATTGTTATTGTTAAAAAAGAACTCATTCTCTACGGGATAATCATATTTCATCCATATTTTCATGAAATCATTTTCTTTCATCAGTTAATCATGTGTCAAATATATTTTTATAGAACCAATTTCATTTCCCTAGGTTAATCATGTTTCTAATAGATATAAATAAAACCAATTTATCTTCCATGTTTTAATCTTGTTTCAAATATATTGGTTTGGAAACCATTTCTCACAATGGATTAATAATGCCCCAATGATATTTTTGTTGAAAATTTTTCTTTTCAATTGAACAACCTGATTTATGTGTTATTTTTATAGAGAATTTTTTATTTTTCATGGGTTAATCACATTTCAATGAGATTTTTATAGAACCTATTTCTTTTCCATGGGTTTATAAAATTGTAAAAGAGAAAATGTTTTATAAAATGAGTTTAAAATGAAATGAAATAATTTATGTGTTATAATTTTTTAATGTTTTTTGGAAATTTCATGGGTGGAGACTTGAAAAGAAAACTACATGTTGTTCTGTGAAAAACTAATATTGGATTGTTCTATGATAATCCAATGAAATATGGTTCCATGATAATACAATGACTAATGCCACCATGATATCCCTCTGAATAAATGAGAACAAAATTAGATCATATAATTAAGGTATTTTTATTATTTAATGTAAGAGTGAGGGTAAAATGATGTCTTAGGTATGTACATGTATTGAGTATGATTTCTATGAATTTTATAATGTTTCTAATGATCGATATTGATATCATCTGGCTCACAATTATTGATTATAGTGAATATTTAATTTTCCATATTTTTTATATTTCATTGTCAATTTATTGTTTGTTAATAGTTTTTTGAAGACTTTGTAATCCACACTGATTATGTCAATATATCATTGTTCAATATTATTCACATTGATGAAATTCAATTGTTAATTATTATGTTTACCCTTACTAAGAATCTAAAGTCCCCCATCGAATGATACATTTACCCTATTTTACATAATTATGTTTAATGACATGTGTTTATAATGGATTTTACAAGGATGATGTTGATGACCTATTTTGATATATGAAATGAAGGGATAAATGCGACAAATGTTCTTTTGATAACTTCAAAATTGTTTATGTATGAATTAATCCAAATTATATAAATCATGTAAATATAATTATATCGAAAATTTATGTGATCTATGTTTTCTATTTTATGTGATAAATTTTAAACAGAAATTTTGTGTAAAAATTATCAGCATCAAATCTCAGAATATAATGTTAATTATTTTAGAACATGATTCGAGAGTGTAGGTTCATGGCCATTATAGTTGGTATTAAGGGATTATTTAGATTTATTTTAATATTTAAATGAATTAATTAGAGGTTACATTATGTTTTATGGATATATTCCTAGGACTATAAGCTTAATGGTGATAATAAGTTCATGGCGTTAAGACACCAAACATGAGGATTAATGGTACTATATTTTTATTCCATTAATGAAATATTTGCAGTCGCTTTTTGGGTTATGTTATTTGTAACCAAAATGTTCAAAAATAGTATTTATCTAGAATTTGTAGTTTAATTTTAGAGTTAATAGGAAAACATAATGGTTGGGTGAAACCCATCACATCCAAAAAGGTCATAGGGATTGATCCCCCAACTGAAGGGAGATAAGGGTGTTGTTCTTACCACTGCACTACGTGATTTCCTCGTTAGTATAAAAAATTAAATGTTAAGATATTTATAATTTTGTAAAAATATTGATTTTTATTTGATGAATAATGGTTGATTTATCCTATATTAATATACAATAAAATGGTTCTGTTATTTGGGTTTCAAACATATTAACAAAATGATATAAGAATTTTCAGAGTAGTAATTTCCTGAATAATTTCATAGAACATTTCTGTATTACATTTAATTATCAATATATTAAGTTAAGGGATACTCATTCTATGGATATTATTACCATTTTATATCCATTTTATTTTTGTTTTGCGTTTAATCATAGGTGGAATTTATTGACTATCCATTTTATGGATATGTGATTATTAAAAGTTGATTTGAGTGATACAAGAATTTTGAATTAATCTG
Organism: Viscum album; assembly: GCA_963277665.1. Classification (NCBI taxonomy): domain Eukaryota; kingdom Viridiplantae; phylum Streptophyta; class Magnoliopsida; order Santalales; family Viscaceae; genus Viscum; species Viscum album. The sequence goes on from OY728130.1 coordinate 1,033,702,006, forward strand.
GAATACTATTATATTCTAAAAAAGATCATATTATTGGAGAAATTTATTAAATTATTATATTTTACTCACCATGTAATTATATTTCATTTTTTCCTATTAGTATATATTGAAGGGAAATTATTTAACTCTAGAAAAATGGATAATGAAACAAGTAATATCCTAGTACAAACATTTATGTTGAAAATATGGTATTTTTATCTTCCTAGATTTTATGTTTCTGAAGTGATTCTCTATCCATTTATCATTCACTTTTTTTATCAATGACGACAATAACATCCTACAATTATTTACACTTTTTATTCATTCCAACATATCCTCCCCCTATACAGAATTCTAGTTATATGTGACATCTATTGAAATTCATGTTTCCCACATTACCAAATTAAGAGGATGTTCTATTAAAACATAATAGTATTTAAATATTAATAAAGTAATTATAAATAAGATAATCCATTGAAAAACAAGACGAATTCGAGGTTGAAATTCAATGACTGTAATGCAGAGTCTAACCAAACGTTAATATACTATTAATAATAGTTATCAAGATTTAAATTTTCGATATAGCTATTGGAATGAAAGAAATTATTAAGTTTAAATATATCATTAATATATATTTTACAAAATTTTATATAATTACATTTTTTACATATTAATTAGATAAGAATGGAAAAATTTATTGAATATACATGACACATTTTATGAAAACTATTTTTTAACCATAATGTCATTTTGTATTAATAAATTAAAATAATCACTATAAGTGAGAAATATTAAATAAATTTATATGTTTTACAGTTAATAAAATGTTTAAATGGAAAAAAATAAGTATTATTTTATTGAAAATATAAATAAATCCACATTAAATCATAAAAAGTTATATTTTTTCTAAAATCCAATTTTCCGAATTTTTAATGGAATTATTGACCTAAAAATAAATTATGACGAAATAATAAATATTATTATATAATTTTTTTTTTTGAATGTTTAATATCAAAATTTACTTTCAATGTGTTTTTTGTATTTTTCTGATGAAATTCATATTTTTAAGATTAGTGAATGACACCAAATATTAATGGTAAACTACTTTTTCATCTAAATAACTTATATTGTTAAATAATATTATTAAATGGTTTAAAAAAATAGATAATTTTTATATCATTTAATCTATTTATCTTCATTAAAAACATTTTCATATTGATTTTTGTTATACAAACATTGTAGACTTTTAAAAATTTTAATATAAAAATGCCATCCTTGAACCTTCAACAGGATAAATTGAAACTTTTATTCTTTCAGATATATGCATTGTAATAGGAATATTTTATTCAATATTTATTTTCATAATAATTTTGATACACTAATATTATCAACATATTTGGGACTAGAATGATTAGTGAATGAAATTTATATAAATTACACTAATTAAGGAAAATATGAGTTTACTTAGTTAATGAAAATTAAATTTAAGGTGCTCATTTACCTATAATGTTTTCCCAAACACATTGGATGGGAATGTTATGAAATATCCCCACAATTTAATATTTTTCCATATTATTGGAGGAACAAAATGTAAGGGATAGTTCACAATAATCTTTACCTATAAATAATTACCAGAATACCACTCCCCCTCCACTCGTAAAAGGATCTCACCGTGGTCACTTCATCATACCTCAAAAGACCTTTATATCAACCAAAATCTTCCCATAAAATTTCTAAACATCACTACTATAATTCAGTAATCCACACCTTGGGAATAAATCATTCCAAGGAATTCCATTGGTTCAAACATATTGGTGTTACCGAAGGAAGATGTAACATTTTTCAATGAGTAATTTTGTTTTATCTCACTCTTTTCCCATTAAATTATTATTTAACCATGATTATATAATAACTATAGTATATTAAATATACTTATATTTTTTATTATTAATGTTTCCTACAAAACCTACTTGATCATCCATTAAATCGTTACTTAAATCACTATTCATGTATACAGTGAACTAAGACCTCAAAAAAAAACGATGTCTGTCATTTTTCCCATTATCATATTTAATGGCTAGAAACTATGATTAACATAATATTATTATATTGTATATATAAAATCATTATAATGTATTAATAATTATATAATTCATATGTAACACATATATTCATGATTTACAATTCGGTGCAATATTTTAACATCGTTTGTGTGTGGTGGACAACGAATTCCTAGAAGAGATAAGATTTGTTCACACATTTCTGGGAATTTATTATGGATGGGTTAAATAAAATTATTGGATTTACCGAAATATTTATGATATTCATGAAATAATTTTCTATCAATACACATGACATAAAATTTTCTTATTTCCCTTTCACATACTATAAAAGTTATGACATCAGATGTGGATGTGTGGACTACTGCCTCATCGAAATGATGCGATTATTACATTTTCATGAACACATCACAATAGTGACATATATATATACATTCAAATAATATGTTATTTTTTATATAATATTAATTATTTTAATATAATCATTATATACATTCTTTTCATAATTATCATTGAAAAATTGGAAGGTTACGAATGTATATATAGGTCCTACCATATCCATGATCATACCATTGATATTTTTTCATAACCATAATATCGATGTAATTTTAAAAGTGTAATTGGGGTGAAGATGTGATGATAATTCATTTTTTTCGGGATTATTTATATAATGACCTCAATGTAAAGAGTGAACCATTCAAATTCAGTTTTGACAAATAAGTTGAATATGGTGGAAAATTATGACAAAAACATTATTGATTAATTAATTTTATGTATATTTTATATAATTGAAAAAACAATAATAAACAATAAATATTTTTCATGAATTTAAATATTTAACATATTATTATTGATTAAGAAGATAAAGTAAAATCATAAAAATCAAACTGAAGGTAAGGGATTTCAAAACACAATTTCCATTTATTAGGTTAAATGTATATTTCATTGGGTTTGGATGCCAAATATATTTGTTCAATTACGTAATATTTTATTATAATATATTAAAACTTTTAATTTGGGTATTTACATTTTACACACACAATTACAACCTTTAATTATTATCAATCCAATGATATGAACATTGTATGTAATTTTCTTCTCAGTTATACATTATAGGTATAAAAGTAATATACACCACTTATATATTTTTTTTGGTGTATCTAATTCCAATTTTTATTTTCAATGTCATTATTTTTTTTTTCTTAAATTTATTTAAATCATTAATTTTAGGATTATTGCTTTTTGGGGTTTATAATTTAGATGTTTCCACGATTGTAAGTGGATTTCTAGTCTCACTTTTAATTATGAAAGATATATTTTATATTCACCACTTAATTTTATATATGGGGTATATAATTACCATGAATGTATTATATTATTCATATACTAGAACATGGTAGGGTTGAAATGTTCTATTAATTGTATTTTTTATAGGTTTTACGGTCTCAATGTTACTAAAGCGTTAATCTATTCGTTTTTCACAATTTACTTTCATTCATATGTCTATAATGTTATAGACATATCATCTTTTATAATGGCTATATACTACTCTATTGACATGTTATACCATGAATATCTTTACTCTCATGTCATTATAAGTCTAATTTAATTTTAATCCATCCATGGGTATTGTGATTTAATTACTTCTATGTGGTATGTTACACTTTGAAATTTTAATGTTTTTTCATATGGAATGTTTTTAATGACATTTTAAATGAATTTATTTTTTTCATTTTTTTGAAAATTTTTTATACATTTCATACATTGTGGAAATATAAATTTGACACCATACATATTCATTCAATGTATGGATTATGATTATTTAAATTATGTCAAACACATTACCTTTCCATGGGTTTGTTGTTATTCAATATGATCGACCCAAGTACAATTTATTTTTCAGAGGTTGTGAAATTGATGACTAAGGAGAGACTAAGATGACGCCCTGAGTCGAGATGCTATATGACAATAATAGTACCTCCTCATTTTCTTGATTTTGATAACTAAAAGTGAGGGTCTAATATAACACATGGAGAGACTATAACATCATTATCAAACTCAACAAAAATAGACATCAAATAAATAATGGAAAATTAAGAAATATACTAGAGTTATAATTAACCAAAGTTTCACAAACTATATTCCAAACACAACCAACCATGTAAATAATCAATGTGATACTAACATTGACCCATGTGTTGAAACCCCAAATATGTTAAATGGTGAAATCCCCAATATGATCCAAACCCCAATTATAGACCATCCTCAATGTAAAACCCAATCGCAGCTCAACTTCTTAACACATGGCCCTTATCCTTGTCCTAGTGTGGAAACATTAAATCTACTCTGGTACCCCATGGTTTCCTGAGTAGGGTGGGAGTACAACTTAGAATGGCACTGCAAATGTTGTCTACAAAATATCCACAATAAAATGATTGTGCATCATATATAAAAAATAAAATAACGGGAAAAATGACTTCTTGGGTGCTATTAGTCAATAATGTTCACATTAATTATTTCCAACGTTAATTCATTTCAATATCATTAAATTTTTCATTAAAAAATTCATTTTCATAAATGCTTAATTAGGTTACGTAGTCACATTATATACACAATGGCCTAATCTAAAAAAATTACAATGCATAAGGGATTATGCTAGGTTCCCTTTCTCAATATGGTAGACAACATAATATCAAATAAATACAGATGCAATGTAACCTCAGTCTAAGTAGTTTCGTCCAATCCATCTGTTAGGGGGATATATCCACAGTCCCCTTCCTTATACGTTCATTATGGGATGTGGTTTAGAGCCTTATCATAACCCAACCCTTGAGCATTGGTCCACATGTTTATTACCCTATAACTGCAAGGATACATGAAGATTATTTATATATCCATTGACCAAAAATACTATGAAATCATCCATTCAAAATCAATACACAAAAAATTAACAATTCAAATTTCTATCAACACATAATTCATTATTAACCCCAATCACATTTTTGTATTTACCATTTACTGACTATATCCTATATAACCCATTTTTCGTTCAATACCTTAACACATTTAACATTATCAATAATTTCCCATTCATTATCCCATTTAAAATATTAAGAAATTTCTTCGAATTACCCAATTTAACACAATTGAAATCATATATGTATTTTCAGATTTATCCTTTTTTATATTTCTCATTTACTATCCCACTTTTACTTTTCAAATATAACTCATCAATCTATTAGCGCATCCAATTTATTTTATATAACCCATTTCAATTAATCCAAAATATACCTTATGTCATTACCATCGTATAAAAACATCCATCAATATTCCCTTTTTCTAATCTATTAATATATCAACATGGTTTTCATTGGATCTACTTTATTGTAATATACATCTACACTTAATATTAAAAAATTTCATGTTCAGAAATGTTTAAAATCCCATGTATGACACTAAATAATTTACGATGACATTAATGTGAACCAAGAGAATCATGAGGTGTTAATATATCATAATAGACTACCATTTCCCACAAAAAATACTAAATACATCAAATTAGCCACTTGTAGTAAGAATATACATAACCATTCATTCACAGATCACCATAAAGACTATGAGATATTACATGTAGACCACCTTCCATGAATCTGACACTGAATGCATGGTATACATTATCTTAGATCAAGATTCAAGCACCTTATGAATACAAAAACTATGATCAACGTGAAATGGATGGTTCCTAGGGTTTCAGAAAAATATGAACAAATCAATAATCCCTAATATAGAAAATTTATGTATGAGGATTATTAGACTATCCTGGAGTGTCGATCCATAATGGAGGACTCAAAAATTGTTTTAGATCGATAGAGATCCTCCCATAGGTATAATGTATTGATGTTATTATTCACTAGGATATATAAGAGAATAAATGTTGAATAAATTTGGTGGAGAATGTAAAATCGTGAGGGGTACTTTCATAATTTTATACGTTTTAATTTGGTGCATGGTTTTCCCGCATGATATTGCAAATCATATACAACCCATTGGGAATCCAATTTTGAAGAGGGTTCCAAGTTACATGGTTTCGTGCGCAGTCTACACTATTTTAAAAAATATTCACCTTCTCTGCAGAATTCCTCTATCCATGGTTGCACAGTTGATCCTTCCCCTCACATGGTATTAATTAATAATGTGGGAATTGAGCAAAATGCACAGAATGGACCAATTCCACATTATTTTGTGTACTAAATCAATGGGAATCCACCTGAGTATCCTTATCCACAACATAGGATTTTAATTCTGAAAATTCAAGGAATTCAAGATATAATTAAACGTTAATGTACCTCCATGATGTTTGAGATTATACAACTTCCCATCCTTATAATGGCTCTTCCTCGAGTCGTACTTCAATGTATCACTAAAAATTCATTGAAATGACAACGGGACAATGTGCCAACACATCTCATTACTTTCAAATATATACTCCTAAACATTACCATGTTTCCATAAAACTCAAACCAAGGGTAGAATCTTTCCCATCAGGAAATTATATCGAACATCTACTATAAAAATAGGATGACTAAAAAATGATGCATCATGATCAAGCTCATCATCAATCACATGAGACCGTTGAGAGAGATACTATGGAAGCTCTAAAACAATAAAAAACCTTTATTCTACTATATCACTCTAGAAGATATAATCTGTATGCCACTATTCTGATCCTCTTAGTGTCTCAAACTACCCCACATACCTAGGCACATACATTCCATGCTTCAAAATTCGATAGTGACTCAGCTTTGGAGACACCCTATGAAAGACTCAATCAGAAACCAGAAACTCGAGATGTATATGATCTCACTACATATATGGATTCTACCAACACTATATTATATCATTTTACATTAATTATATCTGAACCAGACTCCATGTCTCCTACATGAGACTCATTACCAACAACTATGATTCTCTGGCTTCTATCCGACATAATAAAGATCTACACAACATACCATAGGGAACATCAAATGGGTTCATCTAAATCGTATCCTATGAAATGTTGTTATATTAAAACTCATAAAATTTTAAGATTATTTCCCCACAATCCACCAAAATCTATCACAAATGATCTCAACATATTTTTAGGCACATGATTCAAATTCTCTAACATCTTATTAATCTCTCAGTGGAATGAATAACCATGAATAAAATTATACCAAGATACATCTATAATCCATATATGAATCATGGTATAAAATTAATATCCCATTCTAAAACAATCATTATAATAACCCCAAGAATCCATACTCTATGCTGATCATAAAAGTCACCCAACTGATCAACAGTGAGGGTATCCAAAAATGGATATAAGTGAGTCACCATTGTCAATCAATCCACAACTACTAAAATTGCATCATTCATTCATGGATTCCTCAGAATACCCACAAAGAAATCCATCATTATATAAAACCATTTTAATTTTGTAAAGGTAATGGGTTGTAATAGACCACTCGATCACTAAATATCTTCCTTCACCTAATGGTGGGTAAGGCAACACACCACGAAACCTGAAATATTTTTCTTCTTCCATGGCCACCAATACTACTTATGAATTTCCAAATTAATATAAGTCAAACAAAGATGAGCCACCAATTACAAATCATTAATCTTACTCCTTAAATATACATTAATACACAATGTTATAAACAAATATACATAAACATTAATGATCACTTCTTCCCCAATAGACCAACTAGATCGTGAATCCCCACTATTAAAACATTCTCCAGAAGCCAATCAATCAAGATATTCATAATATCTTCTCTAAATCCAATATAGAAGCATGGAATTGACAACATAGGAGGAAATGGACATCTATCCTTGGCCATTCATCACCTTAAGAAGATACTCATCAATGAAATCCCTCATCATCAATTTAGAGCATGATTCATGAACCTACTAATTTTTAGTCTTCTAACATAAAGAATATTTATAATTTTTTTCCTTCCTAGTTTTGTAAAATTTATCAATGTAAAATATTTTTATTTATTCAGCCCACATTCACTAAATAATATTCAAATTAAACTTAGAAAAGATCTAAATTATTATTTTTTAATCGGTGTACACCATGAACTGATCTCCAAATAATTAATCCTGCAAAATATTGAAGGAATAAACCACCGAGACCAAGTAAAGATCAAGAGTAGGGTCATTTCCTTCACGAGGTATCAGTTTCCAGGTCACATATGCCACAACCGGGTATTACTAAAACATTACTTTCTCAAGACCACAAAAAAACATAATAAAAAGTATACTTATTTCATGGATTATGAATGATCATAATGATTGAGGTTTTCAATAACCACTTTAACTATTGGAATAAATTCCCACATGCCCCAAACCACTAAAACACAATTCCCTTCTTTGTTAGGCCCGGTTATGGTGCTTCGAAATGAGAAAAGTCTTTAATGAAACTTCAGTAATAACATGCCAATCATAGAAAACAACTTATTTTCTAGCATTCATGACACAACTACCTACACATTCTCTGTATATACAGACTCACATTCATCTAAAACGATGTTTCCTAAAAATTGAACCTTTTCAACCCATAAATGAATCATATACATCTTAGTCTATAAATGATGCTCTCTTATTGTACCTCAGATGATGTCATGATGTTTCGAATGATCGTAATGTGTTTTTGAGTATACTAAAATGTCATAAAAAAATTAAATAACAAATTGGTGTTATTGAGGACGAATGACATGGTTCATTATGTCCATAAGATTTAATAGCTCATTGGTCAATCCAAATGGAATAATGAAAAACTAGTACTATCATACCCTTCCCTAGAAGGTGGTCTATGGTATATCAGAAGGACTCAGCCTAAGATGATGATACCATATTCATAGATCAATTTTAGGTTAAAAAATAACTTAATAGCTGGTCAAAAAATCATCTATCTTAGGTAAATGGTATTCATTCTTGTACTTCATCTAATTTAGATTATAATAATAAATACAATTTCACAAATATCCATAAATGTTCATGGAAAATAACATAGGAGATCCCCATTGTGGAATACTCTGAAAAATGAACCATTTATTCTCCAATTCCACTAGTAGAGTTTTGAGTTCCTAAAGTTCTAATGGTGTGATTATATACAGTTGAAAGGAAAAATTCACTAGTCTATGTTGAAACTCAATCATGAACTACAAATATCTCATGGGGATTGAATCAAGTAGTCATTACGAAAAAAACACTCAAACTGGTCAACCACCGGAGGAGGGATAAGATACTTCACTTCCCTATCATTTATTATAAGACAATCCAACAGGGTTGTGAATTCACAAAACTGCTGACAAACTAGCCCTGCATGACCTACCAAAACATCCATTTCACCACCATGAACTGACATATCTCCCTAAGGTGATATAACCCTTAAACTATGATGGTAATAGTCAATATAGATCTGATACAAAATTTTCCATCCCATACTCAATATAAAATCCATACCCAAATTCTCAAGCACAATCAATTACAAAAGGAAAAAGTAGCTTCCAACCTTGAGCACAAATCCCTTATATTTCCTGATGTTCTCTCCTCACACCCATAATAGAGTATCGATCGACAAGACCTAATATATTTTTCCACCACATAACCCAACTCAACCACAAACTGACTAGTAATAAAAGAGGGTGTACTAGATTTTTGTAATTAATAACTAGATTGTTTTGATGATATAAGGTTAGTACATCGTATGGACTATGGTTCCACATCACCACTTCGAGGTATATAAACAACTGCATGAAGCTGACCATCACCTACACCCTACGCACCATTGTAGATCCCTTGCGTTTTACTCCCCTACTACTATGGATGCTCTCATACCAATGAACCATAAACATAACTTGTACTAGTGTGGCTAATAAATCCCCATATTCCTACTAGATAAGGGGTAACTAAGACCATTCATCCACTCGACATCTCCTTTGGTCCTACATCCATGCTTGGGTGTCGAGGTTTCTTAAAGAGCCTCTACACGTTCCCCATTGTACAACACATTTGAAACTCCACTCATGGTTTTTATAAATCACCCCGCATGTGTCCCGACATTACACACAAATAGAAAAACACATGGTCACCTCTATGAGAGGTTGGTCCTCTCTTTTGACTACTCTGTATGATATACCCATAGTGATGATTCATGAAAAGACGCTTCACATACTTTATTTTCTAACCACCAGTACATCCAACAGGATCCAAGAACCCACTACCTAAAGATTCATTTAAATTCATTTATGAGATGTGGAACTTGTCCACAAATTCTGAAAAACATTTTAAATGAATGATGTTCACCCAAGACGTGATGCTATTCTTATTTCCCTCTTGTAAATGTCTCTCCATACCAGTGTCACCCCTTCCAATGTTGGAACAATGATTTGTTTTTCCATGAAGCAGCTAGTGTAATCCACCACTAACATCATTCACTACAAAATATTCATAAACTACAAAAAAAACACAGGTATTAAGGAAAATAAATAAAAAAGTTCAAGAATATTTTCCAGAACGTCTTCCAAAAACATTTCATCTTTACATTGAGATAGACCTAGAATATCCCACCGACGATTATACATTCCCCATAACATGTATACATCCACAATGAATCTATTCTCTATAGGATAATATAGGCGATAGAAGATCATCTAAATGGAATCCATCTAGATTTATGATTCCTTGAGTCCACCCTCTCTTGAAAATGATAAAGGATGATGCAACTAGAACTCCCTGTTCAAATCAAACATAGATGGAATGACCTGCCATGTGCCCTACTCCATCATCTTCAAAAATGATAAATTTTCCCATGGAACAGTTCTTGTATTCTATTATCCCGTACTACCATAATTTGATTCCCTACATTTGGATAATCATTTTCAGTGACATTCTGTATTCAATCAACCTACACCCATCTCCATGGTGTAATATTCCTACAGTGCCTAGAACGAGTCTTAGAACTCATAACATAATTCATCCACAATTTTCATTAAAGAAGGATCCTACTAGCCACAACAACATATCCTGCACACACTATCCCAATGAACATGATCATACCTAGAACAATGTTATCAATTATTCCTAATGTGGGTCCTATCCAACCTAGTGGTAATCCAACAAATTTAGCAATAATTATTTCGATTAAAATCCCTTTTAATCCCATTTTCTAACCAATAAACTAAATCCTTCTTTTAAGAAACATTTCATATTTACAAAACATGTTGCAACATATATGTTAACTATTTTAGAACAAGTAACTTTGTAAATTCATTAACCATTCATAAAAATGATTAAGATTTTACCCATTCACAACGTCATTATTAGATTCCATTTTATATAATATTTTAATAATGTAAAATGACTTCTACAGTTATTGTACCACACACTCATCATATGTGTGCCTTCCATGATTCATGCCACTTATAGGCCTATGTTCTTATAATTTGTCCTGAATGAACCACCTTGTTCTATACCATCCAAGAGTAAAATTTCAAAAAATAGTCCCATCACACAAAAAGTATATCACCCAATGGTGAATCATAATTCAAATGTAATAACATAGATAATGAAAAGACATTCCCACACTAGGTGACTTGGGGTTTTCTCATGCATGGGTTAGATAATCCAAGATGTGAGATCATTTCCAAGGAAAAAAACATCTTAACAACCCATCCCTTATATCCCATATAACAAGACCATAAGAAAGAATGATATGATACCACTTTGTAAAATCACTAAAAAGGGATCCACTACAACGGTTCCCAAAGAAGAGTTTCCACATTACCTCAAACACATCACTCCATATTTTAGAGGTTTTTGAGTAGCAACGATTGTTTAATAGATCACATTGGGAGGCTATACCATCTTTATCTATGTAAACCAAATTGGAAAACATATGAAAAGGTGAACACTGAGAAATTAACTAGGTCATGCATTAGAAAATCAATTATAAAACAATGAACAACATACAACCATCCATGTGAATAAGCCATGTCATGCTTATAATAAAAAAATTATAGAAAACACATAATAAGTTTAAAAAAACTGAATATAGTCATAACTCCATGTTTTTATCCTCTTCTACACACATCCTAGGCCCAAATCATCTTCCTAGCATAGGTCCCTTGCACATTCCATGACCTACATCCATGAAATCTATATGGGTACCCAATAGTAACCCGGGTAGGGTGTGTGTACTACTTAGTAGGTCACCACAAATAGTGTCTACATTTATGGCCAGTCTTAATAGATTGTAGATTGTATAGAAAATTTAAAATCCAAATTAATAAATGGTTTTTGAGCTCCCATCAGCTATCAATGTTTACACTAATCATTCCAATAAATAATTCCATTTTCATAACATTACCTTCTTGACTACTAAATTATTTTTCAGCACCTGGTCCACTGGGTTAGGTATTAACATCATTTACATAATGGCCTAAGGATGTAAAATTAATTTTCTTAAGGGATTATGTTGGGATCTATACCCGAATAGGGTAGAAAACAAATTATAAATAATTACAGTTACCTCGGAACCTCATTCCATGTTGTTTCATAAAATTCATCTATTACGGGCCTAGATCCTTAGTCCCCATCCTTATATTGTTTATTATGTGGTGGGGTTTATATCCTCATTAAAACCTACCCTATTGGTGTAGAACCAAATGTACAAAACCCGACTAATACCAAGACATGTCCACATGATTTATATATCCACTAATCACAAATACCATGTCACATGTATTTCATATTCAATACACATTACATTTACATTTCATATTTCAATCAACACATAATTCATCATTCAAAAATTACCTCATATTCACATTTACCATTTACATATAATATCCCATTTAACTAATTTTTCATTATATAAGTTAATAAATTTAACATAATAAACAATTTTTTTAACATTTATCCCATTTAACAAATTCATAAATTTCCTTGCATTTACCCATTTATCACATTTGGAAACATGAATGTATTTTCATTTTTATCATGTTCTCCATTTGTAATGTATTTACCAAATTTTATCAAAAAAATTTAATAATTCTATTATCGAAATAACATTATTCAATCAAACCCATATCAATTAATCAAATCTATCCATTATGAAATTATCAATATCTAATACAACCATCAAATTTTTTTTCCACTCAACTAACATGTCAACAAGTGTTCATGAACTATAACTTATTTTATGACACATGTATATTTAATATCACAAGTTTCCATGATCCCAATTGTTTTCACACCACAACGGCGGCCTTAAATTGGTTTAGGAAACCTTAACTCATCCAATGGAGATCCTAAGGAGTTCAAATACAATCATAGAATACTATTTCCCACAAAATTTATTAAATAAATTTAATGCCCCGTAAGCAGTTTGAAAACACTGAATCATGCTAGTACAAGTCAACATAAATACTATGGGATACAACTTATATACACCCTACCTAAAATGTGATGATGAACGAAAACTCAATAATTACCCTAAATCTAGATTCAATAACCTTTTGTATTTCCATCCGATAATTCACTAGAAAAAGTGGGTTTATGGATTTATAATAAGTGGATCAAATCAAGATAATGTAATACATAAAAGAGAAATAATCTAAATATTAGAAACCCATGGAGCATTGATCTTCAACTGATGGTGCCCCAAATGGCCTAGAATTGAATGAGATACACCCTTGGAACTCATGGGTCAAAATGTATCATCACTAGATTGCCTCTATATAAGAGGGTTCTAAGTCACATTGTTATATAGGGAGTCCACAAGGTTTGAAAAACTGTTCACTAACTATATTGATTTCCTCTATCCATGGTTTCACAATTCCCCCCCCCCTCACATGGTTTTAACTAAAAATACACAAACCATGCAACATTCAATGAATTGACTTATTTCTATTTCCTTCATGTCCCAAACCCTAAGAGACCCTTGAGATAACTCGTACACCTAGAAAACATTTTGTTTTAAAAAGTATATGTTATTAAATAAAAAAATAGTTAATAAAGTACCTCTAAAATGTCTGGAATCTTAATTGAGTTATTCTCGATTCAAAGATATAGTTATGGAAACAATTTATTTTCCAATCGATAATCATGTGTCACATATATTGACATAATACCCACTTCTTTGTAATTTGTTAATCATGTTTCAAAAAGATTATTATGGAACACATTTCCTTTCCATGGGTTAACGATTTTTTATAGATACTATTGGAACCCAAGTTTTCATATGGTGTAAAAATACATATTTTCTATTTAAATTCATATATATGTCCTTATACTAGGACCCATCTTGATTAAGAGTGTTTCAAATGTGTTTGGGGCTTTCTGGGTGCCCGGAACCTAGTTTTATGCTGGAAATGGACCGGCGCATAGTTAGGTAAAACTGTACAGTGAATGCGGCGTGGTTTGGTGAAACAATGTGAGGATGGGGAAGAGAGGGAGTATTGGCCATATGGGTTGAGAGAAACATGTGGTAGGAGCCTCACAAATGTTGGTAGGACTGTATAATTCAGCAGATTTGAGAGACACTATCACATAGTTCATGCACGTTTAGTAAGCCATTATGGGGAAATGTGTGAGTTCCCCTTTCTGTTGTAGTGACCATACGACATGGAACATGGTTTGAAAAACCATACACCTAAACTATGCGAGCCAATTATTTTTGTTAAAATTTTCATTTTTCTCTGAAATGGTTATTATCCAAATTCATTTTCTATTCTATGTTTAACAGTATAAGTAACCTTGGAATCCCTCATTTGAAGAATAGTAGAATATTTTTTATGCCTTCTCCATCCAACCTATGATTTGAATATGGTTCGTCTCCTTTTGTACACAATGGTAAATCCTCCATTACATTTAGTCCTTTATCAATTTTTATGGATTTTGATTGCGCTATTTTGAATTTGGCTCATATCCCCTACTTTCACGTTGTTCATCCATTCATAGATTTTTCCTAAACAAGAACAAATCAGGAATTGATACTTGATGTGAACTCTACTACTATGTCGATAAAGGTGGTTTATTCCATTAATATAGATCTTGGGGATTTTTAGAGTGATCAAACAATTTTCCTCCTGTCAGAAAATCCAATGTGGCCCAAATTTTTTGCGTGTAACTTATAATATAATTAATTAGACCTATCAAGGATTCACAAATTATACATTTTAATGTGTTGGTACCCATTTCCCAATCTGAGGTAATCCATCGATTTAACCTTAAGTAAATTACTTAGTTAACTGATAAATTGATAAATGGGATTTGTTAAATTGGAATTGTGTTTTATTTTGAGTTGTTTTTCTCGCTAGGTGTAATGTTTTGAGATGTACATTTGGTTGGTGGGGTTACACATATGTTATTTATAAATCCATGTAGTTAATTAAGATGAATGTGTTGGTATACACATGATATTAAATTAAATGGATTTTATGACTGGCTAGAATCATATTGAAATAATTATCTAAATGGTATGAATGGATGAATGGTTTTATAGTTTCCATGGATGGATCTATAATGATCTAGAACAATGTAGTGGATGACTTGGTTTGATTATGACACTTGGGTCTTGATTCCATGGGATTCCTTGGGCCTTGTTACCCTAGGGATCTAGCTTTCATGGACTAGCATATAATATGTCTATATTGATGCTCCTAGGACTCCAGAATAAACATGCACCAATTATCCATCGATATTATTCTGGTACTCACCGAGGATGTTGTGGTCCATGACACTTAGGATTTGGCCCTCTCGTCTCTACATTTCATTATACAGCCAGTCCATGTATATTTTATATAGATGGATTTATGGGGAGGTCATGTCAGTAATCAAATTTGATAATAGATTCTTGGTTAGTATCTAACATTGGTTTTAGGGATCCAGGAGACGTTTTTTGGTATTTCTTGTTCATATTGGACATATACCTTGTGACCATAAATATACAATGTTTTTTACTATCAATGTTTAGTATATAGCATTATGGTTCTTAGAAATTTATATACTACTGGGAGGTCACCTACTAAGAGGGTTATCTCACACTGTGTTTGTTACTGCTTGGGGAAGTTTTTAGATTTTATGGTTCCAGTTCATTGTAGGGGAAATCTCTATAATAGAGATTGTTGATCATTTTTTGGAGTAGGAGAGCATATAACCATGCCGAGTCTTGAGATTCTATGGGATACCATTTTAGTATTTCATCTTTCAAGAGAATTGTAATTTATTGTATTTCCTTGAACCTGTAATGGATTCATACTAGATACATGTTTCATTCGCATCATTGTGTATGTGACATTTATAGATTATATAAGTTTTATTGTCTTGTTTCTCCTTCAATTTGTCTTCATGTACATCTTCATCTGATATTGAATGTATTAAAATTTTTCTGTAATGTATTCTAATAATAAGGTAATTATCTCTCCTTTAAATCACCTAGGACCTCAATTCTAGTCTGTAGCCTCTACAATTTTGGGATATGTATATGAGGCCATGTAGAAAACCATGATCAGGGCACAGTTGAGTGGTTTTTTGGTCGGGGATGTTACAAAGTGGTATCTGAGCTATCTTTTTGGTTTGATTTTCTATTTTGTGACAATAGAGATGGGTAAGAAGGAAATTGAATTTTTTAATATGTTGTACCTGGGAGTACTTTCCCTACATATATGGTAAATAATAATTTCTACAAATTGAATTTTGATTTTATGAATTTTGACTATTACAATAGATTTGATTTCACATTTGGGTGATACACATGGATTATATTGTTACTATTTATGTACTATTGGGTTGTATTTTTCATTCAACCTGATGAGATATGGGTATAACTTCTCATGCATCATATACACACAAATTAGGATTTAAATGGAACATATTATTCCATTCGATTCAGGATACATTTATTATTTCTTAAATTTTTATGGATGATGTTTTTCTCATATCTTTTGTAATGAATGATTTTTTGGTGTTGATAGAGGAGTGACGTCATTATTCAATTCATTAGGTGTGTGGGCCATTATGGATTATGAAATGACGTACTAGTAAAAAATTAATTGCTGAAGTAAATTCGATATGTGTGGATACAATGGGAATCATGTTTTTGTAATAAAAATTTAATTTTCAGTCATGTGTTATGGACCCACCTGGATTCGGTTTTTTGTTGTTGTAATGGATAAACTTCATGGGTAATTGATACAAGAAAACGGAAAATAACCCAATAATAGAAAACAGAGGATTTACATACATATGGATTTTGAGTGGGTAGAGGATGAGTTTTTAAAGCATTAGTGGTTATTCCTTATACTGTCATGCATTTAGGAGAATGTTTCATGTTGAATTTGGTTTAGGAGGGTTTTGACTTATCCTATGCATTTGAAATTCATTATTTGATGATATTATATTCTAACACATGTATTTGGAAATTTGGAAAAATTAAAAAACGATGAACTCAGTTCATATGGTGCAAGGGAGGTGACGAACACTGTCCATAGGTGTTAGGTCATGGGAAACCTATTGATCCTCCCTTAGTTTCAGTTGTAGAACCAGTGGTTGTTCTAGTCATAGGGGATGAGGCACAGTGGAGTGAGGGGTTATTTCCCAACATTCAGACGGTTCAGGGAGGACCATAAACATCTTTGACTATGGATGAACTGACACATGTGTTCTAGCCACATCATGTTGCTTTACACTCAGTGGATGGTAGTTGATTGGATGTAGAATTTTGGATTGAAACCTTGTCAGAAATCATCGAGAATTATGAGATACCACCTAATATGATGTTCAATATTTCCACTTACATGATATTTAGAGAACTAAATCTCATGGGGAATATTATGAACTAGGATGATGGGCAACGAGTTAAGGGTTGGAATAAATTCCCAACCTATTTCCATTATGAATTTTACCTTGTGTCTATATGGGATGAGTATGATAGTTAGTCAATGTTTCTGTAGAAAGGGGAGATGAAAAATATAGAGTAATCAACACCCATTATGGAGATCCAACATTTTCAGTAAATGAAACTTACTAATGAGATATTGATTACAACGTACTTTGAGTAAGGCCTCATACCTGCTATCAAATATCAGGTAAAAATGTTTATGTTGAATTTTATTCATGAGACTGTGAATCAATCATTGATTACATTTCATATTATGAGGGGAGATGAGGTTGTAGAGAAAGGAAGCACTGTTACTCGACCAAGAGGTTCTAAATATTCTTCAAGGACATTACATATTGAGGTTTCGTGTAAAATGAGTTTCTAATATGATGGGGGTACTAAAAGCATAGTGTTATACAATTGATGTGGTAGGTGAGGCCACATAAAGAGTCATTTTGACCACGATCCATTCGAGTGATGAACTTATGTACGATTGGGCCACACGAATTGTTTTCGTATGACCATCCCTCTAGAAGTAAGTGGTATGGGTTTTCGTGTGACATTTGGTTCTAGAGCAGGTTCCTCAACATTATGCTAGGTAGGGAGTGGGAGCAGCGCTGGCCAATCCGGAAAAAGTAGTGGTGGTCATGCCTAGGGAAACCAGCCACTAGTTACATTTGATACATTAGAGTGGGACTACTCTAGGAAGTGAGGTTGTATCACAGTGTCATGGATTAGGATAGTTCTATATTGTACAGCCTTCCCCCAAGGAAATGGTTGTCAGACCATCTATGTTTAGAGGTACGATCTTATTAGCCTCTACTATTACATCTTCTCTCTTCGATATAAGTTAATAGAAAAAATTTATATATACAATGTTTGTTTAATGTATTGGGCAAGTGATTTTCTTTCTGAGGGTGTCATAATGTTGGGAACATCATTGTGAATTATTACTAGAGATGTGTGATACTGTAAGAATCCCACCCTTTAGGGTGGAGGGTATTAATTAATCTAGTGTTTTTATTTCCTCGAGATGACATGGTTTGATGCCATTCTTAATAAAGAATGTACAGTATCTTATCCAGTTTACATTGAATCCTATCACTAATGGGAGACTTTTACTTAACTAAACAGTGAAATTTATACTCAAAAAGGTGAATGGGATGTCCATGAAATTTGATCAGGATCGGAGCATCATGAGATGGGTGGAATGATAGCCAATACTTATAGTTTGTATCTAGATGATCATTGAGAGTGTCCAGAATAATTTTCTATAGTGCTTCAAGATATCATGGATGTTTTTTCGAAGAATTATTGTAGAGACCCAAAGCTTGACGTACATGGACATTACATTACATTTTCGGAATAATTAGTACATAACAAAAACATACACACAAGGACCGTAATAGTTTAGCGACTTTGGAAACTCAGAATATAATATTCTATTCGTGGTGAATGATCTTCAACATCTCCCATTAAGATCTTCTCCTTTTTTTCTTACCTAAAACCTTTCTTTAAATCCTGGGGAAAAGAAAACATAAAAAGTGTGATCTTAAAATCTCAATAATGGTATGCATGGATAAAATAAAACATACCATATACATTTGAACTTAAAAACAAGAACATAATGTTTAAACATAAAAATGTTGAGCAACGACATAAAACATGTAAGTACACAAAGCATAGATCATAATGGAACATTAGTCAAGATAAACTAGCATGGTAATAAAACATGTAATTGTGGCATCCATTAAGCACATTTTATGATTTTCATAGTATCCAAGGCATTGCTTCCAAGACCATCTAGTGGACAAAGTCCCATTCTGAATCGAGTTCACTCCTCGTTCCAGTCCTGTAACACTGAACTGGATTAACTTACCATTCCAGCCATGTCTATCTCATGAGATATAAATCTTTATCCAATGCATTGGAGGGATATATAGGTCCCACCCATCTCATAATGAAATCATTCCTACTTGTGCCACAAAATAAACATACATCATTCATAATAACCCAACGAATAAAATGGGTTTCAAAGACATCATACCATCATCACATAATCCATATTAAATAAATGGATATCATTTCATAATAAGAAAAGTGAAACCATGTAAATCATAGAGACATTATACATGAAACATACACATATGAAATAATGTCATCTCAGATGAAAAATGGTTTTGATAAAACACTTGAAATGAATTCATGAAGAAAATATCCTTTCTTCTTCAAAATCATTCTCCTTTCACAAATTCTCATGCAATTTTAAAAAAAAATATTTTGTTGAAAATAGTCATTATATCTTTTGGAGGAAGCTTCATGAAAATAAGGCTTTATAATATAGTAAAAAAATCCATTCGTGACGTATACGTTAAACAAAATTATTCTCGTACTTTTTCCAGAAATGTCAAAAAAGTACCTCGTAGGGTAAACAAAAGAATGATTCCTTCCATACCATGGGGTAAAAGTCAAAATGGATAGAAAAGGACATTAAACATAAATGATAACACTTTTATAAAACATGGACATGGATGATAACAATAACCCCAGTAAATACATACGAATAAGAAATCTCGGATGAAAATAAGATTTGCAAAATTATCCCTTACCTTAGGTCCGATATGCTTCGTACATTTCCGAACCTCATGTATAATGATTTAAATAATGTCATTGACTTATTACAGAATCATATTTATTGTTATGATATCCTATATGGTTCATTTATGACTTTATATCCCGTTCTTTTGTAAGATCCATGTTAAAGTAGCGTTTTGGGTAAAATCGTTTTATTTATCATACATGTTTGGACTTATTGTTCTTATAACCTGATTTACATAATTCCAGAATGTAAAACATGATTTATATTTAATATATATTCTGAATATACACACACATATATATATATATGATAGATCGATAAATGGAATGAAATACACC
This sequence comes from Viscum album, assembly GCA_963277665.1. Lineage (NCBI taxonomy): Eukaryota > Viridiplantae > Streptophyta > Magnoliopsida > Santalales > Viscaceae > Viscum > Viscum album. The sequence goes on from OY728130.1 coordinate 1,033,722,919, forward strand.
GTTCATAGAGACGGTAGGCCGTAAGTACGCATGAACGCTGTTTTCGTTTCCTTATTGAATTTAATGGAATTAAGTAGATGACATACATATATATATATACATAAATCTAGTATCATTATTATGTTATATATTTCAGGATTACTTATTATATATACTTTATAATCATTCATGAAAGGTTAATCATTGAAAATGAATCTCATCGCGTCGTGGAGACGGTAGTCCGTACGTACGCACGAGTGATGATATCATTCCCATGATCATGGAATTGTATTTAAGTGCACGTATAATATTTAAGAATCCATATCACTTTAAAATAATCATATATGGTCATTATTTACACCATTATACCCAACCGTGTAAGGTGGTGGTGGAAAAACTAATTACACCACGGCGTGGAGACGGTATTCCGTACATACGCATGGGCGGTGATTTTGTTTTCCGTAGGATGGATAGATGGTGAAATAGGGTTGTTTCATACTTATAATAACATATCAGTATATTAGTGATACTTATGTTATTACTTAATAATGAAACAACTAAAGAAGAAGAAGTGGAAGAAGAAATAAAGTTGAAAGAATCAGTAACAGACATTACCTCTTCTTTGAAGCGCCTCTTTGAGACCTTCTTTTAGGGCACTAAAATTGGTCTTTGAAGAAGGCCAGGACCTCTAGTATGTTTCTAGGTAAGTGGATAAGAGAATTTACCAGGGGTTGGCCGAGATTGAGGGCTCAAAGTGGTGTGAGGAAGAAAGGGAGGAGGTGACCTTTTATAAGGGAGGAGAGGGGCACCTTTGGAAAAACAAAAAATATTATTTTATTATAAATTCATATTTGGTTTTTAATATCGAAAAATTGATTTATTTCGAAGCTAAAGTGGGGATGGGTCGCAAACCTCTCTTAAAATAGAATTTAGACAAGTTTAGGTTTCTATTTTAACCTTATCGTTAAGATTTAACCTTAAGTTAAATAATTTTAATTTTACCATGTCTTCTTGTTTTGTTACACTATAGGGTTTATAAACTTACTATAACAAGCAAAACGAACACCATGTTGTTTATTACAAATATATATAACCATATATAAGTCATTGTTCCATACCTTATATTTTTAGGAATAAAATAACAATTAATAATATAATATTTGTTTTAAAAACTGTTTTATGTTAATTTTCCCACTATTTGGTAATTGATTTTTGTGAAAATCATAAAAGAATGATTAGTTCGAAAAAACTTAATTAAATCAGAACTAATATGTAATATTAACCTATAAAATTATTTTAATTCATAAAGAGTAACAAATTACATTTATTTTAGTATTTATAACATCAAATATGTCAATATTTCATTAATGAGATAATTACTGCATCATCATTGTCTCATAAAAAAATTAAGTTTTTTAATTTCTAAAAATTATAAACAAATTACCATTGGGTATTAAGTCATTTTATCTTTCTAATGAAAATTTATAGTCTTATTTATCTTCTTCATAACACTAGATTAAAAATTATTTAGTTATTAAACTTTGTTTTTTACTATTTTAACCCTTCTTTAAATAAATTAATAATAAATGTCCTAAACTAATCCAAGTAGTCCTAAATGGTCATATTTTATTCCTAAGGTTGTTTTTGGTCGAATTAAACTTATCCAATAGAATTAATACATGTGTTAGGGTAATAATAATATCATTTTTCCCTTAATTACCCTATTTACTTTTAAAAGTCATAAAAAAGTAAAAAGTTATTATTTACCAAAAAGAATTTCATCTCATTGAACCAAATTTTAGACCATGATATTAACCATGTCTCTCAGATTTTTAAAATTCAATTCATAGAAGTGGTAAAATTTGAATTTAAATGAAAAGGTCAGTTTTTTAACTACCACTAAGTGGTTTCACTATTCATCGAAAATTAAAGGTTTTCAGAAAAATACCAAAAATTCAGCCAAAGAATTATTTGATATTCCGAATTCAAAACTGATGTCTATTTTTCCAAATTCAAAACTTAGAAGTGGAATTAAATAATTTTAAAATTAATTCCAGTTATCAAAACAAATAGCGTGTTTTTTTAAGAAATAATAACTATCAAAAGATTGATACTTGTTTATATCCAATTTCAAAGTGAAATTAATTAAAATGACCATAATTGGATTAAATGGTAAAAATATATTCTAATTACACTTTAAACCCATTGAAAAAGATAATCTAATCATATAAATTATTGAGATGAAAAAAGTTGTTTTTAATTAAAATATAGCGTGCTTTTTACTATTCATTAAAATATGAAAGTCTGTCAGAATAATCTGAAAAATTTATCCAAAGTAAATTTTTATATCATAATTCCAACGAATATTTTTATTTTGCCAAATTGAACTTATAGAAATGTCAAAAACAAGATTTAATGTGGGTGCGCCATCAAAAGGCGGCAAAACAATATTTTTTGAAAAATACTTATTTTACTCGAAATATTGATTTTGTTCTCATAGAATGTTCTTAAAAATCTATAAGATGAATAATAATGTTATAAAATTCAAAATTTAGTTGATACTATTCATAATAGCTAGTTCATAATAATATTATAACCATATATCGTTGTATAGTGAAACCTGGTATTGCGTACAACACACGCTATCGATGAAGGTCGTGATTACGAGTAATGCCAGCCAAGTCAGGGTTGCGTGTTGTGCAAGACTCCTCCGTTGTTTCGTATAACAGAATCCAACCATATTTCATTTATACATTGAATATATATATATATACACTCAATGTTTCATAGAATAACTACTATCAAAATTGTGTATAACATGATCCAAGAATAGTGTTCTGTATAGTGCAAGCTCATACTTTGTTGCGTATAGAGCAAGGTAATATTGTTGTAGCATAAAACACAAGAAATCAATGAAATTAAAAGAATATTTTTCATAAAATCTCTGGGTGTTACATTCTACCCCCTTAAAATGAATTTCGCCCTCGATATTAATCGGGGTTATAAATCGTTTACTATTTATAGAAACCCAAATCATAAAAAGGAATACTACAAATTAATTTTAAAAACTAAAGTATGAAATGTATCGATTACCCAAAGTAACTCATCACTCGGTTTCCATATAGGATAACATAGGTTAAAATATGGATATGAATGAAAAATCTAACCATCATGTTCTAATGGAGAGTGGTAGAGAACAAGGCTATGAAAAATCCATCAATCATAAAGCCATATATTTGTGATGATCTAAGGTACCATATGATTCATTAGATATAAGGTCACTAGGACAACATTTTTGGTTTTCAAGATCATTTCCCTAATGTTGATGAAATTTGAATTAGAAGAAATACTTTTGTAATTTTGGTACAGTCTCACCATTGGTCGTTCATTGGAAAATTTCCACTTCATCTCTTAAAGAAATGAAGTTCAATTTGTCATTCGTGAAGTGTTAGCAGATCATGTGATAGAATGATGTGTCATTCCATTTATCTGAAACAAAATTTTAGAAAAGTTATCAAAAATACATAAGACCATCTATTGTGAGATTAATCATATATGGTTCTTAAAATGGACTTATACTTCATATATCATAATCCTTAATATAATAAACTCATTTCTACTAAATAGGGACTTCATGTAGGCCAGTGGTAGGCGATAAAGGCATTTCTCACTTCAGTTGTGGGTTCTATTCCCACAGACTTTTCCGACGCGATGGGTTGTCGCCCATCCTGTAGGTTTTCCTTTTTCTAAAATTGCATTATAAATAATATCGAGAAAAAAATCTAGCCTTAAACAATAGTAACTTATGTTCAACATAATTCATTCCAATCTTTAGGCTTATCCAAAATACATATGTCCAATCTCATAGTATAATGAAAACTATTACTTGAAATGTCTTCAACCAAGCATGTGAATACCATCATTTATCCCCCATATATCTTGTTGGTCATATCCCAATCATGTGAATACCTTAATCATGTATTCTCTTGAAAAATGAATACCCATTAAACCATAGTGAAAACATGAATGCTGTCAAAATTTAACTCTTTCCACATACAAAAATCCAAAAATTTAATATACTCAAACCATGGTATTACCTTCTCCTTATATCCTCCATGAGCTCATTAATACTATCAAACATTTAATTTTCTCCTTATCCCTTAATTATGCACATATCATCTACTTTCCAAAAATATCCGAATAAACTTTCATTGTCACTGGTACCATTCATAATATACTTTAAAAACTAAAGGAAAGACAACAGTGTAACAATCCATAGATGTCTCTTTATTCCATAGTACCATGAGATTACTTATACCACATTGCACTTGATAAACATGTAATCATTCCACCACCTTTTTAAACCATTGACCGAGCTTCAACATTTATTTCATCTCACATATCATTAGTAGTCTCTTCATCATCATCATCAACAGAAATACTACCCATACGACCATACTAATTCTCTTCATGAGACATTCCCTTAGGGCATTGGTTTTCAAAATTCCCATACATTCCACATTTAAAACATTTAACCATTGTTGATGTCGTAGCAATACCGTTATCCTCATCCATGGTGTTAACTGATCCTTTTACTTTGCACTTAATGGCTTTGTGTCCTTCTTTTGCACACCCAAATCATCTTCCAGTTCCTTTGAAACATTCTCCTTGATGCCTCTTCTCACATGATTTGCATAGGGGAAATCGAACTTTCTTTCCTCTCTGATCATCATGAAACTCCATCTTTCTCTTATAAGCAGAGTCAGGAAACTTACAAAATTTCCGTTAATTGATCATATTATAAGATTGATGATTTGGAATAATAATGATGTTTGGACTTAAAAATCCAATTTCATTTGGTTGCTCATGTTGAATATCAATCCATTGTCCTTCATATCCTCCATTATCGTGAATCATCCTATTTCAAGCCATTTTCTAAAACCCAAAATGAATAGTGTGAGAGGAAAAAATCATGCTTGAGAAAACAACATAGTAAAGGGGGAGGACCCTCAATATCTAACATCTTAGGTTAAATTCTAAGATCATTACCGTAGTTCTTTGACTATATCCTATAAATATACTTATCATTAGGGACATCCCTAGACATACCTTAGAAATAACTCTAGGGATTTCACTAAAGTTTTCCCATCCTAGTTTCCAAAGGTTGACTAACCCTTTCCTCTGATACCAACTGTAGAGACCCAAAGCATGATGTAAATGGACATTAAATTACTTTTGCGGAATACTTAGTACATAAAAAAACAGACACATAAGGACAGTAATAGTTTAGTGTTTTTGGAAACTCGGAATATAATATTCTAATCATGGTGAAAGATCTTCAACATATCCCATAAAGATATTCAACTTTTTTTTCTTACCTAAAACCATTCTTTAAATCATGGGGAAAATAAAACATAAAAATGGTGAGGTTAAATGCTCAGTAAGGGTAATCATGGATAAAATAAAACATACAATATACATTTGAACTTAAAAACATGAACGTAATGTTTAAACATAAAAATCTTGAGCAACGACATAAAACATGGAATTACACAAAGCATATATCATAATGGAACATTAGTCAGGATAAACTATCATGGTAATAAAACATGTAATTGTGGCATCCATTAAGTACATGATATGATTTTCATAGTATCCAAGGCATTGCTTCCAAGACCATCTTAGTGGACAAAGTCCCATTCTGAATCGAGTTCACTCCTCGTTCCAGTCCTATAACACTAAACCGGATTAACTTACCATTCCATCCATGTCTATCTCATGAAATATAAATCATTACCCAATTCATTGGAGGGATATATAGGTCCCAACCATCACATAATGGAATCATTCTTACTTGTGCCACAAAATAACAATACATCATTATTAATTAACCAACAAATAAGATGGGTTCCAAAAACATCATCCCATCAACACATAATCCATATAAAATAAATGGATATCATTTCATAATAAGAAAATTGAAAACATGTAAATCATAGATACATTATACTTGAAACATATACATATGAAATAATGTCATCTTAGATGAAAAATGGTTTTGATTAAACACTTGAAATGAATTCTTGAGGAAAATATCCTTTCTTCTTCAAAATCATTCTCTTTTCACAAAATTTCATGCAATTTTAAAAGAAATGGATTTTGTTGAAAATAGTCATGTAATATTTTTGAGTATGTTTCATGAAAATAAGGCTTTATAAAACCGTAAAAAAATACATTCGTTCCGTATAAGTTAAAAAAAATTCTTCTCATACTTTTGCCAGAAATGTCAAAAAAGTGCCTCGTATGGTAAACAAATGAAAGATTCCTTCCATACCATGGGGTATAAGTAAAAATGGGTAGAAAATGACTTTAAATATACATGAAAACACTTTTATAAAACAGGGACATGGATGATAACAATAACCCTAGTAAATACTTACGAATAAGCAATCTCGGATAAAAATGAGATTTGCAAAATTATCCCTTACCTTAGGGCCGAAATGCTTCGTACGTTTCCTAACCTCCTGTATAATGATTTAAATAATGTCACTGACTTATTATATAATCATATTCATTGTTATTATTTCATATATGATCCACTTATGACTTTATATCCCGTTCTTCTGTAAGTTCTATGTTAAAGTAGTGTTTTAGGTAAAATAGTTCTATTTATCGTACATGTTTGGACTTGTTATTCTTATAACCTGATTTACATAATTACAGAATTTAAAACCTGAATTATATGTAATATATATTAATTATATAAATATATATATATATATGATATATCGATAAATGGAATGAAATACACCGTTCATGGAGAAGGTAGGCCGTACGTACACATTAACACTGTTTTCGTTTCCTTATTGAATTGAATGGAATTAAGTAGATGAAATACATATATATATACATAAATCCAGTATCATTATTATGTCATATATTTCATGATTAATTATTATATAAACTTTATAAGCATTCATTAATGGTTAATCATTGAGAATGAATCTCATCACGTTGTGGAGACGGTAGTCCGTACGTACGCACGAGCGATGATATCATTCCCATGATCGTGGAATTGTATTGAACTGTATGTATAATATTTAAGAATAAATATAACTTTACAATAATCATATATAGTAATTATTTACACCTTTATACCCATTCATGTAAGGTGGTGGTGGAAAAACTAATAACACCACGACGTGGAGACTATATTCCGTACGTACGCACGCCCGGTGATATCATTTTTCGTAGGATGGATAGATGGTGAAATAGGGTTGATTCATACTTATAATAACATATCAGTATATTAGTGATACTGATGTTATTACTTAATAATGAAAAAAATAATGAAAAATAAATGGAAGAATAAATAAAGTTGAAAGAATCCGTAATAGACATTACCTCTTCTTTGAAGCGCCTCTTTGAGACCTTTTTTTAGGGCACTAAAATTGGTCATTGAAGAAGGCCAGGACCTCTAGGATGTTTCTTGGTAAGTGTAGAAGATAATTTGGCAGGGGTTGTCTGAGCATGAAGGCTCAAAGTGGTGTGAGGAAGAGAGGGAGGAGGTGCCCTTTTATAAGGGAGGAGAGGGGCACCTTTGGAAAAACTAAAAATATTATTTTATTATAATGTCATATTCGGTTTTTAATAGCTCCAAATTGATTAATTAGAAGATAATGTGGGGATGGGTCGACATAACTTCATCCAATAGAATTTATACATTTTATGTTTTTATTTTAACTTTATCATTTAGATTTAACCTTAAGTTAAATAATTTTACTTTTACCGTGTCTTCTTGTTTTCTTACACTATAAGGTTAATAAACATACTATAACAAGACAAACAAACACAAAGTTGTTTATTATTAATATATATAAATTTATATAAGTCATTTGGCCGAACCTTATATTTTTATGAATAAAATAACAATTAATAATATAATATTTGTTGTAAAAACTATTTTATGTCTATTTTGACACTATTTGGTAATTGATTTTTTTGAAACTCATGAATGAAATATTAGTTCTAAAAAATTTAATTAAATCAGTTCTAATATGTAATATTAACCTATAAAATTAGTGTAATTCAAAAATCGTATCAAATTACATTTATTTGAGTATTTATAACATCAATTATGTCAATATTTCATTAATGAGATAATCACTGCATCATCCTTGTGTCATAAATAAATTAAATTATTTAATTTATAAAAATTATAAAAAAAAACCCTTAGGTAGTAAATCGTTTTATCTTTCTAATTAATATTTAGAGTATAATTTATCTTTTGTATTACCCTATAATAAAAATTATTTAGTTATTAAACGTTGATTTTAACTATTTTAACCCTTCTTTAAATAAATTAATAATAAATGTCCTAATCTAATCCATGTGGGCCTAAATGGTCATATGTTATTCCTAAGGTTGTTTTTGGTCGAATTACACTTATCCAATAGAATTAGGACATGTGTTAGGGTAATTATAATATCATTTTTACCCTTAATTACCCTATTTACTTTTAACATTGGTAAAAAAGTAAAAAGTTACTATTCACCAAACATATTTTCATCTCATTGAACCGCATTTTAGTCCTTGATATTAACCGTGTCTCTTGGATTTTTGGAATTCAATTCAGAGAAGTGGTAAAATTTCATTTAAATGAAAAAGTTATTTTTTTAACTACCACTAAGTGGTTTCAATATTCATCGAAAATTGCAGTTTTTCAGAAAAATACCAAAAAATCAGCCAAAGCATTATTTTATATTCCGAATTCAAAATTTATGTCTATTATTCCATATTCAAAACGTAGAAGTTTAATTAATTAATTTTAAAATTAATTCCCGTTATCAAAACTAATAGTGTATTTTTTAAGAAACAATAACTATCAAAAGATTGATACTTGTTTATATCCAATTTCAAAGTGAAATTAATTCCGATGAACAACATTGTATTAAATGGTAAAAATGTATTCTAACTACACTATAATCCCAATTAAAAATATAATCTATCCATATAAATTATTGCGATGAAAAAAGTTTTTTTAAATTAAAATATACCGTGTTTTTACTATTCATTATAATATGAAAGTTGTCAGAATAATATGAAACATTTATCCAAAGTAAATTTTTATATCCCGATTCCAATGAAGATTTTTATTTTTTCAATTTGAAATTATAGACATGTAAAAAACAATATTTAATGTGGGTGCGCCATCAAAAGGCGGCAAAACTACATTTTTTTGAAAAATACTTATTTTACTCCAAAAATTGATTTTGTTCTCATACCATGTTCTAGAAAATGTGTAAGATGAATAATAATGTTATAAAATTCAAAATTTAGTTGATACTATTTATAACAGCTAGTCCATAATAATATTATAACCATATATCATTGTTTAGTGAAACATGGTATTGCGTACAACACACGCTATCGAGGAAGGTCGTGATTGCGTGTAATGCAAGCCAAGTCAGGGTTGCGTGTTGTGCAAGACTTATTCATTGTATCATATAACATAATCCAACCATATTTCATTTATAAATTTAATATTATATATATATATACACTCAATGTTTCGAATAATAACTACTATAAAAATTGTGTATAACATGATCCAAGAATAGTGTTGTGTATACTGCAAGCTCATACGGTGTTCGTATAGCGCAAGGTAATATTGTTGTTTCTTACAACACAAGACATAAATGAAATTAAAGAAATATTTTTCATAAAATCTCAGGGTGTTACACTTATCCAGTTTAACTCCCGAGAGGGATGTGGAGTTCTCCATAGAGATAATGCGCAGAGATGCACCGATATTCATTCCTTTGTATAGGATGCCAATGACAGAGTTGTATGATCTTAAGTGGTAGCTAAAGGATATAATGGTGAAAGGGATTATTTTACCCATCACATCTTCATTGGGGTTGTTTTTCATTTTTAACATCGTGTATGTAAATATTAGGAATTGTGTGCATTATTGGAAACTAGACCGGTTGATGGTTTAGAACCAATATACCTCATCATGGATAGATCACATATTTGATCAGTATTGAGGAGCTCTAGTATTCTAGAAAATACAATTTAGTCCATGATATCTCCATGTGCATGTTTTTCTTGTAGACATACCTCATTCAACATTTCATAGAAGGTATGGTCTATATGAGTATCTAGTAATGTCGTTCAACTCACAAAAACTCCAGAAGTTTTCAAAACACTGATGAACCATGTGTTACATCGTTTCATAGACTAGTCTGTAATGGATTAATTAATGATATATGGTTGTATTCTCATAATCAATAAAACCATACCAACCATCTCGATATTGTATTGAATACACTAACAGAGAACCATATGTTTTCTAAGATCACAAAGTTACTCTTTTGGATGGATCAGATTCAATTTATGGGTCAAATCATCTTAAAGAGAGGTTTATCAGTAGACATAGTGAAGGTGAGATATATAGTTCTTGGGAACATCATAATAAATATTTCAAATAAAGAGTTTTGTGGTGCTATTTGGTTACAGTCACAATTTATTATAGGAATTATCACTTATAAAAGTGTCCTTGATAGGCTTGACATTGAAGGGTGTAATGTTTTTGTGGCAAGGTTCGGGTGAGAAAACATTGTAAGAGCTGAAAGGAAGGTTGACATCAGCATTATTCCTGATACATCCAGGGTCGGGAAAAAGCAACATGTTGTATTGTGATGCAATAAGTATTGGGATGAGATCAATAATAATTATTGGGATAGAGTCATGGAACACATGTATTGGATGTCGAGGCCACTTGAGGGGAATTACATGATGCATGATCTTGTGTTAGCTTTAGTTGTTCATACATAACATTATTGCAGACAAAATGTTTTGGGGATCATTTTTTTTACATAGACCACAAAAGCCTCATGTATATCATTACATATGATTATCTAAATATAGGACAACGAAGGTTGGTGGAGTAATGTTAGTATTTTGACATTGAGCTTGACATACATTCTTGGAAAAATAAATACAGTGGTTGATGCATTGTGTAGGAATATTTAGATACATGCAGTGCAACTAGCCAGTATAGATTTGTAGCTTATGATGTTGTTATATGAGAAGCTTCTGGAGGGGAATGATATTCAGGGGTTGAATTTTTTATCATCCATTGTTGAGACCTCAACCCTACCGGAGAGAGTAAGGATTAGTGAAAATCGAATTCGGAGAGGCTAGTCCTATGGGAAAGTATGGTAGGTGGGGACCCATCTCCTGGTTGGATAGTAAGTGAGGATGGCAGTCCTCATATCAATGGATTCATTTGGGTTCTGAGGGACATACATGAGAAATTGATGTGGGATTTTCACGATTTAGATTTTGAATTGCATCCTAGAGTAATAATGATGTATCATTACTTATGAAATCATTACTAGTGGACAGGTATAAGTCATGAGGTAGTTGGTATTGTTACAAGGTATTCCACGAGCCAGTAGGTGAAGTGATAACATCGGCAACCATCCAATATTTAACAATAATGACCAATTATGGAGTGTAAATGGGATATTGTTTCAATGGATTTCATTTCTAGTTTTCCAAGGTCACCACTAGGTAACGATGTTGTGTGGTGTTGTTGTTGATAGGCTCATGAAGGTCGCTCATTTCTTTTAGATCAAGGAGACCTTCAGTGTTGATGAACTTGGATGGTTGTACATCAGTGAGATAAGATTACTTAAGGAGGTCCCTTGTTCTATCGTCACAGATAGAGATTCACACTATATGTATCATTTACGAAAGATTTCACAAAGGGAACTTGGTGCATAGGTCCTTTTAAGAACTACATAACATCCTCATATGGAGGGACAATCAGAGAGTATGATACAACTTCTAGAGAGTATGTTTTGAGCATGCATCTTCAATTTGTTTTGGGCCCTTGGGAGAAGAATATTCCCTTGGTTGATTTTTCCAACAATAATTGTTTTCGTGATACAAAATAGATGGAACCTTTTGAGGGTTTATACAATTGTTTATACTTATCACACCTTTGCTTGATAGAGGTAGGAGAGGTGGATTTTTCAGGACCATGATTCCTGTAGGGGAATTTTGAGTTGGACTTATTAATTAAAAATTGGATGGCTACAAAAGAGCCTCATTATAAATATTATATAACTAGTTGTAGATGACCTCTACAGATAGAGGTTGGGGAACATGTTGTCTTGGGTGTTTCAGCCAGGTGGGGAGATATATATATTAGGATAAAGGGTAAGCACTCATCAAGATATGTTTTTCCATTCGAGAATATAGAGAGAGTCAGGTTGGTGTCCTATTAATTCCAGTTAACTCAGAGTTATCGAGCCATGCACCATGTCTTCCATGTGTCTTATTGTTATCATTTAAACCCCTCTGACACTTTTCACCCTGATGAGGATGAATTTATGTTGATGCAACCATTGAGGAGAATATGATTCGTATAATTGATATGAGCATGAGGGTTCTCCAAGGATGGTTATATCCTATGGTATATGTGTTATAGTTGCAAAACCATTTTCAAGAGATACTAGGGAATGGGAGGCTCAAAAACATGCTAAGTGGTCGAAGTTTTTCATTGATGAATCGTGAGAAACCTTTTGGGAGGAATTTGAGGATGAATTTCTATAAGGGTGATGATTTTTAGAACCCTGTTTCTTAAGAGGATTGAATCCCTTTAACATTAGTTAAAATTCGTATATATGACCTTATGTTAGTACCATCTTGATTGCAAGTGTGTTGGAGGTGTCATAGTCTTGTTCAAATCATGGAAGTAAGTTTTAGGTTGTAATATTCATAGAATAGAGTTTCTTCAAACCCAGTGGTGTAGGCTTCATAGTTTACGGAAACAACACAAGGATGGAAATAGGGGTGTATTGGTTGTACATTTTGAGGAAAACATGTGGGAGAAGGTGCATGACCATGTGATTGGTTTACAGTTTTTAGAATATTTAACAGAGACTCTCGCATGGTTCACCCACAGTCGGTAAATCGTGTTATTAAACAAAGTGATTTCCCCTTTCCCTTGTATTGACCATGTGATATGGGGAACGGTTTCTCAAAACATGTTCCTAAACTGTGCAATAATCTTATTTTTGTAAAATGAAAATTTTCCTCTAAAATGATTATAACATAAAAATATATCTCCCTTAAATATTTCACATAAATGGGAACCATGTCAGACATCTTTTGAAGACTATTCATGGATTTTAGATCTTTTCTCTACCTGAACATTGATTAGAATGTGACTCATCTCCTTGGATCCCCGACATTGAATCCATGATACCTTATTAGCCTTTCCCAATTCACTTGGATATCCATTATTGTATATATATTTTTATTTTGAAGCCCCATTTCCAAATTCATCTACAGTTCTTCATATTTACCCTAAATCCAGATATATTAAGACAAAATAATGATTAAAACTCCACTATTGAGCTGAGTTAGGTGGTCATTACATTTCTTTTGACCATTGGTGTTTTTATAGATATCATACAATATTTTTGTTGTGATACATTCTTGTGTGACCCTGAATCATAGTGATTAACATGTAATATATTCAATCAAATATATTATTGATTCCCATAGGATTCATTATAACGGGTTGGAACTTATTTCCCAAATTGAGGTCACCCATGGGGTGCACCTTGTGGAAATAACGTGGTTAATAGTTAATTTGATAAAAAAGGATATTTAAAATGTGAATTGTGATTTATTGGGAGTGGGTATTCTCACTAAGTGTAATTATTGTTACTGTGATTTGGTGGGTGGTTATTCGCATATGTAATATTTAAATCCATATAGTGGATTGTGATGAATGTTTCGATATAACAATGAAAATAAATGAAAAGTTTTATATGAGTGGGTAGACTCATATAGAATTGATTTGTTAAATTTTTTTAATGAATGAACGGTATTATAAATTCCATGGATGGATCTCCATGGATCATGAATGTGGTAGTGTACAACGTGGTTTGATTATACCTCTTGGGTATTGATTCTGTGGGATTCCTAGAGCCTTGTTACCCCATAGATCCGACTAGTTTGGACTGACATCGAAAATACAGGTACACATGCTCACATGACTCAAAAAAATTCCTATATTGAGTATACATAATGATAGTTCTAGGCATCGATTAGGATTCCATGGTACCTAACACATAGGATCTGACCCTTCGTTGTCTACATTTCATTATTCAGCATGGATGTATAGATTTTATATGGATGGATGTACAACGAGGCTATACCATTAAACTAATTTTATTATGACTAATTTTTTTGAGCTATCACTTATTGTCGGGAGACTTGATAGGTTTTTTGGTTATTGTTTTTAGTGGATATATTCCTTGGAAACAGACGATTACAATATTATTTACTAATTATTGATTAAGATATTATGTTGTGTTGTATAGTATTGTATGGGCTTCTATATGGTCACCTAATGGGATGTTTATCTGACACCCTATTTGGACCTCCTTATATACAAAAATAGATTATATGGTTGAGAGTTATGGTATGGGAAGGTTTCTTAATTATGGTGGTTTGTTTGTTCTTTAGAGAGGAATAATGTGGGACCAAGATGAGGTTTGGGATGCTACTGGGATATCTTTTTGGACTTTTAGTCATTTTAGAGAATTGTACTACATTGTATTTCGATATACTTATTCTTCCTATATAATAGATACATGTATCATCTACATCATTGTTTGTGTGCCAGTATTGTATTATGTAAGTATTATTTTCTATAATTTATATATAGTTGTCTTCGTGTTTATCAGCTTCCAATATTGAAAATATTTGACTCCCAATGTGATATTATCTCGTAATGAGGGAATAGTCTCCACATTGACTCACCTAGATCACCACTGCTAGACTGTAGAATCAATAATTTTGGGATATGAGCACAAGGACATGTAGAACCCTGAGAACAAGATACTTTTGAGTGTCATTCAAGTATGATACATTAATGATATTTATGTAAAACCAATTTATTTTTTTTAGGATAATCTTGATTCAAAATGACTTTTGTGGAATGAAATTATTTCCATCGGTTAATCGTGTTTCAACGATATTTTTGTGGAACCCATTTATTTTACTAGGTACAACCATGTTTCAATGATATTTTTATGGAAACCATTTATTTTCCTTTGGTTATTCATATTTCTAATAGATTATTATAGAACCCGTCTATTTTCCATGGGATAATCATGTTATAAAAGGAATAATTGTTGTTCAGTGATATTATGATGAAATGGATTATTTTACTTGTTATAATATTTCATGGTACTTAGTCATTTGATGTGAGATTACTTAATAAAACAATGATAGGTGGTAAAGTGATAAACCTGTGATGGGTGGTTCCCTGAAAAACCAACAATGAGTGGTTATTTGACAATCGATCGACCAGTGGGTCCATGAAATCCCACAAATTTATTTGTTATGGAAGTAGACCATATTGTTATTCCATTTGTATGATTGAATGTCTCAGATAATTGATATTCATATCCCATGTAGGTACAAATTTTTATTATTCTTGTTACAAGTTTATAATTTTTCTAATGATCGAAATTGATATCATATGGCTCATGAATACTAATTATGAAGAATCTATTATTTTTCATGTTTTCTTATTTAATGGTCCATCTATTGATGGTTATGAGTTATTTTATGACATGATCATTCAGTTTGATTATGTAATCATACCCTTATTCACTCTGTTATAGATTACTGATATTCAATTTTAATGCTTATGTTTACACTTACTGAGCTTTTGACACCACCCATCTTATATTCCTTTTTCTTCTAGTTTTGATGAATTGTGTTGAAGGATTTATACCAATAAATTATGCCACATGGATGGTGCTGATGACCTATTGCGAAACAAGAAAATATATCTAAATAGGATAAATATTATTTTTACGACTTTTGAATTGTATTCTTTTATTTTCCTAATTCCATAAAACTGTAAATATAAATGTTCTTAAATATTTTAATTGATACATGGTTTCATTTTGATGTAGTATGGTATAGATGAAAATGGGGGTAAAAATTATCAACATTGAATCTGTGATTCTAATGTTATGGATTTTATCATAGGACCTGGGTGTGTGTGTCCAATAATGTTATAAACTATTTTTGGTATAATTCCATTTTTATTACATTTTCATCTCTACAATAGTGATTATATTTATATATAATATATAGAATTATTGAAGATGTTCCTAGAATTTTCTATGGGTGGGTTTATTACAACTAATAAACATGAAATATTTAACAACATTGCATTGATAAATTTTAATGAAACAAAATATTCATATAAATAATAATTTTAATATTATAATTACTTATGTAAATTTTAAAAATAGATATTTTTTTTATTTTTTAATATTGAAAATAACTAATAATTATGTTTATTTATTCATCCAGGACTAATATTTATAGCTTCAACTATATAGGAAGTTAAACAGACTAAAACAACAACTTACTATATTAAATCAATAAATTTGATTAATAAGTGAGAAATTAATAATATAGTTGTTAAATAAAAATAATGATTTTATTTACGAGTTACTAAATAAGTTATTCCAAATTTTTTAGTAGTAGGAGAATAAGGTAAATGAAAATGATGGTTAATATTTAATTACAAAGAAATAATAAATTCAGGCTTCACAGGGAAGAATTTGTGTTTTTTTTGAATTTATTGAATATTGAAATTTTATATAGAACCAAATGAGTAAAATGATTCTCAGGGAAATAATATTCAAAATTATATTAGAGAAACATGAAATAAATTTTAAATATGGAAGAGTTGGTGAATAATTCATTTTATATGAGTAAGGTAAATCAATTTGGAATTTATCATATCCTTGACATGAAATCTAATTGTTATGTCATAATACACAATGTAACATAGAAGTGGGGGGGGGTAAATTTTTTATTTTCAAAAATCATCATAAATTTTGGATTTTTACACCTACTATGATATATTAAGATATGTATTGTTTACTTTTATCAATTGAATACGAATTGGATAAAAATAAATAAAGATTAATGATTTTTATAGTGGATCAATGCACAAATGTCCCCTAGTCCACTTCACAAACCACTCTCTCTACGATATTGGTGATTTTAGTATTATTTACCTCTTATCACAGGTCTACGAATCCAAAAATAAATGTTGGTAGTGAAAACATTTACAAAAATACTGATAAAAAATAATTATAGTGCCATAATAGAGAACGGGACATCCAAAAAATAGATCGAGAAGCTGGTACTCCCAAAAAACTGAATGAGAGAAATTTTCACTCCAATAAATCAAAATAAATTGACTTGATAAAATAGGTATTATATCACAATTACAATAGTATAAATTGACAGTAGATATATCTCCTTCTTCATAAATTATAATCTTCATGAATTAATTAATTTTAAGAGATTCAATTGAAAAATGATCTTCGATTTTATATAGAAATGGAAAGCAGTAGTGATATTATAGTATAATGATGAATAACATGGATGTCACCAAAGGGTAGTCCTATGTGATATTTGTTCATTCTTTTCAACTATATAAATTATTTTCAATAATGGACTCTCATATGTGATTCGTTTATGACACATATAATTTTAATGATATACATTGAAGAATATATCAAAAAAATAGTTTTCTTCGTTATTCTATTTGCAAAAGAATATCTTGATTTATAGCTAAAATTAAAAAATTTAGTAACCAGGAGAGTCTTTATATCCATTATAAACATGGGTTATTCTCTCTAATAAACATGGTTATATGAAATATCGTAATGATCCTTTAATCAATGATCTACCCTGACTCTAACATTGTAATAATCTCATATTTAAAATGTGGATTGAAACTTTTTGTCGCTGTATACTCAATATATGGTTTAATTGTGAAGAGTTTGTTTCCTTTTGGTAGCATAGATTTCCTTAATGTAGTGAAGGGTTCCTTCGTGTAGTTTAGGGTTCCTACCAATGCATGGGTTCTTAAATATATTTTCATATCTAAGAATCATATGGAACAAAAGTCGCATCGAGATAATTATTTGTACGTTTATCCTTTTCACCATAAAATCCCAAATGTAGCATTGATTAACCATACCATCAAATTCTCAAACATAGTATTTGAAAAGTAATTTTAGACTCCAATTTAAGTTTGATGATCCATTCACTTTTCAATTTTAGGATCATATGTATTTCAATCAAAATGATATTTGTTTAGCGTATTGTTGGGTTGATACTATACAGAAGCATTATCATTCAGTGTAACATAGAGAGAATGAACATTATGCAAAATAACCAAATGTAGTGTTTGAAAATGTGTATCCATAATAATTAATATAATTATAAATTACATTAACCAAGAAATAAATTATGATAAATAAATACATAAAAACTCACTCAGTAGAAATTCATTAGAAATATAAACATGGTTTTTTTATCACCAAAATAATCATAAATTTTAGAGTATTGTTGATACAATACATGCACAAATATGTCCCTATTATTTATGGTTACAAAAACCAAAATAACACTGATATAAAAATTTATGGAAAATATAGGATTTGTAAACACGTAAAAATATTTATATAAAATAATTTTATATTTTGATTGCATAGTATTATTTAGTGAAAATAATACATTGAAAAAAAACTTCTTATGAAATGTAGTGGTTTTAAAATATTCTCCACATTCATAAATACTCTCCTCCTTTTTTGATATCAAAATTATTGTTTGAAAGAATAAATTATATAAACCATAGTCAATATAGAACTGACCTATAAATGAATAACTATAATCAATAGCATAAGAAAAATAAATATATGATTTAGAGTGAATTGTTCAAAATAAAAGATAATATATTTAAAAAAGAATATTGAATTTAGAAAAAAATTAAAATGTTTTCAAAAATTAGAGTACAATACCCATTCAATGAAAGGGTCGTCAAAATAAAAATCTATAATAAGAATCAACATGGGAAGTGGGTTATTCAGGATGAGTAATGGCTTGGATAGAACCATTAATATCAATGAGATTCTGAATCAATCATTGGAAATGGTTGATCAAGTCGTCTAACCACTGATGAAAATGATTCATTGAATCATTACCAATCTTCAAATTCTCAACCTAATTGTCCATTATAAACTCATTCATAGCTTCCTCTGACAAAACGAAAGAAGTTAACATGTCCTCCACTTGATTAATCATTGTTCCCAACCAAGATTTAGTTGTTGTTGGTTGACTAATTAAGTGTCTTTGATTTTATAATAGAAGACTTACATGAATACTATCACATTGAAGAGTGTAAAAAATCATTGAAATCATCCAGCACTAAGATAATGTTTTCTATCTTTCTTACCTGGTCTGGAAATGTCTATTGAGAGGAGGATGAATCTTGATTACATTTCCTTAGAGAAACAAATTATATACCTATCATCAATTTAAACTAATAAAACTCTAATTTCTTGCTATACGCATCCATTAATAAATTTATCTCTCTAGACATATTTCTTATAATCTATTTGAGGTGTCCAATAGAAATAAGATTTTTATATAATTTCCTTAGAAGTAGATTATGAGCTTAAAACATAGATGTTCACCCTTTAGAAATTCTGTTTCATTTAAATCCATTTTTCTTAGCTTCCAATTTCTGTTTATGGAATAAGTTCTGAGCCTCCAATATATTTTTCATTATAACTAATGCTTCATCTTACAAATCATGTGATTTGAAAGACTATGTACCTGGGTTAAGGACATCTTCGCTATGATGAACATTTAGAAAATCTTACTTGGATCTTCATTAATAGTAGGTATGTTTCATAATGAATAACATTCAAAAAACATCATAATTAATAACAACATGATATTTAGGATCATGAACATTCTCTTTGATAAGTTACTGGCTTTGTGACTCTTTCATAACATTTTCAACCACTGGATTATCAAGCTCAACATTAGGCATATGTTTGACCGAACCAACTGAATGAATCATCCTTTTCTATCCCTAAAAATATATCAACACCCATTACTATTGTTCAGAACCAACAATATATAAACTATTGCATGAGTTACACTAAAAAACTAACTTTATTATAGTCCCATTATTTCAACTTCTAGAAAAAGAATATATCATTTAGTAATGATAAAATCCCTTCTTTGAATGTTTTTGATAGAAATGGTTTAGATATATTATCATATACCGACAAAAATTCAACATAACATAGTAAAATAACAAAAAAATAACGTACATGTCATGATAATAGTCATTCAGTTGTTCGGAAATTCATGGAAATATTCCAAATTGAATAAATTTCCCCATTACATGGTGATTGTGATTAAGTTATTTTGTCATTACCTTATTAATATTTCTTATTCATAACAAAAAAAACATAATTTCCTATGACAGATGTTCTCCATTACCTCTACCCCTTATGTCAAAATGAAAATCCCACTCATGGGTACAATGAACGAATGTAGCTATTTCCATAGAAGAAAAATAAAATTTAGTATCATTAATCATATAGAGAATGGTATCTTCATTGAATGAAATTCTTTCCATTACTATTAAACACTTTATATCTACCTCATATTCCTCAATAATGTTATCTCATTCAAAATAAAAATCCATACGAAGAAATATTATGTCTTACATGAGAAAAATATTTATTTAATCAAAATAATTGAAGTTGATTACATTTACATGGATAAATTTACAAGCATTCCATAATGGATAAACAAAATTTCCCACACTTCACCTTCAGATCATTGAGGGTATGAAATCTTTGAAATTTTCAAGATTTAAGGGATTGATGGTTCAGGGTTTTCGGAAAATAGGGATCGAAAGACGCTCGAAAAACCTAATTTATTTATTGGAGTTGAGAAATAGAGCGATAGAAAAAAAATGATTTTCTCACACCGATTGAGAATGCACTAATTTAATTTTTAATAGACTAATTAAAATAAATATATAGGATATTATTTTCAAAATAAATTTAAATGATATAATGTAATAATAATTTATAAAATTAAAAGACATTAATTAAAGTTTAATAAAATAAAAATAAAGAGAATGTAAATAAACAATTACTAAATATTAGTCATTTCAAAATCCACCTTAAAAAATTAAAACAATCATTCGGATGTGGTTTAGTTAAAATACTATCTAATTAATATTGGGTATTAGAAAATTCTAATGATATATTTCTTAAGGACATAATCTCTAATAAAATGACTCCTTATATCAATTTGATTAGTCCCCTAATGAATTATAGATTTTTGGGAAATATTTATAGCACTAGTATTATCACAAAAATTGGTATATTATTAATTTTTTTTCCAAAGTATAGTATGGTATTTTTCATCCACAATACTCATTCAAAACAACATCTAGCATTAACAGATTTTTCCCTGACTATTAACAGATAAACTAAATGTTGTTTTATACTCCACCTTGAAAATAATGATTTTACTTATTAGTGTTAGGATCTTGAGGTAATTTTCCAATATATTCTATAGCCACAAAAATAAGCATCTAAATAAGAAAATAATTTAAAATTAGATGTTTGGGGGGGGGGGGGTAAATAATATATTAAAAAATAATTCCTTTTAAATATCTAAAAATTATTTTAACAAAAATCGTATGGGAATATTTTGGATTTTATTTAAATACATCACTAAAACAGACAAAATATAGAATATAAGGTTTAATAGTAGTACGAAACAAAAAGCTATCGGTCATACCTCAATATATAATTTTTTCCATGATTTTACCAGCTTCATCCAAATCATGTTTCATATTTGTACATTTGGGAGTTGTATATGTATTAATATTTTATATCCATTTTTTAGTAAATAAATAATATATTTAGTTAGATTCAATAAATACCCATTATTGTATTGATAAATCAGTAATAAGAAAAACAAATTCAGTTCTCCCAGTATACTTATTTAAAATAAATTTTTAATTTATTCTAAAAATTAATTATAAATATTTTTATTAGTTGAAAAAATTAATCATTAATATTTATTTGAACTAATAAAATATTAGAAGAAAATATTCTCTTAATAATTATTGGGTCATCCAAACAATCAATATGTCTATTTGTCAAAAGAAAAGAACACAATATTTCATTCCATGATCTAGGTGCTTGTTTATGGCCATTGATATCTATAGTATGTTTAAAATTGAATTTGATTTTTGGATATTTTGAAATCTAATAGTTTGTTCAACATAAACATCCTCCAATAAATAATCATTTAAAAAGGATGGTTTAGCATCCATCTGATATAAGAGAAAATATATATGAGATGCCTAAGCTAAAATGATTCTTACAGCTTCTAATCTAGCCACCGGTGAAATGGTCTCATCCACATCTATTCATTCTTTTTTATTATAACCTTTGGATACTATTCTAGATTTGTTAATATAAATGATATCATGATCATCTTATTTGTTTCTAATGACCCAATTAATTCCAATACATAGATAGATGGTTGGTCTCTCTACTAGTTCCCAATATCAATTACTCTAAACTTTGTTTAGCACTTTCTGCATTTCATACATTAATATCTCATCTTCTAAGGATTAATCTATTTTATTAGGTTCTTACTTGGATATATTAGAAGATAATTCAGCTAGGTTTCCTACATATCTTCTGGTTCTAATTCTAATGTCTAGGTATCCTATGACAGTTTCTAATTGATAGATCATTAGGGGTCTAGAATATCTAGGAAATACATCTTCATGTTATTGAATATCTCGTTATTCTAAACTAGACTAAATTTGGTAACTATTATTATCAAAATCATCCTTATGAATTTTAAGTCTCATTTTGTCAATTGAATTCAATATTTACTCTATTTGAGCATTTTCATTAATGAAATAGTAAATTTCATAAAACATCATATGAACTGATTCTCCAATAATAATTGACATTTATTGAACACTATATAAGCATTACAAGTAGCATAATACTGTAAAAATATTCATTCATCAGCTTTTGATCAAATATACCAAGATTATCCTTAGTGTTCAATATATGCACCTTAAATTCAAAAACATTAAAGTATTTGAGTATCTGTTTCAAGTTATTCCAATGTTCATTGTGGGTCTTTTTGAATGTTGTCCTGATTAAAAGTCTATTTATGATATTGTCGATTATTCTTAAAGATTATTCATGAAAATCAGAAGCAAGACTGTATTCATTCCAAGTATTTCTATCCATTTCATGAATAGTTAGATTTCTTCTTTCTATAGTAACATTTTTTGAGTTGTTCATTATGTAGATAAGGTATTTGAAATAACTTGAATTGAGAAAAAATAATTAATTGTTTGTTCTAAAATTTTACAACATGATAACTTATAAATGAAATTATTTTAAAAGCATTTTGATTTTGAACAATTTTACAAAGGCATTTAAAAACAATGAAAACACAACTTTTATGTTTTTCATAATATACCCAGTTAAAAATAAAATAATCATCAACTAAAACATAAAAATATAATTTACAAGGAAATCATTCAACTCTAGATAGTCCAAAATATTTCATATTGATATGTTCTAAAGTTTTTGATGTAGAAATTTTTTTAATTGATTGGAATGAAAATTTGGGCTGCATGATAATTTAGAATACATATGATAATATATCATTTTCATATTTTAGAGTAGGAAAATCCGAAACAAACAATTTATTATATAATTTATGTAATGAATAAATATTATATTGTCCAAGTCATTTATTAAAAATCCATGATTCATTTGCCTTAGCAGTTAAGTTGTTCACATTTTATTTACCCATGTAACATAAGTCCAGAGTAAAAATATTGTGAGTTCTAGGTTCTCAAAACATATGAAACGTGTCTCTGAACACTGAGTATGAATTTTTAAAGAAATCAACATAAAAACCATTATCGTAAATATGTGAAATATTTATCGGATTGTTTTGATCCATTTCACAAAAAAAAATTTCCATGATATAGTATTTAGATCTCCAACATTTCTAATTTTAATTATTTTTCCTTTGGATTGTTACCAAAATTTACACGTCCTCAATCCCTTTGAGTCAGCATGTGAAATATTGATAGATATTCACTAATATGAATGGAACAACCACTATCCGTACAACATATATTATTTCTGATCCTATGAATTATTACGTAAAAAATCTATTCAATAAATTTTTTCAGTACCCTCACATTCTAGCATATAGCCATGTTAGCTAGCCATGATATGGGAATCCATATCTAATTTGTTTTTTAATAATTTATAACATTATTACCAACCAAACACTCAAAGAAATACACATTTTATTCCACTAATTTGAGTATTTCTCAATTTACAGTTATTATTCACATGACTTTTAGTCCATAGTAATATAAAACTAAATTTTTTGAGTTAGGCATAAAATAATTTGTATACAATTTATGGATTCTCACCATTACATCCTATTCAAAATCATTACATTTTAATGACATTATTTCCATGAATTTCATTCAAAATTTTTTCCTTTTAAAATCACATGAGTAAACTTATATAAGTTCTACCTCATCCCATAATACAATGATACTTTTTTTCATGAACCACTTATTTTGATGTAGATGATTTATATTTTTCAATCAAATTTTGATGTCGTTTTTAGAGAGTGTCTCTGTCACATAAAATTTCCTTATTAATATTTTTTAAACACATGTGTTTCGTTAATAGAGAATAATAATTTTCTTTAAGAATTGTCTAGTAGGAAGCTAATTTATCATTTGAGCAACTCACAAAATCTGAATTAGATGACAAATAATATATTACCATTTCATCTTTAGCCATCAAGAACCTGTTTGTATTCAAATTTGATTGATCATTTTTTGAATCTGATTTCGAAGAGCTAATAGAGACTTCTTATACACTCCATGTCGAATTCATTTCCATTGGTATTTTCTTCTCATAATCATAATTTTTATGATAAATCTTTTTTTTAATTTTTCTTTTAGTCTTTCATCTATGTAATATCAAGTCTTATGTGACCCAATTTCATACATTGATAACATCTTAATTATCATGATTATTTATCATCATTCATGAAGGATTTTATAAATCATATTTTATTCTTATACAATTTCATGAACATTCTATCTAGATGACCCCATTCCATTTCAAAATTATAGGAATCTGAAATCTTCTATATTGAGTCTTATTGTTTTATTTTTATAATTGCTTCTAAGATGTCACTTTTAGAGAAGTATTTTTATATTTCACCATAATCTTATGATCCTAAGCTTCACCTTTCATCTCATCTTCATACATAATCAGTTTCTAAATTTTTTCTTTCATTGTTATATATTTTATTGGAGATTATTGTCGAATAGAAGTAGATGTACCACTCTACCTAGAAGGTATTACTCTAAGAACTATCAAGGCATGATCAGATTTCATGACGGGTTCCCCTATAGTTCTCATATTGTTCACAATTTCTATAATTATTACACTCATTTTCATGATCTCTATCAATCAAACATTCTAATGGTGTCAATATTTAGGGTTTCAGTACATTACCAAATTTATCATAAATTACTTGTTCGTTCACAAGCAACTGTAATATGTTTCCACATTTCATATGCAGTAAAACATTGTGAAACACGATTGAACTCATTTGGTCCAAGGCCACAAAAACTACCTTACATTCCCTTTGAAATCAAATAATATTAATCTTCTACTATTAAATCCCATTGTTCTAGTTTTTTATGAATCTTATATGGAGTAATGATTTTATAATAGAATATGACCCATGAATCATTATATTGATGATCATCCTTGATTTCTAGCATCCATAATTTTCACCATTGATATATGGAGCATGGACCATAAACACCCCTTCTCTAGAATCAACAAATTCCATATTCTTATAAACCATATGATGGTATGTTTTTTATTTCTTTATATAATAATATCTCATCTCATACAAACTATAATGAAAATATATAAAAACTAGAAAACAAGTGGGGGTGAATTCTGTATTTTCAAAAATCATCGACTATTATATATTTTGAAACACACTTTGATTCATACAAATATATAGTGTTTACTTCTATAAAAAAAATATTTTCCAGATAAATATAAATAAATAACAAAGATTTTTATAGTATTTCGGGGCACCATAGTTCCCAAGATTCATTAGTATCGTTATAATTTCTTATTTTTTGATTGGTATTATTAAACTATTTTTACATATCAGAATATTATTTTTATCCATACCTTTAATTGAATCCATTAATTGTAAATTATATATGAAAAACTATCATAATGATAAAATAATCATAGATATTTTAGACTATTTCATTAATAAATTAATATCCTTTTATTCTATTTAAATGTCAATTTTTAGGAAAATATTTATTTTATTTTAGAACTTTTTTATCAACACACACAAATATACATTTATATATAATATATCACTATTTAAAAATTGGTAATATATTCAAATTTGTTATGTCATATTAAATATTGGATTATATAACATATGATTCTAATAGATTATGAAATCAATTGTTTTTTGAATGGATTTAATAAGACATTTAATAATGATATACATGTAGTTGAGGAAAGAAAATATTTACCAATAACTGGGTTGTTACAAGTAATTTACTAGTTAAATATCAAAAATATTTTAGGAACATATCTTGATTTTAATACACTCTAAAAAATATAAATTGAATAGAGATAATAATTTATACAGAGATAAATATAATGATATTTTAATAGAGTTGAATTCAGGGATAATCATTTCATATGTACTCACTCTATCAACATATCAGGAAAGATATATGATCGTTGATGTTGCATCAATGAGAGGATTTGGTTGTGGGATCAAGAAAAATTATAAAGTGAGAATATATTCATTATGAGAGTCAAAGGATCTTAATAATAATTATCTTACACATGACAGAGAGATGGTATAATTAATTTTTTTTATGAATATTTATACGAAAAAAATATTTTGAAAGAATTATGACTAAATTATAGATCATAAGGGACTAATATATGTAATTAGACATTTGGAGCTCATGACATTCTAATAATTTTGGTTAGAGATGATCATGGATAATGACTAATAGATCCAACACCATCATAGAATATGGAATAAATCATTAAATTTTGTAAATAAGAATATATATTGTAATTTTATCCAGGGTTAATATGATGTAGGATCCAATTTGCATAGACATGTAATGGGTGGGCATAATTTTCATGATGAAAAAAACCATATCCACCCTTACACAATTAATTTCACAACCATTCATTCCACATAAGCCCTATAAATATCATTGAGATGATACAAATATAAAAATGTTGGTGTTTATTTTATGGAACGAAAAATTCTATTACTCCACAGTGGAAAAGAATGTATTCTGATATTTGAGACTTGATTTAGTATAGTATCATGACATGAAATAGGGAAGGAAATATTGGATGATGTTCAGTCCAACATTCTATATCAATTGAGGAATCATGATCCTTTAGAGAACAAATACAGAATCAATTTAATATAGGCGACTCATGAATGTATATCGATGATATTTTTATTATATCATGTCAAGTAAATTTAGTGAAATTTCAATGCGATGGTAGAAAAATTACACATTCTATCAATTAAATACGAGAACCAAAAAAGGTTTTTTTCATGGGTCCTCCAATGATACACAATGTAAATAATGTTATATGGGTTGTGGTGGATTGTGTTATATGGTTTTTTGACTTTATTACATTGGAGAGGAATTCCAACATGATCAATAAGAAATTATATACATTGTTGTATATGTGAGGCATTATAAAAAATCCTTATCAATATAATTTATTGTGGATATAATATTAAATAAAGGTTCTTGGTTATTCTATTGTATACAATGTCCTCTTAGAAATATTTTATTATGGATTATCTTCATAAATCATATTTTGAATTGAAATAGACAATTCATAATACAAATAAAAATATATGATCCAGCATTATGATCATTAGATGAGGTTGTGATAAATATTTACTACTAGTTGAGTTCTTATAAAACAATAGATTCCACTACATAATCTTGATAACACATTATGAATCCATTTATGAGAAGATATAATGAACACTAATATTTGTTTATAATGTTTTAGAATATAATATATATGAAATTTGAGAGTTCAAAGATGTGATTGAGACAGTGAAATATATTAGAAACACCAAAAAAATACACATTTAATATAATAGATATTATAACAATCATTTATGAGGCCTAGAATATAAATTTTGTGGTATAGTGTTTCTTTATATATCTCTACAAAAGAGACTCATTATATTTGGGAATAAGTGAATACTAATTCCCAAATACATTGGCCAATTTTATAAATGTTTTTCACATTGATCAATTGGAATATTGACTAGAACTACCATGAAACATGAATAAATTTCATTGTGTGTTCAATATATCTATCTTATGGAAGTACATATAGGATTATTCACATATAATAAACCCATATGTGGTATATTTGCATCATATTTTGCATTATGAGGAGCATACAATGAAGATAATAAGACAGAGATACAAATATGTATCTATTAAAAATACCAATTTTAAATGTAATTTAATAATCCATAAGTATAAAGAGGTACCATGTGATCCTATGGATGTAATAAAATAAATATTCCCTTAAATGATTTCATTTTAGTGTATGAAATGTAATTTTATTGATGAAATTTCTAGGGGCTATAAAAAGTTGGAACGTTTTATATGAATTTATGCACATAACATATAAGTTTGTAATGTAGATAAAATTTCCTATTGATAAACTGAAATAAAAATTATTAAAATAACATAAAATATTTCAAATAAAGTAAAAATATTATCCATAATTTGGAAATACTATAATGTGATAATAAATGTAAATAAAAAACAATAATAGAAAATCTGGATAAATTTCTATACACAAAATCAATAATAAATATAAAAAAAATAAAAAGAAAAAAGAAAAGTTACATTATTTGAAAATTTAATTCATAGAATATAGTAAAAATAGAGTAATTGTATCGAATGTGAAATAATGAATAAAGATGGTATTTTTATGATGTTTTTATCATATATAATGGTTGGAAACATAGATATTATATTTTATTATAATATAATATCTCTTATAGAAAACTATCAAATTAGAGTGGAAAATAAATTGTTTTCTATCATATAATGAAAAATATGGAAGTTGAATCATATTAAAAATATAAAAATGTAATCTATGGGAAAACTAATATTAGATATAAATAAATCATCATTGATGTTTTGAAAAAATCATATATGTTTTACTTATATATAAATATATTTCAAAATTTATAATATATTTTTATTTTCATAAAATATTGTATTATATTTTAATAATTAAATCCAAAATCCTACATTACTCTATTTCAAATTACCAACCATCACCACACCATATCTTTTGACATCAAATGTTTTTTATTTGAGAAAAAATATATAAAAATACACCCTAGCTATTTTTTCCATGAATTTATTGTTTTGGTGTCATAAATATTTATAATTTTGAGGAATAATTTAATTACTAATAGAGAAATCATAATATGTATGATATTAACACATAATTAATTTATTTTCATATCCTCATGTTTTTATATTTTTATTATACTCTATATATTTATTATTATGGTTTTTTTAAGAAAATATATAATATTTGAAGAATCCCAATCTAAACATGCATATAATGAAATTTTTTTCCTATTTTATGCATTCAATCATAAAAATAATATTACATTAATAGAATACAATGGATTAATTACATTTTATACAATCTAATTAAAAATATTATTGCACATACTTTATCAACATATCTCACAAACATCTCAACATAAAAATCATTCTACACATAGTCATTTATATGATTAAATATGAAAAAAGGTAAATAAAATTAGTGGTGATCTCAAAAGTCATGTAATGGAAGACATATCACCATTGAATAATAGATTAGAAATTATGGATATGAGATTTCATGAAATAGAAAAAATTGCAATTCAAATGAACAGGGAAGCAAATGATTTGTCTATACAGAAAGATAAGTCCATATGTAACCTCAAATAATGATTTATATACAATATATTTATAATTTAAAACCTTATTCAATTATAAAATTCACTAGAAATTATCATAGGCATACAAAAGAATATATAATCTTTGTATATATATAAACATATTTAATCATAAAACATTATGAAACCCCATTAACTTCAACAATGTAAAGGTTTAATCAAACTGTTGATGTGCAGACATTTAATTTATAAAATACTTAATTTTTTATGCAATTAAGGTCTATAAAAATAAATGGTTTCCTTGAATATGAAAAAAATATAACATGATTCAAAGAATTAACCAATGAAATGGATAGTAATATAAGAACCCAACCCCCACATAATGTTAAAAAATAATTGGTTTTCTATGTTAACATGATAACATTCATCACTTCTTCATATATTAATAAACCCTAGAATGATAGCCATTTTTATACAATTTTTCATTAATACACTATCATAACCAATCTAGTGAAATAAGATATGTGATATAATTTCATAATATATCCACTAGAACATATTAATTTATATGAATGGTGACTAAGTTAATGCATAATTTTTTAATAGAAGTATAAATATGATTTCAAATACAAGAAGAAACATACATTTCATTTGGTAACTTTTAAAAAATCCATATAATAATGGGAATAACATTTCCATTGTAAAAATGGGTCATTGTAGTGGAATATTGATAAAAAGAGTTGTAATTTTGGATTAAAAAGGAGAGATAGTGTTAAATATTTAAAATAATTACGACTTTATAAATAATGTAAAAAATACCCTTGTGGAAAATGATAAAATGTTTTATTTTTCATAGATGGGAACTAATAAATTATATTTTAAAATTAATCTAGAAATAATTATAATATAAATAAGAAGAATTATTGAAATGAATAATGAATATTGATATCTAGAAAAAAAATCACAAGGTTAATGTATTAAAAAAATTATTATATGATTTAAAATAATTCAATTTATTAATTTTATTATAAAATCCCCTAGAAAGTAAAAAAATTATAGGGAAATCAAAATAAAATGATTATAAATAAGTTTGATGGTATAATATGTAAAAGAGGTTTTATATATGAAACAACAAAGGGATTTGAAAAATATTTTTAGAAAATAGTATTATGTTTGATAGTTTATTCCACAAAAAATACAAAGACTACTGAACCACATTTATTTTTTATTAAAATATATTTTAACCATTATATGGTATCCATTTAATAAGAGGGAACATAAATTTATTACAAAAATATGAAATAAACATCCCTTTTATTACATTCTAAATAATTATATCAAATAATCTAATAAAATATTTACATATAATTGAATTTTTTAACCAAATGATATTTTTAAATTTTTATATCATTTAGGTTAACACTAATTTTAGATGAATTTTTAATATACCATAAATGGTTTTCTTATTCAAAATAGTTCTTTGAAAATTTTTATGATTATAATTTAATGATGTAATTATAAAATATGGAATATTATTTTCAAAAAATTAAATTCAAATTTAATACTATCACATTAATATGAACTTTTGATTAATTTTTCTATTTTATCTAAAAATATTATTATTCACGTGAACATTAAATAATAATTTTTTTACACGTGAAAACAAATTTATGAAATTATTATAAACAATTATTTATTCAATAATTTTATTTATAAGAAAAAATATTTATCCAAGATGTGAAATTATAATTTTAAATACATTATTATTATACAAATACAAATTTTAATTTTTAGAATTTATGTTATATTAAAAAAAATGTTTTTAAAACATTATATATTTTGTGCTTCAAAAAAAATTTGTATCACATCTATAAATTTATTGAATTATGTTATATCTAAAATTTTGATTTTTTATTTCTAAATAATATAATATGGAAATTTTATTTTTAAGAATAAAAGATGAGTTTACTTATGTAAAAACATGTTAATAACGTAAAATCTAAAACTTGTAAAGGTAAAATATAAGTTTAAAAGACCTAAAAATGATTCAAACATATATAATAATTTTTTGTTGTAGTCTTTATATACCTTATTCTTTCTAGTATCCATTATTTCCCAATAATGGAGTTAAAATTACTATGAGTGAAATATAATTGTTAATTATTTGGGGTATTTATAAAAATTCCTTCTCTTTTAACTTATAAAAAGGTCAATACACTCCTCAATTTCTCTCATAATGAAAAAAAACTTTTTCAAGAGAAAAATATACCCAAAACCATATATAAAACTCCAATCTATATCAATAGATTTTATTTCATCTAAACAATTCCATCCCTCAATGGTGTAACCCCCTTCACAATGTAGAAAGTCTAAAAACTAATGTATAAATATTTTAATGTACCTCCCACTTTTATATTTCATTATGTTCACTTATTATACCTAAAATTACATTAAACAATCATAAACTTATAAAATCAGATTCACTGTGATGTGGTTATGTTATTAAAATTACGGTACAAGAAGTAACCTCTTTTTTATATCTATTAATTTAATCTAATCCATCATTTATGAGTTTTGTGGAATAGCACCTCCATGAAGAAACATTTTAAATTTTCCATAACTTCTTAAAATGACCGGTCATGATAATAATTTTATTATATAAGTATGATATGTATGACATAATATAGATTTAGATATTATAATCCCTATTACTTCTTTCCCCATTATATGGAAAACATTGTCGATGTAAATCATTATATAGGGACTACTTCCACCATATAATGATGCATTCCATATATCCGTACAATATCTTCTACTATTTTAGTTTTATATTAAGATTTTATATGATATATATATATATATATTAATTATATATTATGAATATCGAAATTTATGGATAACATAAAAATTAACTTTCAATATAAGGTACTCTGGATATATGGGTGAATAACTCAAAATCAATTCATCCAAAAAAAATTCATCATTAAATGCCACTAAAACTGACATGTTACAGAATTATAAAAGTATATGACCTTATAGAAAACAAATTATAATAATGTTTAATGTTTATAATAGATTACCTTTTTAAAAAAATTAATATTGATACATTTTTATGATCCCATTTGAAACCAATAATTATTATCAACATCTAATGATAAAAATATATTATAAGATATTTATAACTAAATAGAAAATCAATAAATGATGAATATAGAAATAAATGTATATAAATATGGTTTTGAAGTATGTAATCATGTTATTTATCTTTATGGTATAGGATTTTATCATAATTTTACAAAAAAAGGGTACATGTAACATATAATGGAAACCAAACTGTTTTACTTTTGTTATAACATTTCTCATTAATTATTTTGCATGAAATTCCATTTAAAATGTTTTTATGTCATTTATTTTAAGGGAAATGATTTTTTTCAACCAATAAAATTCCATGAATTGTATTTATTTCAATTATATAATTCTATAGGATGATTTTTTAATTTATAGTCACAATCATTACAATTGTAACATTTAATACAATTATTTTTTAAAATAATGTTTAATGATTTTATTAATATCATGAAATTATCAATATCTAAAGGAGTAATTTTTTATGTTTCACACAATATTTTAATGTATTAATAGATTATTTTTTTGATCAATTTATTGGTGTAAAATGATTTACTTTAGGATTTTATTTTATATATTCTCATTTTTTATGAAACCTATATTATTTCTTTTGGTTGTATTTGAAAAGTGAATATTATATTTTTTTTGTTTCATGAAATTTATGTTATTCCCTTGGGTTATTTTTAGTAATGACTGATTTCCATATGGATGTTTTATGTAAATTATTTTATTTTTATGGGTTATTTATGAAATATAAATTATATACATTTTGATGTTTTATGAAACCCTTTTTTTACTTCCAAATATTTTTAATGATACTTGAATGAAATTCAACTGGAAGGTTAAGAAAAACACATATTATTTCCATGAGATCATTATGATGTTAAAATTAAATGTTCTTTAAGTGTATCATGTATGTAAGGATGGAAAATGTGATGTCTAATATCACACTATAATTCAAAAGAAAAGTTTATTTATATAATAAGATAAATAGTTTGAGTACATTATGCTATATCATATGCATGATAAATGATTATGTGACTAATGAATGTAATTTTTCATTTTTCTATTTTTTATTCCACACATTACTGATTTTATGCATTACTTTATATTTTCTCTTCATTAATTTTTATGTTGGTTTCTCGATGTGGTGTTATATTAATTATACTTCCATGCTTGTTTTTGTTTCTTTATTCTATACTTATATGTACATTGGATGATATGTATGTCTTCCGATTATCACTCTTAATGTTATTACATTTCAATTATGACCATGTTATTACTCTTTCTTATGAAATCATACTTAATTAAGTGTTTATTTATCCCTCACCAGGCATTATAAATAAGACTATTCTTATATTTTAATTCCCTTCTTTTTAAAGGCCATGTATTTCGAATGAAAATCATATATGATGTCATAGTATGGTTCCATTATAAGGAAATTGTCATAATTTTTGTATAATAATACCATTACAAAGATAGTCACCAAATAATGTAAACCTATTAGTCATTGAGATATTGTTATTTATGGAATAAAATTTATAAAATTAGGTATTGGATGTTTGAAAAAAGTATTATAGACTGGTTCACAATAATATACACCATATTAGAAGAAAAAAATGTATAAAATGAAACATGTCAGAGTGAAGTGAAATTGTGATGGAATTATATTCCCATTAACATCCACTCAGTCATAATTTGTCTAGTTATATATATAATAATTTTATTTGTATTTTTTTAATTTTCAAAATTGGGGGCCATAAAAATATTCCCCCGTGTTGTTGGGTCCCATGGATCAATGAATGTCTCCCTATATTCCAGTGGCATCCAAGTAGTAGTGACGGTCCAAGGTGGTATAGTGGGGAGACTATATCTCATGTCAAAGTAGTATGGTAGATGTAAATATAAATATAAATCATTAATTAATAAGATTAGTCCAACAACACAATAGTAATATATGTTATAAATAAGCACAATGTAATACGAAACATCTAGAAAACACTGTTAATAATCAAAATCCCTAGGTGGAGTCATATACAAGTTTATTTATTGGCATTATTATATATAAAATGATAAATACATTATACAAGGTATAGACATATACAATATTCTATAAAATATATAAAAAATTTACATTAAGACATCTCCATTAGAATCAAGATCATACACTTGGTCCTCCACACCGATGTTTTATACTATAAAGGAAACAAGTAAATAATCTATGAGAGGGTTCATTCCCTTATAAACAATAATGACCATAAGGTCAACTCAGGTACCAAATGATTCCAATTTTGGTTATGAGATGGATTGTTTAGGCCACATATAATAGTGACTAGATTAATCCAGTTATCATGTATAATATAATAATGTGCTAGTAATATAGAAAATAATAGAGGGTGAAAACAAATATATGTTGACCAAGGTTATTTTAGGACACCTATCAAACATCACATAATTTACCATTTACAAAAATATGTCTAAAATTTTAACTGTGTATATATAATCAAATACATATATTGTGTATTCATGTATATACAAAGTATATGTCAGGACGTAGATAGGAATATAAATGGATAATAGGTGCTAACTGAACATTTGGGTAACATAGGCATCGATAACCCTTCTATCATGTGATAATAACATTCATGGTTATAATCCTTGAATCTCATAGGAATGAGATACTTCACAAATGAATCATGAGATGGTGGGTGAGTCAAAAATCCAAACATATAATGAACTGAAACATGGAATTTCATAATGATCATCCATGAAATAATAAATGGGGTCATACACCATTCTCGACACCCAACATAATAGAGCATGAAACTCTATCTTCTAATTCTACAATAGTTTTTCATGAGAAAATAATTATGGACTAATAATTATCATAACGAAAGAATAAATTCTAAAAAAATTAAATTTATTTTTACCAATTTCACCATGTGTTTTATAAATCATAAAATTTATGTAGTTAAATATATATAATTTTATTGGCCCTGTTGGAACTCTGATATTATTATGTTAAACAATTTTATTTATTAAAAAAGTAAGATCCAACTAAAGTTCGAAAGAAAACAACTTTAGTAGAGGTTGTGAATTTACAAATTTGAGTTAATGAAGGAATTTTACTTATACCATCCAAATTGGTAAAAATCAATGAGGTATACATCCAATACTAATTCAATAATTCTCTATGGGAATATTACAACATAATTCCATTTACATGATGTAAAACTAATATTTATGGAAGCATTAAGAAATGTCCATAGTGTGGAACATCTAAAAATTATATTACTCAATATAATCATAAATTAAAAATTATTACACCACATACCATATTCCAATGGATGAATCATTTTCGGATATCAGGTTCAGATTTGATGAAGAATGGAATAAATGTCCAGAGTAGAAATTTTTTTAAAAAAAGTGTATATGATATAACACCAAAATACAGAATGATATAAATGGATAATATTGGTAAAGAATAATATAGATCCAAGCCTTACAATTTTCTATACAACACACTAGACAATGGTCCAATCAATGTATGGATTAAGATATTTCATTAAATACTATTCTAGGGGAGGAGGAGAGAACACAATAGAGGGGATCTACTATGCATAAAAAGGGATTGGATAATTTTTAGGAATCCAAAATAGCATGAGTGGATAAATCATCATTTTCCTAATTTATAATACGTAGATGTTTTGGAAAACAATGTTTTACAAATCGCATTCCATCCGTGTGATGATACTATTCAAGGGATGCCACCCCTAGCATGGCAGGCACAATGCATAACTTATCAAGAATAAACATAGTGATTTCCCTTGGACCTTGTCATTGTAAATGCACATGACCATGTATCCTGTGACTCCCGATCTAACCTTGTTGCAATTATCTATACAACCTGTGATACATCATCATCATTTTGAAATTTTTATTATGTAATAAATACAAATGTAACCCATAAAACACAAAAAATTAGAAGGTTCCTAAGGAGGCCTGTAGTAGTGATGTCCGAGGGAATCCCTTTTAATAACATTGACATCATCGTGTTTCAAGGTGCGCACTATAGGATGTCAGATTCGATCAGTGCCTGTAACCTGGAAAGATGCAAGGTAGTCCGGAATATGGTTTCCTTCTCTCCATGTGTGGATAACCATGATGTTGTTACTAAGATCTTACCTACACTTTCTACTGATGTATTTGATGAACCTTGGATGTTAGAAAAATCCATGTTGAACATCATGAAGAATCATGGAGTTAGTTTACGCCTCTTCAACCCAGACACTTTTGAGGTGGAAAATGCGGAGACCCGTGAGAAAATATTTGGCCTTTGAATATTCCCCAACCTCTCTATAGAAATTTCTTATAATTTATGTATAACTAAATCAGATAAATAAATAAAACTAAATAAAGAAACATTCATACCTAAGTAACAATAAAGGTTGTTACAACCTATACTCCATAAAGAATACGATCCATGAGTTGGCCTTTTGAAGGTACTAAGGGTTCGTCATTGAAAGTATCTATACACTAGGCACGTAGATATGTCTCCAACATGATTTTGAACATAAAACTGAATAAGTTGTTGATGATGATTGGATTGTGATTTCATTATAGGATTCTCGATCAACATGCTCTTCATGATAAGAGAAACCTACAATAATGTTCCCTGAATGATATGTAATCCAAATAGTGTTTCCTCCCCTAACTCTAACTAGAACAGAGTGGATTGGCATTTCGTAACATATATGGTCTCATTAGGATAAATATTAATTTAATCATGGAAGATATTATTGTAATAAAACACCAATAATGGCATATTTGTCTACCAATAACCCCAAAGTCAACAAGTCATGCACATGGAATGACCTCAATCAATTGAATTTTCTCATATATTTGTCTGCCTCTCTATGTGTGTAGTCCATTCTGAAGTGTTCCTTTGTAACCAGTTCATTATGAAACCCCTTCCTAAACAATGAAATGAAATATTTTTCCTGTCATATATGATGGTACTAGGATATCCATGAAGATGTATGACGTTGTTGAAATATATATTCCATAGCATGTGTATTGAGAAGGCCACTCAGATAAGAATAATGTTCTATTGCTTTGTCAATATATCAAGATCATCCCAACTGTTTTCCAAGTTGATTATAAGGTTGATTTTTAAATAATTCACTAGAGATATCATCCAATTTTCACTTGGGAATGTGAAATAAATGGAAAATTCCTTTCAGTTGATAATGTTCTTCCTTCATTCGATGACAGGTTGAAAAATGAGTAATAATATTTTCTACCACCCATTACATTTATGAACACCATTACTAGTTACATAATTTACTATATATTCTTGTGGTATTCGGATGTAATACCCAATCCAATGTATCTGTTTCAAACATTTTTTCACCCTTGATATATACCGGGTCCCACAAGCACCAATGTTTGTATAAAATATGTCCCTCATCCAAGGCCCATCTAGATGATGAATCCAATGATATGATACATTCCCTTTGGAATAGGCCTTCATGACGTAAACACTAGTTCATTATTACCTGTTCCAAATAGATTGATCTTAATTCTATATAAATTAAGACTATGAAATCATGATTACTATTGAACTTAACATGCATCTCTAAACAAATTCTATGATCTTCAACTCACCACTAGCATCATATACATCATGTGTCTAAATATGTTAGCTCAAAGAATCAACATCTTTATTTAATTTTGTAGTTTTACATGAATACTAAAAATCAAATGGATCTATGTATTCAACCCATATGTGATGAATAATATTATGATCATTGGGTGTAAATATGTATTTGATGCTTTTGTGATATGAGAATTCAACAATTTTCACCCGTAGAAATTAATGCCTCCAACGGTGAAATTCATTCACAAGAGATACTAACTAGAGATCGTTTCTTATGTAATTCAACTCATTACTCCAAAACTAAAAATAAATGTATGGAATGTATTTATTATCCAACATTAGAAAATCTCAAAATACAATTGCTAATTCATCAGAATAAGTAGTATAGATTTATAATGGCTCAGGGATGAATGATGATCAATGGTAAAGTTAACTAGACATTAAACTCCTAAAATTATATTTGAAAATATTCTAACAAAATTAATCTCACACCCATCTTATTCAGTGTAATATGAGGAACATATTAGCATGAGAAATCCTTGATGAGTCATCTCTAACACCTACCTAGACCCATGAAACTCCACAGATCAATTACATTACTGAGA
This sequence comes from Viscum album, assembly GCA_963277665.1. Taxonomy (NCBI): domain Eukaryota; kingdom Viridiplantae; phylum Streptophyta; class Magnoliopsida; order Santalales; family Viscaceae; genus Viscum; species Viscum album. The sequence goes on from OY728130.1 coordinate 1,033,762,354, forward strand.
TTCTCCATGGAAACTATAGCTCAAACACTCACTTGGACTATTTATACTCTCTCCCCAAAGATGATGTGACCTATGAAGTGGAAATTATTGATCCAAAATGTCATATTGAGAGTTTCAAAAATCTGGTGATCTCTTAATGTATTCTGGATGATCTGATGTTGTCATCCATTTTCATGTAATATAGGATAAATATTTATATGTACTAGAAAAATAATTCCATGAATGAATCTAGGAATGGGAGAAAAACATGATTCGTCAAATCCATGAAAATAGAGGGAATATTCATGTGACTGAATGATATTTCCAAATACTCAAAAAGAACATCCATACACTGGTGTTCTATATTTGGTATGTATGAAGAACTAACTGGCACCAAATGGTATCTTGACATCAATTCAATCATTAAAGACACACTCACTAATTATAGTTGTTCAAAGTAGTGGTTTACTCTTGGAGTTTGTTATTGTTTTTTATAGGTTTTCTAGTTCAACCAATAGTAATCCAAAATATTCCTAATGTTGCTATCCCTCATAATAAAAAATTGCTTGGTGAACCAGATGGAGAAGTACATGCTCAGATGAAACAGTTAACCTCATGGTCATCTAACTGATTCTTGAGATAATGAACTATCATGGTCATTATCCTCTAAAGAGTAATGAACTTTTGTGTCCCACCTAGAACTAGATCAATGGTTAATTATAACTCTCTCACTCATGGTAGCCCAACAAATCATTAGGGAAGACTTCCCAAAACATATCGACCATAGGATGGAAAACATTTGGAAATAAACCATATTCATTCATGAAATTATTTCTGATATTAGTTATCACATTTGTAAGCCTTAGCTACATACATCTATATTGTGACACCTAGACATCCCATTATCTCATATATATTTTATACTATCCTATTGTAATGTAAACCACATCCTTTTCAAATATAAATTAATACAGTATTGATAGATTAATAACTATTCCATCAAGAGAATAACATCATACCTTATCAGAATGAAAATAGAAACATTCCATAAGAACATATAACCACCTACCTCATTAAGAAAATCCATAAATACACGAACACCATATAATTAAATATATTATAGGGTATCCAATATCATCATTCCATATAATTACATAATATCATGTACCAAACTCTCCCAAATTTCCACATATATAAAAGAGTGAAATACACCAATGTTAAATTATGATGAAATCATTTTTGAGGCCACAAGAATAGTACCTCAAATTGAAGAAGGTATGACACTCATCACCTCATCTATAGTTTTCAATTCATGTAACTGGACCATATTATAAACCTGATATTCTACATAACTACCCTAAGTAACGTCACCATGTTGGCATTATGAGTATGGATTCATATTCCCTCTTCCTCAACCACATTCTGCCCAAAATTATTATATTGGTGTACTAGAATCCTTCCCAGAGAGATAATCCAGGCCCTAATTTAGTGAATGATGTTTATTTAGTCCTTCTCACACTAGTTACTGGTGTAATAGTCATACGGATGTGAAGGATATGGAGAATCCTTTGATAGAATATACACTCAACTAGGTCATTCATGTATTGAGGATTCATGTGTCCTAGTGTTCTGAACTATTTACATATAAAAAAACAATCATCCTTAGGTGCTTCACGACTACATTCCAAAAGAGAAATATCAAATTGATGCATCCTTCATCTAAAATAACCACATCTAGGTATATGTTCTAAAAAAATTTGTATCAAAATTTCGGATTCCATCAAATTCCGATAAAAAACTCATGGAATGTTTAAATATTTTAGAAATAGTAGTCAATCAGACAATATTCTCTGGAAATAAGATAGCCTACATTAGACCGTCCTCAAATTTTCTTGTGGCCAAAAACTCATATCCTACTATAGTTGGGGTGAATCTCTGTATCTAGTTAAAATGTTCAAAATATTCATCAAGGATGTAGCTCCCTACTTCATGTCCATAATCTATCGAGCATAGTAATACCTCAAAATTTGTTGAAATAATTAATTATACAATACATTCTAGAAGTCCCATAAGTCCATACCTCGATGTTTTTCTATCTTGGTAATTATAACCCACAATCTCTAAGAATATTGGCATATCATATGGGTTATGGGATTCACCCTCCACTCATGAGGAATATCAATATTCTCAAACATAAAAATCATGGACTCTAGACATTACTCAGTTGCATATGGTCTCCCATCACCTAATAATATTGGATGACTCTACTTCTGTAATTCCAACATCAAATTTTCAATTTTCTTCTGATGGTTTACTAATCGCCTAATTATTTTTCATGCAGCGAAGGAAACACTTTTCAATCTTGTTGTTAATTCCCATGTTTTGGAATAACATGTGGCTAAAAAAGAGTAACTACAATATTTATCACTGGTAGATCATGGTCCATCACCTACATATCATGGTTATCTATAACATCCTCATTTATGACTCTTGTCTATCATGGTGGCATAATTAGTCAATACTGAAAAAACTCATCATTAATGAATATAAAAGTTATTAAGATAATAAAAAGATAATATGATATATATGTATCCTTCTACCAAAAAATTTCACACCTATCTACCTACACATAATGCAATGTCTATTTGATAAAGGAAGTCCATAATATCCAATTGTAAATATAATAAACACGCCAAACTACCCACTACTATGTAATGGTTTGGTTACAGTTCTCATGTCACACGTCTGCTGTTAAAGTATATGGATTGTCAATTGAATGGTAAAGAGTTAAACACCATTTACAGTAAATTTGGAAAAATCATTTAGTTGTAAAAATCTCATTTAAAATTTCATATCAATATATGTATATTATAATTTACAAAAATCTATCGTACTCTAGTCATATTTATCATAATTCTGTATTTATAAAATCGATACTTCTATAAATTTCAATTTGAATATTATGTAACTGTAAATTTGAATTTTCATCATGAACTATGATGAATGTCCCGACCAGTCACCCAAGGCCTGTGTCGTGACTACCCTAAGCCCGCCTTCCATATAAATGGGGTGTCTAACATTCACTTGAATGGAATATCCCATAAGGTAAGTAATTCCCTTTAAACCTGTACACACACAAATAGGGAATACCACACAAACAAAAACACAATTGAAAGAAAATATAATACAACCACCATAATGTACCACCACTGAGAGTAAAAGATTAAATTGTATGCAATGGGGCGAGAATATAAGCCAAAATGAAATGAAACTATAGAAAAATAAGTAAATATCTGAAGATCATCCATCAAGATTCCTACATGAAGAATAGGTACAACTAACTATCAGATGTCACTGCAGCACACCACATTTATCGATCCTCGTCTAAGAACTATCTAGACCTGGCTCCCCAATGTCCCAATCAAAGGTGACTATCAAATACACAAGACACAATATGTGTGGTAGAAGCCCATGCTAGGTGGGGGTGAGTATAATAGTAGTCATTATGGACCCTAAGACCCCCGATGGTATCCAAAAATCGCACAAAGGAAATACCATGAAGAATGATTCCTACGTAAATCCCAATAAAAAAGGCACAGATCAAACAATGTATGACATTAAGTATATAAGTAAGGATAGTTAGTCATAAAGATATACCATCTTATTCTATGGATAGGCTTTACTGATGATCCACACAGGGTTTGTAGGTGATGATCCACAAATGGTCACTAGGTGCGAAACCACACAGGATCGTTTGGTGTTGATCCACATAGGGTCACTCAGATCTAAGACACATAGGGTAGATAGGTGTTGATCCACATAGGGTATCTAGGTGATGGGAAACACATTGGTGCTATGTTCTGAGCTACACTGGATTGATTGGTGCTGATCCACATAGGGTTGCTATTAAATTTTCACACCGCAGCCAGCCATAGGATTCCCACACATAGAACACCATATTATGGTAGGATATTCTCCTCAATCTATTGGTATTACCATATCTAACACTATTTCTCACATAGTGTAACCCGAAAGACCATCTCGTCGTAAGGGTCCCAACAAAATAGACGAGGTGTCGAATGGATGCACAATTAGTAAAATATGTTCATTTTTAAAAAAAATACCAGATTTGAATTTATTATGATCCATCCCGGACACAATACGATATCCTAAATAACTCAACTACATTATATTATAAGGACATCCTCATTGAAAGGGTCCCAACGCTGCTAACAGTCCATCAATCAGATGCCTGGTTTGAGAGATATTGATGTTTTAGGGTAAGGAGGGTCGATTGGGTCTGGGTCCAGTCCGACACGACCCGACCCAGTTCTGGTCCATACCGATTGAGCAATATTTTAATGAGTAGGATGCACAAATCCTTCCTAGTTTGAGGATGGTGTTTCAGTCATCCCTCCTTGTTGGGACGCATCCAGAAGCCACATCTGGCACCCCGACTAACTCGCGGGTCAATATAGGGCCTCCCTTCCATGACGGTTAAGTGACTATAGCCCTCCGCGTTCCATACATTACATTGGCTTCGATGTGGATGAGTGGTCATGTCCTTGCACATCACCCATGAACCGATTCTGTTGGTTGAGTCAGTATATGTGGGGCCAAAGAGGCGTCGTGGGTCTCCCGTGATGCAGCAATAGTGGATGCAATGTCCGTAGTGGCAGTGTCCTCCGCCATTCTCCCCGGTAGCCCGAACGTGGGTTTCTGCCTCCATGATGCCCCAGTCAGCAGCACACTTCCACTCCACTATGGTGCACCGACGGTCATGCCGCCATGGCCGACACTCCGATGGTTTCTTCTGTGGGCCACCAAAGTTTCTATAGTGGCCTGTTTCTCAATCTGTATGTTCCTACAGGATCATGAACCAACCACCTTCACTATTATGGTATCTAACTCTCCTTTTTTACATTTAGAGAATTCATCCTTGAAGAATGCACTTGCCGAGGGGTTCTGGCCTTTTTCATGTCGGCTTGCTCCTTTCACATTAGAAGGTTAAAAACATGGCATGTTCTGGGGATTGAAGTTCAATCCATAAAAGTGATAATTTAATCTCGAATAGAGAAAACCATAATATAGTCTCCCTCCTGCAAGAACGCATGATCCGAATATTAACCTGTTTGTGGGTTAATCTGATTTATTCATTTGGGATTAGAATGGGGAATCATTAAATATTTCAAACACCTATCTTGTTTGACATTCTTTGGCATAGAATCCTATCCTTGAGGGATCAAGAGGTCTATGTTTTTATTCACTTCCCAGCTTTTTTCATCAAGGAATGTAGAAGTCGATGACATTATGTCGACATGCTTCATTCCTCGTTGGAGAGAAATTTCACCAGAGTTTCATTAGATATTGTCTTGCGATTTAATTATCATCTCTCCCACACATTCTATTAATAAAAATAAACATTTTGAAACGTTTCTATTACACTGTGACGTTTCATAATTTCTATGATTAATTTATCAAATAGTGTAGCAATTGCAATTAAAAAACAATCCTTATGGGTCCTCATTTATGGATCCCCATTTAATGTTCCCTCTTAATTTTGATCTGAGAATTGGTTCAAAGCATGCAGTCACGAAATAATTCAATATAAATTATAAAAAAATACCTTGATATTCCGGGACATTACCTTCTCCTCACCATAGGGAATTACGTCCCCCAAATCCAAAATAAAGGCTAATAAATCATATGGGAGTAATGAACACCAATATTATCCTCCTACCCCCATGTGTGCTCCTAGAGTTTCTCATGTTTCCCCTAAACACGCACCATATGAATTGATTTACAATGAAGGACCCACTTCTTTCAATCATCTATCTCAAACAGGAACTCCCCAAATGTTTCCCCATCGTCAATGTCCAGCTCGCCCGAGTCGATGAAGTGTGATTCATCATGCATGCACATCCTTATATGTGCACATGAAAAACATCGTACACCTAGAACACCTATGGGGGAAGATCTAGGATGTATGCTACCTCAAAAAATCTACTATGAATCTGGAATGCTTTGATGAACCATATAGATAACATGTCACCATGACCAAATCAATGAAATCCTTATTGGGGAGAGACCCAAAGAAAAACATGGTCTCTCTCAAAGAACTCCAATGGTCGTATCTCCTTTTAGAACCAGAATTATTCCAACCCTATGTAGTCCTCATCTGCTCCGGGATGATCTGCACCTTCTAAGTGGTATCCCAAACCAAATCTGGACCCATGAGTACTAAATTTCTTGGGCTTATTCAACATAGAGTTTATCTCAGTGGTCGCCCGTAGAAGGCCTCAAATGGTGCCATTCCATGGGTAGAGTGATAACTATTTCTGTATATGGAATCCACCTATGGAAGGTGTTCCTCCTAACTATGGGAAAAATCAAGGACGCAAGAACAATGATTATTCTCTAGGGTATGTATGGTCTGCTCTATCTAACAATCTTTCTATGGGTGAAATGATGTGCTCAGCCTCAGATTAGTCCCCAAGGCCACCTAAAATCACTTCCACAACTAGGATTTAATGTGTTCATCATGGTCTAAGATGATCAACAATGGATCACCATGAAGCCCCCTATCACTAGGTTGTATAGGCATCCCAAGACCTCTATCGATCTATTTTCCTAGAAGGGTCGGAATTTATCCAACTTGATGTGTCGGTCAATGATCAACTAAATAGAATCATAGTCCCTAGACATTTATTATAACCCCTAAACGTAGTTCATGGAGATACCATCCCACTTCCACTCCGACACCTCATGTGAATGTGTCAAGCCTCTTGGGACCTGATGTTGTACCTACACGTGATGACAAATGAGGCATTGTGAAACAAACTCTATCCCCTTCTTTATTCATCCCCGGCCACCAGTACTAATGGAAGAGGTCCTGGTACATCTTCTCTAAACCAAGATGTTCTTGTAAAGGGGATGTATGGCACCGCTAAACACCTAATCCTTTAAAATCACTATTACCATGGTGCATCTTATTAAATTTATGATGAAATCCACACAAATTAAAAATCCATCAGGATCCTATCCTAATGATATCTAAACATGTTCGGACTCGCAGTCAATATACACAAGTTGGACCTCCCTAAATAGCTATAAGTGTAGAGGAGTGATATTTTTATACTATAGGTAATAAACTCCATCAAAATCCATGAAGGATAACGACATCACGGATAGCATCTCCATTTCCTCAGTCAACAGTTGTAAACCAGACCACCTGTTGAGTGATTTTGTCACCATGTTCCGCTTCCCAGGAGTATAGACCATCTCAGATTCATATTCCTGGTGAATTCCATCCATCACCATTGTCTCATGTTCAGGTCTTTCTTTGAGAAGATATACCCGAGACTCTTTTGGTCAGAGTAGATGGAAAACTGTTCACCCATCATGTAGTGACGCCAAATCCTCAATGAAAAGAACAATAATTTTATTTCTAGATCACGGGTCACATAGTTATTCACATGCTACCTCAACTACCATGATCCATAGGAAATAACTACTCGCTCATGCATCAGGACACAACCGAGTCCAGTACCTAATGCATCACATTATTCCACATTTTCAATACCCCCACTGGAAATCCCAATATGGGAGCATTGGTCAAGATCTACCTCATTATCTGGAAGCTATGCATTACATTCTCTGTCCACATGATGTTTTTCCCTTCTTAATCAATGATATCATAGGTGTTTTTACTCTATAGAAGTCAGATATGAAACTCTAGTAGTATACGACCAAACCTGTGATACTCTACACCTCAGTCACACTTCTGGGTGGATCCCATGAAATAACTAAGTCTATCATCACCAGATCCACTAAAAGATATCCAATGAGATGTTGTGTCATAGAAAGTGGACCTCTCGAATCCAGAACAGACACTTCGAGAGCATTCCATAAAGATGGTTCCCTTATAGGGATTCTAAGACTATCCATAGGTGTGTAACATTATCCTCCTCTGACTCTGAGTACACCAATATTTAATCAATGTAGACAATGAAAGAAAATCAAGGTAAGGCTAGAATATCATTTCATTGAGTCCCATGAACATTGTTGGTACATTGGTGACACCTTAGGGAATCACCGAGAACCTGTAGTGGTCATACTAGAATCTAATGGTTGTCTTCGGTATGACTTCACCTAGTGCTCGAGGATGACGATACCCTGATCTGAGGTCAATATCTAAAAACCAACTCAATCGCTTTTATTAAATGAATAGGTCATAAATATTTGTTAGTGGATACATTTTTTTCACAGTCACCTAGTTTAAGAGCTGGAAGTCCACGCATAGCCTCAAGCCCCATACCGCCTTCTTGGGAAACAACATAAGGGTTACCCATAGTGAAACACTAGGTATCATGAAGCCCTTCTTTTGAAAGTCCTCCCGCTTTAACCTCAACTCATGAAGCTCTATGGGAGCCATCTGTTATGCCTTTGTGGACATCATTTATGTCTCTATGTACTTATCAATGCTGATGTCTACCTCCCTAGGAGGAGTTAGACCCCGAACACCCTCTGAAAATACATCCTCAAACTCCTCCTCCACTATAGGAATTCTCAGACTCCTCTCATCCACCCCACTTAGGGGGAGGCTACAAAACTACTAAGTGGTTGGTTTTACCCTCATTCTAGAACATGAATCATATGCTGGAAATTCTCGCTTTTTAACTGTAAAGGAAAACTTGCTTCCATCCTAAAAACCAAACAGCACTTTGCACCAAAAATAGTCAATCTGATCCTGGACTACAGAAAACTATTCCATACCCAATATGACATCGTAAGTTGTCGACACTATTACTAGGAGATATTAGATAAATCTCTCAGCTCCTAGAGTAGCCTCACACTATTGGGACCATAGTAAAATCATCGAATCCCCTACCGTATGAGTTTTTAATCGTATGGATCGAGTCAACAACTCAATTGGAATCTCCAAGTCTCGAATGATGTATGTGGTAAGGAAAGAGTTTATGGATATTGTGTCTATAAGAAATGCATCTATGGTGGAGGAGACACAGATCATACCTCTAATTATTCTCTCTAGCATTGTGGTCATTGACCTCTACTACATGAAGTAGAGCTTGCCCATGCCTACTGGCTCCCTAAACCCATATTGGATAACTTGGGGCTGGTGGTGGTAACACCTCAAACCATCATCCACTGCCTGATGCTCGGCCAGATCCCCTTCCATGTATGATATCATGCATACCTCCTCATTCGATCATTTGACTCTTCATTTAATCCTCTGATGCCACCATCTCTGGAACTCATGCAGCTCAATCAGTTGCAGTGCACAGTCCGCTGGTGGGGCTTGCAGAAACTAATGTTCTATGGGTGGTGGTGGTACTGGTAGACCACCCAGAGGGGATTCCACTGTAACGGGTCCTTACACAAAAGCCTCATCACTCAGTGGGACATCATCATGATCCCTCACTGGAATACTGGACGACATTCTTGATGGAGGCTTCCAGTAGAGAAACAGATGTGGCAGGTTCAATAAGTTATTCATGGTGAGATAACTCAAAATAGATTTAAAGATGAACATTTTCACAACACATGCAGCCATTTGTTTCATGAACCAAGTCAGAAAATAGAATTCAAGATCCTGTTGTATGTACACACCGGCCGCCAAACAAACAATGGAGTATATGGAATGAATGATGTACTCAATACACATAACACTATTTCCCCCACTCAAAATAAAAACACTTAGTTCATCTAGAAGATCTGACCTCCCTATGATACCACATTGTTATGACCCATCCCCTAGGTCATGTTCCATAACTACCCAATTCCTACCCTCCATAGGATTGGGGATGGGGACTATCACTATAAAAGAATATCCCAAAAAAGGGAAAGTAATGACTTTAACCCTATAGACACACAGATACAAAATACTACACAAATAAAACAAAAAATAATGGAAATATAGTAAAACCACCACAAAGTACCATCATAGATAGTAAACTAGTAAAATATAAGTAAAGAGGCCAAAATACAAGACCAACTAAATAGAATGTGTTGTAAAATATGTACAATGTCTGGAGGTTGTCCGATAATGATTCTACTTGACGGGTCGGTAGAATTCACTGTCAGATATCACTGGGGCACAAAATTTCTATCCATAGTCCTCCAAGAACCATCTAGCCTTGTCTCCCCAAAGCCCTATTCAAAACAGTCTATCATCTTCACAATACACAACAGGTGCGGGTGGTTCCAGTGTAGGGGTGAGTATAACAATAATCAATATAGACCTCGAGACCACTGAAGGTCTCTCGGGAATCCACATAAAAATACCCCAAATCTAGATCTCAATGTAATGCGCAGAGACAAATACATAGTTCACATGAGTTATAACCTATAGTATACATGTAAGAATTTAGTCGTAAAGAAAGATCATCTTCTTCTATTGAGAGGCTCTACTGCTGATCCTTATGGGGTCACAAGGTGTTGATCCACACAGGGTTTCTAGGTATTGATCGCCATAGGGTATATAGGAGATAATCCCCACATTGTCTATAAAAACTGATCCATACAAGGTCGTGAGGTTATGATCCACACATGGTCACAAGGTGTAGATCCACACTGGGTCTCTAGGAGTTGATCTACACAAGGTCTGTAGGTGTTGATTCACATAGGGTCACTAGGTGATGATCCCAACAGTGTCGCTGGTTGGTGATGTACATGGGAAAGTTATTAATTCTTCACATCACAACCAGGCTACGGATTCACGCACTTAGAACTCCTGATTCCATGAGGTACTTTTTTTCAAGACATCGGTCATATATTATTCTCCAAAAAGTCCCTCATATATTGACCTAAATTATAGTCTTTTCATAAGGGTCCCAATGCAATATATGACCTATCTAACATGCGCATGGTCTATAAGATATGGTTATATTTTAATGGAATGGTTGGATTCGAGTCTGATCCAAACTATCCATACTCCAACATCCGCCAAAACTCACATAGAGTATTTTAGAAGGACCTCCAAATTTCAAGTACGCAATGCCACCGAGGACTTCAAATAGGACACCCGATTGGAGATATGCTGGCATTTTAGTGAAATGGGGGCGAGTTGGGTTCTAGTCTGGGCCAACCTAGGCCAGTTAGAACCAGACCGAATCTGGTCTGTCCTATCTCTAACCTTGGCCAGTAGGGTGAGTTGTCCCACGAGGGGGTGACCAACACCATGGCTAATCCACCTTGCCATGACACTTCATGATGTTGTTTCTGGCCCCCCTGTTACCCGATGGGTCTATGTGGGGTGTCCCATTTGTTGTGGCCGAGGGACCATGAGTCATCGCGTGTCGCACTGCATGTGGTATTTGATATGGCAGAGCATTCGACTCCTTCCATGTCACTCGTAGACCATGTCCATAGGTTGACTCGGTCAATGTAGTGCCATTATTCTCCCACGTTCCAGCATCCACCATTAGAAAATGAGAACCAGACATGAGTCGTTGCCTCCATGTAGCGCTGGTTAGAACCGCTTCCCCATGCCGCCCCAACACTACGGCGGTCAAACCGCCTTCCTCCAAATGTGGTCAAAGCTATAACATGTGCGCTGGCAGTTCCATATGTGGGCCACCAATTTTTCTCCGATAGTATGTTTCATGAGTACTATATTCCTACAAGGTCGTGATACTGCATCATTCACTACATCGTCCTCTAACTCTCTTTTATTCCATTTCAAGAATTAATCCATGAAGAAATAACATTCAGAGGGTCTCCGGCCTCATTCGTGTAGGCCCACACCCGATACGTTAGAAGTTTAAAAACATGGGGAGGTCTAGGGATTAATGTTCTATCAATAAAAGTGATAATTTAATCCCAGATAGAGATAACTCAAAATATGTCACCCTCCCACAAGAAGGAATGACATGCAGATTATCCTATTCATGCGTTAATCTGTGATCATCATTTGGAATAATACGAGGTATTTTTTAAATAGTTCTAACCCCCACCTCATATGACATTCGTTGCCGCAATGTCCCTTCCTTGAGGGTTCTAGAGGTTGACATCGTTTTTCACTTCCCATATTCATTTTTAATGGCACTTCAAATTTGATGATGTTCCAATGGTGATCATCATTCTTCGTGGGAGAGGAATTTCACCAGACGACCATCGTAGATTTTTCCATGGCTAAATTCTAATCTCTCTAACACCTTCATTTAATAAAATGAAACAAAGGCCAACATTTCTATTACGCTGCGATCTTGCATCGTTATGCTTTCACAACAAGGCAAAAAGATCCAAATTTAATATTCCTCTTCGTCACCTCATCGTCACATTGTAGCGCCGCCGTCTACCACTCAATGATGAGAAAAATAAATTAAAATATTTGTTTTTGTCATTTTATAATTGTCTGAAATGTCCAAAAATTACCTTTATCGTCTGACCATTGTAAGTCAAAGATAAGTCTTTTATAGGTGAATCCCGGTGTTCCGAATTCAATGATGACCTATGATATTTGATCCGAGCACTAGTTCAAAAGTTATAAAACACTGTTTACATGTTTAATAAATGTATAGAATCCCATTCTGGGATATCAGTACCTCGGAATCATGTGCCATCAAAGTGTGTGGTCAAAAAATAATTCCATAAAATTTTAAAATAAATTACTAAGAAATTCCATGACCTTAAAATGTAAAATTCCAGTTAAAATTAATTATGGAAATTGAATATCTTTTCCTAATTTATATAATTACATTCTTCATTATTATCAACTATCATTCTATTATGGAAACCAACTATCATTGTTTTAGTCAGGTTAACTAGTAGGTATAGAACATAAAATATAGAATTATTATCCAATTAATGTGCCATCATCAATCTATGTGGAATATGAACATTTATATTGACAAAAACAATTTAATTAGAATAGTTATTCAATTACTATGTGAAATTAAATTACATTACAAATAAATATCAAGGAAAAAACAACATTTAATTGGAAATGTACAGAAAAGTAAATGATGAAGGATTATGTTCATGTCATATAAGTCCACGAGTACCTATGATGATGCATGAGATGATAAATCCTTGATGATTAATGAAAATGGTAAATCCCATAATAACAATTATATTATAAAAAGTAATGATACAGAATTTGTGAGTCGCTAAATGGTGAAATTAGTACAACTATAATATAAATGAAAAAATAGTGATAACCTATGCCGTGAAAGTTTTGATTCCACATAATTGTGGGTTAGCTGCTACCAAAAAAAGAATCAGTAACAAATTCCATCACATTTATAATATCTTTTATAGTAATCCCAAATTTTATGACAAATAAAAAAGAAAAACGATCTGATTCTATGTTTTGACATCCTGAACTAGGAGACAATAAAACGGTGCCCTAGGCTGATGGATCATAATACCTAATGTGTAAATCCTTATATTCCAGATGTTTTTTACTACAAGTGATGATCAATGATTTAAAATTGGGAGACTATGTCATCACATCATTGTACCACAACTGATATAAAGACAAATAATAAATACATGAATCATAATAGATAACAAATAGTACAAAAGTAAAAGATACTATAAATAAGGATAGTGGAATATGAAACATCCAAAAAATTATTAATAACTAAAATCATTTGGATGACTGATAAAAGAAATTATTTCCATTAATGCTAATAATCAAAATGGGGAAATAATGGATACATTCAATACGTGCACAAAATGTGACATAGAATAATAAAAAATACTAGAATATACATCCACTAAAATTACTAGCATATTCTAGGACCTTTTCTCCTATACTACATGAAATTAATGAAATAAAAAAATATCGATGTTAGGGGTATTTCCCTTGAAAACACATACCACCCAAAAGTATATGTGGGTAATAATTCCCCCCTGAGTAGGGTGTGAGATAAACTCAGTAATCGACTACCAAATATGTCTAGAATAATACAGTTATTGTTTATAACATAACTATTTGACGGTATCATAGATAGTTAAGGTGGTTGAAAATAAATAAAATTTAACTCACAGTAGTATAGAGATCATTGCAGACATTCTCTATATTGGCATAACCATAGGATATAATTACACTAAAATTATAACCATGTCTATATATTATTGTATATATATATTTAATATATATTCATGTATATACAATATATATGTGGTGACTTATATAGTTATATATAGGGATACTATGGTTCTAGCTAGAACTTGGGTGTAACTCAGGTATCCATGACATTTTTAATGAGCTCAATTCTACAAAAGAGATAAAATACCTCAATCTCTGAGGGATGTGAGATTTTATGATCAACACCAGAGATGGTGGGGTGCGTCATCATGCAAAATAGCTATTGAAGAGGAATGTGGAACATAATTCCAATCATCAATGAAGTATTAAACAATGAGAGAAAACATTCCCAACACCAATTATAATGGAGCAAGAAATACCATGAGCAGAAAATAACTTAACCATTGTCCACTTAACAATAAGCAAGGCCTAAAATTAATAATAATGAACTATCTACTATAAAAATATTATATTTAGTTATCCCAATCACTCTTGGGTGTCACAATAAATATAAAATATTTTTATAAATATATAACATGTGGTGTGACCTTTCCTAAAACATTAATTTAACTTCATTTTACCAAGCTGATTTATAGGTAATGAAATATCATAACTATGGTGAAAAAATACCACATAAAAGGTGGTTTGTAATTTAAAAATTATCATTAAATAAGGAGTCAAATTTATAAAACCCAAATATGTGGAAATAAATTAGCTAGAAATACTAAAATAACTCGATAACACACCATGCATATATTATAAAATAATGAATTTATACTAAGGATGTATATATTTTTTGTTAAGTTTTTGAAATGTTTGTTTCGAATCACTTTATTAAATATTATAAAAAAATCAATACATTAATGGAAAATTACCCGACCTTATTCCATAGGCATATGGATGAATTCATTTCCAATATCCACTACATGTATTAAGTAGAATAGAAGAAATCACAGGAATAAATAAATACCATGAATATAGAGATTATGATCTCATACTGAAATAGAATAGTAGACTGTGAATGAATCTTGGAAATAAAGATAGCATATCAAAGCACTCATTTTCAGTTATCCAACGCACCTAGTAGATGTCTAATTAGAGTATGGAAAATTAGATAGTTCCCATGTGATCCATGAAGTGGATGAAGGATCTCATGGTTGACGGTCTCATTGTTGAAATAGTGGGTGCCCTAGACCCAAATATTATGTGCTTTTTATTACCATATCGTGTATATAGTATGGTATGCATGATGTTATCTTACAATTATAGTGTATACTTTTCTGCATCCAATATTGAAATGGTAATGTCCAAAGATTAATTTTCACATCGAAAGGTTATATCGGTTCCTAGTCTATAATGAGAACCTCCAGATACTATGACATTATTCTTAAATATAAATGTTCTATGGTCAAGATACATCTTACTAATTGGAAATAGTATATGTCTGACCCTCAGGTGCTGGGGGATCTTAATCATTGAGACTTTTTCTCATGATGGTCGCACTTGGTGTTCCCTAGCAGTGAGATAATGAGGACTAACCTTCCAATAGGAACACCACATGTTTTTGGCTATCATTGGAAGTTCCTATCTACGATCATGTGTAATGGTCTCCTGAAATGAGATCATTACCAATGTATGTCACATTATTACATACTTTTATGAAAGACAAAAACCATGACGATGAAGTTTTGGTGAGGTACCTTGTGTCGGGTGAGTCGTTGGTGGCATGACGTTGGTTGAATGGTCAAGAATGGATTTGTCGCTTCTGGGTTATGGATGTAATATATCTCAGGCCATGTTGATATGGATGGAAGTATATTTTTAAGACCATGGCCACGGTATTCAAGGGTAAATCCGTCTAGTTAAATCAACAAACTATAAATCAAGAAAAGGGCAATGACACGTAAGTGCATCCTTCTTTATGAGATATTACCGAAAACGAGATCCTATTACACAGTGTGTGTTTGTAGGTTGGTTGTTGATACTGTGAAAAACCTTATTTCTTCATGGGCTATGATGGGTTTCTAGATCACGCTCTTGGTCTGTAAATACTATTCATGGCTATCAAAATAATTTCCTAGATGGTTAAACACATTAGTGTATTCAAGAATCTACCCAATTCAGTTGAATAGAAGTTTTGGACATGACGGGCCACTCCATAGGGGTTCGGGATTTGTCCAATGTAAAATGATCACCAATGAAATAAATAAATTTATATTATTCGAGTTTAGAATAATGAGTATTGAATTTATTTATTAAATGTATTTACAAGTTTTATGTAAATACATGAAAATATTAATTGATTAATATTAAATTATTCTAGGTTCAATTAATATTTATGGGAGCGACGAGTCGAGTTAATGACTCAATTTTTATCACGTAATATATTTTAATATATTAAAAGTAAATGATAATAATATTTATGACTCAATTTAGTAGTCATAAATGTTGTTGATAGTGCGTTAAGTATTCAGGGCTGGCGAGGCGATACTGGGTATTTTAATTGTGCACTATAAATAGAAGAGGAGGGGCTTTTTCCAAATACTATTCATTGAGCTTCTATCTCCTATCCTCTCTCCCACATTCTAGAGAGAGATGCTCTGGATCCAAAGAGCTTGGATGGAGATCTCCCTCAGGAATCTCACGCGATGCGATGAGGTGGTCATTGGAGCATCGAGGGCATCATCTCAAATCCGCGCTAACACCCGGATTACGACGAACACACTCTCACAGATTCCTTGAAGTGCGTGTGGAAAATCTATAGGAATTAAACATCAGATTCTTTAAGAAGTGATCGCCAAAAACGAGAAGACGTCACCCTAGGCATCATATTTTACCCGGGTATTTTACGGTTTATTTTTTTTGCTTAAAATCCTCCACGCAAGATCCTCAGCTATGACAGGGATTCTCTAAGTGTCTGGTTATAATAACTAGTATTAGAGCGACACATGTTGATTTTATGTCATAAAAAATTAAATTTGCAATAATTATTAAAAAGGGAATCAATATGGTCCCAATTCCACAAATCGTGTGTTAATCCGACTTCGAATGACAATTCTGTGGACATCTGAAGTTTTAATTAGGATTTAACATTGGTAAACACATATGATGTTTTTGGTCTAAGAACCTCAATTGCAACTGTTGAGATTTCATAATAATAATAATTATTATTATTTAATTGTAATAATAATAGTTCTATTATAAGAATAATTTTATTATTATAATAATTTTTTCGGACTAATATTTTAATATTATTATATTATTATTGTTTTTCTAAACCTTTATAGGGTTAAGAAATTTTTAATATAAAAAAGGGGGAGGAAGACCTTCTTCTAAGTCTTGTTAATATAAAAAAAGGAGGAAGACCAAAGCACTAGATTTTAGCAGTAGCACCCCGGTTGTCCTCCTCTCCCCACACCACTGTAGCACGCAGAAGTAGCACCCCACGGTACACCCTTCCCACTTCAGCCACACAACACACCGCGGAAGCCTTCCTGGATCGGCCTCCCTACGAACAGAGTCGGGTGTACAGGGGTTATCCCCTCTCCTACGGACTGCCAGCCGCCCTTCGCGCCTACCAGTGAACATGTCAAGGCTGGCTCATCCTCCTTTCCGAAGTGGCGCAGGCCTCATTCCCTGGACAGAAGCCCTCCTCCGGACCAGGCTCCTGCACAAGGCATCTGCACCAGGACCAAGCCGAAGCCCCCTCCCTTCGCCTCCATGTAGCGGCGCACCAAGATTCCCTCCAGCATTATCTCGGACACGCAGCAGGCGCCGCCTTCCTGAATCCTCCCTGTTCGAGCCCCTAGGCCGCCCGACCACCTGGCACAAGCCTCCCCGAACACTTCCTCTGCACTCTCCTGCAACATACCCACGCTGCCGAAACCCTACCCCATTCCACTTCTACCCACTACAGCAGTAGCGCCTCATGACAGACCCATCTTCCATCGGGCACATGAACGCAACCTTCCCCTCCTCCCCGAAAAGCCCTACACGGGCTCCCTCTGATTCAGCCACTAAACCTACATCCATCGCTGTAGTCTAGTGTCCCGTAAATCCATCATCAGCTATCCGCAGTGTCCGGTGTTCCGAGTTCGGGAAATCCTAGTCAGGTAACTCATGATTTGACCCAAAAGTGGCAGGGGCGGGTCTGCCAAGCTCAGAACGAGGATTGGTAGACCGACCAGGCACAAAACGCCGCTGCACGGGGTTGCAACTGCCTATAATGTGCTAGCATAGGTTTTCCCTAACCCGCACAGGCCCTGCCCATCAATTTAACGGCCCGAGTGTTTTAATTTAATCAAAATTAATTAAAATAATCAATTTAATTTTAGTTGAGAATTAAACTAATTAAAAATTAATTTAGGTTAGTCAAAATTCATGAGGCATAATTAATTTAATTTGGTGATAAATTAAATTAGTTAATTTATTTAATTTTAGTATTATATTTAAATTAATAAAATCATACCAAACTACATATTAATATTGAATTAAAATTACTGTGAAATTTTAATTCAATAAAATTAATGCCCTCAGGTTTATTTTAATGAAGGTTTAATTTTTATTTTACATTTATTTAATATATGCGAGTTTAATGCATATATGCTGGTCATGAGTCGTCGACCTACCAATTCATGTATGGTGATTATTTATTTAATTATTTATTTTATTATTGCATATGGTTTTTAAATAATTATTGTAAATAAAAAGGCAATATTCGTGTGGTCTCAGAGTTGTTATATGTATAAGGGTCTGCGCGCCCATTCTCAGTGTTGTATATTTATACCCCGAGACCGCCTCGCCTGCATGCGAGGACAATTAAATAATAAAGAGATGACCGATGACGCTTTTCGTGCCAAGTGATGGCGACACACCAGACAGGAGTTGGATGTATAGGATGAGAATACATTACTATTCAAATTGCAAGCCACGCGACTAAAGGTACTTACCCCTAGGGTTTCGGTTTTTCCATTATTCACACAACGAATCAACCACTACTACCAGCTCATGATCAGTTGTTAGTTTTATTTCTGCATGGTTTATTATTTTTGTGCATGTGTAATCTATTGTGCAATCAAATTGTATAATAATAAACAAGCATCCAATATAAAATGAACCTGTGACGAGATGAAATTTCTATTTCTTTCACTGTCAGTTGTGAGTGCGATCACATAGTATATGTTTATAAAATTAGAAAATGATCTCTTTCATCACAGTAAAAATAATAAAACCCACAATGATATATTAAGTATAAAAAGCCTTCCGTCATTCAAATTTGGACAAAACCAGCTGTTTGAGGTTCTAGTCATGCCTTAGCTGAGGGTGCATGTTACTACTGGGGAGTCCTTATAAGAATAATGGGTTGACTTAACTAAAGTTCTAGTATGAATTAGACATAACTAACTTGCTATAATTTTAGAGGCAATCATTTAGTAAATCATATTTTGATTATAAGAAGCTGGGACATCCCTCAATAGATCATAGAACTGAAAGTTAAAGCGGTTGGCCAGCCAAAATCCTACCTAGAACCCTCCATGTAGTGGCATAGCCTTAGCTTGTAGACTATGAGGGGTGGTTCTAGTATCCATGACACTAGAATTCTCAACTGACAGAGTATTCTGATTCTAGCACAGAGGGTTCCTATATCCGATAAAAAAGTGGGAGACATAAAATGATTTAATTAATTAATCAAAAATGTCTATACCGGTAATCCATATAAAAGCCACTCGTCTGCTAAAATTTATTTTTGTATAAAATGGAAAGTTATACCGAAAAATTAGAACTGTGATATGATAATGGACAAAGTAAATGTCCACACTAACAAGAGTGTCCAGGAATAGTAAAGGTGTGCGCGCATAGTACTATGATATAGGAAACTCAAGGTGTCAGTGTCCCCAACACTGTTAAACTACCTCACAAAGCGGGAGTAAAAATGGATTACAGGAGACTAATGTACAATACATATGATAGTTATATCATTATGCTTTCATCAATGTCTGGTGTCAGTTGCAGTCGCTACAGCAGGACATAGATGATATAACATAATGTCACATCTCCGAGATGTTTTTAAGGAGAATCTGATGAAATGATATGAATAAGGAGATGTACACCAGTAGATGTAAATTGAAAGATAGATCATAATATTTAAATATAATTTTTACCACATTACAGAAGTCTCATTTTATGTTACAAAACAATTAAGTATTGAGTAAACACATCATTACTGATTTAGGTAATGTTCTCCAAGTGAATAAAAATAAAAGACAATTTAGAATTAAATATTATGGACGATAAATTGATAGGCAATGTGAAACGGTCAAAGGCATTTAATTCCAATGACATATTCGCGATGTCCTTCAATTAATGAGGTATTAACAGAGGTTATTTTCATTTCAATACTATGTAATATTAAAATCAATAAACTAATTTAATGAAGCAAGTTACCGCTTCTACATTAGGCATATTCATCAATGTGATGTTTCCTTTTACAACTAGGGTATTAAATACAATATACTGGTAACATATGTGTATTCAAATACAAAAAACATTTTAGTATATAAACCTCACTAGAAGTCAGGTGTATTCTCTAAATAGGTTGTGAAAGGATGATACCTAGGCTAGTGGTGAGGAGAACATAACATCTTACTTTTCCAAGTGAAATATTCGCGTTGAACTATTGTTGAGTATAACAACAAACATTAATCTCATGTGTCCATGGAAGTATGGAGACATTCTTTCAGTTTCTGTAATGAATGCTGGTTTTGGTTAAATAAATCACTAGCTCAGTGATACAAGAATCATAGACAATTAGTGATGAATATAAATGTAAGACTTATACCCAGTTGTGACAGGATAATTCTTTTTCAGTTAGTACTAAAAATGAACTTCATGAATATACCATGTATGGTATTTAGGCTCATTATAGCTAAATACATATGGTATTATTGAGGTCTTTTGTTTGGACAACGGAGACTTTAGAAATAAAGGTATGTCACAAAGCTTTTAGAAATAGTTCAACATGAAGGTATGAAAAATTACAAGTATAAGCTAGAGGTATATATACTTCATGAGTTTATTTTAATTAATTAAGGAATATCAAAGTGAAGTATTTTCATGGTCATAAGATATGATTTGCTTTGGGTTGGGATACTGAAGAATATCTCGACCAAGCATTCATTAATCATAATAATTTGGCGTGGATAAATTCCTAAATGCACATTACCTTATCGAAATCATGACATTAATGTTAATGTGGAGGATTGATGATGATGTGTTATATATCATCCTTGATTAAAAAAATGTAGCGTGGAGTAATTCCTAAACACACATTTTAAACATCAATGTTTTGATTTAAGTAATATCAATGTTGGTACAAGTAGAAACATCGATTATATTTCATGAAATGCTTTGAAAATAACAGCGATATCCCACAACCATAATCCATCTATAATGAAAAATCGATATCATACGAGTCATAGTATGTTGTAAACCCATTATGTCAAAATAACATCTGTTTGGATGCAAAGAGCGTGTTATGACATAAAAAAAGCATCAAGACAAACACATTGTGCATTTAGTGTAATAATAATTTCAGTTCTTTAGGATGTTAAATAAATCCCTAAGATAGAAGAGTAGGTAGTCATGAAATAGACTAAACTTCTATATACGGGTGACCCTATCTATTAGAGATAGTGAGAGCTATATTCACTTGTGTTCAGTCAATGCTCATAATCCAAAGTTAGTTGGAATATGAACTAGTTCCACAGGATCATGTTGAACAAAGTATGTTCTAGAGACACATACTA
This sequence comes from Viscum album, assembly GCA_963277665.1. Lineage (NCBI taxonomy): Eukaryota > Viridiplantae > Streptophyta > Magnoliopsida > Santalales > Viscaceae > Viscum > Viscum album. The sequence continues at coordinate 1,033,784,194 of OY728130.1, forward strand.
TGTTGGAAGGATAAACCCATGGTGATGGTTTTTTATTTTCACCGCGGTAGGTGATCTATTATTCAATGTGAATAAAATTTCCTACAACTAAGCAGTGTATTAGAATTATCTAAAATTGATAAGATCAACTAAAATTCAATTAATGGATTCCATGTATTAAATTGAAAAAATGGCTATTATTTTGAATATTACGGTGGGTATTCATGTGAGTTGATACATGGATGGTATGATCTTGTAACTATTAAGGCTCAATTGGTTTCACCAAGTTGTTATGCCTAAATCCGTTAGAATTTTACTTATCATAGCTAATATCTATTTTCAATTTATTTAGCATTGGATGTCATGACCACCAATTGTGGATGGTGTCTATATGACGCAACCAGAAAGGGATGGTCACATCACAGAATGCTAATAAAGGTTGCAAGTTACTTAAATCCACTTTAGGATTAAAGTAAGAAACATGATTATAATATATATATATTTAAAACAAATGTTTGACATGTGTCTACTAGAGGTTAGTGGGAGCACTACATTTTTCCAATAATAAATATCTTCGGTAACATATAGAACATAGACATTGGTCTGACAATTAGTTAAGACTAAAATGAAAATTTCATATCCAATGATTGACTTAAAGAAGCAACCTAAGTTCCAAGGAACATGATCCACTAAGGTATATCTATATGTTTCTTGGTCCGAGTAAATCATACATATAGTGACATTGTATTGAAAAAATACACATTGGAATAATTCAAGAGATGAATTGTTGCCTATGTCACATGGCATAATCTCTCCATGTTGACATGTTCGTGACATGGGAATAGATAAATGAGGTGAGTTGAAATCCATACATCGAAGTGATGGATCAATCACATATGCCATGATATGTACATGAATCGATATTTCGATGGTATATTTTTTTACAATAAGAAAATATCAGTTATATCCAGGAGCACTGCAAGGGCTGCAGTCAGAATAATCTAATTCTACTTCGGAAAGTACAAAAGATAAGTACCTGTTATGTGGATAAGAAAGGATACAATTTTTGGGGATATGAACTAGAGTTCCATTAATCAATGTGATCTAGTATTGCAGTTAGGCTAATGGCGATGAGATAGTCAAGATCATATCATCCAGTGGTGGCCATACCTATAAGACCGAGTAAGTTGCAACACTTATGGCATCTAGGAAGCAGATATGCATCAATTTATTCTAGTTCTTGGAATCTCACCTGGTGAGAAAAGTATTATCATAATCTAAAATATGATATTCTTACTAGCCAATATGTCATGTTATGAATGTGGAAAAAAGGGATATACTCAAGAAACCATCTCTTGATAAGTTTTTACTCATAGAGATGAGGTCTCTATAGCAGAATAGCCACACAGTGGAACCGTGGTGGACCCAGTATCTAAGGCCATTACTCAGCAGAAAAATGATTCTTATATTATGAGTAGCTAATATGTTTGGTTACCAAGTTGTCTCTAGTTAAAGTGGGAGTGTTGAAATAGTGAGTTCCCAAGACCCAACTATTATGTGCTTTTGATTACCATATCATGTATACAGTAAGGTATGGATGATGTCATCTTACCATTATAGTGTATAATTTTCTGTATCCACTATTGAAATGTTGATGTCCAAAGATTAATTTTCATATCGAAAGGTTATAACAGTTCCCAGTCTATAATGAGAACCTCTAGATACTATTACATTAATCTTAAATATATATGTTCTATTGTCTAGATACATCTTACTAATTAGACATAGTAGATGTCTGACCATTAGGTGCTGGGGGCTCATAAGAATTGAGACTTCTTCTCATGAAGTTCTCACATAGTTATCTCTAGTAGTGAGATCATGAGGACTAACTTGCCAATAGGAACACCACATGTTTCGAGTGTCATTATATGTTCCTATCTATGATCATTTGTAATGGTCTCCTTACTTGAGATCATTACTAATGTATGTCACTTGATTAGGTACTTTGATGCAAGATGAAAACCATGGAGATGAAGTCATGGTGAGGTAGTTTGGGTCGGGTGAATCATTGGTGGCATGACGTTGGATGAATGGTCAAGAAAGGATTTGTCGCTTCCAGGTAATAGAAGAAATATATCTCAGGCCATGTTGATATGGATGGCAGTACCATTTTAAGACCATGGCCATGGTAGTCAAGGGTAAATACATCCAGTTAAATCATCAAACAATAAAGAATGAAAATGGCGATGTCACATGGCTGCGTCCTACTTTATGGGATATTATAGTCAATGATATTATATTACACATTGTGTGTTCGTAGGTTGGATGTCGCAGCTCTGACAATCCTTATTTTTTCAGGGGCCATGATGGGGTGCTAGATCCCACTCTTGTTTTGTGAATACTATTTGCAGCTGTTGATATAAGAATATATAGTGTCACACAAAATAGCGTATTCGAGAATATTCCATATTCAGTTGAATATGAGTTTTGGACAAGGAGTCCCCGCCATAGGGGTCCGAGATTTTTCCAATGTAAAACGATCACTAATGCAATAAATAAATTCATATTAATCAAGTTTAGAATAATGAGTATTGAATTTATTTATTAAATGTATTTATTAGTTTGAAGTAAATACATGAAAACATTAATTAATGAATATTAAATTATTATATGTTAAATTAATATTTATGTGAGCGACGAGTCTAGTTAATGACTAAACTATTATCACGGAATATATTTTAATATATTAAAAGTAAATGATAATAATATTTATGACTAGTCATAGATGTCGTTGATAGTGTGTAAAGTATTCGGGGTCGGCGAGGTGAGACTGGGTATTTTAATTGTGCACTATAAATAGAAGAGAAGGGGATTTTTCCAAATAATATTCATGGTGCTTCCCTCTCCTCTCATCTCTCCCACATACTAGAGAGAGATGCTCTGGATCCAAAAAGCATGGATGGAGATCTCTCTTGGGCATCGCTAGCGATGCGATGCGGTGGTCATTGGAGCATCGATGACATCATCGCAAATCCGCACTAGCACCCGGATTACGACGAACGGTGCTCCCGTAAATTCTTTGAAGCACGTGTGGACAATCTAGAGTAATTAGACTTCAGATTCTTCAAGAAGCGATTTCCAACAACGAGTAGATGTTGTACGCGACGTCAAATTTAATCCAGGTAATTTATTGTTAAATTTTAGTGCTAAAAATCCTCCACGTGAGATCCTAGGCTTTGACCGGGAAACTCTGCTTTGGCGTCGACAAGTTTACATCGACCGTCGATGGAATGTTTTTTATAAACCCAACTGTTTGGGGCTTTCATTGCGTATCCAGTTCAGACACTCATGTATGTTATAATCAAGGGGAAAATGGTGAAATAATTTAAATTAAATATCCATTGAAATTTTGATTTACATGTCCTTTAAGGTTCACTTGTTTTGAATACATGATTTTCCAAACCATGCACCAACCATGCGCTAACAGAGTCCAAGAGAGACCTATTCACAAATTCCAAGAGAATGGTTAGACAAACAATGAATAGCCCATGCAACTTTCCTATATCCAAAGTCTGAGAGAAGGTGTAAGGTGGTGCAGTCGAGGTAGCATGGTTTAACCTAACTGTGTGACCCTGTACAACCATTGAGACATCATGAATTATTTTTTCAAACCATTGAATCTTTGGATCACAATTTTTTCATACCATTTCCCAAGAATTTTTCCTCATAAACTTGGAGCTCTTTCCTCTGAACAAGACCCTAACACTCCTAAGACCTTCTTTACTCCATATGGCTCACTAACTAGGATAAAAAAGAAATCAATCTACGAAAACAATGGCATGTACCTTCATGATGATTATTGTCATTATATTTTTAACATGAATAAAAAATTATTTTTAATTTTAATTTTAAATTATATTTCTAATTATTTATTACTCATATAATAATTTTTTATGTGAAAATTGTCAGTATACTATTAACCCTTCCATTTCTATAACGTGATTATAATTGTAATTTCTGATTTATATGACTTTTCATGGATTAATGAACTATAATATATTAAATCTATATTAATAAATGACTTTTTTATAAATTTGGAGTCCTAAATATTTTACATGGAACTTATTCTTTTGGTTCAAAAGTAATATCTTTTGTGACCCTAATACTAGTCACATAGATCTGATTGTTACATCATTAAACTATAATAAGATTCATGTAATCATATCGCAATAGACCATATATTTTAGTAGTATTGGTAAAATAGATTGTTGAACGATTCTTGCATTACATTTGAATATAAAAATATGAACATATATTTTTGTAGTTGTATATTTTAATCGATAAATACCGTATATATAAATCTTAGAATACATCATAGATTCTATGTAATTGAAACAAAGGGAGAGAGGAAATTCTCTGTAAGGTTTTATTACAAAGGATTGTTTATAAATAAATTAGAATAATCAATTGGGAAAAGTAAATAACTGAAAAAATGTTCTGTTTAATTAGTAAATTTAGAATTATGTTTATCCAGATATAATATCATTATGATATTATAATGGACTATAATAATTATTTCATGGTGGATAAATGATCAAACATTAGATTTAAAATACATGATAACCATAAAATAATATAGCATAATCATTATGGAAAGTTAAATAAATTAACACACATGTTGTTTAAATAACATGTCTATTATAGAATGATATGGAATAATTAATAATAAAATGTAATCAACGGAAACCACACACCATTTAAATAGTAATACTAGAATAAAATGCATCCAGACATATTATCATTATGAAAATATCATGGATAACAATAATAATTAAATTTATAATTAAGGTAATTCTTAATGATTGGACATCATGATTTATGTACTTGATACATTTACCATCCAGATCTAACCTTATAAGAGAGTAAAAATTATCGATAAAACAATGAGTTTTTGGATGACAACATTTATTCCAGCATACAGATTCTTCTTATTAGACAACCAATTCATTGAGGGGATTTCAAAAAATGGTCACCACCTTTTCATGAATTTCCAAATCATTACACATATATCAAATATTTGTTGTAATTAATAAATAATACACCTTATCATTCAACAACCATATTGAGCAAGGAATAAAGATTTATTAATATTTATCTAGATATAAAAAGAAATTTTAGTGCAGAACACCATACATATAATTGATATACTATTTAGGATATAATCATATAAGATAAATATTTTTTATATTTAGTGTAACTTTATTGTTCACGGGTAGTTGAATCATTCAAGGGACTATTAATGACTACAAAAACTAATAAAAGAAGAGATTTTCAACACAAAACTGTGTAAAAATGAATATATACCATCCATAGGAAAAATATGGATTGTATTAATACAACATATACCCATTGGATTAATAATAATATTTTTTTATTGTTAAGGAATTGAAATTCAATAATATGCTCAAAAAAGATACATGAGGAAAATACATTTTTAATTTGAAAATAACTGTTAAAACTAATATTACAAAACACATTGTGAAGAAAATCTTTGAAATTAATATTTGAATATTTTAAAGGTATATTTCAAACATTTTATTGACCATCATAGCTAGAAATTATTTTTCTTCCATACCTATTAGAATAATTATTCCATTAAACAATTAAATAAAATTCAAAGGATAATTATTTTAAAAAATAAATTAAGACTCAATTAACAACATTTATAAAAAATGAAAAACTGGTTAATAGTTTTTTTAATAAATAAATTGATTTTTTTTTCATAAAATTGTAATATTTTTATGAAGAAATGTCTTAGAAGAAAATAGTTTTCCAACCATAAAGATATATGATGTATTATTTTCAAAAAAGTATTTTTTTTCATTTATATTATCAATAAAAAGTTGAAATATGGAAATAATACATGAAAATATCATTAATAACTATATGATATAATATCCTAATGGGTTTATACGAAATTATCAAATTATTTACTTCAACAAAAATTCAAGGGTATACAATATTGAATAGAATGAGGTAGTGAAATAAATCCATTAAATGGCGGTAACATTGAAGGAAGAATTAATTAATCAGACAACTATGTGTATCAATTTTCAATACACATAAAAAATGTTGAAATAAAGTATAATACAATAAATTGATGTCATATAATTAATATTATAATATAAAAGAATTTTATGAAGTAATATAACCCAATGAAATGAAATTGGGTTTAGAAATTCATTACCACATGGTAAATTTTATTAAAATTAATTTTGATGTCATAATTAAAATTAAACAATAAAATACCATCAATTATTTAAAATGCCTTATTTGACATATCAATTGGGAAATTTATACACCTTATAAAGTAAATTAGATACATAACATTAAAATATTCCCTAATAAAGGAAAAATGAGATAAAGGCTCTTACATAGATCACATCATTCAAGTGAGATTAATAAAAGAATAGATTATGCGTATCAACTATAAATCCAAATATAAAATATTAATTAAAACAAAAAATAGGTAATGATAATTACACACATAATCATAACATTAAATAATCAATGATGTAGAATTTTTCAAAAGTGAATAGAAATATATTTCTAAAATCCCTTAAACTAGGAATTATTATTTTTGAACATGATTCAATCTATTGTACGGCTGATTTAAACATGATATTAACTTATATGAGAAAAATATTTATATTTATTATATCTTCTATGATAATTTTGTAACATCTTATCAGAGCTTCGTTAATAATATTTCATTATTCTCATTGTTTCAGTTGTCAATTTCTATATTTTATAATTCAAAAATTATTACGAAAATTCCAGTTATTATGAATAATACAAAATTCCATAAAAATAGAATAAAAATAATTAAAAAACAATCATTTTTATAAATCAATTTTTTTTAAGAAAATTATAAATTATGATGAATGTTATGATCTTGGAAATGATAGGTCGTACAAACACATGATTAACGTTTTCATTTTCAAATTATCCTTATGGAATGAAGGTAAGTCATATTTTATATTTATATAATTATAATAAAATAAAATATATAATTTTACAACATTATATGTACATATATATATATATTGCATATGGTGTATGGTATTGAAAAGTGGGTCACATTTCTTCATGAAGGATGTAGTCTGCATGTTCATCAATGATACTATCATTATTTAGTGTATGAAATTAAATTACATTTTATCAATCCATAATGATAAATATGAAATTATTATCATAATTATTTATTATATATCACATATATTATCTAAAATATTCTTAATTTCATTCACTATAATTTTTTATTGAAAGACTAATCACATCACTTCAGAAAGAGGTATTTCATTATACACATGAGAGATATTGTCATATTTTATATGTGAGGGAACCAAAAAAAATACATATGACACAATTACTCCATATGTATATCAATGGTATAGTTATGATATATATACAATATATCAACAATCAAACACAACATTTAGAGTTGTTGATAGAAAAATGAATGACATCAGTTTGTGTTGCAGTTTTCCTCTATAAACATGAATGATTATTTTGTAACCTAGTATACATATATTTAGACAGTTTTAGATTATTAACTTATTATAATAAAATATAATTATATGTGAGAGAATTATGATATAATTTCGTCCTGATTAATTAACAATTTGGGAAGGTGGATGAAGATATAATATAAATATTTTTATTGAAGACTGTTTCTTCTCTTTCAGGTAAACTCTTTAGGTTTGGACCAAAAGACCTCATAGAGTAGTTTCCCAAAAATATAATTCTTCTACGATTAGAGGTAAGATTTTTTAATGTTATTTTGGAAGGTCCTGGATCATCCTAAAGGATTTTGAGTTATGAATATGAGATGGCATGGGGTAACCGTTTACAGCGGATGTGAGGAGCACACTTGTATGTTCTACAATGAAAAACATGTACCCATATTTTTTAAATTAAACAAGGTTAAAAAATAATTTATTATATACTATTATACATTTCATGGTGAAATTATATTACAAAAATAGGTTTTAAACACGTTTCTATGTTATTTTAGCACTTATGTTTTTATTTTACCCCCAGGTAAATCTATTTTTACATTAATCACACATTCATTATTTTATAAAATTAATTTGTCCAAATTTGAAAATATAAAAAAAATTAAAAATTGTGAATCATTTTTTAAAAATTTTATTACCATATCTGTACAATTTCAATTTAAAATTATATCTCTAGTAACGATGAGAAAATTGGGTTTTGAAGAGAAAATATTCATAATATGAAAATGTTATTATTTCAAAATTCAATGTGATGATAATTAAAATAGCCTAAATGTGATTTATATTTAAATAGCTGAACTAATTTTAATTTAATAAAATCTAAAATATAATATTTCGATATAAATTATTATAAAAAAATATATATATTCAATTTAAACTTTTTATTTTTCATTATTTTTCTAAATATTGAAAATTTTCCAAAAAATAAAAAATTCAATATGAAAAATTATTATATTCTTCTTCCAAAAATTATATTCATTTAATAAAATATAATTTATAAATTTGGGTGAAATTAATTTTATATTATTTGTAGACGCATTAGTAAAACATATATTATAATAATATAGTGTTTTGTAAAACATTATATTTTCTATTAATTGATTATAATTTTACTTTTAATTAGTAGATACTGAAAATATTCATAATTTTATTATTAATATTCTTATCGAAAAATTATAATTTCTCTAAGATAAATATAAAATTAAATAATAATATTTTAATAATATGTCTTGATTCGTTTAATCTTGTTATTCTGTGTAATACAAGACAAGCTCAGTGGCGTACATAATGTGAGTAAAAATATATATTGCATGTAAAAATATATATTTAAGATAATGATTTTTTTTAAAATAAATATATTTGAATGTATTTGGGATTAGTATTTTCTTAAATTCTTGATGATTAATTTCATAAATTTTTTTGTGTAAAATTTTATTATTTTAGATATTTACTGTCTAAATATTTTCCACCATAAATAACTATGTCATCGCAATCTAAACATGCTATTGGTAATCAAGGATTTTTTATTATGAAATACAATTGTTTAATATCCCAAATATTAAAAGGGTTCACAAAATATTGTCCTCATAATAGAGAAAGGGACGTAATAACGTCATATGGATGAACACATAATAAGTTTTCTATGTTGTATGAAATTAGTTAGAAGTGAATATATTAACATGGAAGTAATGTGTGAATAATTGTAGATATTGATTTAGGGTATTGATCAAAATCATGTTATATATCAATTGAAAGTTAAACACCTCAAATAAATTAATATATGACGATTTAGAAGATCATATGATTCATCGAATTTGAATATAATTGGAGATTTATTTTTCTTTCAATATACTTTTCCTAAATATAAAGAAATATTTCATTATCATTAAGTATAAGGAAATATATATACTTGAAACTTTTTTATATCAAAAGAAATTATCTTTTTTTATTGTTTATTAAATTTCCAAATCATCTCTACTCATTTATTTTTTTTAAATGAATCTTTGATGCCTAAATCATTTAAATTAATAGTTAACAAATAAGAAATATCCAATTAATAGATGTAATTCATTCTATCTATCTCAAACTATTTTCCAAAACCAATATGTTTAGAAAAAATCATCCAATATAATAAATTAATATCTAAACCTCAAAACTATCACCATTGGTTCATCTTTGATATTTATTTTTCAAAAAAGTAAAGTAAAAACAATTTCATATTAACTAAGAGATTATTTATTCAAATGGAAGGTTATAAAATCATATAATCCTTCAATCACATGATAATTAATTATTCCCTTTCCAAAGATGACTAGTTTTCGCACATCATGTGGGTTATCAATTTTTTGAAATATATTAATAGAATTCATAAAACATTTTGATAATAAATATTTTGAACTTCCATGAAATTAAATCAAACATTAAAAATCATTTTAGTATTTCTCAGTACAAACATTTTTTCACAAAAAAAAAATTATTATTTCAGTATTATTTCATTTTAATTAACTATCATATCCACGATAATAGATACTAATTTCCTATATATACGATTTTTAAAATTTCATGAAATTATTCCTCTAATAAATTTCCAACTAAATTATATGATTTTCATAATGTTCTCCCATGTAATACTAGATCATAGTACACTCCAATCAAATAAATCCTAACAATTGATTTTATATAAATTGAAGATATGTAAAATATTGAAACCATAATCCTATGACATTATCCATAAATACTTTGTTAATGAATTCCATAATTCATTTAATATTGAAGATAATCCATAATTGTTTAATAATTCGTTTCATAAAATACAATGGGTTAAAGAATTCTTGTACAATTTATTTTTCCAAGCACAATTTATAAATTAATTAATCTCTTTAACTTCCACATTAATCTTTCCCTAGTTTTGGATTTATTCTTAAGAAGTGATAATTTACATAGATAATTCTTATGTTCTCCACATTTGAGACAATGATCTATAATTAGATCCCTGCGGTGAGATTTATTCTTTCCCATTACTCAATTATTTCATCGATGGAAATACATTTTTTTGACCATCCTTTCAACACATAAATAATTGTCTCATTCAATTGAGGCACTTTCTGTGGTGCCTCCATAAAAATTATTTCATAATGTAATTAAATTATTTTTTCTCCTTAGTCTTCATTAGTCATTTTAATGATAAACTAAATATATATATTATCTGGATAGTCTGGAAGTTATTTATGGTAAATAATTTAAATCATATTTCATAAAACATGATAGGGTATAATAGAAATATCATCCACTCTAGTAATCATCAAATTTGGTTTCTCATATTCACCTACATATCGATAATATTTATTATTAACATGATTATTTTGGGTTCCATTATAGAAACCCAACCTCAGAAAGCCCATAGTTGGGGCTGACTACTATTAAATTGGAAAAAACATACAATTAAAATATATCCCAAATGACTAAACAATTTATTAATCATCATAACATAGATTAATGCACTAGTATTATATTACATATAAATGCACAATTTATGTGGTATTTATTCTTCTTAAAAGGATAATAAATTTATTCTATATAGTTTATTTTTTCATCTCATTATTAGTGTGCATGAGGGAATCATCAAGGGTTGAAAAACAATAATGGTGAGCTAAAATGATCAGTGAGTGTAAAGTACATTTCATTAAATAATGAATATTTGAGAAGAATTAATATGTAATATTAAATAACTGAAAATACATAACTTGTAATCAATTAAAGATAATTATGTGATTAATTAATAGGGTAAGGTTACTTAATGATAACACATTCCATTTAAATAACGTGATATTGAATATTTAATATTGAATGATACATAATATAAAAACATTCCTTTTAATTAACTAGATAAGGCATAGTAAATATGGAAAGGAAAGTGACAAAAAATGTTCCATTTAAATAACTGGACAATGAATAATAAATATGAAATGTAAAAGAAATTAAATACAAGAAATTTAATCAATGATTAGAGAATGAAATTAATCAATAGATAATTTTATATAAACAATATCATTGATAATATTAACTGAATATAAATTAATGAAATTAAAAATTATTGGATTAAATGTTTTCTATGTACATGGAACGATATTCATTATGAAAATTCAGAAGACGGTTTAACATTATACTATAAACACCTTTATCAATATAGATAAAATCTGTTAATATAAAATCATTTATTCTACACAAAAACAAAATCAATGAGTTTTTCAAAAAAAATAATTCTTATCAGGATATCAAGTCATAGAGTGTCTTACATTAAAAGGAACCAAACCCATGGCATATTAGTCTATATCATTTATTTTATAATGAATACATTATTTAATAGAAAAACAATGGGCCCTATAAGATATCTTTATTTAGAACAAAATACTAATTTATTGATAATTTATAAGAAAATCCAATAACTGTCAAAATAAACAATGTAGGAGATTGTGATATAGTGTTTTGAAAATAAATATATTCATTTTAAATGATATATGAAATTTTGGGAAATATATTTCCTGATGATAATAGGAAGATTAATTTTCAACGGGACTAACAATGAAATCATGGATGTGAATATCAAAACAATCCACTTCCAAATCAATAAAAAATCAAGAGGATGAATAGGGAAGGTATGAATAAACCATATACCATATAGATTAAAATAATTCTCTCTTGTCATTAATGAATAAAAAACTTTTAGAAAATTTTTTGATTAAAATATCTTTTTCACTTTGAAAAACATTTTTGGAAATCATTTTCCTTGAAAATATCTATGAAAAAAAATTTCATTAAAAATTAACCTTTTAAACATGAAAATGACACTTTAATTAAATACAAATTGATTAACATTAAAATATCATACAAGGTAAAAGTAACTTTCCTTTTGAAAAGTAAAAATGTTATAAATGTTCCTTTCTCGATAAGAGACTATATTGATTCTTCTAAAACAACTAACAAATCTAAAAAGGGGAAACCTTTTATTTTAAAAATTAATTTTTGAAATGTTAAAAACCATTTTGAAAACCATTTAAGAAAACAGGGATTTTTGAAGAAAATAGATTCCTCGACCAATGAGAGATATGAAGTTAGGTTTCATTAAATACATTTATAAAACATTTCAATTTCCAAAGAATTGAAAATTGTACTATTATTTATAAATATCTAAAATAATCCAAGTGGAATAATATTTAAGTGTTTATTTAAAATATTTCCAACAAATTTCATTAATTGACTAACAAGAATAAAAAAATATTATTGGATTGAGTTTGTGAAATAAACCCTCAAAATTATCATAACATTGAAGTGAAAATTAGCCAATGAATTGATTATGTGTATAAACATTAAATCCACATATAAGAGGTGTTAATACCTCAATTAAGTTTCATATTTATTATACACATAATCATTTAATATTGACGACAACAAGGACACTATATAAATAAATGAATTTTATTTCGTTTATGAATTTCCTATACAACTGTGTGACTTTATGTTCAGAACTATTTGATTAAATACACGAAATTAAATCTCTATATACAATTAATAATTAATTATTTATGATATTAAATGTCAATGTGGCACTGTGTATAGAATATATATGATAATAGGGGAACAAAAATAATGTGTTTCTTAACAAATGGATATTAACATGATGTCCCTTTATACTTCGTAATTTTGAATTGTATTACCCTTGAAAGAAATCAATTAAAATGAAATAATAATTACCTTGATTATTATATTATTCATGACATGAAATAAAATATGAAAATTATATATACCACATAAAATAATTACATGGTGAAAATAGTGAATGGCTCACGGAAAAAAAATTAAGACAATGTTCTATTACGTTTTGTTTCTGTTCGGTTGAACAACCATTAATATGACTTATTAAAGTATTAAAAATAGAAAATATTTATTATTTAACCCTAATAATATTTATAAGTTCATTTATTATCTTCATATAATATCTCATTACATGTTTGTTTAAAATAATTCAATATTTTCACTATTCTACATGTTAATTTTGTTGTTTTTTTAGTATGTTTGTTCTTGTTAATTCTAATTCCTAATCATTGGATCATTATTTCATCATCTAAATAATTTAAAAAATGATTTAGATTTCATATATAACATTATATTAGTATTTAGAATAATCCATAACATTTGGATATAGAAAATGGAATACATTGTTCATGGAGATGGTATATCATACATTCACATGAATGATACTTCCATTTCAAAGTAATATTTTCATAAATTAAAAATAAAAAATAAATAAATGTATAATATTATAATATAAAAATATATATTTCATATATGTAAAATATATTTATTAAAATAGTCAATTATACATTATATGGGTAGCTTGAATGAATTACAATGCTTTGAGGAGGCGGTAGTCCACACGTCTAGAAACGATGTTATCATATTACCATAAATTGTAAATCATGAAGTTATGATTTATATATAAATTTTAGAAAAATAAATAAATTATATATATATAATATATAAACTATATGTATATATTTATTTCCAGCATTGAATGGTGCAATATTGTAGAACAAATTATATCACTTTGGGAGGCTATAGTCCGCCGTACAGTCGAAAAATGATTACATATCCCATTTTGATGGATGTGATTGAATTTTTAGTTAGTAGTCTTAGAATATATAAATATTATTATATTTAATAAGATACAGTTATTATATATTCATGGAATATTAATACTTGAATCGTTTTATAATGAAATAAAAGGAAATTTATCATTGAAGAATGTTGTCTCTTATTCTGGTAACTCTTTTTGGTTAATACAGAAAAAATTATTTCTTGGATTTATTCTAAATGGGATTCTTTTAGGATGAGGTTAGTGATATTGGAAACCTATTTTGGTAGGTTTTTTTGATCCAATGGCCTTTATATGTGTGAATAATTAGGAGGATTTATTATCTTTTTAGAGTGTATGAGGTCTGGAATTAGAGTAAATTTTTTAAAATGGAATTCTATCATCATTTTTTCAAATGATATATGGATCCATAAATTGAAAAAATATATAAAAGTAAGTATAGGATAAAAATAGGAACATAAAATGTCTTTTGAGAAAGTGTATATTCATTGTTTTACTTATGTTTGAGGTTTAGTGCTTTGTTATGATATTTTTTATTTTAATCGCAATAATTATTTTTATAACATTGAAAAATATTAACTACGAAAAACTATGTTGTAAATATTAGAAACTATATATTATTATAAATCAAAATATTGAATCAATATTTTCAAATTCCAATCACATAAGTGGAGAATATTAATTTAAATTTAATTTTATAGATGGGACTACAATGCAGGTTATTAAAGTAAAATGTTCAAAATCATGAATAGTTTTTAGATCAAATTTATATCAAGAATTTATTCTAATAACCATCATTGAATTAACATATGTATAATACTAATAATAAATCTTTTAAAAAAATTATTTAAATTTGGCACTATAATGAATATACAAAAATAAATAGTTTTCAATTAATATTTTGCAATTCACAATATTCATCATAAAATTGAATCTTCGATGAAAAATAAAAAAAAATTTAGAAGCTAATTATGATATTATTTATTAAATAATTAAGTTTATTTTGTAATATAATATTTTTAAATGTGGGAAAATATTTATTTAAAATAAGTGTTCCATTATATTTAAGAAAAACCCCCATTATAAAATTATATGTTTTTTATGTGTAATATTTTGGTTTCTTATTATATTATTACTATATAATATATTGATGTTAATATCAATAAATTTATTTGATATTGAAATATATATATTCACATTAGTTTGTTAATTTTATTAATAAACACTAACATAATTGTTATGTTATTTCTTATCACATTAAATTTTTTAAATATTATTGTGTTAAATAATAATATTTTAAGAATATATTTTTGTTCGGTGAAACTCGATCTCTCTTGTAATAAAATCTATCTAAGAAACTGATTTTTTTGTGCAACGCATGATAAATTATATTTGACTTAATTTTACCTATTTTATATATTTTAAATATTAATTATACCATAATGTCTTGAGAGATTAAACCTAGTATATAAAAGTTATTCTCTTTGAATTTTAATGATGTTACATTCTCCCCACAACAAAAAACTGCATCATCAAAATTTAAACTCGATCCTCTTATTATTTTTTTCTGAAATTTCCCTTCTTGAAATCCCACAACATGAGAACGGTTCATAATACACCCTATATAATTGTATAATTGGATGTAAAAAGTATACAATGATGAACATATAATTATGTCTCTAATTAGGATAATATTATAGGAATCTGTAGTTAAAAATTATAGTAATAGGGTAAATACTTACTGTGAGTGAGTGACGTAATAAATAAAAAATAATCAATTGATCAATTTAATGTTTAGTGCCTTAAAATCATAAATCTTTAATTATTTTAAATACAATCACTTAAAAAAGATTAGGGTATTATTAGAATATATTTAACTAACATTTTATTAATATTTTGTAATTATTTTACTGCCTAAGAATGTATGGAAATATACATACCTAAAACACTTAAATTTTATATGAAAAATTCCATGTTTTAGATTGTTTCATTAAATTATAATTCATACCACACCCTATGAAATAAATTTCCTAGAAAGAAACTTTTTTTGAAGCACTAAATTCATCACTTAATGTATAATAACACCCATAAAACATGTTTTTATATTTTTCTATAACATTTTTGAGAAGCCAATATTGTTTATAAATTAATCACTAAACAAAAATCATACAAAACTGGTTCATTATTAATCATTATTCATCAATTGTTTTAACTACAAATAATTTCAAATTAACCAAGATCTCACGTTCACCAGTAGTATGAGTGAATCCCTTGTCATCCTTCAAACATGGGTTCAAGCCCCAATGATCATCATGGTTAGATTTGATTTCATTTGCTATATAAGTTGTCATTTTTCTAAGCAACATGAATAAGATTTTTTAAAATAAATATTATATAAATCATTGGTATATAGTTTATCTATGAAAATACTTTTAACTATGTTTTTAATAAAAACAAAATAAATAAATATTTCACATATTTTATTTCTTCATATGTCATACATTGTCTTATGCTTTATCCTTGATCATTAATTTTCATTATATATTTAGATCATTAAAACGGTTTAAAATGAAAATGTGAATAGTCCTATGAATATCGCATGGGAGTGCAAAAGTAGGTGCATAGTAAAAGCCATTTTTTTATACCAATATGCACTCATGTCTGGCCTGATACACCAGTTAAGTGATGTTACGGCTAGGTGCATCTTTTCCAGAACAACATTCCCTTATATTATCTAGATAAATATGCACTTCTTATAATAACACATAATCACTATCTAACCAAAACATTAAGGTGTTACTATAAATGTATCATTAAATTATATATTCATGTCATGTTATGTAATATATTTTTCCCAAAATCTAGTTCCTATGCTTTGAAATAAACCTAGCTCTAATAATAACTATACTGATCCAACCCTATAAATCATGGTTCCTGTTCCTACAACCATTACATTGGAATAAAATACAAGTAAATTATCCTCAATGTTCTAAACATTTTAGTAATAAATTTTAAACTATATACATATAATCTTATTTTATTACAAATAAATACATCATTTACAAAAAAAATTATTTTTAGAAAAAAATATATTCCATCATGCATTTCCTTTCATTTAACTCTTTGTACACATCATGTAATCCTAGTGAAATTAAAAATAATAAGTTAGAGATAAAATTCAATATAAGGGTAAATTATAATAGAAGAAATAGTGAATCAATAATAATAATCAACATGGATGGGAAATAACTAAGAACACCTTCCATGAAATCAATAATAGAGAAGTATGTGAGTAAATAATAAGTCATGCAAATGATTGAAAACAACTTCTATTTACATAATTGGATATGGAATAATCAAAATGGAATGGAAAATAAATTAAACACATACCATTAATAAATATTTACATGGAATAATCAATATGGAATTCAAAATAATATAGAGTCATTATATTAAAATAAATGGATAATGAATAATCAATATGGATAGGAAAATAACTTAAACAAATGCCTTTTAATCAATGAACTGAGAATGAAACACATCCGTTAATAATTTCAACAAAACAATATCATGGATAATAATAAATGAATATAAATTAAAGGAATTATTCATTACTGTTTTCTCTGTTTTCAAGGAAAATTGTTCCATTACATTCAACACACATTAAAAGTTTGTTTAAGATACCATTATGAAGACCATTGACAAGGTTGTTGAAATTGAAGTTTTAAAACTCATATATTCTTCTTGGAAAACATATAATGGTTTGTATCCCCTTAATTTTGTCTCATTATACTACTATGGCATTGAGGGGCTTACATTAAATGGACCCTAACTCATTTTGTATTTGTCCTAACAATTCCTTTTATATCTAATATTCAATTTAATTCCTATGAAATTAACCTTGTAAAATATAAATATTGAGTAATGAATATGGATTTATCAATATTTCTCTTGAAAATAGAAAAACTATCAATGTAAACAGTATATGTAAAATTGATTCTATGTTTATGAATTAAACATACCATTGATAAATGATATAAATTATCTTGGAAAATTAAATGTATAATGTTAATAAAAATTTGATTATTTCATGGGGACTAAAAACCATATCATTTAAGATAATTTTAATAATAACCATGGGAATTCTAATCATAAACCATTCAGTGGAAGAATAATGATTTTATTAATAAATCATTTCTAAATTATATTAAAATAAATTGTTGTTTTCATTGATGAATAAAATGATGTTTTAAAAGCATTATTGAGGAATGTATGAGTTTGTTTTTAAACAATTTCTGAAATTTCATTCAAGGAAATCCAATTTTAAATAAAATTTTATTTAAGGATAAAATTTTGATCGTGAAGAAGAATATTCAATTAAATTAAATTTGGTAAATTATTACTTTTCATAGAACGTAAAAAACCTCTATTTTGACATATATAATGTTATAAAGTAGACTTTTTCCAGAGGTGGCACGATTATTTTATTGAAAAAAATTGTAAAAGTAAAAATTTGTAAAATTTCATCAATAAATATTTTTGATAAGGTTAATCAAAATTGATATCATTTTTAGAAAACATGGGTTTTAGACGAAAAATGTTGCCCGACCAAATACATAAATGTAGTTGTATTTTCATAAAAAACACAAAAAAATTTAAAGTACCATAGATTTGAAAAATTGTACAATTTAAATTTAAATGACATTAATAGCCATATCGGAATAAAATAAAATGGTGTATCATAAAAAGATCAAATAAATTACTTTAATGTAATTTCAAATATAAAAAATATCTATTAGAGTGAGATTGTGAAATAATCCGTTAAAATGATCATATCATTTTAGTGAGAAATGATCAATTAATTGATTATGTGTATCAAATATAAATACTCATAAAATAAGTTAATAAACATTATTGGATTTTCAATTAGATTATACTCATAATCTAGGAATTTATTCACAATGAGGAAGTAATATAAATTAATGGAATGGGAATTTTGTTTTGATATTTTATTACAACTTGGTAATTTAATGGTCAAATCGCCTTGGATGAAATAACGAAAATTGAATACCAAAATACCACGAATAATTAATTATTCATGATAATAAATGTAAAAGTGTAATTGTGTACACCATATATAAGAAATTATGTGTACAATAGTAATGTATACGTCAATTAATAGAAATTGAGATGAAGTACCTTATAACGTCATAACATTGGAATTATAATTCCCATGAAAGAAATGACTTCAAATGAAACAATATATAACATGAATATAAATGTATTACTAATATATATATTAAAATATTGTTATTATATACAAAACACAAAAGTTTTATGTGGTGAACATTTTATATGCTCATGTAATGGGATTTGAGAAATGAATAACTTACCTAGTGGTTTCTTTTTGGTCAATATCTATTAAATCTTATATAATTGTATTAAACATGTTACTTACTTATCCCAGAAACATAATCATATTTTTAATCTCATATATATTATTCTTATAATATCCCATTACCCTTTTGTTAACAATCATTCATTATTTACACTATTTTTGGGTGTAATTTCATGGTTTTTACTATGTTATGACTTGTTACATAATGTTCAGAATAATTACATCACGGTTTCTAAACCTCCATATTGTAATCCATGGTGTAAATATCTTATATTTCCAGTAAATAAATATTTATATTAATCCACATTATTTTGATATAGGAAATGAAATTCAATGTCGGGGGAGATGGTATGACTTATGTATGAATGAACATTGCTTCCATTTCATTTTTTTGTTTAATATATTGAAAATAAAATGATTCATATCAGTATATTTTATTCCTAGAATTAAATTATATAATATATGTCAAACATTTTAATTAAAACCTTATACTATAATATCCTTGTATAATGTGAACGAATAACATCATTTTGATGAGGTGTTACTGCACATGTCCAGGAACGATGTTATCATATTACCATAAAATGGAATGCATGATGTTATGAGTTATATATGAATTTTGGAAGCAAAAATACATTATGAATACTATATAGATCATAAATATAATATAATTACATCATTATTTACAACATTGATAGGTGGTAAATGGATGAAAAGATGACATGGGTTCTCAAGGATATGGTCCCCCATACAAATGAATGCTGATTTTGTATACCATTTTGATGGATGTGTGTTAGAGTGTTGATTTATATAAAACAAAATTGATTATTAAAAAATGAATCCTCTTATTCGGGTAACGCCTTTCGGTTTATATCATAATAATTAATTCTTAGAATTAATTCCAAGTGTGGATCTTTATATTAGAGGATTTATTTTTGGAGAGTATGTTTTATTGGTTTGGAGGAGAAAATTAGCTTCAGAGGTGTCAAAAGGTTGGAGACATGATGGCTTCATTATAGTGGAGGCGGAGTGTTATTCTTGTAATATTTTGAATGGAGAATTCCACCCACATATATTCTACGTAATGATCCTCCAATAATGGAGAAAATTCATTAAAATGTAGGATAAGGTATAAATATTTTTAGGAAATATATTTTGGACATGTTTCAATGTCATTTTGGCCCGTTAATATTTTGGTTAGGATTTTTGTTAAGTAATTTTTTTCTCTTAATCACTACAAATAATTTCAATCAGATTCAATATTATTTTTTTTCGAAAAAACAATGTTGATCTTATTATATATTAGAAAAAATTGTAATTCTAAATATGGAATCCATTTTTTCATATTCCAGCAACATAAGTGGTACAGATTAATTTAATAGTATCCTCGGATCTGAGATAACAAAATACGTTTAAAGTAGCATAGTGAAAAGATTATATATATTTATATCATTTTTCAATGTGAAATTTTTTACAATGACTATAATAAGATTAATTGATTTATATTTGATCATATTAATAATTAAATACATTTTAATGTATTATTTATCAGTATAAATTATTTACCTAAAAAATATGTTTTCAATTATGATTCAGTATTTCACATTATTCATCAAAAAATGAAACCTTATAGATAAAGCCCCAAAAATCATCGTAAGATAATTTTTATATTTTTTTCAAAAATGATGTCAATTTTTCATTTTAAATTTATATTTTTTCAGAATTTATATTTAAAATATGTTCTTCATTAATAGGTTTTAATATTGCCTTTATAAAAATGTAGTGTTTTCTACAGAGTATCAGGTTTCTTCTCATATCATGAGTATAAAACATGTGGGATGAATATAAACATATTTGATTTCATATATAATTATTATTATAATAAATTATTTAATCCTATTTTTAACCACTTATTCAATGTCTATGTCATATCTTATTATTTTAAATAATAATATTTTAGAAAAATATTATTTTTTGGTAAAACACACACTTTCTTGCAATGTAAGATGTCAAAGAAACTCATTAGTGAATGAAATTAAAGATGACTCCTAATTGAATGAATTTAAAACTATAAAATACATTAAAAATATTTATTATGACACAAAACCTCAAGAGGATAAATGTTAATAAATAAAAGTAACTCCTTTTTAATTTTCACGCTGTTATATTCTCCTAGCCTTAAATATTATTTGTCCTCACATTTTATACACTTTCATGGAAATAAATTTATTTATATTTCATTTTTTTAAATACCAAATCATTATAATGGATTATAAAAAATCATCTATAAATGTGATAATTAAAAGTAAAATGTTTAAAAAACTAACTTATAAATAGTTCTCTATATAAGAGAACAATCGTGGTATGTGGAGATATAGACTTAGAGGAAAAGAGAAAATATTTATATGGAGTTATAGGGGTAATAAATCATAAACAAGTGAATTATAAATGAAATCTCGAGTGCATAAAATCTATAAATCATTTATTATTTGAAATACCTTTTGTTAAAAAAAATTAAGGAATTAGGTCCTAATTTTTATTAATCATTTTCATAATATTGAGTAAATATTTCAATTCCAAGAATATATGTAAATATAAATGCATGATACATTTTAATTTAATATGAACAATTCAATATATTGGTTGTTTTTATATCAAACTATAATTGATACCTTACTCCATGAAGTGGATACAATAGAATAATCCCTTTTTTGAAGTACTAAAATCTACTTTTAATGGATCGTAATACTAATTAATAATCTTTTTATTTTCCTATAACTATTTTCAAAAAGAATAATGTTAATATATTAATACCTAAGAATAAAAATTGAAATACATGTTCATTATAAATATTTATTCAATAAATAATATAACTTATTATTATTACAAATTAAATAGGAGAAGACATAGAAACGTGTTAGACACCAGACCCTAGTCGTCATTCGATCAAGGGTTCATGAACCAAAACCTTTTTGGATTTGATGGCTTTTCACCCTAAATGTTGTCATTTCTATTTATAATCTCTATTATTATTATTTTTTTAAAATATATATGATGCTGATTATTTAAATAACATTAATCAATGATTGTTTTTTAATCTAATGGCTTCAATACAACTATAACACATAAATACTTCATCTATTTCATTTTAACATAGGTCCTTCATTTGTCTAATGTTTAACATTGACTATTCATTATAATTATATATTATAATCCTAAATAATTCTTTGTAATGAAAACATTAAATTAACATAATAATATCCTCAAGGAGTGTCAAACAATGTTCATAGTGATTATCTTTATTGTGTATCCAGTATTGGTCATGTCAGGCCTGATTCACTGATTCAGTCTTGTTACCCCTAGGAATATCGTTACCAGATCCTTATCCACTTGTAGTAATGATATAGGGATATGTTGATTTGAAAATAACATAATATCTATCTAGATGAATATTTTGGATGTCATTATTTACATATAATCAAATTCTATAATAGGGATATGTTCTCTAATATATTTTATCATAAATATAGTTCCCATGGTTTCTACTAAACCTAGCCCCGATACCAACTACATAAACTCTACACAAGAAATCACAGAACACGTGCCTAATACCATTAAATTGGGTTATTATATAAGTAAATTTCATCCCAGAATACTGAAAATTTAGTTGTATTGGTGATCTAGATACATAACATAGTCTATTATTACATTTTAGTAGCATTTTACAAGATAATTTTTTTGTATGAGGATAATAAATTTCATCCACGTATCATATCATTCAATATAAATCTTACTAAACAGAGTAGAATCATTTTGAAAAGAAACCAAATGAGGGCGATGTCTAACTATCATTTCAACAATGTACAATTGAATCAATAGTAAATCAATTTGAATAACCTCTATCGAATGGTAGATAACTGAGAACACATTTCCTATAATCAATAATTGGGATGGATGTGAGTAAATGACATATAATGGTAAATATCTAAATACAAATTCCATTTAAATATCTAGATATGAATAATAAATAATGAAATGTAAATAACTAAAACCTGTGCCATTGAAATTACTGGATAATGTATAATCAATATGGAAAGGTAAATAACTAAAACACATTCCATTAAAATAATTCAAAAAGGCATAATCAATAAGGAATGGAAAATAACTGAAATAAATTCCTTTTAATCAATGAACTTATAATGAAATTTATACATAGACAATGACGAAACAATATTCTCAAGGATTGTAATAATTTTATAACAATAAAAAAATTCTTATTTATTGTTTTCCATGATTCCCAGGCATGTGGTAAAATTATGGTTAAGTCATTTAACATGACATCTTATAATACTATTATCTATACCATTCACAATTTATTCTAAATAATTGGGTAGAAACCCTTATATTATACTTGGAAACACACTTGAAGGCCTTTTCACCAACTAATTTCATCTCATGAGACTATAGATGCATTGAGAAGAATAAATTTAATGATCATAAACCAATGGAGTACGATGAAAATGTTTTCCTTTTATACCGATTAATCAATTTATCTCATAAAAAATGTTCCTTTTCAAATATTTGTATTGAGTAAGGAATATGAATTTTTCAACATTTCCCTATTAAATAAATGAATGGAAAAAATTAAAAAACATATGTAAAAGTGAAATGTGGTGTAAGAATTAATAATATCAATGATAATTTATATAGATTATTGGGATAAATTAATTGTCTGATGAACATACGAAATTAAATATTTGGAGGGGAATACAAATGAATAAAGGATTTAATTATCAATAATATTTTTTTTAAAATAAATCATACACAAACTATAGGAAGAATAAAAATTTTTTAGTACATCATAACCCATTTATATAAAATTAATTTGTTATTATCTTTGATGAATAAAATTTTATTTTAAAAATACTCTTGAGGGGATTTTGCTTATCATTTTGAAAGTAATCAGAAATTTTTTTTTGAAAATAATGTATTCAAAAAATTCCTTAAAAGTTATCCTTGTGAGAATCCAATTGATGATTCATATAAATAATAGTGGGTAAATGCTTATATGATATACACAGTATAATGAAAATTTCTTTTGTTAGACATAAATGTAATAAACTGAAATCCTGAGAAATCGACAAGAAGATACCATTGAAATCGATTCTAAAATTTAATATGGGGTAACAATGTCATTAATAAATCATTTTGGAAAGGTTAAAATAATTGTTAAAATCTTTTTGTCTGTGGAAATTTTTTGTGTGTGAAGGAAACGAGTTCTCCATCCAAATAGAGAAATTAAGATAGAATTTATTGAAATGATTTTATAAAATATTATATATACCAAAGAGTAGAGAAATGACAGCATTATATTGAAAAGGTAATAAAATACTAGAGGAGAAGAAAACACGTGGTTTACAAAATAATGATCATAAATATTACATTACTGTATTATAGAGAATAACTAATATTTATTTGAATGATATTATAAAATAAACACTTAAAAGGATCATTTATTTGATGTGAGAATTTATTAATGAATTGATTATGTGTATCAACATTAAATCCAAAAATATGAACTGAAAATACATAAATGGATAGTCAATTTCATTAAAACCCAAATCATAGAATACTAATTATAACTAAGAAGTAATATAAACCATTGAAATTGGTATGGAGTTATGGATATTATTAACCACTATTTAATTTTTAGTTCAAATAAAATTTAATGAAATAATTCAAATTGAAACTCAAAATCCCATAAAGATTAATTTATTAATTATATTAAATTTAAAAGATGATTTCTGTACACCATTTATATGAAATTATGTACAGAAAAATAATTTTTTTCTCAAGGAATAGAAATTGAGATGATTCCCCATAAAATACTGTATATTTTGAATTATAATCTCCATGAATGAAATAATTTAAAATAAAACTCTAAATACCATTAAGATAAATTTACTAATGTTATAAAATACATTTTTTTAATATATTTAACACAAAGAGTTATTTGTTCTTTAATATGATGTATGCATCACAAAATAAAAGGAGATAAATGATTCTCTTACTATGTGTTTCCTATCAGGATAAAATCTTTTAACATCCTATATAATGGTTTTAAACATTTAAATAACATATAAAAGAACCATATTCTTATTTAAAATTTCTTAAATTAATTATTATAATAGCTAAATTCCCATTTCTTATAAATCCTCCAATATTTTCACTTTTTTCAAATTTCAATTGCCTATTTTTTGAGTATATTTTTACATCTTAGTTGTTGTTAATATTAATTACAACATGCTTTAGTCATATATAGAATTTAAATATTCATTTAGATAACATATATATATATTATATATGTATTTATAATAAAAATTATAATTTTTGAGATAGGAAATAAAATACACCATTCATGGAAATAATTTGTTGTACGAATGCATAATCATAACATCCATTTATATAGTGTAATTAAAATAATGAAAATAAATTGATACATATATGAATATTATAATTGATGTATCATATTTATTTAATATGGGTCACATATTTTTAATGAAAGAATTATTTATAAATTTAATTTATATCGTGAATAAATCAAATTGCATTAAGGAGGTTCTAGTCCGCACATCTACAAACGTCATTATTATATAACCACAAATTAGAAAGAATGGTGGTATGAGTTACATAAGAATTCATGAAGACTAAATAAATTATAAATATTATATATTTAATATATCAACTATAGATATATTCTTATTTCTATAAACCAATGGTGGTAATTTGAAGAATTAATGACATTAGTTCGTGAGGAGACAGTCCTCTGTACAAACAAATAGTAATTGTGTATCCAATTTTGATGGATGTGTGTAAAATTGAATTTCACTCTATTATAATATTAAATATTGATTATATTTAAGATAATTATGTAATTATATACTAATTTAATAAGATTAATTGAATTATTTGAGAAATAAATAAATTGAATGTGATCGTTGATGAACTTTAAATCTTATTTGGGTAGGTCCTTTTCAGTTATATGAAAAGACTTCTTATGTTGAAGTTATGAAAAAATGTGGATACTAGGATTATGTGATGGAATTGGGAGATTATTTTTATAGTTTTTTGAAGATCCAATGTTAATGATAGTTTCAAATTAGTGGGACGTTAGAGTTCCTTTTTATAGTAAAGTGTAACACCCCAAGCTTCCACGGTACGTTTCCCTTCGAATAATGTGATAGCGTGTGTTGTATGCAACCTCGAGTTCTAACACACACCACAACTAATTAAACTAGTCGTTGTGAATAGTAATACCTACTTTTTGAAATCATATATATTTTATATTTCAAAATGGACTTCATTTTTGGATTCAGAATATCGAAATTAGCCTAGGGTAAAATT
This sequence comes from Viscum album, assembly GCA_963277665.1. Lineage (NCBI taxonomy): Eukaryota > Viridiplantae > Streptophyta > Magnoliopsida > Santalales > Viscaceae > Viscum > Viscum album. The sequence goes on from OY728130.1 coordinate 1,033,811,207, forward strand.
TTGGTACTTTTCGGATAACTTTTATATTTTGATGAATAGTGAAAATTACTAAATTTTAATTGAAAACAAATTTTTTAATCAAAATAATTAATAGTGATAAATTGTGAATTTGAGTGGTTTTAAAGTATATTTAGAATATATTTTTACCATTTAATATAATGTTGGTCATTGGACATAATTTTACAATTAAACCGAACATAAACAAGTGTCAATCTTTTGATAGTTATTACCTCTTAAAAACATGCTTTTTGTTTTGACAGCGGAAATTAATTTTAAATTAATTTCTTCCACTTCTGTGTTTTGAATTTAGAAAAATGGATTCCATATTTGGAATCAGGATGTACAAATTGTGTAAATAGGTAACTTTTATTTTTAGACATTTTGAATAATTACTGTGGTAAATATTTTATTTACCATGGTTAAGGGTAAATCCGGTAAATAAGGGTTAAAAAAATAATATTATAATAATACAAAATTACCCTAAAACGTGTCCTAACCTTATTGGTGGACACATACCCGACCATGATCATCCTTGGGTCAATTTGGGGACCCCTTGGAGCCACTTGTATGTGGTAGGGACACTTTATATTAATAAAGTTAAAATAAAAATAAAAATGGCATAAGCTTACATCTTTTAGAAGAACAATTTTTACATAGGGTTATACATGTTGGATTTTCGATTATAAATATTCATTAGAAAGATAAAAAGATTTAATACATAATGATATTTTATTTATAATTTTTAGAAATCAAATAATTTAAATTATTAATGACACAATAATGATGCAATGTTTACCTCATTAATAAATCATTTAAATAAATAAGATTATAATGATTAAAATATTATCTAAAACCTGTCCAATTATTATTGGTTGATGTTATTTAGAATATGAGTCATCTTATCTTCGACCTAAATGATTTTTGGACCATTATAAACCGAATATAATTATATTATAAAGTAATACTTTCACTCTTTCCTAAAGAGCCCCTCTTCTCCCTTATAAAAGGAGACCACGTCTACTCATTCCTCACACCTCTCAAGCTACTTGGCTCGTCCAAACTCTGCCCAACTAAGCTCCCCACATCCCTCTCCTCCTCATTGAAGCTTCACCTTAGGCAGAAAGCATTTCAAGAAGTCCTTTGGTTCCAACCAAAGTGAGTTACCTAAATTAAAGGTAACGTTTTCTCTTAAATTATTTTCATTTATTTTGCTTCTCCAACCCCAAAACTCTTTTTATTTCCTTTCTTTTGTAACAACACCAGTATCCTCAATATACTAGGATGTTGTTATAAGAAGTATTCAAACTACACATACACACAACTCCATCTAATGGATGATGAACATAATGTTTCTGTGGATGGCAAACTAACGCCTCACGAAACGATGATTGTTCAAATACATCTTACCGCCTCTCATGGTGGCCATTATGATGGAACTATAAATAAATATGATATTAATGATATATATTTTATATATAAGCTTCTGTAATTCCATTTTATTTCATACCATTATTCGTTTCATGTTGTATATACATACGATAATTTCATTTGAGGAAGTGCGGACTACCGCCCCCTTAAAATGATATGACTCGTTCATACCACACATGGAATGTATAAAGGATGGTGTTAATGAAATTAAGTAACATATATAAAATATTATATTATACTGGATTAGTAATATACCTATGTATCATTTGGATTCAATTCTTTTAAAATAAAATGGAAGTAGCGTTCGTGCGTACGTACGGACTACCGTTTCCACGAACGCGGTGAGATCCATCCTCCATCGTATCCATTCAAGTCTTATTCTCATTTTAGGGTTAAAAATAATGTTAATATCATTCTGATTATTAATAAGATATAATCTATCCATTACAAACATGTCTTACGTAACGAAACATTTAAGAAGAACGAATCGATTATCACCTGAAACGACGATAATACTAAGATATTATTAATAAAGCAATATTAAAAGATCATATTTGATATCATATTAATTTATATGATTCTCGTATAATTTAATAACAATTATTTCACCATTATACAGGAGGTTAACCTACCCCAACAAAGGAAAAGTACAAGGTAAGGGGTTTTCATCTCACTCCTTATTTCCGTGAGATTCATGCCATATTGCCACCATCACCTTTTGTGTGGTGTATGTACTGCCCATAATTATATTCTTTGTGTAATACACTCTAATTTATGTGTATTTACATATTCATTGTATGATACCTCTTTCATGGGTTGTATGTTTCATAAGTTACCAAATTGGTAAGGGTTATTTCACAATCTCTTCATTATCCGAGGTTGTTTATACGTAATAATCTACTGGGATCTCGTTATCATCCGCATCCATGTTTCTTCAAAATGTATTTCAAAACATTTTTACAAGAATATGGATTAAAGTCATTTATACCTTTTTTTGACTTTTTATAAGAGGAATCTTTCCATCGTTTTCCAAACAAGGTGCTTTTTAACCTTTTCGACAGAATTAAGATAAGAATTTTTTTTAACTTATACGGCGGGTGCGGTTATTTTCCGCCGTTATAAAATCATCAAAGCTTCCCTTACAAGCTTGTAAGAATATTTTCAAGAAAATGTTTTATTTTATATGGCTCTTAAATGATTTCAAAAATAGAAAGAGATATTTCTCTAAAAAGTGTTTTTATTTCATCTATGTCAACATCCTTTGACGGATTTTACGCTTATTTGAAGTTGATTTATTACGATACAAAACTTCTATATTTTATTGAAGGTTTTGTGATATGTTTGACTGTGGATGTGCTATTTTTATACCATTCATAGTTTATGGTGAAATTATTTACATTTTTTATGCTAGTTTTAATACGAATGTTTATGTTATGTTTGAACCTTTTCATATGGGAATGCATTGGACTTAATATGTGACGGGTGGAGCCCGCTATAGCTCCTTGATGCATCGGTAGGTCTCATGAGACAAACTAGTTTCTTGGCACAAGGCCTTGACAAAATCTTATTTGTAGTCTTGGCACGAGGCCTTGGCTATGTGGTTATGATAGTCTGGCATTATGCATTCCAACATTATGAAAGTGGTTATTGATTTTTCATGTGATTATTCGATTAGTAGAATATACATGTGAACAAGTAAATGGCATTATTTCATTTTACTTTTTCCATACTATGTTGAAGTTCAAGTTTAAAAGGCTTTTGTTTTAGTAATTCATTGCCTTAAATGTTTATTCTTATTTTTGAATGTTCTGCTATATTGTTATCCTTACTGGGCATTTGAGCTCACCCCTTTTCTATGTTTTATTTTTCCCAGGATGTGAAGATGTAAGTTATGAATGACCTGCAGGGATATTATGAGGGGATTATAGTGTGGACTGTGGAAACATTATGTTGTTGTAGTAGTTTTTCATTTTATGATGTAATGTAAAACTTATGAATATATCTAGTGTTTCCAAGGCTACTAAACCAATCGGTCTTTCGAGATTTGATCTTTCTTGTGATTATGCCAATGTTATGTAATAATGCACCGACTCTGGGTAACTGGGGTCGGGGCGTTACAGTTGGTATTAGAGGAAGTTTAGTACAACCTTGGAAACTAGATTTAGATAAACTATGATTAGAGCACGTAAACCTAAGATGAACTTTGAGGATTAGTATAGAAGAACTTCCTAGAATTTTGGTATTGTATAGATTTTGTGAGTTTTCCGAGCAATAAATCCCTGTCTAGATACGAGCAGGTAGAGGCGGCTCTGGCACAGATGTACCTAGGGGTAAAACCTGAAAACACCACTTTGAGGTAGACTCGAACGGGAACTGGTGCACGACAACAGGCCTTGCTGCACTCTTGGTTACGACACTCCTGGAGGATATGCTTAGGATAACTCTCATTTTCATTACAAATCATTATGAAGGGTTTATGAGTATATACTTCCTCAAAGAAAACATTTTTATGATTATGGATTATATCCATAAATAGTTCAATTTATGTTAAGTGTTTTATATGTATGGGATTATGTACTTTGATTCATAAACTGATCTAGTTTATGCCATTGTTTAGAAATGGCTCCTAGTGGAAGAAATGGAAACTGTATCAATGCACGCACTCCATGTAGGTATTTCCCTCCTGCTCAAGATAATTATAGTGGGGCTGGTGATGCAACTGGTGTCGATCAGCTAATCACCATATTGGGACAACTTACTCAGGTTATGAATAATAACCTTACCCATATGGAGCACCCTGATCCGCAATGTGGAGGATCAATGTTAGATCGATTCATGAGGCAACAACCACCAACGTTCAATGGGAGTACAAATCCCTAGTAGCTGAGCAATGGATAAATTCCCTAGAGAAAATATTTCAGGCTTTGGGGAGAAGTGAAAGGGAAAAAGTTATCATGGCAGTTTACCGCCTCACTGGAGATGCTGATCAATGGTGGTCATTGATTCAAAATACGAAGGAAGATGATGAAGTATCAAATATGGAGTGGAGGGAGTTCAAAGATCTGTTTTTAGAAAAATACTTCCCTCGCGACCATCGAGCAGATATGGAAAGGCAATTTCTGAGTCTGAGACAAAAGGAGGATGAGAATGTCACAAAGTATGAGGCTAACTTTACAAGGTTAGCGAGGTACGCTGGTGATTATATTCGCAACCCAAGAAGTAATATTGATCGTTTCTTTGATGGGTTAAAACCATTTCTCCGTCGATCATTAGTATCAAAATCCTTTTCATCGTACGAAGACATTGTCTCATGTGCTATCAAGACCGAAAAGGAATTCTCTAAGTCTTATGACTTTAAAGAAAAGCAAGAGAAGAAGAGACCTGCTGATCAATCTGGGAATGGAAATAAGGGGAAGAAAGGAAAGGTTGAATATCCATCTTGTGGTAAATGCGGGAAGAAACACCCCGGTGCTTGCCTGAAGGGAATGGGAGTCTGTTACAAGTGTGGTGAAAAAGGCCACCAAGCTCATGATTGCAAGGGTAATAAGGAAGCTACCAACGTTCAGTGCTACAATTGCAGGGAGATGGGGCATTATGCAAATGAATGTCCTAAGAGTCAGGAGAACTTACCTCAGAAAAGGCCAAGGGATCAAGGCCAGGCTTATGCTTTCACTACTGCAGAGGTAGAAGCTCCAAAAGACGTGGTGGCAGGTAATTTAATGGTTTCCTCAAGTTTAGCAAATGCATTATTTGATTCTGGATCATCGCATTGTTTCATATCTTCCCAGTTTGCTAAGAAAATTAGATATTTCCAATTTGATTTAATAAGGGAGTTGTCAGTTAAAACTCCTAAGGGAAGTATCATTGCAACAAAGTTTTGTGAATCAGTCCCCATTAGAGCACATAAATTTTCTTTATCTGCTGATCTCATCGTCATACCTATGATTGAGTTTGATATAATCCTCGGTATGGACTGGCTTTCGGACTATGATGCGATGATTTATTGTAAGAAGAAAGAGGTTATGATTTTTGATGATAATGATAAGGAGCACCTTATTTTTAGAGCAGAATCGTCACCACCTAATTCTTATTTAGATCCACCCCAGTAGCTCAACTTAATTCAATTATTGGGGAGGAAGAGAATGAAGTAACTATCAGTGAGGAAAGGAATGTTCAAATAGAGGATGTACCTGTTGTGAAAGAATTTGTAGATGTATTTCCAGAAGATTTACCTGGACATCCTCCAGAACGAGAAGTTGAGTTTTCCATTGATTTGATTCCTGGATCAAGGCCTATATCGAAGACCCCTTATAGAATGGCCACTGTAGAGTTAGTCGAACTAAAGAAACAACTAGAGGAATTGAGTAATAAGGGATTTATTCTCCCTAGTGTTTCTCCATGGGGAGCCCCTGTTCTTTTTGTTAAAAAGAAAGATGGATCTATGAGGTTATGTATCGACTACAGGGAGATCAATGCTATAACGATAAAGAACAAGTATCCCCTACCTCGTATTGATGATTTATTTGACCAACTGCATGGAGCTCAATACTTTTCAAAGATTGAACTTCGATCTGGATACCATCAGTTGTGTGTGACGAAGGAAGACATTCCGAAGACAGCATTTCGAACCAGGTACGGGCATTACGAGTTTACTGTAATGCCATTTGGATTGACTAATGCACCCTCTGTATTCATGGATCTGATGAATAGAGTTTTCAAGTAGTATCTCGATAAATTTGTAGTGGTATTTATTGATGATATCTTAGTATACTCCAAAACCTACGAAGATCATGAAAATCACTTCCGCATTATTTTGAAGACTCTGAGGAGACATGAATTATATGGGACGTTTAGCAAGTGTGAATTCTGGCTTCATGAGATTTCTTTTCTTGGCCATATTGTCTCCAAAGATGGAATCTCTGTTGATCCTTCTAAGACCAAAGCAATCCAAGAATGGCCAGCACCTACGAGTATAACTGAGGTACGTAGTTTTATTGGCTTGGCAGGTTATTGTCGACGTTTCGTCCAGAATTTTGCTCGATTGGCTAACCCATTAACGAAGCTCACACGTAAAGGGGTTAAATTTTTTTGGACAAAAGAGTGTGAAGAATGTTTCGAAGAACTTAAGAGAAGATTAGTCAATGCTCCTATATTGACTCTACCATCAGGGAATGATGGGTTCGTTATTTATAGTGATGCATCAAAGAAAGGACTTGGTTGTTTCCTTATGCAGAATGATAGAGTTATTGTCTATGCATCACGACAGTTGAAAATTCATGAACAAAACTATCCTACTCATGATCTTGAGTTAGCAGCTGGGATCTTTTCTTTGAAGATATGGAGGCACTACCTCTATGGTGAAAAATGTGAGATTTATACTGATCACAAGAGTTTGAAGTATATTTTCTCACAAAAAGAACTCAACATGAGGCAAAGGAGATGGCTTGAATTACTCAAGGATTATGATTGTACGATACACTACCACCCGGGGAAAGCAAACAAGGTGGCAGATGCTTTGAGTAGAAAAGACCATGGAGTTTTGAACAATATGAGAATTGAAAGGGATCCAATTTTCATCGATCTAGTGAAGATGGACATGGGAATAACTAGGGAAGGTGAAACCTCAATGCTTTTTCAAATGGTTGCCAAACCATCTTTACTAGAAAAGATTAAGAGTTCTCAGACCGATGATGAAGAATTTCAGAAGAAGATTAAAGCTGTGAATGATGGGAGATTGAGAGACTTTGTGTATGAAGATAGAATTTTGAAATTCGGGAAGAGACTTTGTGTTCCCAATATACCTGATCTAAAAAGGGAATTGCTGGATGATGCTCATAGTTCCAATTTCTCTATACACCCTGGGAGCACCAAAATGTATAGAGATTTGAAGGAACATTTTTGGTGGGACAACATGAAGAGGGAGATTGCTGATTTTGTGTCAAGATGTATGGTTTGTCAACAAGTGAAAGCTGGAAGGCAACAGCCTGGAGAAGTCATGCAACCTCTTCCCAGACCGGAGTGGAAATGGGACAATATTACGATGGACTTTGTTATGGGGATACCAAAGACTCCTAGAAGGAATGATTCAATATGGGTTATTGTTGATCGTCTTACCAAGTCAACACATTTTCTTGCTATAAGAGAAGATCTACCCCTGGAACGTCTAGAAAGACTATATATTAATGAAGTTGTGAGACTTCATGGAGTACCCTTATCAATTGTTTCTGATCGTGATCCCCGTTTTACTTCAAGATTTTGGAAAAGTCTTCAGAAATATCTGGATACTGAACTTCATTTGAGCACTGCTTACCACCCTCAGACAGACGGACAATCAGAACAGACTATTCAGACCTTAGAAGACATGTTGAGATCTTGCTCACTTGATTTTCAGGGTATGTGGGATCAATATTTACCTCTGGTAGAATTTTCCTATAACAATAGCTTCCATTCAAGTATACAGATGGCACCATATGAAGCGTTATACGGAAAGAGATTTCGTACACCAACCTGTTGGGATGAGGTTGGTGAAAGAAAACTTGTGGGCCCAGAACTGGTGGAGGAAACGGTGGAAAAGGTGAAGGTAATCCAAAATCACATCAAAGCAGCTCAAAGTAGGCAGAAGAGCTATGCCGATAATCGAAGGAAGGATTTGGAATTTCAAGTCGGTGATCATGTTTTCCTGAAGGTATCTCCATGTAAGGGAGTCATATGTTTTGGAAAGAAAGGTAAATTGAGTCCCAGGTACATCGGACCTTTCGAAATTCTAGAACGTATTGGGGCTGTAGCATACCGATTGGCAATGTCGCCAAGTCTCTCCAAAGTTCACGATGTGTTCCATGTATCTCTGTTGAGAAAATACATGCCTGACCCAATGCATGTACTCACCTATGAGGAATTAGAACTGGATTCCGATCTGTCTTATTGTGAAGAGCCCGTCAAGATTCTTGATACAAGAGAACAAGTACTGAGAAACCGGACGACGCGTCTGGTAAAAGTTTTGTGGAGAAATCATAAGATGGAAGAGGCAACGTGGGAACCCGAGGAACTTATGATGAAGAACCACCCGAGTCTTTTTATGCAGTAATACCCTAGAAATTGCGAGGATACAATTATTTGAAGGAGGGGAGAATGTAACACCCCAAGCTTCCACGGTACGTTTCACTTCGAATAATGCGATAGCGTGTGTTGCACGCAACCTCGAGTTCTAACACACACCACAACTAATTAAACTAGCCGTTGTGAATAGTAATGCCTACTTTTTGAAATCATATATATTTTATATTTCAAAATGGACTTCATTTTTTGATTCAGAATATCGAAATTAGCCTAGGGTAAAATTTTGGTACTTTTCGGATAACTTTTATATTCTGATGAATAGTGAAAATTACTAAATTTTAATTGAAAACAACTTTTTTAATAAAAATAATTAATAGTGATAAATTGTGAATTTTAGTGGTTTTAAAGAATATTTAGAATATATTTTTACCATTTAATATAATGTTGGTCATTGGACATAATTTTACAATTAAACCGAACATAAACAACTGTCAATCTTTTGATAGTTATTACCTCTTAAAAACACGCTTTTTGTTTTGACAGCGGGAATTAATTTTAAATTAATTTCTGCCACTTCTGTGTTTTGAATTTATAAAAATGGATTCCATATTTGGAATCAGGATGTCCATATTGTGTAAATAGGTAACTTTTATTTTTAGACATTTTGAATAATTACTGTGGTAAATATTTTATTTACCATGGTTAAGGGTAAATCCGGTAAATAAGGGTTAAAAAATAATATTATAATAATACAAAATTACCCTAAAACGTGTCCTAACCTTATTGGTGGACACATACCCGACCATGAGCATCCTTGGGTCAATTTGGGGACCCCTTGGAGCCACTTGTATCTGGTAGGGACACTTTATATTAATAAAGTTAAAATAAAAATAAAAATGGCATAAGCTTACATCTTTTAGAAGAACAATTTTTACATAGGGTTATACATGTTGGATTTTAGATTATAAATATTCATTAGAAAGATAAAAAGATTTAATACATAATTATATTTTATTTATAATTTTTAGACATCAAATAATTTAAATTATTAATGACACAATAATGATGCAATGTTTACCTCATTAATAAATCATTTAAATAAATAAGATTATAATGATTAAAATATTATCTAAAACCTGTCCAATTCTTATTGGTTGATGTTATTTAGAATATGAGTCATCTTATCTTCGACCTCAATGATTTTTGGACCATTATAAACAGAATATAATTATATTATAAAGTAATACTTTCACTCTTTCCTAAAGAGCCCCTCTTCTCCCTTATAAAAGGAGACCACTTCTACTAATTCCTCACACCTCTCAAGCCACTTGGCGCGTCCAAACTCTGCCCAACTAAGCACCCCACATCCCTATCCTCCTACTTGAAGCTTCCCCTTAGGCAGAAAGCATTTCAGGAAGTCCTTTGGTTCCAACCAAAGTGAGTTACCTAAATTAAAGGTAATGTTTTCTCTTAAATTATTTTCATTTATTTTGCTTCTCTAACCCCCAAACTCTTTTTATTTCCTTTCTTTTGTAACAACACCGGTATCCTCAATATACTAGGATGTTGTTATAAGAAGGATTCAAACTACACATACACACAACTCCATCTAATGGATGATGAACATAATGTTTCTATGGATGGCAAACTAACGCCTCACGAAACGATGATTGTTCAAATACATCTTACCGCCTCTCATGGTGGCCATTATGGTGGCACTATAATTAAATATGATATTAATGATATAAATTTTATATATAAGCTTCTGTAATTCCATTTTATTTCATACCATTATTCGTTTCATGTTGTATATACATACGATAATTTCATTTGAGGAAGTGCGGACTACCGCCCCCTTAAAATGATATGACTCGTTCATACCACACATGGAACGTATAAAGGATGGTGTTAATGAAATTAAGTAACATATATACAATATTATATTATACTGGAATATTAATATACCTATGTATCATTTGGATTCAATTCTTTTAAAATAAAATGGAAGTAGCATTCGTGCGTACGTACGGACTACCGTCTCCACGAACGCGGTGAGATCCATCCTCCATCGTATCCATTCAAGTCTTATTCTCATTTTAGGGTTAAAAATAATGTTAATATCATTCTGATTATTAATAAGATATAATATATCCATTACAAACATGTATTACGTAATTGGGGCCGCGTGCGGGGGGCAAAGCCCCCCCCCCCCCCCGCCCCTTTTGAGAACCGCAGCCCCCTAATTGGGGCCGTTTTTGAGACCCGGCCGGGGGAAATTAATTCCCCCGGTCTCCACTGCATGGCCGGCCCGCACTGGCCGGCCGGTTTCACCAGCAAGGACCGGCGACGGCCGGTCCTTCCTTTGCCGACACCGGCAGCCCGGTGCCGGCCGCCGGTCATCTTGCTCCGCCGTGGCCCGGAACCGGCCGCGGCCTATGCCATTCGGCGCGATGCGACAGCATCACTTCCCTCCGCTGCGGCCCCGCTCCGGCCGCGGCGCCTTTAACATTCATCGACGTGATGCGACGACGTCACGTTCTTGGTTTTCGTTCCACGGCGCGGCGCGACAGCGCCGCGCGTCTCTTCCGCAATAAAACATGTGGTTCGACGGCACCATGTTTTCTCGTATCATCCTCAAGAAACCATCACGAAAAATAAAGGAGGAGGGTCGGTCGTGTTTGTGCGGTCCGCCCCCCTCGCGTTATTCGATAACAAAAATGGTTTTAATCCACGATCATCACCAAGTTTGTATTCACGAACAATTAAATAAATAAAAACCCTCAATCATCAACCGCTTGATCGGACAATCCGCGGATCAACCCGGTATTGGTTGGTCGGCGCTCGTCATTCTTTTCTCAAAAGATAAGAGAATTCCAAAATTAATTCCCATACCTCGGCTTCAGGAACGGATTTCTTCAACGACCCACGGAAGATAAGCGTCTCGGAGGTCGGGCGTCGTTCCGTCTAGGTTGGTGGGAGAAGAGCTCGGTGAAGTCGAGCCGAGACGTCACCTTCTGTATACATTGTAGGCGGCGGTGCTTCCCTTCCTTACTCCGGTTGAAGATGGTCGAAGGTGTTGCTTCACGTTCTTTGTAAACGTGGAACGTTCTTCCTCGAGAGGTTGGTGATCTTCCAAGAGTTCTTCTCCTCTCCGTAGTTCTCCCCACAAGGTTTATGCCAACCCAAAAAGAAGAATATAATCTCTCTTTTAATGTTGTAAAAATGAATTCAAAAGAATTCAAACAATCAAATTAATTAATTAAGTTAGTTTAATTAATTAATCGCAAAGTGTTGGCAAGAATTTCAAAAGTTTGAAATTCAAATAAACCATACTTAACTCACCTCATTTATTAATCAAGTTGTCAAATATTAAAGAATGTGAGTTAATAGGGAGTTGGAAAGTGAGGGGTTAAGAGGGTTAGGGAGTTTAAGGAATTTGAAAAGGTGGGGGGGGGGCTTCGTGTGGGCCCCACCCTTTCAAATATCCACACATGGGAAGTTGGATGGATGTGGACCCACCACCAACTTCCCATGGGAGAAGTTAACAACTTCACATGAAATAAAATTGAGTTAACAATTTTATTCACTTTTTTTAATTAAACCCCAAAAATTAACTTCTCCTCCCGCACAAACGCTACTAAGGTAAAGGTTCCCTTAAGCGATTACTGGCATTTCGAGTTCATTGGTGAAAACAGATTTCAATTTCGAGCACCGGTTCAAAAGATAGAAATTTCCCGCTCGTACGTTCACTGAACGCACCCGAGCCAAACTTCGGAAATTAATTCCGGGCACACCGGGCCTCGGAATCAGGCGCCGTCAGAAACTGCGTTCTTGTAAAATTCCAAAGAAAATTAAGAAAATTTTTCTTTTAAATTTCCAGGACTTTACAATGGAATTAATATAAATTCACTACACATCATGGGGATTTAGATATTTAAGGTACCCATACCCTCAATTTTAGAGTTGTATATTACTTGTATCAATTTGAATTTAAAAATTCATATATATCTTTGAAGATATCTTGGACAACTAAATCACCACCCTAAGGATTGTATTTTCTATTAAATCTTCTTATGTTATTATTATTTTATTCCAAGTTGAACCATATAGAAATATTCTTTCTGCAGATCTTAATGAACTTCTATTATATACATGTAATGTTATTTTACTGAAGTATTGGTTCCCTCATCATAGAAAAAAATTGTCTTCATTAATAAATACACATATCATATTGTCCTATTTTGTTCAATCAATGTAGGATAATAACAAATACACTTGAGAAAAAATATAATATTTTGTGGGTCTTGATATAAAACAATGATACAATCATGGGAAAAATGTTGGGGTAACGAATAAAATCTGTAGCTTATCCCATTCTTTTGAAATTGGTATGATTTCTATGTTTATAAGGTTTTTATATCTCTAGAATATATATCTTGAACAATATATATAATTTATATTCCCTTACACTATTTATAATAATATGAGATAATTAAAATTATGATGAAAACATTTATTTACGGGGTGTGATTGTAAATCTTTATTTTTTTGGAGCAATTAAAATTCTTATTTATGTCTATAAATTTAATGAACTTTTCTTTTTTATTTCATAAGGACTAAGACTTGGATAAAAGGTGTTCCCTTGTAAAAGAATAAAATCACCACTAATTGTAAATATCCTATATCATATTCATCCTTTCAGTTTACCAATAAATGAAAAAAACCTATAATGAGTATGAGAAACATTAATAGAGAAATCATTACCTAAAATATAAATTAAGAATATACAATTGACCCTTATAAAGTGAGAGTGGAATAAAAAATGCGATTACTAAACATGTATATAAGAATGATATTTTATCATTATAAATCAAGTCATTGAAAATATGGTAATTCTTAATTTGGGGGTTTTGACATATATTAAATAGGTATACTAATTAAATTTATTTTAATGTATTGAATTCAATATAATATAAGTCATAATGAAAAAATATTATATAAAAATATATATATGTATGTATGTATTTTATAGTTATCCATAAATATTAAAATTATTATTGATAAAATATGATATGATGTATATATAATATTTATATAAATTTTTATTGTCAATGTAATTCTAAAATTAAATCTTACCATATAAATAATATCTTTTAATTGAATTTTAAAAGAGTATTTAATTTATAGTTAATTTTAATGGAACAAACTTTTTTTTAAGTAGTCGATATTTTATCGTAATATGTGGAATAAATAACATTTAATATATTATATATCAACTAACATATTATCTAAATTTAATTTTTTTAATTGATATGAAATAATTTTAAAAACAATAAATTTCATATACTAGCCTGAATACCCTAGTATCCTGATACCCATATTGAATTGAATAATTCCATAAGGGAATTCTCAATCATAAAGTGTTGGAAAACTAGTACCTAGCATCATGAAATATAAAATTATAATTTAATTGGACACATAAATAGTGGATGGTGATGTTACATATAGGTTCTCAAAAAACTACGAAAATAGGACGTACTGAAAACCAAATAGGTTTATTAGAAATCCAAATACTATATCATCAAAGTCAGTACAGTCTTACAACAAAAACACTACATCACAACGAAACCATTACTACAATTCCCAAGGGATCAAGAACATCCACATCCCCCAAGAGGTTCATTCTCTCTAATCATACAAGGTATAATAAAATATACAAATGCATGAAGACAATGTTATTCTCTGACCAATAAGTCTAATAGGTTCTAACCAAATTTTCAATATTATTATTATATTACAATAAACAAAATTATTATTTATGTTTCAAATAAAATATGGCATGGTGAAACAATTTCATATTTCAATCTAAAAATTCTTCAAATTTCAAAATGATGGAAAACATTTCAAAAAATATCTTAAGAAATAAATTAATATAAAATCGTTTATATAATTAACTACGAATGGGTAATGTAGTATCACATTCAAGTATGTTATAATAAAATATTTCAATTACCACCACAATAATCTTCTATGTGTTATGATAGTTCATTTTTATAGATCACAACACTCTTATATTAATGGATATGGAATATAAGTAAAAATTTCCCTCATGCCCAGGTTGAATAGGACTCGTCGAAGATTCCACAGGAATATGACCTACCCAACAATATTTTTTGGAGTTGATAGAGTCAATCTCTTTCTAGATAATCACCATAATAGTATTATATTCCAAAATGACCAACTATCTACCTAGTATCATATTTATAAATCAATAAATCAATTGAAAATGGGAAAATGATTTCACATCTAATAATTCATCGTTCATCGTTCAATTTCACTCTTTTTCTTTTGAAAATTATAATTCATATTCAAAACCAAAAATATGGGTTTTCCATAATTTCATAGCTCTAAAAAATAAAAAAAATGGTATTTTTTCATCTATTAAATTTATTCCATTTATATAAAATGAATCTTATATAATATCCCAATTTCCATCAATTACAAAGTATGCCCCAATTTCCAATTCCATTAGAATAAGGGTTATTTTCCAAAAATATATACCAAATAAATTTCAATTAAAATTAACATAATATTTGATTGTAGGAACATAGTTGAATGATATATGACGAAATTTATCATATTAATGATTAACTATATGTAAAATATAAAACAAAACCTCCAATCATTAATTATGGTAAAAAAAACTATTGGAGTAGGATTTTCCAACGAGGAACATCAATAATAGAGAAATAAAAAATAAAAAGGAATTAAGATCCAAATCAACATTGTTTATATAAATGGAACACATGATGATCTATCAGACACTATGTTGGATAGGGGGTTGATTTAGAGATAAGGAACCAGAGTAGAATCACTTATCGAAGAGGGATTGAATGAGATCCTCTATTATTTGATCTTCCATGTAATGGGTTAGGATGGACAAAAAAGGTATCTTTTGGTCCTAAAACCTTTGAATTCATAATATCATAGCTATGGTGTATTGAAAGGGTAAATAGTAATTTTAGTAGTTTTCAAATATTTTTCATAATACCACAGAATGTCTATACAGTTAGGTAGGAAGGATCAAACTGTTAGACAAACTGTGCACCCCGTATTTGGGCTTCATGATTTCCACTATATGGGACCATTGGTTTCTAAACCATTTCCCAATAATGAATACCAACACTTTCCTAGGTTTTATGTTGTATAATTGGTAGGATCATGATTTTTCCAACTCAAACCCCCACCATTAATAGCCCAGAATGTTCTAAAAGAATTGACTTCCCACCTAAATCAATTCAAGGAAAATGAAAAAAAACAAATGATAAATGATGAAGGATGATTAGTACCATAAAACTAGTAATATGATGTTATAAAATCCCCATCAATAAAAAATTATGTCCATAAAAATCCTATAATGAATTTACCATATCTAAAATATGAGGCTTCTCCTCTCTAATCATGGCCTCTCTGTCCAATGTCTCATGCGAATTAGAACTATTCTACCATAGCTATCACACCAAATGTAATATCCAAATTCTATGTAACATGGCTTTAGAATCATCTATCCTAACTGGAACCTCATTCATGGATAAATGGGGACAACATCAAGGTCACTCAATCTCAAAACCTAATATGGTCAGAAATATTTTTCGGTAGGTGAGAGACATGGAACAAGTTTTTAATTGACAACAACTATTGAGGAATTTTTAAATGATATTCCACTTTTCTCAACATATAAAAACAACAATATGGCCCAAAGAAAGAAGGGGATTTTTTGTTTCCTCCCTTGACATTAATGACCCCAACCTGGCGAATCATTCAAGAAAACCTAGTCCTTATTTGAAATCATTGATGGTATAGGATGATGACTAGATTAATATTTCTACTAGATATATACCATGAACATTATCTAGTGAACCACTTGAATATTTCCTACCATATCACAAACCAATATTACTCTAACCAAGGAACATTCACCAATCTCTAAACAACAAAATGGTGACGAAAATGTCAAATGTACAAGGCCTCAAAATGAACCATTCTGATACTGCACTATTCACAATTATTTTAAAAAAATTAAAACTATCCCATATGGTTATCCAATGACCCAAAAAATTAAATATATTATAATGAATCATATCCTCAATAATATTTATACCATTTTGTATTTGGAAACTAGTATTTGGATAATATGTCATAATTAAACGCACACGAGATCCTAGTACCCCTTGAAATCATCTCAAAAAAGTGAGAAGTAATATGTGGATCCATATTTTATACTATAGAAGATGGATATCAATTCAATTGAAACATTAATTTTACAAGGATAATTATCAACTCTTCATATTTGGTTGTGTCATGAATAGATACCATGGGGGAAGATTTTTTGTTCCCATCATTCAAAGCCCATACCAAATTATTCTTTATATGGTTACACATAAACCATGCCACAATTCCAAAAGTGATCTCATCCTATATACTAGTCAGTAGTGGAACAGGCATTTGAAAAAATTAAGGCCTTTTGTGTTCGTCCCTCATCCATTATAATTTATAAAAATGGGATATAAAATCACAAATGTATCATCTCAGGCATGGTCACCAACATCATCACCTCATATCATAAAACATATTTGTGGTTCTAGGTTTGAAAACCCACTGGGAATTATGGAAATCCTTCATCATATCAGTCCACATATACAATAAAAAAAATATTCTAAGAAAACTGCTCCCACTCAATAGAGAATGACCACTAATAAATGGTATCCTGGCCATTAAATAGTCTCTAGTTCCATATAATTAATCATCAGGTTATTTTTTAAAATTATCCTTAGAATATCATAGGTCAACTACAAATTATATAGGTAATCCTCAAAAAATATTTCCACAACTCCTATATGAAACAATGAAAAAAGTAATTTATGGAACACACTTTCTATGATTAAATCATGGATTATATCAGTAATTTCCCATTAAAATCATCAACAATGACATTCTATTTCTCTATGTTATAGGAAATATTGAATATAAATTATTTCATGTACTCAACCAGACCATTCCATAATATATTTGAATATTTTGAAGGAATACAAAAATCAATATCTTCTGGAAATAGTACATAGTAAAAATTTCTAACAAATACTAATGGAACTAAATATTAATTTCATCTATCTTAGACACAAGCTCAAGGAAATGGGTAAGATAAATCTTCTCATGTGTCCTAAGCGATTGAGATACATGTCCAATGACAATATCACCATATATGTGAACACCGCACAACCCTAAACCTATTGTCTCATAGAAATTTGGCCTCTAGAAGAGTAAAAACCCTCAGAAAAGTTAATATTAGTTTTAGGTCAATAATAAAATTAAACCTTAATCATCTCAGGAAAACATCACTCCCAAAAAAATTATAAAAAAAATCCTTGAAGATAATTTTGAGAAATATATTATGATCTAGTGATAATATACTACTAAACCCATTATTCTTTGAATATAAAAAACATCATATGTTTACACCTAGGATATAAAAATTACAAAATTTTATGAACAATCAAATACAATTATCTGACCCCACATATCCCAAGAACATCTCTACCTGATTCAATAATTAAAAATTTAATAGCTTGGCATAAATTTGGTGATATCTTAATAGATTCATATCTTCTCTTAGACGACACACATGATCCTACTCAAACATATAGTAAGAATGAATTTCAATGACAATGACCAACATTAATGCATTATGATAGTCATTGATGATCTTATTCATCCAAATAATAAAGACTGCAAGAATATTGGAAAGACCAAATGACAAGAAATTGTACTCGTAATGTTCATTCCTACATAATAAGAATGATTTATATATTCCATATAATTTTATTATCAACTGGTGATAACCAGATCAAAGATCAATCATCAAGAACGACTTTTCCTATTTCAACTGGTCAAAATGATCACCAGTATGTGGAACTACATGATTTTTTTGTTACAGTTACCCAGTTTATTTTCTGGTAATAAACACATAGGAAAAGAGTTGCGTCATCATTCATTGCAAATAGAACATGCACCACCCATTCTGACACACTCATGCATATAAATCCATTTTTTTAAAATATTCCAACTGTGTCGTCAAATCTTTCATTTCTACTGGTTCCATAATGAAAGAAGGTTTAGACACTAGATTAATAATATACACTAAATCAAAATAAGTATGTAATTCAATTAACAAATGGAAAAATCTTGAGGTAAAAATTAATAACATTGGGATACTCGAATACACCATGTGGGATATAATCTATAAAATATTGTAACCTTATTTCAAAAAAGAACACCATTATTACATTCCCCAACTATGGATATGACAGCCCAAATCAACATGAACACAGGTCCTACTATCACAAAATGACATAGATCAAACCATCTGAAGCAATAATGAAGACCCATAAAAGGTAACAATGAATTCAGAAATTATTAGTAAAGATAAAATCAAAACATAAAATTCCTCAAGATGATTCATGTCACTGACTAGAAAATCACATAGAGAATCTATCTCCGATAATTAAAGAACAAATGAAACACAATAATGATATTATTATCTCATTACTCTATGGGGTTTACTGAAATCCAATATATATTTTAAAAGATTCATATGATGTTTTAGTAGGTTGAAAATAGATATTGATATAAATGAATGAGATTCACCATTTTCAAATAATGATTTCACTAACAACAATGCAATAGTGGTGGTTCCCCTAATTGTCATTGGCCCCATATATACTACCCCAAGAAACTCATCTAATTCAGGTGGAATCATTATTATGGATGTAGGTAACTCGAACCCCATAGATCATGATACATCTAATTGCATCAACTTACTTTTTGTTTGTGATGATCCTATTATAATACAAGGTCTCAAAAATACATAATAAAAATTCTAATAATTCCTTTAATGTTCACTGGGGCTACAGATCTTTGATGCCTCATTTCAAACACATTTCGAATTCCCATTCGTTCCACTGTAGAACCAAATACAATGGCCTCTATTAGGCACTGCAGAATGTCTAGAAAAGTTCTACTGTTGAGTTCCACCATAAGAACGATCATGATATTTCTTCCCATTATTGGATCTCCCAAAAATACCATATAGATAAAATTGAAATCATACTATAACAGACTTACCACCTAGATCATGTTCAACTGCCATCACCCTATCAAGCACATTCTCTTAAGAGGATATATTTTACATTAAAAACGTAGAATGGTTATCCGAAAAATGTTGTATATCAAATTTTAGAGTATTTATATAGTCATTCGATAATATGTCAACTACAACCTGAAAATTATTTGATAATTTGTTCAAATATTTTATCATGCTCTTATTATCATACCTAGGTTTGAAAAAATCCATATACCTATCCAGAAAAATAAACAACATATTGTATTATTCAATGAGGAAAAACTCTATATTAATTAACTCTTAACCCTATTTCTTATTTAACTTCACCAATGAGTCCCATAAACCCCTTCTAGTTATTTAATACATGAAGATTGCATAATTTACCATGATTAACCAAGGTTTTTCCAATAACTCAAATAGAATCTATGTCCTTCACAGCCAAACCTCATCTTGTTTTTATTCATTATAACCATGGAACACTAGTGGATTATGATGAAGAAACAACTAAGAGAGTCATATGAATTCATCCTTATGAGGTTCAATAGATAATTCTTGGTTGGGAACCATTACAGATTTTTTTACCAGAGAATAGAATTCACACATAATAACCTTGACTGTATTTTGTTCAATGGGAGGAATTTATCACTAAATTTTATCAGTATACTCCTCATATATCCTTTTCATATTTCATCTCAGAGTCATTATTCTACACAACATCGAAGAAAATTAATGTGGTGAGAAGTGTACTCAGATCAATACTATAATGAGTTCAATATGTGTATTTGTAACAAAATATAAGAAAACATGATTTTTATTTCATTCTACCCCAATAAAAATCAAGTAATAGATTAAAATGATTCATTAATATGCCTTCTCAAAACCATCCATAGTAACTTAAGGCTTTTTACAATTATAGTTTGAACAAAAATCACTACAACAAACACCTCTGTCCCAACAAGATCCCTCAATAACATAGTAACCTCAATGAATGATGCACAACCTGCACCTTTGATACAACTTTTTCACAAACATTCTCCTGTACCCTAGTACATTGATAACCAAGAGGGAACTAGCATTGCTCGAAGGGTGTTCAAAATTCCATTGGGATGGATACTAGCAACTAGAGTCATATAGTATAAATACAGTTACAAATTTTCCTAATAGATAGAATAAGAAAAAGATGTGTGTGTGTGTGTGTCTGTGCTCAAAACCCATCCAAGAGACAGTATAAAAACCAAAAAAGTATATCAAAAACACAAATAGTATAGGAAGAAACCATTATCAAAAAGGGGACATCACTTTGTGCCCCAATGGATTGAGAACATGAACCTCCACAATTATGTGCCTTCCCATTTATTAGACCATAGAGGATAAAATAAAAATCTCCTCATGTAAAAGGTTTACTATGAGAAAAAATCCAAATATTGTCTCTCCATGTGTTCTATAATATGTTTCCAGAATAATAAACTAAATCTATCTTATTATGTCAAATAAGATATGACATGATGACACAAGTTCATATTAAAAAAAAATCATTTGTATTTCAAATCATTGAAAATATTTCCATACATATCTTCAAAAAACATTTTGTGTAAAATAGTTTTAAAAAATAAATAGTGATGAGTACAGTAGTTTGAAAATATATAAAATTTATAATAAAATCAATCATAATAAGAACCATGGTCATCTTCCCTATTATCCAATGGATCCCCGTTACAGGATTATCACAATCTCTTATAATTGTTACTACCATATTTGTACACATGTCCCTCTAGTGTAATATAAATAGGACTTTTCAATGTTCCATCATAAAAAACAGTCTACCAAACTCGATTTCTTTCTAAACTTCTCATTGTCAATCTATTTCACGGAAATTACCTTCCTAGATTTATTTTCCAAAATAACCCGTTTAAATAACCTAGTATATCAATGTCCTAATAAATTAATCACTTGAAAAATGGATTATCATTTCATTAAAAAACAATCATAATTCACAGTTTAATTTTACACTTTTCTTTTACAACATATCAATCCACATTACAAAATGTTTTTAAAAACATATTTTCATATAAAAATAAAACCAATAATTTTTTTCATCAATTAATTTTAATAAAACGTTTTAAACACCAATCCTCAAATAATTTCATAATTTCCTTCAATTTTAAAATACTCTTCCAAATTCCTATTCCATTGGAATTATGGGTTTTTTCCAAAATCCATAAAAAATAAATTCCAATTCCATTTCACATATAATTTGATTTAATAATTAAATGGAATGAATTTTAAATAAATTCATGAAAATAAATGAATAATTATTTACAAAAACTAAAATGGTAACACCTACCTTTAATCACAGTATCAATAGTCAACACCTAAAAATGGATTTTTCAATGATGAAAAATATTGGATACATCAACATCGAACCTAGAATCAAGCACAAAATTCATTAGGTTTTAGATTAATTTAACACATGATGATCTTAAAACCATATGGAGGAAATGAATAGAGATTATTATAGAATGATAAGGAGAGTAATCAATAATTATAGGTCGATCGAACACTATTGGACAATCTTGAATTTTCTATGGAATTGGTCTTAAGAGAACAATATGGTTTCCTGAGAACCCCCATGACCTAGTCATATATAATATCCTGAGTTAGGGTCTTATGGGAGGTAAAAATGGGTTTTTTATTATTCATATATTCTATAAATAATAAAATATTGCCTGCACAGTTACCTTGGAAGGATTTCATGGTTAGACACACTGTGTTCTCAAACCGTGTAACCCTTTACCAAGGTGAACAATTTATACATTGTGGGGAATGGTTTCTCAAAAAATGAAGAAACTGTGTAAACCACCATGGTCATATGTTTCAAAGTGAAATGAACCAATTTCTAACTTGTAATACATTAAAATATTATTTAATATATTTACAGAGTTAGGCGCTGAGATGAATGTGATTATGAGGTCCTGTGTGCCCAAAATTAATTTTATAAACATATTAAATATGTATTATATTTATCACGTGAGGTTAATTAGATTCCATATGTTATGTAATAAATATTTAATTGAATCATAAGTATGAGACCATGGTTAGGTCATGTACAAGATGTTTCCCCTAGGCGTGACATAAAATTTGTCGAGAGGGAAGACCGTACGATGAGCTTGTTGGAAAATAATTTAAGGAATTAATTAATTATATAACTAATTGGCCGATTCATTTTTAAAATAATTAAAATGTTATAAATGTATAACATGGTGGATATTCCTAGATTTGTCCTTAAAATTTCCGAAATCTAATGGTGCGAGCTTCCACACCCTTTGGAAACCCCTTATAAAGAACGAAGAATGATAGAACATCAGATCAGACCGGATCAAAAAGTGGTGAAAGTAAAAGATCCTCCTCCTTCATTTCCAAATAAATTATTCCATAATTGTCTATCCAAACAAGAGGTGTGGCTCATATATAAGTGTATTATGCCTCTGGATTAAAATATTTTATAGATTGATATTTTATATCAATTCTTTTCCCCTACCAATAGCCATGGAAAGTTACAACATACTAAATTTTATATATTATCAGTTTTTTATAATCATGAGATCCACATTCTGAGTTTTTTGAAAAAGAATTCTTGGCCTTTATCCATAAACAATTTTTTGGACATTCCTCTTCATGTTCATCACGTTCTTCATCATTGGAATCTTTTGGTTCTGAAATCGATGGTTATTTGGTAACACTAGATCAATTGGGCTCCCATATTTGAGGCAGATCAGTGAAATAGTGATGATTCATAAATTGAAGCACCGATTCATAATCGTTAGGATAACAACATGAAAAATATTATTGTTAAACACAGAATCATTAAGAATCAAAGGCATAAAAATAGGAAGAATGGGGAATGAAACCATTTTCATTCCAGTGGACAATTTTAAACAAACGATATTTTTCTATAGTGATTTGTGGCTAGAGCTGAATATTTCAGTAGGTTTTATGGTGAGTCCTAGTGTAGTTTGACTAGATTCGATGAAAAAGAAAATATCCACAAATATCAAATGTTTTTGTAAAAATACACAGTACATGTTGTGTAAAATAAAGAACACACGACATGTAGCCTCCTTAGTGGCGACACTGGGGTTTGGGAGAAGATAATGATTACATGGAATTTACTCCCCATCACATGCAGTGTAACCCCTTCCCATGTGAAACTAGTTGTTTTAATAAACACACAGCCACTCATGTTCCATGTTTGGATTAAATAGACATGAGTTTTTAACATGGGAAACATCATGTGTGGACGAACACATTATGTACCAAAGTATCTTTATAGTGGTTAGAGTACATGGACATGGATATTAGAGAAGGCCTTATCCATGTATAGGTGGGTCACACCATGTTTTACACCTATATTTCATGTACCTTTACCTTTATGGGATCTATATAACCTCGAAAGACACAACTAAGCAGTGTATAGGGACCACAAACCCTGTGGGCCCCCTCAGTCACTGTGCATTTCTTGAGATCATTAGAGAGATCAGAAATCCTATTTATCTCCTTTTATTGAACATGGATTTTGAAATGAGATATTATTATCATAAGTGTTTTTTCATTTAACATGATGGTTAACTTGAATGTGTCTTTTTAAAGGAAGAACTAATTTTCTATGTTGGTATGCATAGAGGAGAAACCAAATGATGGTGGTGATCATAAAAAATCACCATATTAGTAACATGATTACCCTCAAGAAGGTCTAGGTTGTGTCATTTTTGTATAATAGTACAAGGCTTACCCACTAGCATGGTTGGGAAGTGAAATCTTCTAATTGTAGTTCCAAGCATACCATCATGTTGGAATGGGATGTGGCTTTCCCCAATGATCTTCTTCAGTCACCTTCTAATAGAGGATGGGTAGCGGAGTTCCTCAAGGTCCCGTGATTACCCTATAATTGGGATGGGTATTATTATTCCCGGATGAAATCTTTTAGGTGTAACCCTCCTGCTTGGATGGGTAGTGATCTTTCCCTAATGACATACTAGGATTACCCTCTAGTAGGACTAGGCAGCAGAATTCCCCGGGGATCATACCGACTGGAACCCCATAGGTGATATAGGAAATAGAATTCCATTGGGACTACAAGTGAAGGACCCTCCTATCATACCAGGTAACATGATTCATTCCCAAACTACTGACTCCTCGACTGTGCGGCATAGTGATGAGGCATGGTTTGACATACATTTAGACTCATGAGAATGTGGGATGCTTCTACCAATGGGAAACATTATCGTGATGTAACTTAAAACCATGTGGGGATGTTAGTGCCCCGCCCCAAATTAGATTGTATTGTGGTGTGGTGGTTTAGTCCACCCACTTCTCTTCCCCATGTAGTCAAATGTTGGGCTGGGAATTATAAATGGACTTCTTTTGGAACTGTTCGCTACTCATCTTCTTGGGCTGAGCTATGATATGGATATCCCATTACTCTCTTGTTTGTGATTAGTTTACTATTTATATATACATATGTATCCATTATAGTACCCAATCTAGGGGTCATTGTTAATCTCCTTCAAGGAGAGGTAAATATGTGTATTTTATTACTCGTGCTTTCATTCTCTAGATTAATTTGGTTTGACTTGTCTGATATCCTTCTATAGGTAGCAAAGAATCAACATGGATTTCATCTCCTCAACACTTGAAGATCCTTGTGTTTAGATGAGAATACTTTCAGTATCCTATTGGGAAGAGGTTTACTATTTCTTTTCATCTTTTATCATACCTTATCCAGTATACATATTTCCTCTTCAGTGCATCTCATACTCCTCCAACATTATTTTTTTGAGGTTTTCTACTAGGTATGTATATACTAACCCCCACTATTGATATTCTATGAAGGTGTACTATATTTTTTAGATTGTAGATATGTTAATCATCACATTAGTGGATCATATGAATATACACTTCTTGGACCACATATAGCATTCATAACTAAGGATTCATGAGCTTAGATATCTCAATTGTTTACTCTTTTCTAGTTTTCTCTGGTTTGGGAAAAAAATTTGGTTTGGAATGTATTTTTCCCTTTTAAATTCATTTTAAACAATCTTATTCAGTTCTTTTTAGTAGTTAATGAATCTCTAGGTTCATTTGAATTAATTGTTAATCTTTTATTTCTATTACTCTACAAGTTTTCAATGAATTTTTTATCTTTGTTCATATAGGTACTTTTGAATTGGCCTACCCGAGTTTATCCTGACTTTGGTACTTTTTGACACCCCCTAGAAAATGTAGGAGGGCTTGGGATAGTTACAGATCCATCCCCGACATGGTTAGGGAAATGTTATATTGGTATAAGAGCATGTTCAATCCTTGTGAAATTACTCAGATGTTACCCATAAAAAAAGGAATGGTTGGATTTGCGGAAATAATGTTAAATTGTCTCCAGAGTGGGATCTCTAGCCATGGAGTCTAGTGATTGATTGGGGAGCCAACGTATCCATTCATTGGGACCCTAATTACCATATTGTTGACTTCGTACCCTGACTTATTTTTGTGGAGAACAATGGTACATGCATCATATAGGATAGCATATTTTATTGTCCTTATTGAGTAATCTCACCACTGTCATTAGCACACAAACACATGCATATATATATATATATATATTTGAATATTCTTTTTATTCCACAATATTTCTTTATAGATTTCGTAATTCTTGTATGATAAAAGTAAGCTATGATACCATCTCTGGATTGTAATGATGATCCTATGAGTGATGAGTCCTCAATTCATGCTAATCATACAATCCCATTCATCTACGGTCCCACGATGCAGCACATGCACCAGTTGAGCAGCAGATCGTCCCATTGGAGTAGAATAAGGACTTCTGCAGGATGAGCACACTCAATGAGTTCTAGTGAAGAACACCACTATGTTTCTAAAGTAAGCTAGATCCCTTGGTAGTAGAGTATTGGCTAGAGTCAGTGGCCCACATATTCTGGCTTATTGATACCCAATCATATTAGATGGTGGGTTTATAAGAAATAATATTCCTTAGACTTTATGGGCTTTGGTGGATCATGGTTACCCTAATGCACAATGAGTTGACACTATCACGAGACGACTTCTTCCCGTCATTTTGTGAAGTGTAATACCCCTCATGCATACGATATTTTCAAAATTAAGAGCTTTTGGCGATTCAAAATGGATGGAATATAGTGGAAGAGTATGCTGTCATATTTACAGACCATTCGTGCTATTCTATCATCAAGATCACATGTGGACTCTTCCAAGAATGTATGTTTGAGCAGGGATTCCAAACAAGGATTTGATTTATTATAGTTGTATTGGGAATCCCATCCCATGTCGTGGGGCTTGAGAAGGCACATGTCAATGAGAAGATTCTAATAGAGGGATTACAGATAGATAGAGCTGGCAGTAGGTTTGATATGTTTGTGTCATCCTTAGTATCAGGCAAAGGCTAGCGATCTCAGAAGAAGAGACCCTTCAATGATCCTGACCAGAGATGCATTCATGCCATCCAGGAGAAGCACAGAGCATTGGGGAAAACCGGAGAGGGTCAATTCTATAATTGTTATGGGTGAGGTCACATGGCATGAGACTTCCCAACCATATGCATCGAACATCCTTGTAAGATAGCTGATGGACTTCCATGATATAGAAAATTTTGAGATTTGGGATTTATATGATGGGAATAGGGTGCTCATGAGGAAGGAGAATGTGGAATTGGAGTGGGAAGAGTTATAGGTAGGGTATGAGAGTATGATGTTTTTCCACCACCCCCACCAATAATCCCATGCTTGGCTTAGGGATCTGGTGGTTGGGGCCACTGACTTTTGTATGCTATTGACATCGAGAATCATGTAGTTCATGATATGATTTGAGGTATGTTATACCTTTATTCTACTCTTGCATCAATATTAGTAGACATGGGTGCTACCATTCTAATATCTCTGAACTCTTGGTGCAAGAACTGAGGCTACCAATAGATATTCTATCTCAACCTCTTTTCATTGTGGTTCCTATTGAGATCAAATCATATATTTCCTTCATCTACCGGTAGTACAAGATATTGCATGGAGGAGAGAGGTTCACATGGGACATATTGGTAGTCACAATCGAACCCTAGAATTTTATATTGGGAATGTATTTCATTTCCATTTTCAGAAATAGAATTTATATCACAATATGTTAGTCATATGCCTATGCACTAATAGGACAACATTATTCTTTTTCAGTGATAGAGAACTCATAAAAGGATAAGCTGGGGATATGATCATGTGGTTATGTCCCATTGGAAATAATTTAGAAAGTGTGAAATATGGTGAAATAGTCTCTTTTGGAATATATATTCCATTAATTTTCATGGATTATATGGACATCTTCCATGAATATATTCATGGACTACTTATGAGGTTTGGGATGTAGTTTTGTGTCGACCTGCAACAAGGGACTATCCCAATATCTTCTATGGTGAATTAGATGTCTCCTAATTAGATATGGGAGTTATAGATTTAGATTGATGAACTTCATGTGAATTTTTAATAGATCTAGTGTGTACCCCTAGGAAGCCCCATTTCTATTTTTGAAAAAGGAAGACGGGTGCTTACGACATCGTGTGGACTATCATCTCCTGATCCTGAACACAATAACAAACAGGTACCCATCACTTATGATTGATGGAATGTTGGATATGTTTTAAGGTGTTATATTGTTCTCTAATATTGATCACAGGTTTTCCAACACTATTTGTTGGTTTGTGAGGTTGATATACTAAATATGTATTTCTGATGTCACTATGAACACTGAACATTCCTAGATATTCTCTTTGTGGTGATAAATAGCCCCACTATTTTTATAAATTTCATGATTCTGATCATCCATCCTTCTGTAGAAAATATTACTATTTTATTCATCAATGAAATACTCATATAATATATTATAGAGGTGGAGCATATGAAACATTTGAGTATGGTTCAAAATTTACTGAGAGTGTACTGGATTTAAATAAAATATATTTAAGTTCCAGTTTGGGATAAATAAGTTTTAGTTTTTGTGGAATGTCATTTCATATTATGGTTTAGCTATTGATCCAATAAACTTGAAATCTATTCTTTCATGGGATCCACACCAGAATGTGTCAAAAGTGAAAAAATATCATGGTTTGGCGGGGTACTACATAAGATTTTTGGAAGTCATATCCATGATAACATCCTCATTTACTTCACTCACACGGAAAGGACATCTATTTACCTGGTATGATATGTGCTAGAATTATTTTGGGGAATTGCTACAGATGTTGAAGAGCTCTCATATTTCGTTACTACCAATGGAATATGCTTAGTTTATAGTGTATTGTGATGCCTCTAGAGCTGGTATTGGTTTTTTATTGATGCATGAACAAGCAGTTATCACTTATGGGTCATTTATATTGATAACCCATGAAGATAACTATTAAACTCGAGACTATACCAAGATGCATTAGTCTTCACCATGAGGATGTGAAAAACGAACATTCTGGGAGAGTTCTTTATTGATTACTCAATCCTCCAATGCCTTAGGTATGTCTTCAATCGGATACACCTGAACCAGCGACATTGGATGGAGTTCTTATAATACTACTCCTCCCAGATAATTTATACCACAGGAAAGGGTATCATTGTTTCATATTCACTTAACATGATTTCCTAGACAGACATACTACATGAATATTTAGAATATTTAGTTTCCTTATACCTTGGATGGTGGATTAGGAGGGTAGAGTTATTCTATAGTTGATGGTGTTGACTCATTAATCCCTTGAGCACACGAGAGATTCCCACCTGATTTAAATCAACTAAAAAGCATAACATGACCATATATCCACATGAGTTACACCAAATGGATACACTGAATTAGGGATTCCTGGGATATTTTTTGAAGGGGGAACATTGGTTCCTATCACATTGTGGTGGAGGTGATGCAGCGGAACCATGCATCTATCCTATCTCTACATCACATTGTAGGGAATATGTACAAATATCATTAGGGGTAGTATTGTCGGTCTAGAATGAGGTGAAGCATAGCTAGGTTCATCATTCATTGATATACCTGTCAACAGGAGAATAATGGGAAATATGTTATAATGATTTTAGTGTATCCTCTGGATATTTTAGAGTTGAAATGTGGAATCATATATATGGAATTAATCATAGTTATTTTGTGGACAGAGAAGGGCCATGGTTCTATCTAGGTGATTTTAGTCCGAATCACTATGTTGGCACACTTCCTTTCCATCAGGGAGTAGTGTTTAGGAGAGAGTTTAGTGAATTTTTACATACAGATGACCATCTGCACTCATGACATACCCACAATGATTTTCTCTAATAATAATGCATGTATTACATCATGATTGTGGACATGCCATTTGGAGGAATTCCTGACCTAGCTGGAGATGAGTACAAATATTCACCCCCAGACTGATGGGTAGACCAAGTACACTATTCATGTGTTAGAACATAATCTAGTGTCTTGCATGATAGAATTTAGCTCAATCTAGGAGGAACACCTGAATTTGGTAGAGTGTGGGTAAAAAAACAATTAAAACTCAACCATCTACATCGAACCTTTTCACAACCTATACATGAGACCATTCAGGCCTACTGTATGATGGATTGTGGATGGATAGTCATCCCACGCGGGTCCAAGTATTGTGAAAGTGACTTAGGAGAATGTGTAGGTCATTTGTGAATGCATGATGATGTACCATATTAGGAAAAAGTCATAAAAAGATCATTATTATAGGATTTTGGATTTCAATTAGGGAAACCATGTCTTCTATAGTGTCTCCTCAAGACATGGAATGCAAAATTTCAACCAAGGAGGTAAGTTTTCCTTGAGGTTCACAAGGTCATTTGAGATCACGTAGAGGATTGGAAAGGTTTACCGCCACCTCTCCCTGACCCATCAGCTATAGAAGTTGCATGATGTATTCCACATTTCATATTTGGGGGAGATACATACATGACCCCAAACACATCAATGACTATAGTGATCTAGATATTGTCGATGAAGCCACCTTGGTAGAGAACCCTATGGTGATTGAGGACTGAAAGGAGGAGACCTTGTGCGGATGGACCATCCCTTTGGAAACATGCAAGGGAGATTATTAGAGTAAGAGAGACATATGTGGGATCAATTACATAAAATTTCTTCATCGGTTTTCTTTTAGGGATGAAAATCATGAAGGAGGGATTGATGTAGATACCCAATAATTTCCGTATAATAAATTTAAATATTTCATAATATATTTCTAGAGATATCCACTAAGACGATGTTCAATTCTGAGTACCAGTGTTCTGGTAATTAATTTAATATAAATATTAAATGTGTTTTATATTGTCTACATGTATTTATTTAAATAAAAAGGGTTAAATCCTAAATGCTTGATCGGGTCGGAAATCAGAGACCATGTCTATGTTCAAAATGTGTTGTTTCCCATAGGCACAACACAAAATGTGTCAACTCTAGAAGATCGTAGGCATCATTTGTTGGTAGAGAAATTTATATAATTAATTAATTCATTGATTGATTGATAAATTTCCCTTTTTAACATATTTATAAGTTATAAATGGTTCATTATGGGGATATAGACAATGATGGCCTCACAATTCCTAGAATCCTCATGTGAGAGAATCACCACACATTGGAAATATTGTGTATATTACCATTTTTTCCCAATATTCACCCCTCCTTGTATCCTTTTTTTCCAAAATATTGAAATGTTTTTATATTGTAGGTTTTTTTTCTAATCCCAGGATTCCCATTCTTGATCGAATGGAGAAAAATGCTTGTCCTTGATCAGTAAACCTTTTTTGGTGCATTACTCCACTTGAACTTCATGTTCTTCACCATTTAAACATTTTTGTTCCATGCTCCATAGTATCTATTCAATACATGCTCATTTGGGTGCCCATATTTGAGGCGGAACGACGAAACAATGATGATTCTTAGTGCTCAAAACATATCAGAATCATTGCGATGAGTGGATGATGAATCCAGAGTATTTACACAAAATCATCGATAATAAGAGAAACTATAGAATGAATAATGAGGTATTAAATCATCATATATTCTTGTGGTAGATTTCTAGAAAATTAATGTAGGTTATAATGATTCGCATCTAGATCCAATTATATTAGAATGCTTCAAAGTGACATCTGAAGAGGTTTATCCAGATATGAAGCCTGATCAATGAACCAAGTAAATCAAAATATTATGGAGAAATCATGACTACATTCTATGTACATTGAAGAACACATGGTGTGTAGCCTCCCTCAGTGGTTCCACTAGGGTATCCACAAAGATAATGATGACATGGTGTGTACACTGCTTCAAAACCCATGTACCACATTTACATGTGAAATAAGCAATATAAAGGTACACATGGAAAGGCACACTCCATGTGAGGATTCCACGGACATGTGTCAGCCACATGAAAAGCTTCCTATGTGAAACATCATTTCATATATAAATCTAAAAGGAAATGAGGTCTTAGTACAAATATATGATCATCAGGCAGTGGAGATGGACCAAATGAGATGTGGGTCCCCAGATATATTTTACTTCTCGACCTCTTCTGAATGATCTTCAATCCTTTATATCTCTTTTTTTTACTCTTTTTTTGGCCTAAGATATTCCTATCTAATGTTTTTTCCACATAGAATGTTATTTTTCAATTAGAAGTGGATTTTGAGATAAAACATGAATAATAAATGTTTGTATACACTTAGTCGTAGCCCAATG
Organism: Viscum album; assembly: GCA_963277665.1. Taxonomy (NCBI): domain Eukaryota; kingdom Viridiplantae; phylum Streptophyta; class Magnoliopsida; order Santalales; family Viscaceae; genus Viscum; species Viscum album. Next base: position 1,033,843,668 of record OY728130.1, read on the forward strand.
AAGGAAGAGGTCTTATAGAATAACTATAGGTGTATCGTGTTTACCCTCTTGTAGGGATGGGTAGTGACATTCCCTGATAATGGTATCCGGCTTACCCTCTAGAATGGGATGGTATTATAATTCCACAATGAATGTTCTAGGATTACCCTCTAGTAGGACTTGGTTGTCAAATTTTTCGAAGATCATTCTATGTTACCCTCTAGCAGGGGTTAAATAGTGGTGTTCCATGACCTTTCACACATACCCTCTAGGTCTGATGAGAAGTGGAATTCCCAAATTAAATCTCTTAGGTGTAACCCTCTATCCATGATTGGAATTGTAATTTATGTGATGAAACAATAAAATTACCCTCCACTAAGACTGGGTAGTGGCATTATCTGATGACCTTTCTCAGTGGTACCCTCTCTTTGGACTATGCAGTGGTGTTTCTCGGTGACTACTATAGAAGTACACTCATATCGTATGAGAATAAGTGGTCCTTTTTAAAAACTGGTGACTCCTAAAATGTGTGGCCCAATTATGTTGTGTGGTTTGATGTACCTTAGGACTCATGAAACCAAGGGAAACAATCCCCAATGAGACACATTTGTTTGAAAATAATTTAAAATATTTAGGTGTGTCAGTTCCACTAATAGTGGACAGTATGAAGCTGTAGTTATTAAGTCCCTTCGACATGTGTTTCCTGGGATGACTCGTGAGTTGTTGGGAAATACGGATTGACTTAAATTGGTACTATTGGATATTCATCTTCAGGGGATTAAATGTGAGATGGATTTCCCCTTAATCTCTCATTTGGGATTCTTTAACTAAGAATATATATATATATATATATATATCCTATTATAGTACACACTACATGGATCTTGGTCACTCTATTTCCTGATTATGAGAATATGCACAAGTTATGAAACCTACATTCAGTGTATATCTTAACATTGTTAGACGAGTCTTTTAGCCCTATATAGGTATAAAATACTCGAATAGAGTTTAATATCCCGATCGTTTGAATCTCCTTTTGTATTTATGTCCCTACATTAAGTCTCTTAATGGGATACACTATACTCATTAATGATATTTTTTCCATAACTTATTTTATCCACTACTTTCTTCATCAGTGTATCCTTTACCGCTCCACTTCCTTCACTATTATGGAGCATTATACTGGGTATGTATATACTCACACATCCCTGGGATTTTCACAACACATGGAATTTCTTTTGTATATGGAAGACAAGTCAATCGTGATATCATAATATTTTAGGGATATAAACTTCATAGACCATGTATGGTGGTCATAACATGTAATATAGGAGCTGGGAACTCTCAACTTTTTAATCTTTTATAGTTTTTTTCATAATGGGACACATTTCTAGGTGAGTGTGTATTTTTCCCCTTTTTTCAGTAAATACTATTATACTCACTTTTCTATAGTGGTTCATGAATCCTTGTGATCATTTATAGCCATGTTGCATATTTTATTTATGTCCCACTACACATTTTCATTGTTTGGTTGTGTGTGTGCACACAGGTACATAGAAAAATACATCCCTATGTTTAGGGTTCCTATAGTACTTGTCAGCACCCCCTATCATATGTTAGATGGATTGGGGTATTTTCTGCTCGAGATATAGCATGGTATGGTTCGTCAGAACTATTTTTCAATAGGTGATGAACATTTTGGGAAAACAGTATGCTAATAGTGCATAGCCCAAAACCCTCAAAAAAATTTAAATTTCCAACCAAAAAACTCATGTCATCCCACCACAAAAATTTGTTTAAATTTTAGGGTTTATGAATCCCTTTAATGTAGTATAAAGATGTTAAAAAATGAATAATAAATTCAATTAGTAAATAATGGTGTATTTCATTTTATTTTGTATTTACATTCAATAGATAAATTCTTAAATTTAATAAGATTAAATTTGTAATTATTATAGTACTCATTGATATATAATATCAAAAACAATAGTTTCTATAAATTTTTGTACATTCCTAAATTATTTTTTATAAGAATATAGTCAAAATTACTTATTTTAAAATTTCACAACATTATATGAAATTATTTTATAATATTTATATGAATGACATTATAATAAATTTTAAAATAGAAATTATAATCGAAAACTTAAAAAAATATTTACTAATACTGTGTTGAAAAATAAAACACGCACTTAATAATTATGTTGATTTTGGTAACATTTTAACAAAAAATGGGTTTCCCCTTTTAATAAATATTTTACATGGGGGAATTAGGTTTCAGACTTATTTTATAGACAATTAATCCTTATTTCATTAACAAAATACATTTTGATTTTAATATAATCTAAATAATTTATAATTATAAACAAATAATAATTATTATAGATCTAAATAAAGCTTTTTCAAAAACAGTTTTTACATGTTACATTTGCTACAGTTAAAATTAATAATTCTAACACATTTTAATATTATTTGAGAAATTGTATTTATTATATAGAATCACTATCTTAAAAATTGTTTAATAAGTATCATTAATTTTTTTTCAAATAAATTAATTATGTAAATTTTTGTTACCTCAGAGAAAAAATGGGAAAACAAAAAGACTAAGTCTAAATAGATTAAAATATTCTTTAAAACAAGTTTATAAAAATCTAGTATATGATAATAAACCATACCCTAACTAAAATATATTATTTTACAGTTTGGATTTAAATTCCATGTGAGACATGTTCCCTTTTTATCTATAATTAGGTTCAAAAAATGTCATTATATTTAATTTTAAATGGAACGACCACGCCACCACCACTCCAAAACCAAATGGGTATATATAATGAACCAATAAGATCCAGTTATTTCATTTAAATAATCTCCCAAGTACATATAATCATTGACCATTCCAAAATTACATTATATAGTTCCTTATATTGGTGACCGTTGAGAAAGTCCAAATCGATTGGTAATATTATACACCACAATTACATAATTACATTATACCTATACCATGGAAAACCTGTTATATACATGATATTATGATAACAGTTGTTTATTAAATATTACATTATTTTATTAAAATAATTAAATGTCAATTATACACATTACCCCAAAGTCATTGGAAAAAATGAATCCTTCATGACACATGTGTGGAGACCATCACCTCCATTAACACATGTTAAATTTTCAATCACTACAATTCATTTATTGTTTAAAAAGATAATAAACATTGATAATATTATATTTATATTATATTTATATTATTTTAATTATTTTATAAAATAAAATATATTTTATTTTTAAAATTCCTTCTTTCTGAAAAAACAACTACACCGTATGTCTGTATGAATAGTCTGCAATCTCTAGGTGATGATATTTCACTTTCATTATCTATACTAACTAGCATGGCAGGAATAAAACTTGTATTGAATGTAAAATGTTTATTTAATAAATAATTAAGATTTAATGATGACAATATTAAACATTAAATATGGTATATTATCAATATTTTATTATAGTAGATTTATCCTCTAAAATAACATTTAATGCACCATTTCTAAATTTTTAACACTCTGGGAAAAAAATATACATGAACAAATAAATAACTAATTGAAAAATAAGTAAAATTATAATTTAGAAATATATATATTATTTAACTATTTGAAAACCCTTTTTACTTTTTTAGCATAATCTGAATTTTTTTGATAAATTTACTATAGAACGTCAAGTAAATGGAATGCATTGAATCAATTTAATAAATGAGTTACACATGAAGATAAATAGAAATTAAAAAATATATTTTGATTGATGAATTTAATATATGTGTTTCTGATAAACATAAATTTTTTATTTAGGAAGATAAGTATTAATCCAGATACCATTCAGATATGTGGTAAGGAACTTGCATACCTCTTTCATTGTATGCCAATTAAATATTTATTTTTTATTTTCTCCATTATATGTAATATAAATTTCAGGTTTCTATTTTTTTTAAATTTATGTAATGTATAAATATTAATATTTAAATATACTTTCGCTATTTGTTATCCATATTTTTAGTTCCCTATAAAATTACCACATTTATGTGTATCCAATTAATGGTAACATTCATTTTTCAAGTATCACATCGAGTATCATCCCCAAAAATTGTTTTTAGAATTAAATAAAATCTTATAAAACCTCAATATTTTATGGATAACCCCTTGTTAAAATTCAAATATTATGTAAAATTATATGTAATTCATTTCATTAAAGATACAATTTAGTTATTTCATAAAGCATCACAAAAATAGAACATTTTTATTCATTCATAATATAGATACTAATCTTGAAATATCTGTATTGGTAATCACTGAACTTGAAACATTTTTAATTTACATATATGAAGATAAAAATAATTTAATTCCATATTCTATTAGTAATCTTTATAATTTATACTTTATTTATTCCTTGAATCAGAATTATAAACTCTAATACATTCTAATGGGTTTTAACATGTTTTTAATTTATGTATGGTTTATTTTCCTCATGGAAAATTAATATCATTGAATTTAATTTATGTGATGGGTTGGAAAATTATTATTTATAATTATAATTATTTTGGATTATATTTATATCTAATTATAATTTAGGTAAGGTAGTAGGTAGTAAACCTGATCTATTATAGGACATTATTGATTTATGATTATGATATTTGGTGTAACCCAAGACTTCAATTTATGAGGTCCTATTCTATGTTTTGTTCAATTGATTATTGTATAGAAACAAAATTTTCAAATTCCATTTCTACATTCTCAAAACCATTGACTTTATGATATTATGATATGCCTCTTGGCTCAAATGATTTTCATTATTTCCTTGTTTATTCCCATAGTAGATTTATAGATCACCCTTATCCTAACGTATCTCCACAATGATATTCTATTTATTTTTAGAATTTTCATTTAATTTTGGATCAATATATGGAGTGTAACACCCCAATATTTAATAGTACGTTTTTTCTTTAAGTTCAACAGCTTGCACTACATGCAACACCGCGTTCGAGCGCACCATGACTTACCAAACTAGTTGTTCCAAAGCGATTATGAATAGTATTAACTGGATATGAATTTTATATACTCAATATAATTTCAAATTATTTATTATGTGATTTTTAGACATATTATAAGAACAAATTCAATTTTTTAGATAAAAAAATATGTTTTTAAAAAAATTCAACCTTACCACCTTTTAATGGAGAACCCTTTTTAAATCCAATATTTGACCCCATTACAAATTCATTTTGAAAAAATAGTATTATTATTTAGAATAAATAAATGAAAATTTAATTTTGATGATATTTTTGTATTTTTCTAATTTTATAAAATGTTTTTAGAAATATTGAGAAATAATGTATTTTAATTCAAAGCTGCCTTTTAATCTAATTAATTTATATGGTTATATTATATTTTGAATATGTTTTTAAGTCCAAATTGATTATATATTTACCATTTAATACAATTTTGGTCATTGGAATTAATTTCACTTTGAAATTATATATAAACAAGTGTCAGTCTTTTGATAGTTATTGTTTCTTAAAAACACGATATTTTTTTGACAGTAGGAATTAATATTAAATTAATTATTCCAACTTCTATGTTTTGAATTTGATAAAAAATACATCATTTTCTAATTTATAATATCAAATATATCCTCGGATTAATTTTTTTTAAATCTTCTGATAAAAATTAATTTTGATGAATAGTGATACCACTAAGTAGTAGTTAAAAATTTGGCTTTTTCAATTAAATTAAATTTTACAGCTTTTGTGTATTGAATTTAGAAAATATGAGATACATGGTTGTTATTAGTATTTAAAATGTGAATCAATAAGAAGAAAATAATTTTTTGGTGAACAGTAACTTTTGACTTTTATTTAGCACGTTTAAAGATAAAATAGAATAATTCACGGTAAAAATAATATTATAATAATACCCAATTATCTTAACACATATCCTAACCTTATTAGATGAGTAATGGCTGACTATAGTCATCCTTGGGTCGATTTTGGGACATGATGAAGCCACTTAAGAATGATAATGACACTTTATTTTAATTAACATAAAGTAAAGACAAAAATGACATTAAAAAATATCTTTTAGTATATCAATTTTTACATGGGGATATATAAGTCATATTTTAGACTATAAAAAATCATTGGAAAGCAAAACATTTTCCAATAATATGATAATTGTTTTATAATTTTTAGAAATCAATTAAATTAAATTATTTATGACACAATATTTATTTAGTATTTCCCTCATTAATAAATGATTTAAATAAATATTATTATTAATATTAAAATAATATCCAAAACCAGTTCAATTCTTATAGGATTATTTTATTTCGACCATGGGTCATCATATATTTTACTTTAATTAGTTTTGGACCTTAAGAAACTGAATATCACTATATAATAAAATAATATTTTCACACATTCCTAAAGAGCCCCTCCACCCCCTTATAAAATGACACCACTTCTAACCCATTACACACACCTATGAAGCCCCTTGGATCATCCAAGACCTACCAAAATAATCTCTAAAGATCCCCCTATTCCACATAGAAGCCTTACCTTAGGTAGAAGGCAATTCAAGAAGTCCATTTGGTTCAAACCAAAGGAAGTTACCGTAATTAAAGGTAACACTTTCTTTTAAATTATTTTGTTTTATTTTGTTTTATTTTTCATATCCAACCCCCAAAAATCTTTTTATTACTTTTTTTAATAGAAAAAATACTATCCAAAATATTCTAGTATGTTTTTATGAGATGTATTCGAACTACACTTACACACACCTCAATCTAAGGGGTGAATAACAAACTGTTTCTGTCGATGGAAAACTAACGCCTCACGAAATGATGATTGTTCAAATATCTCCTAACGCCTCTCAAGGTGGTCAATATGATGGAAATTTATTTATATATTATATATATATTATGTTTTTTTCTTTATGATTCTTTATTTTCCATTTATATCATTATTTTATGGTTTCCATTATGTGTAAAATGCGATAATTTCATTTGAGGAAGTGTGGACTACTGCCCCCTCAAAATGATATGACTCGTTAGTGCCTTATGTGGGATGTATAAAGGATAGTGTTAATGATATTATATATTATATTATACTATAATTATAATATATATATTTGTATCATTATGTTTTAATTGCATTAAAATACAAAATAGAAATGAAAGTAGCATTCATGCGTATGTACGGCATACCATCTCCTTGAACGGTACATTTCATTTCTTATCTCCAACTGTTATGTACTATAATAAATAGATATATATATTTTATATAATATATATATATATATATTATATCTAAATAATGTATTTCATTCTGGAGATAATGGACTTTTGACCACATGGAAAAATTGTAATTATAACAAGTTCATTTTTTACTCATGTTCCGAACATCTACAAAATATCCAATATGAACTAAAATAAATAACTAATTGTTATAGAAAGGTAAAAGGTGATATTAATGGAATATTAAAGTTGAAAAATGTTCTTAATCAAGTAGAAATTAATTTATGTTTATTATTCAGGAAGAAAAAGGAACATACAAGACAAGTCAGACATGAGGTAAGGGGTTTCTTTTCTGACTTTTAATTCTGTGAGATTTCCATTGATCACCAATTATTTATTACTTGTGGTGAATTATGTACTATCCAGGATTTTATTGTTGGTGTAATATAGTATAATGTATGTTTATTTACACTATCATTGTATAATACTTATTTTAATGGGGTGTATGTTTCGTATGTTACCAAATCTGTAAGGGATTTCAAATTTAAATTTCCACTCATTAGGATTTACACATACTTGATTTATTATTATACTCCATGATTATGTGTTGAATCACTATTTATTATTTGTGTACTAATTTACACTCCCCTTTCTATGGATATAGTTTTGATACACATAATCACTCCATTGATAAATTCTCAGGTCATCGATATGAACTTGATAAGAGTAATTTTAACTCAATCTCCATTTATTGAGTTAAACATCCAATTCATTGTTATTGAATTTAAAAGAATATATTTGAATGTTCTCTGACTAATTGACACTGAATATCGAATCATATTGAGTGTATTTATATTTTTCACAAATAATTATATCATTGATTTATCCTTAACCTAATGATATGGTCTTTATAAGGGCTTTCATCCCAATTTACATTCCACTGATACATCTTTGTTGTTATATTCCAAATCACATTCATTTGATGTACATAATGTACTTTGACATAGTATATCATTAGTCACTTTATTCTCATTATATTATAAAATGTTGATTACGTCAATTATTTTTATTCAAGTGTCTCTCTTTTGGTTAGGAACTCTAACTGAAATATCATTTTAAATGTCTTAATGATTTATTATTCTAACTGTTTATCATTAATGTCACTGTTATTAAAATGGTTTTAAGGATTTATTTATATGGACATTGATTTATTAAAATGAAAATTCTTTTTAAATTTTTTCATGTGGTATGGGACACTTTTATTCAAATATCTATTTTTAAACAGCTTCTTAACAAATAGTGTGACTTTTAAATGTTTTCAAGAAAAAGGGTGATATGTCTCTCAAAACGTTTTGATGATTATTTTCATCTATTCTCAATTGATGACAATCTTTTACAATAAAATCTTAAATATTGTAATTAATGAGTTATGATTGATGGTGGATGTTCTATTTTTAAACCATTCATGGTTTGTGGATAATGTATTGACATTTCGTATTCTAGTTTTAATACAAATGTTTATGTCATGTTTCAAACTTTTAATATGTGGAATGCGTTGGACATAGATAGTTATGGGTATAGCTCTCTATATCTCTCTGATTCATCGATAGGCATCGTGAGACAATCTAGTGTCTTGGAAAAAGGCCTTGAAAAAATATTATTTTTAGTCTTGCCACGATTCCTTGACTATGTGGTTATGATGTCCTCCATTATTCATTCCGACATTATGAAATTAGCTATTGATATTTCATGTGGTTGTTCGACTAGTAGAATACCCATGACTATATTATATTATGGAATTATTTAAAAATCTATTGTTCCTAAAATAATGTGTTCATGTAAATTGTTTGTAAAGGCATGTTCTTTCAATTATTCACCATGCCCAATGTTTATGTTATCTCCCGCTGTATTGCTTACTCTAACATAGCATATGAGCTCACCACTTTTTTATATTTTATTTTCCCAGGATATGAAAAGAATTATATGACCAACCTGTAGGGATTTTCTAATGTAATACTAGTGTGGTCTATGGAGATAATGTTGTTTTAGTTTTTAATTATATAATGTAATGTAAAACATATGAATTTATCTTGTATTTGCAAGGATACTAAACTGATCATTATTTTGGTATATGATTCCCTTAAATCATTCCAATGTTATTTAATAATGAACCGACTCTGGGTAAATGGGTTATGGGTGTTATAGTTGGTCTCAGAGGAAGTTTAGTACAAACCTTGGAAACTAGATTTAGAAAAACTCTGATTAGAAGATACTACCCTAAGATAGAATTTGAGGATTAGTATAGAAGAACTTACAAAAATTTTGGTAATGTAAATATTATGTCGGTTTTCGAGAAATACATCCATGTCTAGATATGAGTAGGTAGAGATAGCTGGGACACAGATGTACCTAGGGGTAAAACCCAAAAACACTTATGTGAGCTAGAATCAAATGGGAACTGGTGCAAGACAACGGCCCTTGTTGCATTCTTGGTTACGACAGTCCTAGGGGATATGCTTATGATAATTTATATTTTCATTACAAAACGATTTGAAGGATTTAATATAAAATGAGAAAAAATAACCTCAGTTAATCCTAGGGTTTTTTGATTGAATAAAAGTTGTTATGATATTCTCTAAATAATCTTATGACTATTATTACTCACACAATGCATTCTGGTTTTAGTCAATGGATGGATTCCAAGGAATTCATATTAACATTTAGCATAATATACAAGGTTTGAATTGGGGTGTAAATGAGCAACAAAATGGAATGCTTACACCCGTAAAAGATATCTTGTTCATGTAGAATCTGTTTTCAAAATATTAGATCAACAACATATATATTATCCAACTCCCGTACTCTATAAGGAAGAGAAATGTGGTTAATGATAAGAGCTACAGCAGTGACAACCATGGAGAAAAGAAAGCTCAATTTACATCATGCTAGAAATGTGGAAGGAGACACCCATGAAAGTGTTTCAAAGGAATAAGTAATTTCATTATGTGTTGGATAGAAGGGCACAATGCAATTAATTTTCTAGGAAAAATGAATATTATTATGGATGAAATTAAAAATTGACCTAAGAATCCATTTACATTCATTTTCCATAAATGTAGGGGACCTGGCCATTACCAGAGTGAATCACCTATTCAATAAGATATCCTCTTGGTCAAGGAAGACGCTATGTTGAAATAAATTTGTGGAGAAATGTTTAAAAAGTACTAGTGCTCTTTGTTGAAGGAATTACTTTGGAATACTTTTCACTTGTATTTGTAACCATGCAGTTTGTCATGTGAAAATGATATTTGATGAAAATTTATATTTTCTCTTGGGGATATAGATATAAATAACCATTTTGTTTTATATGATCATTGAGTTTGAGAAATTACAATTTCTTAAATTTTTTAATGAAAATGAGAGGTAAGAGATAACATGTGTGATGAAATTATGTTATAGTTATTATGAGGAATCTATCTCATTTTTGGGAATTTTATAAAATTATATATTTTTTTAAAATGGACAACACGTAGACTGTGTAACAACCCGTTGCATCGGACAATGCTGCGGAAATCGAACCCACAACCATAGTGCTATTGTGATTTAACGCCTACCACTGGACTACATGAAATGCATAGTTAGTGTGAATAATTATTTTTAGTTAAATTATTTTATTGATAATTAATTAGTTGAATTGGGATCATCGGTCATTCCAAATAGGTATCCTTAGTATAAGAAAATGATTTTTTGATTATGTGATAAATGTTATTTTAGAAGATGTTCGCTCTATCCGGAATACTATATACCTAAGGAAAATTGAATACCATGGGATTTAATTTGAAGTGTAAAGTTAGTTTTTTTACCTATTTTTTATTATGGATTTATAGAGATTTGGGTTTTTTATAGAAATAATTAACCTATCATATAAAATATGTTATTAGTTTAATTACTATTATTTTTGTGACATTGAGAGTATTTCATATTATTTAGAGATACAATTTTACGGGGAAAACAATGTAAAAAAATTCTTATGAGATTTTAGTGTCAATATTAGTGTGGATTATATTAAAATATTTTATGGATAATTGTTTATTGAATGGTATTTATTGACCTTGGGGTATTGTTGGTTTAATTTTTGAAGAAATGATTAGTATTTCTTTCTCAAGCGCTTTATTCTTTTTGAGGATCATCTGATCTTTTACTAACCATTTTGGTTTTGCATAATCTCTAAATAAAAAAGGGAATATATAGTTAATCCATTGTATGTTATGTGATTGACTATATGTTGATTCTAGTTCTTCAGGTGTGACCAAGTCATCATTAATACTCATCATTTAGAGTGAAATATGAGTTTGTGGTAAGAATTAGATAAAGGATGAAACTATAATTGTCAGGTATATTTTTGTTTTCATATTATATTAAAAAGTTAATTATTTAAATTTAGGGAAGGGATATTAAAACCAAAAATATCTTATCCTAATGCTTTATGTTTTTTTGAACCAATTATATTTTAAATCTTCATAGATTGATGGCTTTGAGGCCCTCAATATTACACTTTTTTTGATTGATGAACTCAATCACTCTCTAAAGATGCAGAATTTCAGTAGAAAATTATTTCTTAAATACATGGGAATTTTATGAGTCTTCAAAAATCGATAGTGCGTGATTCTGAGTCCTTGTGTGCCTGAAATTAATTTCTGAAGTTTGTTTGGGTAAGTTCAGTAAACGTACGAGCACGCTTTTGTATGTTTTGAACAGGTACTCGAAATTGAAATCAGTGGTCACTGTTGAACTCATAGGTCTAGTATTCTCTAATGAATACGTTCACTTCGACGACAGTGGGTTGAGTTTAGAAAATAGTTTTATTTGGTTTTCCTGAATATTAATAAAATAATGTATGCTTCACTTTATTTTATTCGAGCCCCCATATGAGTGTTGGGTGGTTAAAACCTCCTCATGGATGTTGGAGGTGGGGCCACCACACCATAACCTCCAATGAGAGGTTACGGTTGTGGGGACCACCCGAATAGAACCTCCCTCAAGATTTTATGACATGGGGACCAGATGGGGCTAAACTCCCTAATAATGGAACAGAGTAAAACCTCTCAACACTCCCTCGTTATTGAGGGAGAGCCTTTTCACCTCCCCTAATTAATTCCTTATTCCAACCCCTTGAATTATTTAAGGGGAGCCTACCTAATTAATTGTCCAATTTGAAAATTTTCCTAAAAAATTAATAGGATACTACAATCTATTATTTTGTTGGCATATTCATTTTTGGAAGCAGCTTTGAGAGGAGGATTTTTTGGAGAAAGTTCACCAACATGGAACCCCATCTCCTAACGAAGAATGAATAATGAAGAACATAGACCTTTTTCGACATCTCCCTCGGAGCTTCAGCCTTCATGAGATGTCTTCGATGACCGACTACTACATCGTCATCAATGATATAACACAACTCTGAATTGGAAGTGTGTCACGGACGTGACGAATGACGATCTAATTCGTCTACCTTCCGCGACATCATCGTTGACCGATGAACAAAGGTAGGGGGTTTATTTGGCGTAACCTTCCTTTAGTTTTTATCTTATATGGATTGGATAGAAATCATTGTGTGGTTGTAAAACATATGGTGTTCATCTTTCTAACTAATTGATGATCCAAGTGTTACTACAATAAATGCGGAGGGTGCGGGCGGAACCAACATGGCTCGACCCATCCCCCATCCTTGTTTGTGTTTTTCTAAGCATGGTGACGAAGCGGTGTTGAATGCGACGAAGGAAAAAGTAAAGGTCATGCTTCCCATGGCCTCTGTGAACCACGCCGCCCTCGCGGCGTTTTGGTTCCCTGAACGAGCCGGTTATGCGAGCCGAACCGCCACCAGCATCTCGTGCGCCCCGTCTGAACCTCGTTGCCCCGTACCGACCCGGGTCACACTGAACCGCGTCGTCTCGGCCTTACCACGGCTTTCCCATGCCCTTCCCACGCCATGACCGTGGCCCGCCTGCCCCCTGCCCGGCCTACTGCGGCATGCCCCGGCCTACCGGCGCCAGGCCCAGCCTACCCGTGCCCTTCCCGCACCCTGCCCGGTCACCCGCTTGCCCGCCCGCGCCCTGCCCGGCTGCACACCGGCCTGCCCGTGCCCTGCCCGGCTGCCGCTGGCCTACCCTTGCCCCGCATGGTGCCCTACCCGTGGCTTCCACCCGACCTAGCCGGCCTGCCCGGCCACCCCGCCGGCCTACCCAGGCTGCCACCCGGCCTACCCAGGCCACCACCCGGCCTACCCAGGCCACATCGTAGCTACCGACTGAATAGGCCGAGCCGCACCCACCTCCCAAGTCAGCCCACAACTCACTTGTGGCGTCACTGGCCGAACCGGATCAGCCTTTTGGGCAGAGCTACCTATGTCGCGACCCTGACGGTGATGGCCGAACCGTCCCTAGCCTCCACGAACAAGGTCACCTGCGTGGAAATCTCTGTGCCGAACTGCCCTCGCAGTCCGCTAGGTCGGGCCCAGTAGACCAGACTGAACCTAACTGGCTGACCCACTCAACAGGATGGGTGAGAATAAATGTGTCTGACCGGGTCGACCCAGACAGGGTCATCCCAGACTGGGTCAGGCCTGGTCGGTCCGTCCGGGGCGGACCAGCCCGGACCCACTACCGTCCCTTTAATTTCCATTGGCCATATCATTGGCACCCGATGACCGTTTGACGGACCGTCAGTGGCGCTGGTATTCATGGAATGAGAAGGTACCTTTTTGTATACCCCATAGTAGTTCTAGGTATATTTGAGATACGGTGAGGGTGGGTCCTACACGAATCCAATCGGGCCCCTATGACTAAGAGGCTAATAACTCACATACTGGTTGTCTGATCGACGCATCATCTCTTACGTTGAGACCCTATGACTTGGCGAATCATTGTGTTACTTCTTCGTGGAGCTTCATGGTAGTTGATAAATTGTAATTTAGCTTAATGAGTGTACCCTCCCGAAATCAAGATTTCTCTATGCAAGAACCATGTGGTTTACTGCTCCCTGATGATTGTTCATGGATCATGCGTTGGTGAGACACCCCTAATGACTATACCTGGATCCAGTGTGGGTCTGACTGCCATGACGATAGTTCCAGGATACTACGTGGGTCTGATAGTCCATACAACTGTTCCTGGTTCATGTGTGGGTCCAACAACTCCGACTACTATTCATGGATCATGTGTGGGTCCGAGAGTACTGATTTCTGTTCCTAAATCCTATTTGGGTTTGATATAATAAATGATTCAATTGCTACATCAGATCATCTCAAACTCTCTACAATAGTTGTATAACTGTGTGAGCTGAGTCAGTGACTTCTGTGTTTTCCTCATGATTGAGATGGATTAGTTGATAACATAGGTATATGTATGGGTATATACCTAAGTAATGGAAATTATTTGATTTCATACTATATGGTTTATCCTTGGTGTATTTTGAGAGACCTTTGTGGTCTCAGGGTCCCTACTGTGTATCGTTATACTCACTCTTACATAGGGTATGCCTGCCACTCGTTGTGTTGGATGTAGACGATGGACAACCCTGAAGGAGTCTAAGAGCACTAGGACTGGACTGTAACTGGAGGTAAAACAAACCACGAATTATTACACGGGGGATACTGATATAAGTGGAGTGTTGAGGAGGATATGTGTACCTACCCATTAGGTATAATCCATGGTGGATGATCTAGGAGCTTCATTTCACCTTTTAGTTGTTTTGTCTTTTTCAATTGTACTTGTACTTTCCAGTTGAGCTTGTATACTGGACCCTTTTACTTTCTGTACTCCCCATTGTTATATAGTTTTACTTAGTGCTTTGTATCCAGTTATTTTCTTTGTTATGTGTTTTTACAGTTATAAATGTAATACCCTCCCAGTTTTAGGGATTTACGCCTTTGGTGATAGTCTCCAACCCATGGTCTGTTGAAGGTGGGCTTAGGTAGTTAAGGCATAGGCCACGGGGGACGTGTCGTGACGAAATGGTATCAGAGGAGTTGGTTCTACCGTAGAACATAGGACTCTGATATTTATTTTTTGTGAAGCAATAGTGTTAAGGGTACTGAGTGTGGTTTTTAGTTTATGGAGTCTAGTGTTGGGAAGGTGACCAACTTATCCATAAACCAGGACCTCGACTTCTGATTTATTACTCAGTACCAAAATACACTATTTGTGTGTGTTTTTCAATATTTTTCATTGTGATCTTTTGAGTTAGATCACCAGGTATTACTTATTGACTTTGGTGCACCTATATATTTTTATGATGGCCCCATGACGATAGTCATCCAGGGTTCCGAGAGTTGCACGAGATGGAAGCCCACCGACTGACGAGGCCTCATTGCAGGGCCCCATCACAACAGAAGCCCCAGAGGTACCACTACCCGTTGATCCACAGGTGCCACTAGCACCAGCAGTTGACGGATCATGCCGCTTGAGTGCGTATCATGAGTTCTAGTGCTAGAGACCTCTAGGGTCCATGGGTGAGATGTACTTGTAGATAGCTGAGGATTGGCTGGAGGCGGTGGTGAGACTCTTCAATCTCGTAGGGACACTAGCCGACCTTATGGGGATCCTTTCCACGACTCTCCATCATTCAGCAGTAGGAAGATGGTGGAGAATGACGCTCTTGGTGCATGATGATACAACACTACTCTAGGCGGACATTAAGAACCTGTTTCGGGAAGATATTGTCTCAGGCACCCTACTTGTGGTGTGGATAGAGGAGCTACTTCATCTAAAGTATGGAAGTATGAAGGTGGTGCAGTAATCAGTGAGGTTCATAGACCTATCGCTCTACTCGACAGATATGGTGCGGGACCCTTTTTTAAGGGCCCATACCGTTGAGAAGGGACTCAGGCGGGAGATCAGATTGTGGATAATCTCACTCAGCATCCCGACACGGGCAACGGTGTTAGAAATCACCTTCCTAGTGGAGATTTTCATTGATGATCGGTCACCAGTAGCGAGACCCACCATATGGCATCACGTAACGGAGTCATCTGAAGCAGGCAATATACCGATGTCGTAAATGTCCATGCGGACAAGACCATATGGTGTATGTCCTTAGGATACATGTTCAGTTGTGCGGGGCACATGAGACAGAGCCAGTCATGTGAGGAACATGCATTGTTTCACATGCGGAAGGTAGGGTCACATGGATTGTGACATTCCAAACTTCCGTACAGACAATCAGTAGACAGTCGTAGGACCACCCAGGTAGAGACAGATAATAGATCGAGGTGATCTGTAGGGAGAAGGAGGACGTTGTAGAGGAGTTGTTCTTGTAGCTGGCAGTGGAAAATTTTTTGAGGTGTTACCACCACCATGAGTTCCACCCCGACCATAGGAAGTGTGTTGAAATGGGAGATCTCAGCTTCAAGTAGTTGAGGGCTACAATCACTGTGCTCCAGAGTTGACACGAGGTACGATCTATGTCTATAACACCTTAGTTGCATTTCTTATAGACAAAGGTTCCAGTCACTCTTTCATTTCCACTTCCCTAATTCAGATCTCATAGATTTCAAAGGATCATTTTGTTTGATACTTACAGCTAGAGACTCATATGGGATCTGATTTGACGATTACGCACTGGTGCCGGTAGTGCGAGCTTACTCTAGGAGGCGAGAGCATCAGCTGATAACTCCTAGTAGCAGTGTCGAGGAATTACGACGTCATCTTTTGTATGAAATGTTTATCTACATTCCATGCTCAGATAGACTTTATTAGAGACAAATATCAGTGTGTTCGCACAGATTGGACGAGGTTTAACGTCACTAACGAGAAGTGAGACTTTGCAGCACATGACAAACTTACTCAGAGGAGGGTGCAATCGATCACTCATTAGTTGGCTTGCCTTACCCTCGGAGCAGTTGATGTGGAGAGTCTGAGCTATCCTATAGTGGTGGACCTGTACATAAATGATTACCCTGATGATGTTCCAAGTCTACCTCCATGCATAGAGGTGGACATTTACACAGACTTGTACCTCGGTACAATAACATTATCTACTCCATCATATCGGTTGGCTCCCGAAAACCTTCAATTGCTGTGGGTACAACTTGAGGACATGGAGGGGAAAGGGTTCATCTGGCCTAGTGTTTATCCCGATCCATCCCAAATTATGCTCACCAAAAGGTGGATGGGAGAATGAGGCTTTGTGTCGAGTACCATCGCCTCAAGCAGGTGACCGTGAAGAACAAGTACCCACTCCTGAGGATTGATGACCTCTTTGATCTGTTAAAGGGAGCATGATGGTTCTCGATGATAGACCACATATCATGCTATCACAAACTCAGATTTCATGAAGAGGATGTGTAGAAGTCATCCTTTAGATGTCAGTATGGCCACTACAAGTTCTTGGAAATGCCATTCTGCATATCCAATTCTCCAGTACTGTTCATGGGACTCATGAATAAGATTTTCTAGCCTTATCTCAATCAATTATTCATAGTCATCATCGAAGACATTTTGATATACTCGACTACTGGGGAGAAGAATTCCTTCCACTTGCGGGTTGTTCTGGACACACTCTGAGAGCGCCAACTTTATGGTAAGCTCTCGATGTACCGGTTCCTGACTTGAGAGGTTCACTTTTTGGGACACATCATCTTAGAGTCTATAGTTTTAGTGAATCTAGTGAACATTGAGGCAGTACATGCTTGGGAGCCACCTAGGAGCATGACGGAGGTACGCATATTCCTGGGATTGGATGGATACTATCGAAGTTTCCTTCCAGACTTCTCCAGAGTTGTAGCACCACAATCAGCCTTGATGAAGAAGGGGAAACCCTTTGTGTGGTTAGAGAGATTCCAGCAGAGCTTTCAGGAGAAGAGGAAGACGCTGAATAGTTCCCCCATCTTGAGGCATCCAGAGGCAGGCACAGAGTACATAGTCTGATGCGATGCAAGAGGGACCGAACTTAGGTGTTTCTTGATGCAGGATCGAGTAGTGATCACATATGGTTCCCTTCATCTAAGAAATAATGAGTATAACTACGGAACCCATGACCTAGATTTTGCAATTGTGGTCTCCGCCTTGATGTTGTGGCATCACTATTTGATGGGAGACCATTTCACTGGGTACTATGATCACAGGAGTCCCAGGTATATCTTCTCTTAGATGTACCTGAACCTAAGACAATGACATTGGCTTGTGTCCCTCCAGAACTATGACTTTGATACAGTCTATACTATTGGGAAGGGGAACATTGATGCGGTTGCACTCAGCCACCTGGAGATCTGGTATACAACTGCTATGAGAGGAAACAGAGTAGTTGGCTTCTTTACAGATATCCTTTGTGGATAGAGATAGACCATATTTCCTACAGTCTCTTACGGTCACTCCCCCACTCATTCAGCGAGCCAGGGAAGCACAACAAGGATATGCTGACTGCGAGACATGACGTGCTCAAATATCCAAAGGGCATGCAACTGATGGATTTTCTGAAGGTGGGGAGCACTTAATCCTCTTCAGAGGACAAACCTTGTTATTAGTGTCACATCAAGAGGATGTGTTGAGGGTGTTCCACACCTCCCCCTTATAAGTACATCTATGGGTGGAGAAGATGTACCAAGTCCTCCGACGGCAGCACTGGGGACCGGGAATGAAGAAAGCAGTTACAAAGTTTTTTTCCTGGTTTCTCACATGTCAGCAAGTGAAGGCGGAGCATCAGGTTCCAGTAGGATTGGTTAGGCCTTTAGAGGTCCCAGAGTGGAAGTGGGATGGGATATCCACGTATTTAGTGAAGGGGCTTCCACGTACAACCAAGGGACATGATTTGATTTGGGTGATCATTGAACAACTCACCAAGTCGGTCCACTTTCTACCGATCAGATATAATGGTTCCGTAGATAGCTTGGGAAGCCTCTATGTGCAAGATATTTCCATTTTACATGGAATACCATCGACACCTGTCTCAGATCGTGATGTACGATTTACTTCCCACCTATGGAATGGGTTACATGAAGCTTTTGGGACGCAACTTCGTTTGAGCACTGCCTTCCATCATCAGACGGAACGTTAGACACAGTGGACCATTCAGACCCTCTAGGAAATGCTCCGTGCATGTGTCGTCGACTTCGGTAATAGCTGGGAGTATCTTTTTCTGTTGGTGGAGTTTGAATAAAAAAATAGCTATCGCTCCACCATAGGGATGAAATATTCTAAGGAATTGTAAGGGCGACCTTGCTGATCACCTCTGTGCTGGACTGACCCAGGGGAGTCAGCACTAGAGGGACCAGAGATGGTACGAGCTACCACAGGGAAGGTTCAAATCATCCCGGAGTAGATGAAAACTACACAGTGTAGTCAAAAGTCGTATGTTGATAGGAGAAAAAGGCCTCTGGAGTTTAAGGTTGGTTACCACATCATTCTACGGGTCTCACCTCGATGAGGTTTATAGTGATTTGGCCGAGGAAGCAAACTATATTCAAGATTCATCATACCTTTTCTAGTCCTCTATATGGTTGGTCAGGTGGCATACTGCTTAACTATTACACCTCAGTTTCATCAGGTGCATCACATCATCCTCGTATCTCATCTTAAGTGATACGTGCATGACCCTTCCCACATCATCGACAATGAAGAGTTGGATGTCGATGATGGGGAAAACACTATGGATGTTCCAGTGGAGATTTAGGATCAACAGCACCAGGTCCTTCATGGATAGTCGATACCTCTGGTTCTTGATCACTGGCAGCACAGGAACCTCTAAGAGAGCACATGGGAATGGGAGGCCCAGATTCGTGCTCAGTACCCCCACTCGTTCCCATAGATCGACTAGTAGTTTATAGGGATGCAAATCCTTGATGTGGGGAGAATATAAAGACCCATAATTTATGAGGAATTTTTTTCATAAATACATGGTAATTTTACGAGTCTGCGAAAAATGATGATGCATAATTTCAAGGCCCGGTGTGCCTGAAATCAATTTTTGAATTTTAGTTATGGTACCTTCAGTAAACGTACCAGAATGTTTTTATAACTTTTGAACCGGTGCTCAGAATTGATATCAGTGGGTACCACTGAACTCGTAGCACTATTAATCTCTTAAGAAGACATTCACTTCGATGGTAGTGGGTCGAGTTTAGAAGATATTTTTTTTGGGTTTTTGTGGAATATAATAAAATAAAGTGAGATTCACTTTATTTAATTTGAGACGACATGTGAGTATAGGGTGGTTACAACCTCCTCATCGAATTTGGAGGTGGGTCCACCACACCTTAACCTCCCATTAGAGGTTATAGTGGAGGGGACCACCTAAACATTACCTCCTATGAGAGGTTTTGAAGTGGGGACTACACGGGTCTAAACTCCATATTAATGGAGGAGAGTAAAAACTCTCAACTTTACCTCATTAATGAGGGAGAGCCTCTTCACCTCCCCTAATTAACTCCTTATGGAAACCCGTTGAATTAATTAAGGGGAGCCTACCTAATTAATTTTCTAATTAGAGTATTGTGCCAAAAAATTAATAGGACATTACAATCCATTATTTTGTTGGCATATTAATTTTAGGGGGAAGCGTTGAGAAGTGGATTTTTTGGAGAATTTTTCCCAACGAAGAACCCCATCTCCCAAAGAAGAATGGAGAATGATGAACGAAGAACTTCAAACATCTTCGACTTCTTCCTCGGAGCTTCAACAATCATGAGACATCTTGGATGGCGTACTACTACATCGTCGTCAACAAGCTGACGTAGCTCGGAATTGGAAGTGCTTGACAGACTCAATGAATGAAGATCTTCTTCATCTCCCTTATGCGACGTCATTGTCGACCGACGAACAAAGGTATGGGGTTTATTTCGTGTACCCTTACTTTCCTTTTTCTCTTCAACAGATTGTAATAAAATCGTTCCATGGTTGTAAAACATATATTGTTCATTTTTCTAAATGTTTGATGTGCCCAGTGTTACCACCCAAAATGTGGATGGTGCGGGCCAAAACAACAATGCCCGACCCCTCTGACGTTCTTTTTTTTGTTGTTTATTGGAATGGCGATGATACGGTGTTAAAGGAAACTATAGAACAAGTAAAGGACGTGGTTCCCGTGGCCTCTGCGAACCGCACCGCCCTCACGACATTCCGTTGCCCCGACCGAGACCGTTCAGTGGGCTGAACCACCGCCCGCCTCTCCTGTGCCCCGACCGAACCCCGTCGGGCCTCACTGGCCCGAGCAACGCCGAACCGCATTGGCCAAAACGCGTCTTCGCACCTGCCCCGTGGGCTAACCACGCCTTTCCCATGCCTAGCCCGCAGTATGCCCGACCGCCCGCTGGCTCGTCGGCACCATGCCCCGCTGCCGCCGACCTATCCTCGGCCCGCCCAAACGCCCTACCCACGACCCATCCGGCCTTCCTGGGCACCCTGCCGGCATGCCCAGGCTACCACCTGGCATACCTGGCCGCCCCGTGGGCCTACCCGGGCCGCATCCCAGACCCTGGCCGAACCGGCCGAGCCGCGTTGTACTCTCAGGTCATCCCACGACATCTATCGCGACATCTCTAGCTGAACAAGCACGCCCTCCTAGACGAGCCGCCTGAGTCGCCCCCTCGTGGTGCTGGCCGAACCGGCCCATGCCTCCGTGAACTAAGCCACCTACATCGTGACCTCCGGGCGGAACCACCCTCCCAGTCCGATGGGCAAGGCCCAGCGGACCAGGCTAAACCTAATCGGTGGACCCGCCAATCAGGATGGGTCAGACCCAACGAGTCTGCCCGGGTCGACCCATATCGGGTCGGACCTGACCTTGGCCCACTACGGACCTTTTACATTCTTTTGGCCATATCTTTGACACAAAATGACCGTTTGACGAACCGTCAGCAACGATGGTAATAATGGAACATGATGCCCCCTTTGAGTATACCCACTAGAGTTTGGGGTATGATTGAGATACGGTTAGATTGGGTCATACACAATACCAACCAGGCCCCCGGGACTAAAAGGCTAATAACTCACAGACTGGGAATCCGATCGACATGTTGTATATTGCATTGAGACCCATATGACATGGAAGACCTTTGACATACTTCTTCACGGACCTTCATGGAAGTTGATTTATTGACTCTTTTCTTGAATTGTGGACCCTCCCAGAACCAAGTGTGCTTTATGCATGAACCATGAGGCTAGCTGCTCCCTGACGACTATTCCTGGATCCTGCGTGGATCAGATAGCCCTGGAGACTGTTCTGGGATCCTGTGTAGGTTCGACATCCCGGAAAACTGTTCCTGGATCTTGTGTGGGTCTGAAAGCCCTAATGACTGTTCCTGGATCTTGTGTGGGTCCGACAGCTCCGACTTCTGTTCCTGGATCCTATGTGGGTCCGAGACTTGTGATTTCTATTCCTGGATCCTGTGTGTGTTCGACAAATTAGATGAACTAGTGGCTACATCTGATAATCTCAATATTCTACAAAATATGTACACCTGTGTGAGCTGACTCAGTGACTTATGTGTTTTTCTCATGATTGAGATGGGTTACTTGATAACTTAGGTATATGTATGAGCACATACCTATGTAATTTCTATTCGTTGATTTCATAATCTTTGGTTTATCCATGGTGGATTTGGAGAGACCATGGTGGTCTTGGGGTCCCTACTGAGTATCGTTATACTCACCCCAGCACGGGCTACGCCCGCACCTCGTTGTGTTGGTTGTAGATGATGGACAACGCTGATGGTGGCTGAGACCACCAGGACATGACGGTTCCCAGAGGCAGACCATAAGATGAGTCGATACACAAGGGGGGATTGAAGAACGTGGAGTGTGGAGGAGGCTATTTGAACCTACCATTCTGGTAGGATCCATGGTTGATGATCTAGGAGCTGCTTTTCACCTTTCAGTTTTTTTTGCCCCTTTCTGTTGTACTTGTACTTTCCAGTGGGTCTGGTATTTTGGCCCCTTTTACTTAATGTATTCCCCTTTGTTATAAAGTTTTACTTAGTTCTTTTTATCACCCATTAGGCTCTATTGTGTTTGATTACAGTTATAAAGACAATTCATTCCCATCTTTATGGATTTACTCCTTTGTTGCTTGTCGCCAGCCCCTGGCCTATGGAAGGAGGGCTTGGGGAAGTTACGGCACGAGCCCCGGGGGACGAGCTGTGTCACACTCCCTATATATATTTTCGTTTTTCCTCCAATTATGTGTCTCTAATTTCCAAAAATGTTCTCCTAATCGAGATCATAATTTACTAGTGACTTTTTCATCTTCTTTTCCTTATTATTAAGACTAAATTTTATTAACCCCATTTCAGATGTCGGTTTCCAAAAAGGTATTTTTTACTTTTTAACATTTTATTTTCAAAGAATAATTTTAAATTGCAAGGATTCAATTTATTGAAGGAGGGATGAATATAACAACCCATGATTTCATATTATGTTATTTTCATTAAATTCAATAGCTTTCTCTACATGCAACACTGAGTTCGAGCACACCACAACTTACCAAACAAGCTGTTTCAAAGCGACTATGAATAATATTAACTAGATTTTGAATTTCATATACTACTTATAATTTTAAATTATGTATTATGTCATTCTTAGACTTATTATAATAACAAATTCAATTTTTTAGATAAAAAGGTATTTTTCAATAAAAATCAATTTCACCACCTTTTAATGGAGAACCCTTTTTAAATCCAATATTTTATACTTTTACATATTTGTTTTGACAAAATAAAATTCTTATTTAGAATTGGGACATAAAAATAAACTTTGGATGAAATTTTGGTATTTTTCTAATAATATTCATTTTTATGAAAAGTGAGAAATAATGTACTTTAAATCGAAACTGCCTTTTAATATTTTTTATTTATAAGGATAGATTATATTTTAAATTGGTTTTGAAGTGTAATTTGATTATGTTTTTACCCTTCGATTCAATTTTTTTAATTGGAATTAATTTCACTTTGAAATTATACCAAAACAAGTGTCAATCTTTTGATAGTTTTTGTTTCTTAAAAACACGCTATTTATTTTTACAACGTGAATTAATTTTAAATTAATTTAAGTAACTTCTATGTTTTGAATTTGGTAAAATAGACATCATTTTTGAATTTAGAATATCAAATATAGAGTAGGCTGAATTTTTGGCATTTTTCTGAAAAACGTCAATTTTTTGATGAATTATGAAACCACTAAGTAGTAGTTAAAAATCCGACTTTTTTATATAAATGAAATGATATTGCTTATGTTAATTGAATTTCAAAAATCTGAGATACATGGTTGATATTTTTACATAAAATTTGGTTCAATAAAAAGAAAATAATATATGGTGAATAGTACCTTTTCACTTTTATTTACCACAGTTAAAGATAAAATAGGGTAAATCATGGTAAAAAGAATATTATAATAATACAAAATTAAAGTAACACATGTCCTAACAAAATTGAATGAGTCATGGATGAACATGGGCATTCTTGGGTTGCTTTTGGGACCCCATTGAGCCACTTAAGAATGATAATGTCACATTATTTTAATTAACATAATGTAAAGACAAAAATGACCTTAAAAAATATCTTTTATTATATCAATTATTACATGGTGTTATATAAGTCATATTTTTGACTATAAATAGTCATTGGTAATATAAAAATATTTCCTACAATATGGTAACTTTTTTATAATATTTAGATGTCAAAAAATTATATTATTTATGATAGAATAATGATGTAGTATTTACCACATTAATAAATGATTTAAATAAATATGATTATAAATATTAAAATAACAACCATAACCTGTCCAATTATTACTGGATGATTTTATTTTTACCACAAGTAATATTATCTTCGACTTTAATTTGTTTTGGACCTTTAGAAACGGAATATCACTATATAAAAAAATAATATTTTCACGCTTTCCTAAAGAGCCCCTCCTCCCCCTTATTAAATGACACCATTTTTAACCCATTCCACACACCTCTGAAGGCCCTTGAATTATCCAAACCCTGCCAAAATAACCTATCAAGATCCCTATCATCATCTTATAAGACTTACCTTTGTCATATTTAACTTCAATAAGTCCTTTGGTTCAAACCAAAAGAAGTATCCCAAATTAAAGTTAATGCTTTATCTTAAATTCTTTTGTTTTATTTTGTTTTATTTTTCTTCTCCAACCCCATAAACAGTTTTTCTTACGTTATTTTATAACAAAACCATTATCCTCAATATACTACTATGTTGTTATGAGAATGATTCTAACTATTCTTACACACACCTCAATTTAATGGGTGAACAACTTAATGTTTCGGTGGATGGCAAACTAATGCCTCATGAAACCTTGATTATTTGATTATCTCCTACCACCTCTCATGGTGGAAATTAATATGGAACAATATTTATATATTATAAATATATTATGTTTATTTTTTATTTATGATTCTATATTTTCAATTTATATCATTATTTTATTGTTTCTATTCTAGGTAAAATGCAATAATTTCATTTGAGGAAGTCCAGACTACTGCGCCCTCAATATGATATGACTCATTAGTGCCTTATGTGGGACAAATAAAGGATGGAATTAATGATATTATATATTATATTATACTGTAATTATAATATATATATAGTTTCAATTATGTTTTAATTGCATTAAAATACAAAATAGAAATGAAAGTAGCGTTCATGCGTATGTACAACTTACCGTCTCCATGAACGGTACATTTCTTTCTTATATCCAAATGTTATGTACTGTCATAAATAGATATATATACTGGATATATAATATATACATATTAATATGATATCTAAATCATGTACATCAATCTGGAGATAATGGTCTTTTGACCACATGGAAAAATTGTAATTATAACATGTTCATTTTTGACTCAAGTTCCGAATATCAATAAAATATCCAATTTGAACTCAAATAATTAACAAATTGTTATAGCATGGTAAAAAGTTATATTAATGGAATAATAAAATTGAAAAATTTTCTTAATCGAGTATAAATTAACTTATGTTAATTATTCAGGGCGAACAAGGAATATATAAGACAAGTCGGACTTGAGGTAAGGGGTTTTTTATCTCACATTTAAATCTTTGATATTTCCATTGATCGCCATTAATTTATTGCATTTTGTGTATTATGTACTGCCCATGATTATATTCATAGGGATAATATAATATAATTTATGGGTATTTACACCATAATTGTATGATCCTTCTTTCATGGGGTGTATTTTTCGTAAGTTACCAAATCGCCAAGGGAATTTCCAATTTCAATCTCCACTCATTAGGCTTTACACATACATCATTGATTATTATACTCCCTGATTATGTGTGGAATCACTATTTATTATTTTTTTAGAAATTTCCACTCCACTTTCTGTGTATATGCTTTTGATACACATGATCAATCCACTGATAAATTCTCATGTAATCGATATGACGTTGATAAGAATAATTTTAACTCAATCTCCATTTATTGAGTTAAACATCCAATTCATTGGTGTTGAATTTACAAGAATATACGTGAATTTACTCTGACAGATTTTCACTGAATATCCAAGAATATTTAGTGTATTTATATTTTTTAGACATAATAAAATCATTGATTTGTCCTTAGCCTACAAATATGGTCTTTATAATAGATTTCATCTAAATTTACATTCCATTAATACTTCATTGTTGTTATATGCCAATTCACATTCATATGGTGTATATAGTGTACATTGACATAGTATATCCTGAATACCTTTATTCACATGATATTATAAAGTGTTGATTACCTAAATTATTTTTATCCAAGTGTCAATATTTTGGTTAGGAACTCTAAATAAAATATCTTATAAAATGTTTTGAATATTTTTTCTTCTTAATCTTTCTCTTTAATGTCCATGTTATAAAAATGGTTTTACGAATTTTTTTATATGGACATTAATGTTTTAAAATAATTTTTTTTTAAAAGTGTCTATGTTTTATTTGAATCTTTGATTGAAAAATCTATTTTAAACAGCTTCTTGACAAATAGTGTGAATTTTAAATGTTTTCAAGAAAAAAGGGGGATATTTCTCTCATATTGTTTTGATAATTATTTTCATCAATTCTCTATTGAGGATAATACATTACAATGAAATCTTCAATATTGTGTTGAATGAGTTATGTTTGAATGTGGATGTGCTAGTTTTTATACCATACATGGTTTGTAAATAATGTATTGACTTTTCGTATGCTAGTTTTAATACAAATGTTTATGTTATGTTTCGAACATTTAATATGAGAAATGTATTTGGCATAGTAAGTGATGGGTGGAGCATGTTATAGCTCATCTATGCATTGGTAGGTCTCATTAGAAAAACTAGTGTCTTGGCAAAAGGCATTGCCAAAATCTTATTTGTAGTCTTGGAACGAGGCCTTGAGTATGTGCTTATGATGTCCGACATTATGCATTCTATCATTATGAGATTAGCTATTGATATTTCATGTGGTTATTCGACTAGTAGAATACCCATGCTTATGTTTTATTATGGAATTATTTACTAAGATCATGTTCCTTCCATAATGTGTTCTTTTTTATCGTTTGTACATGCATGTGTTATCAATTATTAACCATGCCTAATGTTTATGTTATCTTCCGCTGTATTGATTACACATACTATGCATCTGAGTTCACCCATTTCTTATGCTTTATTTTCCCTTGATATGAAGAAGTATTTTATGACTGACCTGTAGGGATATTCTTAGGGGATATGAGTGTGGTCTATGGAGACAATGTTTTTGTAGTTTTTTATTTTAAAATGTAATGTAAAACTTATGAGTGTATCTAGTATTTCCAAGGATACTAAACTGATAAGTCTTTCAGGACATGATTTCCATACAACATGCCAATGCTATGTAACAATGTACTGACTCTGGGTAACTCAGGTCGGGGTGTTACAAGGTGTTTTAAAAAATTTATGTTCTAATGTATAATGTTGATGTATTTATACATTTATTCTTCCAATGAAAAAATAAATATCGATCCACATGTACCATTTTTGGATAATAGTGGTAAACAATTTGAAATACAATTTGATTATTTACTGGGAACCATTAAGGATAATTTGAGTTGAAATAATAATAACCTAAGTGAATCAGAGTGAATTAGTAAATAAATGTTAATAGATAATCTTTTGAATATCATACTTTAATACACTTTACTCTTAGACTACTATAATTTTTCAACTCTCTCTCTATCACTTTTCTCTTAACCAAGATTGATTTATGTTGGTTTCACCGATACTTAATATCAAAATCCCAAAAAAATACTCCTCTGATACAAATAGTGACTTTCCATGATAATGATATATTCAATTTCAATCTTATTCATAATTTAATCATCAAATCTTCTGAATAATATCACAACCCAATAACCGAAAGATTTGGTGTCTTCAATTAATTAAATATATAATCATATTATTATGCATATTTATTTTTCATATCCCAAACACACATATATATATAGTAAAACTCTTTCTACACATAGCTAAATATATAATTACCTATGGAAAATGGGAAACAAAAGAAGGGGTGAACTCAGATTCCATGTATGAGAAAACATGACAATGGGTCATAATTGTTTAGAATATACTCACGTGAGAAATAGTGAACATGGGAGTATTAAATGAATGGAAAGATCATTGAAAAAAATATTTTTATAGGTGTCATAATAAATCTATATATAATGTCATAAAATGAAATATATATAATTGATTTAGGAAGAAGAAACATAATAAAGTAATCATTATACATCATAAATAAAATAGGATTTTCTAAAATAATATGAATTATTTATCGAAATAAGAATATTTTATCATTAATTTTTTACCAGAACCAGTGATTCTAAAGAAACAGTTCTGTAAAAACCCATGATTTTCATAAATTTATATTGAGAACTATCTCCTAGAGTCCAAAAATTTATGTCGATAATGAACCCCTCATTTTCATGAATTTAATAAAAATATCAAGTGACACAACACATTAACCAATAAATTGGTGGAATATAAAATACACCTCCTATAACATTTTGATAAATCAAAAATAAGTATCACATACGAATCAAAGACCATTTACCATTCCACCATTACATAGAAAACTCCTTAAAATAAATAGGTGTCCTAAAAATTTCCACGAAACACCATCAAAATCATTCTAGAATAAGAAGGAATATTTAGTGAATATATAAAATCTTGAATATAGTGAAATTATCATTAAAATAAGTTTACCTATTTTGAAATTTTATTGTATAAAAACATTTTAAATCTTCTTTGAATAATTATAATAAAAATCATTTTATATTTTTAATTTTTTATAAATGAAAAATTAATCGAAAATAGAGAATAATTTTTTTTGAAAAAAATATTTGATATTAGAGATTAGACTTGTTTACATATAATAAATATAATGAAAAGAATATTTTATGAAGATGTAAATGTAAAAAAAAGTTATAAATTGATAATGAAATTCAAAACCATGTGTATAGAAACCATGAATGAGTTCCATTTTTAAAACCATGAAAAAATATCCTAAATATAATAAATTAAATTATAAACCATATAATATATATTAGAACATAATTGGATTAATATAATGAAACTCGATACATAGGAAAAATTATTGTAGGAAAGACATAGAAAATATTTAAGCAATAATTTTTAAAAAACCCTATAAGACATCCAATATCACAACAATCTTCAATGAAATGTCATGTTTAAGTACATATAATAAAACAATTATAATGTAAGATCAATATATATTATGAATAATATGTATTATAAACTCTATATAAATGGAAAATGTTTCATAATATGGATCATGTCTCAATGAAGTGAATTTGAGATGAAAGACCCTTACCTCATACTTCCGGTTATTCGAATTACCACTAACATCATTATATAATAAATGTATATATATTATACACATGACTAAGTATTATATTCATTTTTAGAATAATTTATACAAAATATTTTTTATCATCTATTTCAAATATATTAATTTTTTATTGTTAAAAGTAATAATCGGGTGGCAATTGTTTTTTCTCCTACGTTGTCCAACTTGGGGATTATAAACATTGAGTCTTGATAATTAATATATCAACTACATAATTTTCATGATAAGGTAATATTTTTTTTCAAACATGTATTTTGGAGTCTTGTATCCATTTAATGGAACCTATATTTTTGGTTTACATGGACCACATAAGGAATATATATTTTAGTTATTATTAATTTAAAAAATAAACTGTATTTGTTAAAATAAACATGAATATTTAAACTAAAAAATAATCAATAAATCATAAAAAAATCATTATTAAATCTAATGAAAATATATACGTTTTATTATTCATACATGAGACAATAAATATAACCATTATTTGTAGTATGTTACACTTAATATAACAAGATTATATTAAAGATATTTAATGACTAAGAAAAATTCGATATATATGAATAATATCACCTTTTAAAAAACTAACGACTTCAAATATGTGTTATTAATTTTTTAAAACCGTATATAAGAATATGTAGATTATTAATAGATATGGATGAAAATAGTAAGAATTATTTACTTTTTATGTGTCAAAGTAATCTCATTTTAGGTGCATAAATTTTCTAATGGCCATATATTTTTACGAATTTTACTATAAATTAAGTATTTTTTTAAATAAAATAAATAAATTTATAAATATAATATTTATATGATAAATAAATTTTTAGAACCATTCAAATAATTTGGTGACATAAATTGAAGTATATCATTCATATATGAAATAGTTTTTATATAACTTGAAGGGAATATTCATTTTAAAATTGATGGGGGGATGGTATATTTTTTTGTTAATATAACATAATTTCCTTATTATTTTTATTCAAATGTATTTTTATAAAAATGGTAATAACAGATTTGGGGGAGGACGAAAACGAATAAAATAGGAATGAACTTTGTTGAGATAGTAACCCATTTCATGGATATCCTATATTTAATTAAAACATAAGACTTCATATATATGAAATTTAGTGTGAATAAAACATATAGGATGTGCAAAAATGTTTTTAAAATATGGTATGTTAGTTTTTCATGGATCTAGATTGAATTATTTTTGAGGAAGATTATTTTGGTTCGGTGGAGTTTTTATCTAAAAATAGTGTTTCATTATTATAAATATTTTATTATTAAAATAATTATTTATTTAATATTATCTTAATGGGTTTCAAAATTAATAAAAGTTCAATTATAATATATCATAAGAATAAAATTCACTAATACAATCAACTATATAAAATCATTTTTATTTTTTTCATTTCCACTTATTTTTACTCATTATTAAACATTTAACGCTTAATCAAGTGACTAATATTTAAAAAGGTAAAATAATTTTCATTGATTAAAAATGAAAAATAAGTTATACCCCATTTTGACAAATATAATTAAAAATTATACAAAAAATTAAAATATTAAATTTTATTGAGCTGTTGAAATTAGTTATTTTAAAACTGTGTTCAATTTAATGAAAAGACTTTACAGAAATAAATTATTTGAATGAATTAAAAAATCAAATCAAAATAATGGATAAAATTTGTTATAATGATATCTAAAAATATTATATTGAAAAAATGAAGACAAAAAAACTATTGGATCATTATGATCACCATATTTATGGTAAATGACGAAAATAATTTTAATCAAAATAAAATATATCATGGATTACAAAAGTAAACAATAAATTTTAAATAAATCAAATTAATTTCAAATGTGTTATTTTACTACATAACCATACTCTTGGTTTATTAAAAAGATTCATATATTCATTAATCAGGAATATGTGAACTGAATAATTTTAATAAATACCGCTTAATCCTTAACCGGTTTAAAAAAATAAAATAATAAAAAAATAGGATTCAATGATAAAAATTAATTGATTATTCCAAAAATTATGTTAATTTTATCTAACCCAAATAATATTATTTTTAAATTTATATTTAAAATATTTTCAACATTTTATATAATAAAATATGTTTTAAGAAAACTATTTAGTTTTTTCTATGAATAAATATCATTCCTTATAGTTTCTTACTATTTCTTATATGTTATCACTTAAACATTTCTTGAATTAATACATTAAATTTATGCCATTCTTAAAAATTAATATCTTTTATTAAAATTCATATATTGATAAATGAAAAATCCACTACACATAAGAAAGAGTACATATAAAACATATAATAATATTAATAATAAATGTCTATATTAATTAATTTTCTACATAGAAACACCACACAACCTCCATACATGATATAGGTTTCAGATATGGATTATTTTAATTCACAAGTGGTGGTTATTCCATCATAAATATATTTGTGATATACATGATCATGGACTTCTAATGTTTATAATTTAACATAGTCCATATATATATATATATATATTTGAGATCACCATGGAATTGGTTTTGAAAAAAATACTAATTTCAAAACCTTTCCAATATTAGAAAAAATATCATTACAAATAATACAAATAATTTTTGATTATATGTTTATATATTTCATAATACGATCACTTCTATTAACAGACAAACATTAAAAAAATATTTTAACTAATATATTGTATACTAATAAATTTTTTAGGTTTTCAATTGTTCATTTTTTTGATGTGAAATATAAAATTATAGAATATTTATTTATTAAATATATACTAATAAATGATCTCTTAGAATGTCATTCTAACGAGGATGGTCTATGGTCCAAATAGGCTAACTATAAAATATTATTAAATTATGTGTAAATGTAAAAATTTCCAGCATTATATGTGAGATAAAAAGGGATGGAGTAAATGAATACATGTATGTCAACTTTAACCATTGGTTTAAAGTACTTAGGAGTCCTAAAAGAACACATGGTACTCATTTCCATGATATCTATTTTTAATAGTGAATCAGCCACATGATTTTCTTCCCTATAGACATTTAAACCTATTAGAGTGAGATTCATAGCCTGATTGAGAAACATAATTTAATGGGGGGGATTCTCAATAGAAAATTCATGGTTATTTACATGAGAAAATCAATATAATTTTCAAAATACATTTCATTCAATATTGATTTATAGTTATGATTTGTAGTATACATTATAGCCTAAATTATTTCCCATAAAGATTTGTATGAACTTTACATCCAAATAAGGGGAATGAAGAAATCATTGATGAATCTATATTGAGTTAATAAGACACCTCCATAATAAAAAATGTTCCATTAGATATTTAATAATATTTTCACCAACCAAATCAACATGAATGGGTGTATTTAAGGACCCATCCTTTAGGTTTCAATCAAGTCCCCTTTTAGAACTTTCAATATACTGATCAAGGGATCCTTATCCTCTCATATAGATTCTATCATTATAATGATCATATGAGGAAGTTCCTATACTTATGGTATCTTCGAAATATTCCTCTATTTTAGTGCTTCCATAGATACCTTAACCCCTCCAGGAAAATATTCTTTAAACAGTAAAACATATCTGAGATGAGAAATAGATGATTAGATGTGAGGAAATGATTCATGTACATATCATCTATGTGGGGATTGTATTTCATTAGGAATTCCACAAACTTAAAATTTTGGGGCTTTCTAGGTTTCCCACCATTTCCACTAATTATTATGTAGTTAATGTGCTCAATTGATTATTTTCTCACCTCACCATTTGTGGTTTTAGTAGTGCTTTTTTTAGGATTAAGTGGTATTTAATTTTCATTCCCATTTTTCATTATTTATGTTACATCATCATGAACATTCATATTTATAGAGACGTATATGTTTCTTTTAAATTCTCTTCTCAATATATCATTACTGTAAAAAAATTAATAAGAACTATTCTATTTCATATTCATTTTAATTTATTACACCATTAAAGAGAATTATATATCATGGATTGTAATATTAAAACCATTTTATTTCAAATTACTGCATCTCAATTCTAGTTTCATGAAAAACACATTTTTATATTATTCATTTAATTTTCATTTCCCTAGTCCTAAAAAGAAGTCCATAAGAGGTTTATTTATTTACCAAAATTTCCACCCCATTATTGTGATTTAGGTTTTACATGTATCAATGTTTATGACCTATTCTTATTTATTAAATTTTGAATTCCCAGAAATCCCTTATTTTTGTGAATTATTATGATGTTTCATTTTATTATGCTTCAAACTATAAATATTTAACTCATTTTCCTTTTGAGATTTTTCTCCTTGATATGATTATGTGCAATTTATTTTATTTTTGCATGCATTTTCAGGTACAATTATTAGATGGAAGAATGTGATATAATTATATAATCATTTATGGGGTAATTATTAAATCTCATTAGATTCCATGAATACTAAATGATAAATTATATATGTGCATTATGTGGTGATTTACACAAAATAAGACTTTCCATATATTATGATGAAATATTTTATGCCTATTTGACATTATCATGATTCAAGAATCTTATGATATGGTATCCTATTTTCTATTATTACTTGTGATTATATATGATCCTCCTCTTTTATGACATGGGGGGTGCCTCTTAACTCAAATGTTATACATTATTATCATGCTTGTTCCCCTTTGTGCATTATAGCACACCAATTTTTTTTTCAATTTAATCATTATATCCTTTACAGTAATCTATCCTCAAAGTGATTTTAGAAAACATTATAATGATAAAAATTGATGTTATATATTATTTATAAGATTATGTGTTATACTTCTAAAAACTGAACGATAGTAGAACTATAGATTTCAAAATTATGATATGTGGATAACTATATGGAATATCTGGTAAAAATATATATACATAAATTTATAACATGGGGTTATATATTTCCTTAATTGATTACAATAGAATATGCCAGATCCTTGAAAAAAGGGTTGTACAATTCCTATAAAATTTACTTATGGGAATTTTTCAGGGAATGATAAACTTAATATTTAAAACATATCCTCACCAACATGTAGTAAAAATAATAAATTAAAGAGCACAGAAACATATTTATTTTTAATCCATATAATTTTATTTATCTCAAGTTTATGAATACTTATTTTTTGATAGATATAAATATCACAAAAATCATTTGGTGATTACATTTAAATATATGGAGTTATTTTTATCCCTTGATGATATCTCCAAACAAATCAGTATCCTAAATACGATTTTTATTTTCTCCTACTAGTTAAAAAAAGATAAATGATGAAGAAATGATAATATATTTTGTAATATCAATGATACTATATCTCTAAATTTATTATCATCAGACAAATTTTTTGAATATTCTGATTAATGTCAATATCTCTATTTAGGAACACTGATGTCCATATGATTCTTCATGTAGTATAATATAATCATCCTTTCACCATATTACATGCTATATATTGCTACCGATATTATTAATATTAAAATAGAAAAACTAGGAAACTCCTATAATTAATTTACTTATATTCTAGTATACATCTGTATTCATAGTATGATTATGATATTATATTTTCCAATTTTTTAATTTTGGAAGTCCATGAAATTTAGACAAAATATATTCTCCTTGAAAATGGAAAAATAAAGATCCAAAAAATATCTACTATCTTAGATCAATATTAATGGTTTGAAAATAAATGTATTCATAAACATAAAATTTTCTCAAATCTATTATTTTATATTATTTCTCTAATTATCCCCACATATCATTATAATTCAGCATCTATATGATCTTCAATTTATCTCTGACTCAAATGGATAAAATCATCTTCAAGACCATCTAGTCTTAAGACTCTTACAATGAAACAATATTCTTCCATAGATACCATTTTGAATCATAATATTAATTAAAATGTATCATGATATTAATTCATTTTATAATTCCACAACATCATCATAATTAATTCTCTTCTTATTGGACTCAGAAAATTTTAGCATTATTATTCTATTTTTCATCAATTTTTATAATATATTATATTTTCATGGCCTTAATAAAATATATTTATTTCATTGATTCAACTATATTTTTTGTATTATATTTTTTATTCCATTGTAGTTTTCAAAATTTCACTTAGCATGATCTTATGTACCATCTATAAATAGTACATATTAATTATAAAATGTTAAAAATCTCCTGAAAACTCAATGTTTTCATATGTATGAGTATATAGATTTTATTATTTAAGAACATACCATATAATTTCTTCTAAAATATTAAATGGGATATGTTAACTTTCATCATGTAGATGTTATGTACCTCATTGTTTGTACAATGATGTATTTTTGATTTCTTATATAAGAGATTGAAAAAATTATAGTATCCAATTATATAGAGATAATGATATTACACATGAACTGTGAACACTTAGAATATTTCACTTCCTTCTCAAAATATCTCCAGGAATATTCAATCAACATAATTCATCATAAAAATTTATAAAAATTGCATGAATCATTTTTATTATACTTATAAAATGATTTTGAAAAAATATAACAAACCTCAAATAATAATACGGTTTCCTAAAAACCAAACATTGAATGGATTTATTAACACTAAAATTATTAAATTATACATAAGATCAAAAAAAAATATAAAATATAAGTGATAATAACATAGTTCTAGATAATGAAATTTTTTCATAATAATTCCCTCCCCTTGCGCTAGATAGATTGTGGCTTATAATATTATTATTATTCACCCATATCAATTCAAAATATTACACACCAAATATATATATATATATATATTTGGTTTAAGAAAATCGATATTATATTATTTGTATAACATTCATTAAATTTTATAGTGAACACCTAAATAATTTAGGGATTTGAAAAAACATCCAGTGATAATGAAATTATGAGAACATGTACTCAATATTATGTCACCAAATCCATACACTATAATATACCTGGTAAAAATAAACTAAATATAACCCTTTTATAAAATATTACATACTATGTTCTATATTATAATCCCTATATTATATGAAATCATAAAATATATCACTATGATTTTATATAGAGTTTTTTCTAGAGTGATATTATAATATGGTTTCAATTCTATTTTCATTCATAATTAAAAATGGCTTCACAATTATCACCATTAAGACAAGTAATTATACTCTCATCAATATCATATATGTCCATTCATTCATAGTAAACATAGTATCCCCCATTTTTAGTTTCATTTAATATTTCTTATTGAAATTTAGTGTGAAATAGCATTCTCCTTTGAAGACGATACCAATGTGATATTGATTTGATTGTTCATATTTTTGTTCCCAATCATTATTAGTGTACCTGTATACAATTACCTCCACTACTCTTATGTACATAATTAAATAACTAAAATTACTTTCAATGTATCTAATAGTTTTCTAGGTAGCCTTGTTGTGTGATTTTGGATTATTGTGATATATTCCACCCAATTTCATAGTATAATTTATATTATGTATTGATGGGTTGAGATAATGAAATTACCTAATCAATTTTATTAATTTCAATTGATTCCTATATTCCAAAGAATAATCTCTTATCAAAGTCATTATATGTATCATTGATATAGATTATATACTTGATTCAATTATCTCAAAATTCATATTAAATTTTTCTAAATATTTTTCTTTGGATTGAAAGATAATTCATTCTTTAAAAAATCATTCATTGGGAGAAACTAATTACTCCAGTCATTAATATTTAAAATATCACTCTCCATTTTTTATGTAAAATACTCACCATCATATTCCACCACACTAATAAATATAATTTCATCAATTTATAAAATAAAAATAAGATCGTAAATTGGTTTTTGTCCCCTTCCCTTTGGAGTACTTCATCTATTTCATATAGTTTTATAACATTGAGTTTAAGGATTCTAGGTAATGTTTCAATTCCAAAAGTGATTTATTCATCATATACACAATTTTTATATTAGTTTAAATTTTAAAACAATCTGGTTTCCCAATAAGAACTACTTTTTTTGTTCTTCAGTTATGAATGTCCACATCAAATCTATTTGATAAGACAAATATGGCTTATGATATCCAAACAAAGTTAACACCCTAATTAAATAAATACATACAAAAATTTCAAAATTTATTCGAAATAATATCAAATAACATGTGGATATAAATTATAAAATAATAAATCCTTGCCTCTTGAAGTTCCCACTACATCACAAATCTACTTCCACAATTCGTATTTAGTTATAGTGATATTTTTCACCATTAACATTGAAACAAAAAATCCATCAAAGAATTATATTTTAATTGATAAATCTCAAAATTGTTTGAATATATAAACTCCCATTTTAATGATCTGTAACTACAATATTTTTCATATTTGGGGAATATGTACTATTTTTTACATATTTTCTACTCATTTTTCAAAATTGTGTATTCTAGATTAAAATTATATTCTCATGATTAATAATATTGTTTATCCCCAAATACTTTCATTTCCTACCCTTTCGCACATATATCATCATAAGTCTAAAATAAATAAATACAAACATTGTTTTTTCAATTCTTATTGTTTTTTAATTTACTTATCATGACATATACATGCAATAATCATTATATATACCAAAATAACCATTATTTTTCTCATTGAAATTCAATTAATTATCAATAATATTCCCATAATAATATTCTACTAGCTTCGGTATTCTTAATTACCTACACCTTTAGCCTCAAACATTTTTTAAATATCTATTTAATAATTCATACTCAATGATTTCATAAAAAACATTATATGATGATTCATGGTTCTCCTTAATCATTGACATTTAAAAATATTATATCACTTAATTGTGGGGTAATTATTGTATCACTATTTATATAGCATAATTTTTTTCTACCAACTTTCATATATTTTGAATGTGAAATCAAATAATTATATCCTCTATCAAAAATTAATTTAAGACCATGAATTCATCAATTATATATCTTCTTATCTCAATTATCTCTGTATTTTTCCACTATAAATATATAGAAATCCGACAATTTTGATACATTTATTCTAATTAATTTTAGCTGTATATTCAATGATTATATTAGCTATACACATCCCATAACTATAAATTTATATCATCTATGAAGACTTGATACATCATAGTCTTATTATTTGATTTATCATTAATATATCCAATAGTATTCTTTTCATATATTAATCTTCTTTGTCATATACTAACAAAAATAATTTCTCAATAACATGGTGAAAAGTAACATAAAAAAGAGTTACCTCAAATTTTCAGTACAGATAAACATATAAGATATTTGTTAATGATCTGTTGTTTTTTTTACATGAGTACGCAGAATGCTGATCTTGAGAGTAAAATTTTACATTTATACCCAATAATTCCTAGATCATATTCATAATTCATGATATAAAGATTTTAATTTCATATGAAACTCTTCACATGTGAGTAAAAATTCATTATCCAATAGAAGATAGAACAATCATGAGATCTTATCATAAAGGTGTAACATAATCTGTAAATTAATCATAATTATACAAATCAGATACTATGTATTACTTACAATACAATAATTAGTTGGTGAACATTATTACATTAAGTAATTTCATAACAATTCAATTCTATAGTTCTCTTAGAGTAATATACACCAAGTTTACTCTGTCATTATTAACTAATGAGTCGAAGGTAAATATTATTCAAGTCCCAATAGTCAAACAATCATAATAAATTTATATGTATTCCACAAGATGATATAAAATAAACCATATCATCATGACATAGCCCATGGAAAATAAATTGTTTTCATTAGAATCCCATCTTCAAAACCATAAAAGAATTCATTATAGCTTAATTGGCATGGTGAAATAAAAAGGTTTCTTGAAAATTCCGACTTCTCCAAAGAGCATACAGGGAAAGAATATATATGTTATCATAAGAACATATTCTCGATGATGAATTAGAATAATCAATGATATTTAATTAGATATAAAAACTCTTTTAAAGAATAATTTAAAACTAACCATCCAAAAAATATTAAATACCAATTTTCATTGATATCATAAAGACTAAAAACACCCAAATAAATGTAAATATGGTTTAATTTCAAATAAATCATCAATTATTATAAAATATTATTGGAATAAATTATTGTTCATTGTTGTAGAAAAATAATTTACTTTCTTGTATATTAAAAATAATTCTTTTAACTCTTTTTAAAATTTCCAACAGTTTCCCATTCAGAAAATGTGTGGAAGATTATTTGAAAAGAATCTGTATGAAAGTATACTATAGTTTAAAATGATCTTAAAAAATTATTGAAAATTTGATGTAAAATTATTTAAATATTATTACTAATCATGGATATAGATGTGAAAGTATTCAAAACCAATAAAGTGCAATTTCCTGTATTTACATTATATTAGTTCACTTTGTGTAAAAACATATTAAATTGTTATTAAAACATGAAAATTTTATAATTAATAAGATGATATGGAAATTCAATGGATTTTAAAGTAGTGGAGTCATAAAAATATCATAATGTAAATTTTTAAAAAATTAAACACCATTAGATATGAGATCAAATAATTAATCATCACTATTTAGATTACATCTAAATTATAATCCCCATGAAAAAATAACTGAAACTAAAAACATTATCCTTCATGAACATATGTTTATTCATGATATAAAATTTTAAAGAGGGATTACTAAATCCTCACAAAAAAATA
This sequence comes from Viscum album, assembly GCA_963277665.1. Classification (NCBI taxonomy): domain Eukaryota; kingdom Viridiplantae; phylum Streptophyta; class Magnoliopsida; order Santalales; family Viscaceae; genus Viscum; species Viscum album. Next base: position 1,033,884,654 of record OY728130.1, read on the forward strand.
TAGGTCCATAACAAAATATGTTTTCAAAATATGATTGCATAAAATTTTAAATCTTTAAAACTTTGGTAACACATAAGTCAAAATACCTAACATGAAATAATATATATTTTATCATTAGATACGATGAATAATTAAGGATAACTGATTGAAAATGTAAAAAATAATATACATATCATAAAAATATATATGTTCAGAAAGTCAATCATGTATTAATCAATGATTATTTAGACGGTGAATGTTTACAAGGATTACGTCACTAATGTGAAAATTAAACATAGATTTGATTATGATTAATAATTTTAATACCACATAAACAAGATAAAATATGAAAATAAAATTGTCATAGTAAATTTAAAACCAAAATCATTTTTTAATATAGTCATTGAAGTAGAATTATAACCCAACAGATTGAAATTGAGTTACTAAAAACCTTACCAAGGTGAAAAATATTTACCATGATTATAATTAATGATTGAAAATATATATATATGAACAATTTATTAAAATTTGGCCAGATAATTATAAATATGGAATCCATTATATGAAATTAAATACCATTATGAAATGGAAAATAATTATTATATAATCTAAAAAAGTCAATGGGAATCTATTTTCCATAAAAATGCATTTTAATGTATAATCACATATTTATGAAAATTTTACAAATAATATCAATATAAATGAAATTTTTTTACTACGATTAATCAAAATTATATAATGATTCTCTAAATTAAATTTCAAAATTGTTAAATTGTAAATATCAAAATGGAAATTATAGATTTCTATAAAAATTTTATTCTTCATATTTAACTAAAAAATATTCTCCTAATAAATTTCTCAATGTTTCACATTAAGAAAATTTAGGTAATATTATTTTAGAAATAATATCATGTTTATAAAATATAATATCAAAAACATTTACAAAATTATTAAAAACATTTACTGAAAAAATATATAATCTAATTTTTGTATGAAATAATATTTATGAACCATAAAATGACTTTAATAAAATTTGAGTACATATTTTATAAAAATTAATAATCATTTTTTTATTAAGAAAAACTATTATACAAATAATTAGTAATGAAGTTACACGTATTTTTATCATCTCATTAAGGATGCCACTCAACTGGGGTTATGGAATTGTTTTCCATATGGCGCTAGGCATAGATTCTTTAACAAAAGAGGCTAGATAGTAACATTGAGGGTGTATGGAGATAATTTGGGGAGGTTATACACAATGTATCATAATATAATAATAGAATAATAAATAACTAAATATATTCCATCTTAATAAATGGAAGTACAATAAATAAATATAATCAATACCGATGAAAAATGAAATGAAATATTTTCTCAAATCGAATTTTTCAAGCAAATACAAGAGGAACTACCACTAGGTAAGTGACTTATAGATACTATAATATAAGAAACTATAGACACTAGATCCATGACTTCATCTAACATCATATTGTCCTTATCTCTAGATAATATTTGTGTTGTCTTCCATGAATTTACTAAATTTGATATTTTTAATATTCCTAACCAATGCCTATAAAACATAGTGAACGATTCTTGGGTACCCATCGACAATAGTGGCCTGATCAATTTGTTAATATAATACTTAGTTCTAGACAACTGACATGGTGTCACACCAATTAGTATAAAATGTTTCATGTGAATATCAAATGATAAATATAAGTTATTAAACAATTAAAAATTAATAAAAATTGCCTTTTTTTTGCCTCTTGCTAATATATCACAAAGCACATCACGAAGATGGTAAAAAACCACCTAACAACCATAAAATTTTTTATCTGTTATCCCATGAAACTGGTAAGACATAAATTATATGGAATGGGAATAAGTATATATGGTAATATCCCTAAATTGTTCAATCTATATAAATTTGGGATCCAATTGTAAGCTACGGATCCAACATAATGAGGCTCAATTGGCTAACAAATCATCAAAAATGGCTCTATGACTAAATCGAAAGAATCCAAGGAATCACTCTAAACTCTATGTATAAATAATTTATGAAATAAAATTTCAAACATCCTATGAAATCAGTATATCAAAAAATCAGTCAAATAATCAAAAAAAATTCCAGAATCAATGTATTGAAAGCTAAATAACCATGAATAAGTAAAATCAGAAGGAACCACCATCTATATACTATGGAGGAGCATGGAATATTATAACAATAATAATCATCATACTAAAAAAATAATTTAGATCACTATTAGGTTAGATGCTACTCAGTCGATGAATCATAGGGACTCAAGGCATGAAGGGAAACCCATATAGACATGTCACCTTAACTAGTATCTCATGATTTATTCATGATGTCCATAGTTGGATAAAATATAGAAATAATAATAAATTATTAAATGATTTCAAAATATATCTCATACTTATACAATAACAGATTATAGTTTGGATCCCATTAAGAACCTCTGAGCAACGATCACACTATCTTTATTAAATCAAGTGTAGAGGTCATTTCACATGAGGAACATATAGGATCCATAGTTGTATCGACAAACAATGCATGATGGAATCAACCAATTTAATGCATTTATTTAATTCCTAAACCCATCAATATAATACATAGATTCATGTGAATAATGATTTGGTGTGGGTTTAATGGTTCCCCCCACTAACAGTTATACCATGTCCATTTGCACACACTTTAACAACCTAATTCTTTTTTAATGGAAATTCCTTTCTTAAAGATATTTCATAATCACATTAAATCACAAAAAAATTAACTAATAAGTGCTATGTGACCCTTAAAACACAAGTTTGTCACTTTTGTGATGTGAATTTCAAAAATCTGACACACACAATTGCGATCAGTAAGTTATTTAGAGTCCAATAAGAAAAACATAATTTTTGGGGAATAGTAACTTACCCTTATGAATAGTAACATACCCTAACTAATATTAACCTTTCTTATGATAGTATATAAAAAATATTCATGTTTATTTACAATATTTCAATGCTTAAATATAAGTAAACCAATGTTTTAAAAATCTTCTTTTCAGAATAAATTATGATTTTAATTAAATATTAAATTAATAGTATATAGATAATTATTTTTGAATAAAGGAATTAATTTTTAGATTCTACATGTAGAAAAATGGTTGGGGTAAATTTTTGGTATATTTCTGAAATACTTGAATTTTTGATGAATAGTGAAATACGGTAAAATACCGTATATGAAAATTATTTGTTAAATACACTATTCCTAACATCACAAGTGATTTAAGGCTACATTATTTGATCTAAAATGATAAAATTACTATCCTTGGTCATGTAATACTAACTATTACTTTTCTTGAGAAGATATAATAAATTAGTGCATTTTATATTAAGAAATCACCTCAATCCTCCACTATAAACCCCCCTCTCCCATTCCCTTCCATTCACTCCTCTCAGGCCTTTAACCTTCTCCAAATTATGTCTAAATTCCTTCCGAACCTCCTCCCCCACGTCCAGGAATCCTTGTCCCCTAAAAATACCCAAACCTCTCTTTTAGGAGGTCTTCAAGGAAGTTTTGTTGAAGAGGTTAATTCCTCTTTTCAATTATTTGTATTTCATTTCATGTTAAATTGATTTACTATTCTATAACCTCCCCTTATCCAAATTTTGTGATGACCCCAGTACATTATATGTACTCAAATATTTTCAAGACATTGGAATAAGTTATAATCATCTCCGCCTTTTTACATTTTTTACACTAGTGGCAAGAACACAATCCGAGATGTGTCAATTTTCCACATTCATGGACGATGGAAATTCGATATCTATTATCATTCTCTATTATGCTCATGAAAACATTATTTTTATGGTTTAAATAGATTATTTTAAATAATATATCCTATTTAAAATTCTTTAATCTCTTTGTACAAATTGTATTATGTTATAATGAAAAATGAGTTCGTTGTAATCAAAACCCAAAAATTAATCGAAACAATTATCATTAAAGTCCTATATAATAATTAATCCTCTTTACATGTAACCAATTTATATAAATAAATAATGAAAACTATTTATATTCATAAATAATATATAATTTCAATTCTCTATTTTTACATCCATTCAACATAATTAAAAACAAGTGAACCAAAGATGAAAATAAAGAAAATGATCACTCCGAAGCGATATAATTCAAGACAACAACTTATCAATAATAACATAATTAAAATAAACATAATTATGATAAAATAAATATATGTCTAATAGGTTCATAAATTAGTTATTAATAAGTTGAATTTCATATTCCAAGAGCTTATGATCGAGAGAGGAACACATTCGGAGTTAAGGTAATGGGGTTTCCACTCGAACTTCCATTTTGATTCATGTTATATTCGTTGTTTAGTTACCTCAATGAAATTATTATGTATTCTTATGTAATAAAAATAAATTCTGTCTGTGTATTATTTATATGTACACATACCAGAATCCTTCCTTATTTTATGGATAGTTACACATTTGAAAAATAAACATTAAAAATTGAATTGAAAATACAAACCCAATTCACGGGAATATCTCAACTTATAAACTTTTTTCAAGGGTAATCTCTAATCTGTTTTTGGAAACCATTATATTTATAAAATCACTCATTTTATAATAAAAATAATATCATTATTCACTTCAGGTATTATACAAATATATTTCCAAAAGAACTATTCTATTCAAATAAAAGAGTATTTATCTCAAGATTGGTAAAAGATTTAATAAGTGTATTTTCATTTGATTCAAAACTCTTGTTGTTTCATTTGTATTAATGGTTTCAATCATTCATGAAGTCATCTATCATTTTTTATTTAATGGTTTATTACTAAATATATTGTGACGAACTATGCTAAAACCATTCATTATATTACTCGGAATGGTTAGTTTTTTATGAATAATGATTGTGGTAAATTAGGTACATATTATATGATAATTTCAATATGAATGTATATGTTGTTTTTTTATCCCAAATCATAAGAGGATGTAATTAGACTTATTATGTGATGTTTGTGGCCCACTATATCCCCTCAATTCGTTGGTAGGTCTCATGAGACAATCAACATTCATGGCACAAGGCCTTTACAAATAGATTATTTATGGTCCTAGCATGAGGCCTGGATGGTATGGTTATGATGTCTGGCTTATGCACATCCTTCATTATGATGCGAGTATTTGAATTTCATGTGGTTATTCATCTAGTAGAATACCCATTAATATGTTTTATTATGGAATTATTTACTTAGCTTATATTCATGCCCTAATGTGTACAAGATTATTATTAAATGAATGTGTTTTCAACTACTTATCCTGAATTATGTTTATGCTATCTTCCACTATTTTTTTAACCTTAATGAGCTTATTATATCACCCATTTCATATGTTTCATTTTATCATGGTATGATGATGTAAATTATGAGTCACATTTAGGCATAATCTTGGAGCCCTGGATGTTTTGATTAGAATAATTTAGTGTTGTTTTTCCTTTCAATATATAAAGTTGAACTTATGTATGTATCTTGTTTCCAATAATAATAAACTACATGATACTTTGGGACGATTTTTCCTTTTTTTATATTCTAATGTAATCAAATAAGCCACTGACTCCTGGAAATTGGGGTCGGGTCCTTACAGTTGGTATCAGAAGAAGTTTTGTATAAATCATGGAAACTTGATTTAGAAAACGTAGATCAGGGAAATGTCCCTAAGATATTCTTTGAGGATAAACATACAAGTATGTTCTGGTATTTTGGTAAGGAATAGATTATGCGAATCATTTAAGAAATACATCCTTATCTGGATATGAGAAGTTAGAGGTAGCTCTGGCATAGATATACCTAAGAGTGAATGCTCTGACAAAGAGTTTCAGGATTGACCTGGGGTAACCTGGTGTACGACAAAGGACCTTGCTTCACTATTGGGCATGACACCCCAAGTGGATATGCTTAGGATAATTCACGTTTTATTTACAATACATTATAAAGTATTTAAATGTAATTTTTCCCTCAAATATAACATGTTTATGATTAAGTTGTTAGCTATGCGTAGAATTTCAATTTATGCTTAGTATTTTTTTCATTGAGATTATAAATTATGATTCATACCCTAATCTAGTGTATGCAATTATTTAGAAATGGTTCCTTGTAGAAGTAATGGAAACCGAATGAATTCACGTATCCCCTGTAGGGATTTTCATCCGACACAAGATAATGATGTTGGCTCTGGTGCTGTGACTAGTGATGAGAAACTCAAAAACTATATCGGGAAAACTTACTCATGTTATGAATAATAACCTTACCCATATGGAGCATCCAGATCCACCACATGGAGCAGCCCTGCTAGATCACTTTATGTGACAAGATCCTCCATCATTCAATGGGACTAAAAATCTCTTAATATAAGAGTAGTGGATATGTTCCATTGAGAAGATATTTCTCTCTTTGGGGTGTAATAAAAGATAGAAGGTTGTCATGGAATTATATCGTCTATCGAGGGATGCGGATCATTGGTGTTCATTAATCCACAACACAGTGGAGGAGGAAGAGATATAAGAGATAGAATTGAGGGATTTTAAGGAAATATTCTTATAAAAATATCTCCCTCATGAGCAGCGAGCAGATATGTATAGACAATTATTGAATCTGAGGCAGAAGGAGGATGAAAATGTTTCCATGTATGAATCCAACATCACTAGGATATAAAGACATGTTGTTGACTATATACGAAATGTAAGCAGCAAAATTGATCGATTATTTGATGGCCTAAATCCATTCCCCCAGCGGGCACTGGTATACCAAATGTTTCATCAAATTAATATATAGTTTCATGTCTATCAAGATAGAAAAAGAATCTTATATGTATTATGACTATAAGGGAAAGAAAGGGAAGAATAGGGCTACTGAATGCTCTGGGAAAGGAAATAAGGAAATAGGGAATAAGGGAGGAGTTGAATTGCCACCTCGTGATAATTTTGGAAAGAAACACATTGGTTACTGCTTAGAGGGAAATGTAGTATGCTTTAAATGAGGACGGAAAGGCCATATTGCTGGCAATTGTAAGGGATAGAAGGAGGATAAAGATTTTTAATGCAATTACTATCAAGATATGGGACACTATGCAAATGATTGTCCAAAGAATAATAGAAACCTGCCGTAGAAAAGACCATGGAAGTAGGGATAATCTTATGTGATCACAACTGCTGATATTGAAGTTCCTAATGCTATGGTGGCAGGTAATTTAATAGTTTCATCTAATTTAGCAAATACATTATTTGATTCTAGATTTTCACATTCATTTAAAGCTTCCCATATTTCCATGAAAATTAAATATGTCCAATATAATTTAATTAAGGAGTTATTAGTTAAAAATCCTAGTGGATGTATCATTGCAACTACGACATGTTGATTAGTCCCACTCGTGACACATAAACATGCTTTAGTTGCTAACCATACCACCATACCAATGGTTGACTATGATATAATTCTCGGTATGATTTGGCTATCAATTTATGATGTGAAGAACTATTGCATGAGGAAGGAAGCTAGAATCTTAGATAATGTTGTGGAATCCCTTATCATTAGAGCAGAAACCTCTCCATTTGATTCTCAACTATATCCACCACAGTAGCTCAACTAAATTCAATTATTGGGGCGGAAGAAAATGAAATAACTATGGGTGAGGAAAAAAATGTTCAAATATAATATTTACCTATTGTGTAAGAATATATTTATGTCTTTCCAGAGGAATTACCTGGAAATCCTCCAGAGATGGAAATTGAGTTTTCCATTGACTTAATTCCTAGTTCATGGCCCGTATCAAATACCCCTTATAGAATGGACAATTTGGAGTTAGTGGAACTAAATAAGAAACTATAGGAATTGAGTGATAAATGATTTATTCAACCTAGTGTTTCTCCATGGGGGACCCCCATCCTTTTTTTCCAGAAGAAAGATGGATACATGAGGCTATGAATTGCTTACCAGGAAATCAATTCTATTACAATACAGAATAAGTATCATCTTCCGCAGATTTACAATTTATTTGATCAACTTCATGGAGCCTAATATTTTTTCGAAGATTGATCTACCATCAGGATATCATCAGTTTCTTGTGAGGAAATAACACATTCCAAATACTACATTTTGAACCAACTACCAGAAATATGAGTTTATAGCAATGCCTTTTGGAATAATTAATGCTCTATCTATTTTCATGGATCTTAGGAACAGAGTATTCAAGGAATATCTTGATGACTTTGTAGTGGTGTTTCATAATGATATCCTGGAATACATTAAAATCCATGAAGATCATCAAAATTACATTCACACTATTTTAAAGACCAATAGTAAAAATAAATTATATGGTATGTATAGCAAGTGTGATTTATGGCTCCAATCAGTTTCCTTTCTGTGCCACATTGTCTCTATGGATGCAATATCTGTAGATCCTACAAAGACAAAGGTTCTGCAATAAAGGCCTACTCAAATGAACGTAACTGAGGTAAGTAGTTTTATTGGTTTTGCATGTTATTATTAGCATTTCTTTCAGAACATCACCTGTTTAGCCAACCCAATGACCATGCTCACACGAAAAAAAGTAATTTTCTTTTGGACAATGGAATGTGAACCATGTGTTAAAGAATTGAATAAGATGTTAATTAATTCTATGATCCTAACCCTATCATTGTGGAATGATGGGTTTGTGATCTATAGAGATGCATCAATGAAAGTACATGGTTGTGTCATTATGAAAAATAATTGAGTTACTGACTATGCATCTAGGAAGCTAAAAATTCATGAACAAAACTATCCAACTCATGATCTTGAGTTAAAAGTTGCAATATTTTAACTGATAATTTAGAGACATTAACTCTATGGAGAAAAATGTGGGATCTATACAGATCTTAAGAGTTTGAAGTATATATTCTCAATGAATGAACTCAACATGAGACAAATTAGGTGGATAGAGATAATCACATATTATGATTGCATAATACACTACCACCCGGGGAAAGAAAATAAGGTAGAAGATGCTTTGAGTAGAAAGGACCATGGAATTTTGAATAAGAAGAGTTGAAAGGGATGTTATGTTCATGGATCTTCTAATGATGGATATGGGAATTATCAAGGAATGTAGCACATAACTACTTTTTCAATTGGTTGCCAATCCTTCTTTACTATAGAGGATAACAACTTCTCAGGATGATGATGTAGAGTTTCACAATAAAATTAACGATATAAATGATGGGATGTTGAATATCTTCACATATGAAGGTGGAATTTTGATATTCAGGAAGAGTATTTAGTTCCTTCTTTTCCGGAGCTAAAGAGAGAACTATTGGATCATGCTCATAGCTCTAATTTCTCTATACATCCTGGTAGCACAAAGATGTATCGAGATCTCCGAGAAATCTTTTGGTGGGACAATATGAAAAGGGATATTTCTAAATATACACCAATGTGCCTAGTATGTCCACAAGTGAAGGCTGAGAGGAAAAAGTATATAGGGATGATTATACTACTACCCATACCATCAAGGAAGTGGGAGAATATTTCCAAGGTCTTTGTCACTTGAATTCCAGTGACATTTAGAGGAAACAATGATATATGGGTCATTGTGGATCATCTTACAAAGACAAATCACCTTATTGATATTCATGATGACTTTTCATTGGATCAACATCCACGGATTTACATCAAAGAAGTGGTAAGGCTACATAGAATACCACTCTCTATTGTATGGGACCATGATCGTATATTAACCTCAAACTTCTAGAAAAGTCTCCAACATGCTTTAATCACTGAACTGAACTTCAGTACGGCCTATCATCTTCAAACCAATGGCCAATCTAAGAAGACTATTTAGACAGTAGAATACATGTTTAGATCATGTTTTATGGATTTCAAAGGAAGATGGGACCAACAGCTTCCACTGGTTGAATTATCCTACAAGAACAGTTTCCACTCGAGCATCTGAATGGCACCATATGAAGCCCTTTATGGGAAAAGGTGTAGAACACTGGCGTGTTGGGATGATGTCGATGAACGAAAGATCATAGGACCTGAATTGGTTGAAGAAATGATGGAGAAGGTGAAAACGATTCAGTAGCATATCATGGCAGCCCAATGTCGATATAAGAGTTATGCAAATATCTTTCTCCAAGACGTGGAGTTCAAAGTTGGAGACCAAGTATTTCTATACATATCTCCATGGAAGAATGTATTGTGGTTGGGGAAGAAAGGATAGATAAGCCCCAGGTATATTGTCCCCTTTGGGATCCTTGTTTGAGTCAGAGTTGTGGCCTATTGATTGGAACATCCACCTACCTTGTCGAAAGTACATGATTTCTTTCATGTATTCCTCATAATGAAGTATATACTAGACCATTCACATCTACTATCTTTAGAAGTGGTACAGTTGGAGGTTGATCTTTCCTATAAGGAGAAGCCAGTGGAAATCTTGGATACTGGAGACAATGTTCTATGCAAGAAGACTACTCATCTATTCAAGGTTCTATGGTGAAACTTTATGTATGAAGAGGCAACATGGGAACTGTAGAAATCAATGAAGAGAAAGTACCCCCACATGTTCTTGGACTATATTGTAAAATCAACTTTCGAAGGCCAAATTTTGCTAATGAGGGGAGATTGTAACGACCCAATATTTCTTTAAATGAAATTACATTCTTATAAATATGTCATAATCACATGAAACCACGATATAATTAACTACTATGTGATATGTGACCCTTAAAACATAATTTTGTCACTTATTTGATGGGAATTTCAAAAATCTGGCATACATATTTGTGATTAGTAAGTTATTTAGAGTCTAATAAGGAAAAAATTATTTTTGGGTCAATATTAACATACCCTTATGAGTAGTGATATACCCTAATGAAAAGTAACATTACTTATGATTGTATATAATGAATATTCATGTGTATCTACGATATATCTATGCTTTAAATTATTCAATCAAATGTTTTAAAACTCTTGCTTTCATAATGAATTATGATTTTAATTAAATATTAAATTAATAATATTTAGAAAATTATTTTTGAAAAATGGACTTCATTTTTGGATTCTAAACGTTGAAAGATGGATTGGGTCAATTTCTGGATTTTTTTATGAAATACATGAATTTTTGATGAATAGTGAAATACGACAAAATACAGTATCTGAAAATTATCAGTTAAATACACTCTTCATGACATCACAAGTGATGTAATCCAAATTGGTTCAAACTCACATGATAAAATTACTATTACTGGTCATGTAATACTCACTATTATTTTTCTAGAGTATATAAAATAAAATAATGAATTTTATATTAGTAAATAACCTCTCTCATCAACTATAAAACACCCACCCACTTCCACTTCCATTCACTCCTACCAAGCATTGTTCCTTCTCCAAATAATGTACAAATACTATACAAACCTCCCCCCACACGTCCAAAAGTCGTTCATCTCATAAAAAGAGAAAAACCTTTCCATAATGAGGTTCTCAAGGATGTTTGGTCCAGGATGGAAATTCCACTTTTCAGTTCTTTGTATTTCCATTCAAGTTCATTTGTTTTCTTTTTCTATTACCTCTACATATCCAAATTTTGTGATTAACCTAGTAAATTATATGTAATAGAATGTTTTCACGATAGTGGAATAAGTTATCATCATCTCCCCCTTTTTAACTTCTTTTATTATAGTTGTAAGAACACTATCTGAGATTTGTCAATTTTCCACATTCAAGGATGATGGACATTTGATTTCTATTATCATTCTCAATTATGATCATGAAACCATTATTTTTATGGTTGAACCATATTATTATATATAATACCACATATTTAGGTTTTGGAAATACTTTTTTACAAATGGTGTTAAGTTATAAATAAAAATGATTTCGTTGTAAACAAAATCCACAAATTAACTGAAAAAAATTATCATTAATGTTCTATATAATATTTCATCCTATTTCCATGTATCCTCTTTATATAAATGACCAATAAAAAATATTTATCTTCATAAGTAATATATAATTTCAATTCTAGAGATTTAATTCCATTCCACATAATTAAAAACAAGTGAACTGAAGATGAAAATAAAGAAAATGAACACTCTAAAGCGATAGAATTCAATACAATAACATATCAATAAGAACGTAAATGAACTAACCAGAATTATGATAAACTAAATATATGTATAATAAGTTCATAAATAAGTTATTAATATGTATAATTTCATATTCTTGGAGCTTATGTCTGAGATTGGAACACCTTTGAAGTTAAGGTATGGTTTTTCCACCCGAACTTCCATTTTCAATCTGGTTACTTTCATTGACTAATTACACCAATGAAATTCTTATGTATTCTTATGTACTGAAAATAATTTCTGTTTGGGTATTATATATATTTACACCAAATATAATCGTTCTTTATTTTATGGATAGATACACTTTTTAATAGGAACTTTTAAAGATGATTTCAAAATACAAACCTGATTTAATGCAATATATCAACTTCTTACATATTTTCAAGGGTAATCTGAAATTTGTTTTTAGAAACCATTATATTTATAAAATAAATCATTTTATTATGAAAACAATATCTTACTTCACTTTTTTTATACAAATATGTTTCCAAAAGAACTCTTCTTTTCAAATAATAGAGTATTTATCTCAAGATTGCTAAATGATTTTATAAGAGTGTTTTGATTTGATTCAAAACTATTGTTGTTTCTTATGAATTATTGGGTTTAATAATTTATGAAGTAATCTACCATATATTATGTAATGTTTTATGAATAATTCTATTTTTGATGAACTATCCTAAAACCATTCTCCATATTACTCGGAATGGTTAGTGTTTTAGGTTTAATGATCGAGGTATGATTGTTACAATTCATATGATAGTTTCTATATAAATTTATATGTTGTTTATTTTTATCCCCACTAATATGAGTAATGAATTGGAATTATTATGTAGATGGTGGGGCCTTCTATAGCCCTTTGATGCATGTGTAGGTCTCAGTAGACAATCTACGGTCTTGGCACAAGGCCTTGAAATTTTTTTTATTAATGGTCCTAGCAAGAGGCCTGGACGGTATGCTTATGATGTCCGACATATGAACATACCCCATTATGATATGAGAATTTTATGTTCATGTGGTTATTCAACTAGTAGAATATCCATGATTATGTTTTATTATGGAATTATTTACTTATCTCATATTCATACCATAATGTGTACATGTTTATTATTAAAGGCATGTGTTTTCAATTACTTACCATTTCTTATGTTTATGCTATCTTCAACTATTTTGTTTTCCCTTATTGAGAGTTTGATCTCACCACTTTCTTATGTTTCCTTTTCTCATGGTATGAATAATCAAATTATGAGTGACTTTCAAGCATAATCTAGTAGGCCATGATGTTTTGAATAGAGAAATTTAGTGTGGTTTTCCCATTCAATATTTAATGTTGACGTTTTGTATGTATCTTGTTTCCAATAATACTAAACTACATGATCCTTCAGGATTCTTATTACTTTTTTATATACCAGTGTAATCAAATAAAGCACTAACTCTGGGCAACAGGGGTCGGTTCCTTACACATATTCTGGTTTAGACTATAATTGGGGCCCTCAATATGGTCCTGTAGGTTACATAACATCGGATTCATGATCACACGAGTCCTCTATCTAAATAAATATTTAGGCTGATAATTGACATTCAAAGGATGTCAAATCCTATTAAATCATCAAAAGTGTAGGAATACCATTGTTGCTCAATGGTTTCCTCCCTATGGGACAATACATTAGGTTTATCACATGGAACATCTAAATACTCAATGTTTCATACATCCTGTTCACTCACCCAACTCTCGTCTAATAAATTTTTAAAACAAGGAACCACCCCTCATAATTTTGATATCAAAGTCCTCATAAAAAATTTATGTATCCTAATAAATTAGTTTTGTGGGTATATTAATAGAACATATGGAACATAATGGCCCTTGATTATCTATATGGTATTGTAATATTATATAATAAAATAATTTAATACATTTTAAATATTACAATTAATTAACATATTTAACTATAAACTTTATTTTCTGGTCAATCATAGTAATGTGGAATGACCACATGCCATAATAAAATAAATAAAATTAAAAAAAATCAAGGTGTGTATTCAAGATAACTAATCATTAATTTTAATTATTACATTCATGAATAGGGGTCAGTAGGAGCTATTATGGACCAAACAATGTCTATGAAAGATGATCCATGCTCACACCACATTTAAATATACTAACAAATTTCTTGAATCATTTATTAAAAATTTTAATAAATTTGAAATAAAATTTTTAATTAAATAATAAACTGTAATAAGCATAGTGAAGCTCACTAGTTTCCCCATTACATTGAAAATCAATCCTAATGAACTCCAATTCCCCTCATAATTACTCTAACCACATACAGGTAAGACCCCCCAAAAGACAACCTCAATTAAATATTTTTCATAATTAATAAATAGACAAACCATATGAAAATTCAAAATTAGAAAATTTAATTTCAAATTACTGAACGACAGGAAGTATGCAGTGCCTCATGATCCGTCATACTAGGTAGTAGGATTGACCCATCCTCAATACCTAATTCAATCTGCCCTTAGTAGAAATAGAACCAAAATCTCTATGTAGATATTATAAAATAAATATTTTATTATGAGAGAGGGGACAAGTGGGGATAAAAAAATTTAATGAGGGAAAAAATTTAGATAAGGTAATAAAGAAAACCCCCTTTAGAGGGATTGAATTTTATAAGGATAGGGAATGGGATCCAGATCACAGGAGGATAGAATATGGGTGAAATGGGTTCCCCCTCATGAAAAGTTGGGGTTGGAAGAAAATTGTAATGTGACCCATTTTAATAAGTTGAATGGTTTGGTTGCACGGTTTCCCAAACCATGTGAAAAACATGAATACCATACAAAATAAGGAAAACCACCTCCCATGGATGTTTTTACAGTTATATAGAAAATTAATTTAATAATAAATACATCTTCTATTCTTCACAATATTTTTCAACAACTCAATGAAATTAATTCATTGAGACCCTACAGTGTGAACTAAGTCACGCTAATTCCTTTGAATCCTAAATGGCTTTACCATAACCAATTTTTAGATATTATAGAAATTCATAATATTTACAAATTTAACTAATTATTTATAGAAGTTCATGGTGAATCCTGCTACACCTATATCTTGACACTATGAAAATTTTGTAAAAAAACGTTTGAAACATAACCTAATACACCAGAAGACCAACCATGGAGTTGAGATACCTTATGATTACCAAAACATTTCAAGAATAATATATTTAAGATGTTTAAACTTTCAAAATTACATTATGAATCTCATATATATTATCGGAAAATATACTAATTGAAAATTGATATTCATTTTATATTTTTCTACCACTACAACATGTGATCTCAAAATCCCCCCACTATAAAACATTGAATCCTTGATAAATCTCAATGGTCAACAATCCAAATATATTTACCCATCCCAATCACATTTTCCCCAACAAATATATGTTTTCAACAAGAATTTCCAATCAGTTATTTAATTATTGACCTCAATGTTATGGTTTAGAAGCCAATGAAACTAGATCTAATACTCATATATAATTATTCAATCTCCTAGACAATACTCCACATAACCCGGCTATGTCATGTCATAGTCATGCTAACAAAAAATTTATCAAAAAACCCATAGTTATCTAATCCATAATAATTCACTAAATATATTTAATTTTGAACCATAACCCTCCCTTTAGTTTTGATTTCATATGCCATCATATTTCATACATCTTCAGGGTGCACTCAGTGTAGTTTCTATTTCAATACATCTGATCAGATGTGAAATCTATGGTTAGACCTCTAGTAAATCCATCTAATAAATATCCATATCCATTTTCTGACATTTTACTAACTTATTGACCATGATGAAATTATAGTCCATGACATCCTTTGATAGTCCCATCACATACAATATATGACACACCCATTTTCTAGTTATTTCCAAATGTTGATCCTCACTCATAAATTTCTAATATTGTTCCATAACACAAGCATTGATTCATATGTTACACATATAATTAATTGTAAAATCATAACCATCATGATCCCAACACCAATTCCTATACCCAAGATAAAAAATTCTATATCATTACCTATCATTCACTGAGTTTTTCATAATTAACCAAGACCTTTACTCATGAGAATTACAATACCAAAATTTCCACTAAAAGGATGATCACATAATCTTGTGAACATACTCAAATGTGGGACACATGACACAAAAAAGGCCAATGATGAAATTCCCTCAACATTTATTATGTTATACCTCTCCTACATATTTTCTACAATTTGATTGGTTAAAAATAATCCATGATAATTCTCTATATCCAGGATCACCTCATCATGCCAACACCTTCCAAGTATTAAATCGAAGATATAAAATTCCCTGCATACATAATCCATTTCGATATCACCAGTATAATGAAGGGACAATTAGTATTTCATAAAATCTTATTGGTAACCATTCTATTATCATCTCGTCAAAACCATTGGTTCTCGACTGGCTTATATACATACACTGATTTATCACATAAACATGTATTTTGTGAAAAAGTCACAAACTATTCTCATCTAATTATACCTACCTTGTGTGCAACATCAAACCACCAATTCCACCACTTGAAAAACACTCATACATGTAAACCATTACCGACATAATTTTACCAGGGACCATGAAATGTCATTATGCCAACTATAATATCCATCAGAACTACTCCCAAAAATAAGGCACTTTACATGATCCATGGTTTATCCAAATAACACCTAGTAAATGGTGTCATTCCCTAACCAAAATCATAAATCCAATTCCCTGTGCATGTAAATCTCACCCATATTCTTATCCGCCACCCGATACCGTTCTAATACCTCGATCATTTACACATACACACACCACAGTCAGCATTGCTTCCAAAGCGCTGCGAAAAAAGGTTCCTTACTATAATTAATCTAATTATTTACCATGGCCACAATATTTACAAGGTTGTGCCTCCCCTACATTTTTATCATACTCTAAACCACCTAATTGTTCTTCCAATCACTAAAGAAATACCACCCAAGAGATAAACGATCACATGATTTCGCATAGATCAAACAATTCATCAAATAAATATAGATTGATTAATAACTAAGTATCATTAAGTCTCTCACTTGTCCTAACAGAATATGTCTCATACAAAAAACAACAAGATAACATACATGGTTCCTATCTCTGCCACAAAATTAGAAAGAAAGGACACTCACTCTAGAGGCTCATATAGAAATGTTAGGTACCATGTTATATGTTACCATTCCATTAGGGTTTATATTCAAAATGAGTACCATATATTGGAATAAATCCTTGGTAATCAAAATGAGACTATGTAAACAATGATATTAAAATATATTTCTAGATAGACCATGTAGAGAAGCTATATCTATATGACTCAAAAACATATAATCCCATGACATCCTATATATGGAAAAAATATATAGTATGAAGTGAATTAAAAACAATTAAATCCAAAAATATATAAGGGGAATCCTTTATGAATTCCATGATACCATGACCCACTAGTTTCACTATATGTCATATACTGCAAGGGATTGTTTCATCTTCGTCAATGATGTTCTCCCCTATGATTCCAAATTGCCATCATTTTAATGAAACTACGTATAAATGCTTGCAATATTTAGTATAATAACAACATGTAAATAAACAAGTATATATTATATGGAATATATATATATGAAATATTAAATACATAATCATTAATCATTAGTGGAAGCAATAAAATTATCAATCCTATAACATCAGAAAACTATTTTCTTAATATGATGGACAAGTCAGCTCTTGATTCTATAATAAAAAATCTAGTAACCCAATAATTTGATTATGGACAACATGTGATGGGCAAGAGATAATAAACCATAAGTCATAAATTATTTAAATCATGCTTGTTACAGTCGGTAAAAATAAAAAATAGTCATACATATAAAATCAAAAAACATAAAAACCATAACCTTATTTAGAGAGAAATATAATGGGAATGATGTTTAGGATGCATACGTATTGAGTCCATCACAGGATCTAAAACATCCCAATGTATTACATCATCCAACTCTTAAAGTATTAAGATACATATCGAATAATTCATTAATTCCACTTCCTAAAATCCTAGACTAAAGGCTACTCATCTATTTCACCATCTCGATTCAACACATGACCTCAATAGCCCCTCCCCGTATTCAAAAGGTTACAGAATAGAAGTGGTGGTCTACAGGGATATCTCGGGGAAGCTATACCGCATGTATCAATGTTTGAAACATAATAATTGATAACAAAATATCTTCCAACATGATAACATGAAGAGGAATTTATAAATATAGATGATAATATTAATAAAAGTAATGTTGTAAAGGATATGACATCAATAAATTTTGAATGACATATATATTTCTACTAGTTACCTCTACAAATCAGTATAATGTATGTACAATATTTTGGTTATATTACTAAACCTAGCATCACCAAATTACTATATTTTTAACTAACCTAATTTTTTCCACTCGACCAACCTAAACATAATATCATTCCACTTCCCAAAAAGTTTTTTCGAAAAAAATGTTAATGCTAATCAAGAACCAATATTCATTTGTGGAATGGGCTCCATGTGAATATAAAACACAATAGTCTACCATAAACATGATCACATACCAAATAGTATAGAAAATGATATTTTCACGTGAGATGCTAAATATAAAAATAACTACAGATCAATAATAAAATAAACTAAAAAACACTCTCTAGAGCAATTCTCATATATCTATAAGAACAACTTGATCATTCTTCCAACCAATGCGACAAATGATACTACATTCCATCATTAATAATTTGACAATAATTAACTATAACTTATTGGTCAAGTGAAAGAGTGATTCTAAGTACATCATGATATTGTACAGACCATATAAATATTGGATCTTAGGGTAACCTAAATATCCCTCATTTATAGGATCAATAGTCTGACAACTAATCATGAATGGATCTATGGAAATAACACAAATTCCCTAAGAATCTATCTAAAATCATGTTATTAATAATTTATTATCATTGGTTACTAACATCCAATGAAATCACTAACTCTAAATATTCTCCCATGTAACTATTTTAAACAATATCATTCCTAGAATCCTAGGAATTCTGACCATGAAAAAATAATATTATTAGCCTCTACTAAATATATAATAGTAATGACCAAGTCAAATGATCACTATAATAATAATTTCAATAAAAATAATATCATTAAGCATTTGTGGATGTAACTCCATTAGAGTTGTAAATATGGTGACCCATGGGGTCTATGGAATACCATTTAAACTCTATGTTGATTATTGAATTCTTTGAAATTATCCAAACATGTCAAAAGATCGATATCCAGTTACTGTGGGCGTCTATGATAATATCATTATCCTGGATTTCTCATACCAATACTAGATAATTCTAAATTTACAGTCTAATTAAGATAATATAAACATATATCATACCATTGTCATTATATCAATCAAATAGGTTAAGTCTCATGATGAATATATCAAAAATGTATCTATATATATAGTAAATTTATGAAGATATAAATGAATGTCATGGGTTGGAAATTATCCTAATCCCATCACTACAATTCACATCTCCATGGGAATACATATTCAGTGTTGGTTCTGATGTGACAGCCACAAACATCTCTTCCCAAGACATATTCTCCCATCGTGGGTTGATTAGTCGTCTGGTTAACAATTGGGGGCCTCTAGGTAATATTATTATAGAGGAACTCTAACATGGGTCCCCAGTATCAATTAGGTCTCTTATCGCCAAATGATGCTCTATGGTGGTCACATTCAACGAGATCATCAATGCAGAATCACGATTCTTCCAGATACATGAGGTCCTACATGTGGGACATCACCCAATGGATGGATGATGATCCATTCCAGTGCACAATGTATCACTCAATAATTTAACACACCTAACCCTTATTCATTTTCATTTAATGGATCTGAGGTACCCACAATGGCACTGGTATCTATGGCCTCATAACCAATGGTAATTACCATGGTCATCAACTGTTAAGTCATGAAGATAGATAACATGGGATTATCGTATCACCCACCTCTATATAGGGAAAAAGAGTTGACATTAGTTAAAAAACTTAATAATGTTAAAATCATGAATTAAGTTTAATCATTTAATTATAATTTTAGTTCAAATTTCTATCTCCTTATCTTGTGATGGAAACATTTTTCAATGCATATAATCAAATTTATAATCCCTAGTGTGTGAAAATATGAACACCTAACTATTATATACATATTTCATCTCTAATCTATGTGTCAATAAGGCCCACCTATAGTCCGTAAAATATAATTTGAGAAAAAAAATTCCAGGAATTGAAAAAAATCACAAAGTATTGAAGAATTAATAATAACATTTGAAACAAAATCATCATTTGATTTTTAAAAGGGAATAATATTCAAGAAGCTCCCCAATATCTCTATAACATTAACAAATCAATAAATATCATGTAGAGAACCCATGAATATCCCATAAACTCATATCGGAAAAATTCCATGACACACATGATTATATCCACTATAAAATTAATCAAAATGTTGAAAAAAAACTAAAGCTTTAAAATGGAGATACACCACGTCAAATTTCAATGAATCCTGATGTCGAAGGTTCTTCATGAGACCCTCATTCAATGTTGAATGAAATCCCCATAATAATTGTATGATTCTACACTCATAGGTTGGAATTATATATAGAAAACAAACATGAGATCCCAAAAGTAGAATAGAGATAGAGATAGGTGACAAAAGAGTCTCACTAGAGTGGAAGAGGTATATTAAATAATTATTGAAATCCAAAATGATCACCAAATTAAATGTTCTTTAATAGGGGAAGGAAGGGATAAAGAATACATTTCACATTATGGATGAAGGGGGTTAGAATTTTAAGATTCCAATTTTAAAAGGCACTATTGTTTGGTTTTGAAGGAAGAAAAATATGGAACCATCCATGTTGCAATCACTACCTAAGGAATCCACCTCACATGGATGGACTGCATGGTTTTTCATACCATTGGCTAACCAGGAAACACCTCTAAAACATTTCCCACAATATTTCTACAACATTTCACAATCATTGTACTAGGATTCCATGTCCAAATTATGTATCATGGTATCATATATAACCCTCTTGGTTTAATCATAACAATATTCTAGTTGTGAAATATAACTATTATCCATTAAAAATTTTCTAAAATATAATTAAGTCATATGGTTCTTAATTGATTCCCACAAAATGTATTCCCGTTATATAATCCTTCTATAAAATCCTGTTAAATTTCTAAAAATAAGAGGATACTCTTCAGGGACGACCGAGAAATTGGGCTACCTTCTGATCCATATTCTATGCAATACCCATCATTTCAAGGTTTCGAAAGACATGATATTACACTCAGATTCTCAGAAAAAAATAAAACAATAAAATAATTCAAAATTAAATATACTTAGATAATTTTCATCCCTTAAAAACACAAGATAATAAAATAATATTACACTCAAATATTATAGACAGTTTATAATAGTCAGATTTAATTAAATATATTTCTATATTCTATTGAAATTATAATAAATATTTTTAATAAAAGTTTATATACATACCCAGAATTTTATTGATATAATGTAATCTTTCCAATTGTTAATTCTATCCAGTTTCTTATATAAATTTTCTCCTTCTCATTATTTTTACAATAATGAGTGATTCCATAATTTAATATACCATTATTTTAATTCCACAACATTAAAATGGATAATGACTCTTTGTATGAAAATTTGGAGTGGGAAACCTAATGGTTACCTAAAATAATTCATAATTTGTGTCCTACATGTGGAGCACATTCAATGGATGTTAATATATGGAAATGGTGTACAAACATAACATCCAATGAATAATATAGAGTGATAGAGAAAACTTTTTTAAGAATTTTACTGAGAAAAAAATTATAACATTATTATGTGTAAAAAGACCATCAATACAAATTAATTGAGTTTAAAATATTAATAATTTTATTTCAATATCATTTTCCTAAATATTAGAAACTATCATGATAGATAACAAGATAAAATTTCTTACATGAATTTTTTTCATTTCCTAATAATAATTTTATCCTTTGAATATTCTCTAATAAATTTAAATTTTATATCATCCCCAATGAAATGATCATTCAGGATGAATTTTTCAAATCCAAAATCTCTCAAATTATCATTTAATGGATAATTACTATAATTAAATAATGAAAAATTATATCACTTTTCTCTAGATATTTATTTATCAAAAATGGTTTTCTTAGGTTACCAAATATAGATAAATATTTATATGATTAATTTATATATTAGACAATATAACAATAAAAATTTGTCAATAAGGCACAATATAATCAATTCCATAAGTGGTTGATGATTAAACCCTAATTAATTTTTATGAACATCTTCTATTTGAATATATATATATAAATTATTTCACTAAAATTCCCAAATATTATATTAAATATAATCCCTAAATAAAATAATGTATCCTAGAGAGTCAAAAAGAAAATAGGATAAGTCTATGATCATATATTATCTTAAAACATGATAAGACCATACCAATATTTACCCAACCACATGAAGGCCTCAATGAAAAAATAAAATCTTTAAAAAAATAAATATATTCTTATTCCTTAAATAAAATATTAAATTATTGAATTTATTAAATAAGAAAACAAGTATTAAAATTCCTCAAATAAAACATATCGAACATTTTGTTTAACTATTATTCAATTATAATGTCATTAATATTATCCAATTAAAATAATCAATATTAGCCACCTCATTACCTCTGCTAATCAATATTATCTTACCATTAGACACATATTAAGTCTTATCCCACATTAAAGATATTGTTTTCAAAAATATCACCTTATCCATACATCACATTTCTATAATATCCATAACATTCAATATATAATCCTAAATACCAAATTAGTAAATAATTAAAAACAATCCATAGGTGCATCATTGTTATTATAACATAAATATCATTGAGAATACACTTTTACTATATAAATCCCAAATCAAAATACATAAATACATCAATAATTCCAATTCAATCACTAAATAACATAGATCCATCCTTGGTACAAGAGTTATTCCACCAATCATGGAATTTACATTGTTAAGGACCATAATTTACATATGAAAAATATTGAACTGCATAGGGTATCATAGGATGATCATTATTATCCCAATCAAATTCATCATTTTCATTATGAAATAAAATTCTCTATGCCCTTATTTTAAAACTAAAAATTACTATTCTATTATTCTATATATTTACATAGTTAATTCTTTGCATTTTCATGTCATGTAGAATGTTGAATATTCATTCCACTATAAATTTTGGAAATGCTATTTGTCTCATAATAAGACAATTCAGAATCACTCCTACGTTCAAGAAATTAATCTAATTGTGAGAAATATATTCCATCATAATAATATGATTTCACATTAAATTTCCCATTTCATATAATTTATCATGTGGAAAACCACTTCATTATTTTATACATTCTTAATAAACATGGTTCTATTGGGATTAAACCATAGAAAAAACTGAAAATCATAGTGTGAGAAACAATAATCATAGTGGGAAACCATATAATAATAAAATTTCATTCATTGGATGCATACGTCATGACACCAAAAATTAATTAAATAAATCCATTGGTTTACCCCAGTTTTTCCATTTCCATCATATAATCAATTAATTATTAATGATTCATATAGAAGATCTAGATTTACCCAGGCATAACCCATATGAGTTTCAATCGAGGTTTCCTATGATAAGATCTATCATCATTCACCAATAATGGTCATATTAAAAACCAATCATTCAATTTCAGAGATTTTATCCTTATGTGAACTTTTTCATCAATCATGTCAACTTTCCAATATCCATATATCAATGTAATTGCATAGAAAACCACGTAACCACTACTTTGATTTATTAAGTTGTTTTTTTTTACATAGAGATATCCTATGGTTAATCACAAATGTTATTTAATACTAAAATAAAATAAAAAAAAATCCTTAGTATGATATGAAAAACATAAATTTGAGCATTTCATGAATATAAATTACATCAATTTAGAGGAATATTCAGCTTATATCATAATAATACATTCTCTATAATCGTAAAGATTTATAATATTTGGATACATGATACATATTCATCATATATAATGAATTATCTTTAACATATCTAAAATGCTCATCTCCAATTATACACAGATTATACATAACCAACATAAAACCAAAATTTATCAACATGTGAAATGAATCATAAAATTGGATGGGATTTGAATGACCTCCATTAAAAAGTTATGTCATTATATATAATTTGTTTATCTCTATTATAAATTCTTAATTTAATGACTCTAGGTAGTGGAGAAGGTAGGGAGAGTGTCCTTGGATTTTGGGAGTTGAAGACGATGAAAAAACAAAATTAAAATTCATGTAAAATGATTGACATATGGAAATTACTAACAATGTACCATAACTATGAATCTTTGTTGAGAGTGGAGCATAGTTTTCAGACTATTTAAAGATGGAACATGATACCAAGTGTCTTGAGAACCTCATATAGTGTAAATAACACTTATAGTATAGTGTTTTACAAATTGTACTGGTATTCAAGAAAAAACATATAGTCGAAGGTTTATTTGTATATTAGAGATTAAATTATGTACATATGGGTTGAAAATAGTATATTTAGATAATTAATCAATGAGACACAATTTCATCATTTACATAGAAGATAATGTAGTTATCACATGGATAGGAATTCCATGGGGACAAACCTTATGCATCATTAGTATTTGGATTCAAACCATTCTACCCTTATTATATTTCTACAAACATCATCAAAATGTTGCTTAAGTTGTGAAAATTTTCCCATAATTATTTCTACGGGTTATTAATTTTCAATTATCGGTATTTTGGAGTTTAATTCTTTGTGAATAAAATTTCATTCTATTCGCATATTCAATTTCAAAATTTTTTCAATTAAGGAAATATCCTTCGATCATCATGCCCTTATAGAGCCCATAGACCAAATTTCCATCGATTTACATTAAATTCGGTTTTAGATTGTTTTATCATAAATCGTGAGTTGAGATTTGACAACTTATAATTTATGTCCATAAGGTTGATAGTGTACTATATCATTCCTATAGTTTTTATTTTTTTCATATTTATGAGGTTATAATATTATTCATCCTTGTTGTGTTTTTTGTATTTTGAAAAGTATTGTAAATTGTTTGTTACAATTATGAGAGAGACCTTTCAAGTCCCCCTTAAATATTGTTACTAACTATATACTTGGCCTAGAGAAACCCATTGGTTACTACAACCACTAGAATGTGGTTTAATGAAATTTCAAAGGATGTGTGAGCTAGTTTATTAGACTAAACAGTTTTTAATTATCATTGGTAATGTTAGCTTGGTTAATGGATAATTATTATTATTGTTTGTAAGTGTGTTTAGGAAATTTCAAGATGATTACTTACATGTTTCTGTGTTATTATATTTTTTGAAAATCTATGAGGATATTTTAAATTTATTAAATATGATGATTTGTATTTTAATCTGATTCGTGTTTTCATTAATAGAAAACATTGACATTGATTGTATGATTTTATTAAAAGTGGTTTTTACCAACTATTTATTTTAAATATTTTTCAAAACGGAAATCAAATTTTTATTTTACTTGGGGTTGTGGGTTAAATGTTTTGTTGATAGTACTGAAATAGATATGACAATTTTTATAAATGGGAATTAAGCTAATATTTATTTCTTCATCTTTCAATATATTATGAAGCATATTTTAATGGGTGTCATCATGGAGTTTTTGAGGAGTTTTTTTATTCGGATTTAATGAAGTCAAAAAGATATGTTTTAATGTTACATGTTTCTTTGTTGTTTTTCAAAACATTTAACTGTTAAGATGAATGAATAATTGGACAAATTGTTTACGTATGGAACTTAGTATAGAGGATGTGTGAACATGATAGTTTGAATAAATTAATTTATTAAAAATGTTATTTATATATATCCTAGAAGATTCAATCATGATGAAATGTTTTGGTGATGATAGAAATGTTTTCTAACCACTCAAAAATTGAAATGGATTGACATGATTCTCAAAACCCACTATGTTTAAGTCTATTGGACATGATGTAACATATCCTCATTTGGCATGTAAAAAAAATTAGATTCATTGGTCTTATTATAGATATCACAACACAGATTTAGGAATCTATATTTTTTAATTATATATCATCATGGAATTCTGAATCCATGATTTGATATGATTGATGTGGAGGAACATATTTTTTATAGGGTTCTATAATAACTATACATGGACTAACAGTATGTGATGTGGTATTGGTAATTTATTTAATACTAAATCGAACCATTAATTTAAATGAATAATAAATACCTTCATTTTATTTAGAATTTATACCATATTCATTTTATGATATAGACTTCCATCATCGATGAAGCAGGTTTGGCTGGTAGGGTGACATGATGGAACCCAATAGACCTAATTTTTAAATAAAAAATGTTTTTTCAACATTATTTTTTTTATATTTATTTTCCATTTTAGATAACTATATACACAATTATTTATATTTGTTATTGATTTTGAAATTGTTATTGATGGACTAATGAGATGTTCACAAACCCTGTGCATCCCTCTATTAAACATAGGATCATGTGTTATTCTACATTCTTTTATGTACATTATTAGGATATGGAAGTGAAATTTTTTTAGGTTGACATGTTGGAGTAGGTGATTTCAAAATCGACATGGCCTTAGCACTGTGTATCGGTATTCCTTAGTTTCTATATTTGGTATTTTTATTGTATGACTACATGAATTATTGAGTTTACATATCATTGTTAAAACCTTTTTATACACATTATTATAGGGAATTACTTTATGTTGTTCAATTTACTTTTTCTAATAGTTGATTTATTTTTTTGGTATGATTTCAGTTATGTTTATACAATTATAATGAGGTTATAGTCCTTCAAAATTTCCCATTTAGCCATCCCTACTAGTCGGAATCCTCTGGAATATGGGGTGGTTCCCTGGAGGTCACATAATAAATAGACTAAGGAATGGTTTTCATTTTTCATACAATTTTAGTATGGTTTACAGGATAATTGAATATTCTACAGGTTATATAAAGAGCACCTTCATGGGTGCATGTATCCCCATAGAAGGGGGAAAATCTAAGTTTCTAAGGATGTGATGATTTTGTTTTTCCATTTTTGTTTTACCACAAATACATTTCCATCTTTTGTGGTGCACTTGGATTTTCTATTACATAATTCAATGTATTTAACCTCTTCTCCTAGTAGAGAAAGAGAGGCTACATTTTCATGATTCATAATAGTCCTACAAGATTGATAGATCCTATGTATACTTCTTATAATTGATAATTAACGAGAATTTATTATATTACTATTGTAAATTTATGTTTATTTTCATTGTATGTTTTACATTAATTTCTACATGTGTTGTCATATGATTCAAAGGGTTTTTAATTTAATTTGTTTATTAGAAGTGTTTTTTATATAGAAGTGTATAGTGGGACTCAATATAACAATTTATTTAGTTAACATACAGTTTATAGGTAGGTATAAATTTATTATAAAGTCATGCCCCAGAATAATTAAATTTTTTGTAAGGGACATAAATGGTGTTTTACAATTATAACATGTACTGAATATTAAAATTCAATGAGAGACTTTTGAAAATAATGTATCAAGAAATATTATGAAATTTGAATCCATGGGTATTAAAAAGGATAATGTTTAGTTAATGGTATATGAAAAATGAAGAAACATTTAGAGACACTCATATTGTGTATCCCTTGTGATATTATCTTACTCAATTAATAGGTTGTTTGGGATTTTATTGTAACTGATTTTTGAGACCTTGGGTTGATGGTTGTAAGGCCATGAAGGGTTTTTATGTGATATATTGTGGGATGTTTCAAGATTTTTATTCTGTTAGGCTGTAACTACGAGTTTATGAGGTGTCATATAATAGTATGGAAGTCGTAACACTCCTATTTATTTATCCATCTTATTGAATATTATACCGTGAAATGGGATTCATGGGGTATGGAGCTCTTAGTAGCAGTTTATAATTTAATATTTAGGGAAATATATTATGAAACATATTTTGGAAAATGATTGTTTTTTGTCTTCTAGAAGTCTTGTGTTTTCAAATGGGGGTTTGATTGTATCACATGAGTGGTGCCTCTTATGTGTTTTTCATTGAATGGATTAATTGGATAGTTAGTGTAAAGTCCATCATATTCCCATTAGATTGATAATACAACAAATCATTAATGGGCCTTAAGAGATGTCCCCATGATGAAAAAGGTGAGGAACAAATTCCAAAGGGTTTCCAAAGAAAGTGGGGGAAAATTTATCCTTTAATAATAAAACCATCAACCCAAACAAACCATAACCAAGAAGCTCACTGTATATTTTATGAATAAAATCGAGACACTACATCTATATTATTAATATTAAAACCACTCCAAAGTGTAAGTCAAATGAAGACTAAACAATAACCAAATTAAGTATAATAAACCCACTAAATACTATATTATTATTATAAGACCCCATTCTAAACATGTTCCATGCTCCACAATCATGAAACAATGCACGCATCATGAAAGTAGGATAAAAACATGTATTACATTACCTTTTCCAGTGTCCAATAATATTGTATTCAAAAAATCACCATAGTGCCAAAAAAGTATGAGTATAAAACTTGTTAGGCTTTTTCAAATGACTTCCCAACATATTCTAGTAGGATAGATGTGTTATCAACATTTATATAATACATTTTATATGATAAAATTTTACAAAAATGTTTATAACTAAACAAAAACATGTTCCAAATATAGTACGCAACCAAAAGTACACAAGAGATATTAAAACTCAATTTATTGGAAGCTATCATTTCATTAAAATACTAATAAATTTTTAAAATCATTTCTCAATATCCTTTTTGGAATACCAAAACCAATCCCCACATTCATACTATCAATCAATAATTCTTATTTATGACAATTCAATTCTCATTTTTGGTTTCACCCTAATCTACCATGTCATCACAATGTAATTATATCCCTGGTGATATTTGACCTTTTGAACCATTCACAAGGTCATATTTATACCAGGAACCATATATTTAATATTAATTCACACTCTAATATTCCCATGGAGCACTCCAAAAATCCATTTCAATAAAACCAAATTATTATTTAAAATTGTTTCCATCAAATCCATTCAAAAACCAATACATTTCAACAAAAATACAATTTAATTGAAAACCCAATTCCCAAAAAACAATTTATATATTCCATCTACTCCATAATTTAAATTCACCATTTTAAATTCATGAAATTAAAAAAAAATCACGGCAACTCATCAAGATTTTACAATTTCACAAAAAAATGATAATTCATCACTATTGATTTCATAAAACCTGACAATGGATGAAGTATGAACATGAAGCTGATTCAATTTTCCAATAACCAGCCTTAGATTAATTCTCCAAGAAAAATTAAAAACACAACTTATTTATCATCTTCAAACATAGATCTACCATAAACAAGAGTATATCTAATTAAAAAATAGGGTCATAGAAGAATATCAACGTAGATCTAAACGTGCATGTGAGTAGTGTCAACTAACGAAGAGATACTACAAGAATCGGGCTAAGAATCCTGGAATCCATCTTAGATCTAATCTTCTATCAAGAAAAAAACAAGATATAATCTTATATAATGTTCACAATCGTAGATCATCCCAAAACATTAATATATCAATGAAAATGATAATAGAAAAGATATAGATCTAAAGCATTGGGAACGGATCTCCAGCCTTCTAGGAAGTGAAATATGAAATTAGTGGTATTTTGAAGAAAAATATAAATAATTACAAAAAAAAATCTGGATCCTAAAAATGATCTAGTTCTGACCTTTTCACATATTCACGACATAAGGTTAGGCAAACTGTGAGCAAAAAATTCACAGGCTATAGTCCAACTTGAAAACCATGAATAGTTTCACCTATGTGGTATGCACGGTTTGGAAAAACCATGCATAGACTACACACCCCACCTTTTTAACCAAAAACCAATTCAAATCATCCTAAATTATCCCAACATTCACCCTTTCCCATTATAAAAATTAATATCTTGAATGATGGGTTATGTATCCAAAATTGGGTGTACTATATTCTATACACCATTGGTATTTCCATCCGGGGAATGTATAAAACCCTCATTACCCTAAATGAGTTCCACTCATTGCTCTTTTATTTCCTTCTCATTCTCCGAAGTCTCTTCTTAAATCTTACAATATTTTCATAAAACCTACACTAGACCCATACGATTTCCATGAAAGTCATTCTCTTTCTTACCCAAATTCTACAATAGGAAATGTACCAATTAATCAACTTGAAGATAATTGATAATTGTTTATAATGGTGACATTAAATTTAGCATTAAACAACTTCACTAAGAATTAGTTATTTTTTCCTTACTGTTAATAAAATATTTGAATTAATTATAACAATCATACATATATTTGATAATTTAGATTGAAACAACCATACCAACCAAATCAATGAATCGATTATAATGGATAGATTCAGTTTATAATAATTTTATAGTATATCAAAAATCACATAATGCTCGGTGTTAAGTGTTTATAATTTCATCCATAATATAATTATTTTACTCTATGTTTTCATAGAGTTACAAAAAATCTATTATACTAGGGTTTATATGGAAAAGTAAATTGTATTCATGATCCTATGTTTAGAATGTTTATAAGAAAATGAATTTGTAGTGAACTCATTTCCATTTTTTTCATCTTTATATGAATGTTCACTTTCTTAAATAATTTTTTATAATCTTTTTATTTTTCATACATGTAAAAAATAAATTACTATAATGGAATAAGTATTACAATTAATGTATTGATTTCCCATTTTTTCAAATAAATCTAAATGAATTTATTAATGTAGACTAGTGGATTGAATCATGAACTTTTTGTGACTTTTCAATAAAATTTTCTTATTTGGACATGATTCAAAAGTAATCTGTAACTCTCTATTAATGGAAGTTCAGTTTACCCACCTCCTATTTCAATTTTTCTAAATATTCATTACCCAAAATTTATATTTAATATATTCCAAAAAAATATATCATCTTTTGGGGAAAAATAAAAATATTCAGTTTTATTAAATATTTGGAATAAATTACCACTTGTTCTTTATCACACAAATATAATATTTCATAAAATAAAACACTGATCATGAAATTGTTATTTTTGAGAGTTTATTTATTTATGTTATCACAATGATGGATAACATTGAATAAAATATCATTGATAACATTAAAAAATGCAGCGTTATATCACATTTTTTTGAGACTAAACCATTTATTTAGTAAATATATTATCAAGGAATGGTCATTGAAAATGTAATTGATCTGAATTTATTATTTGATATATTCTTAGAGATCAAGGAATCATAAATAATGTGGAAAAACCCATAACAATTTTGATTTCATTACTCCTTTATTTTATATTCTATTAGAGACTCATAGAACCTATATAATCTATCATCTTTTTTCCATTCAGAAAATTATGAGCACAAATAGATTTTAGTTATTTTAAAGGATTTTTTTTCATATATAATTTAACACAATAGACAAATTGATCACAACATACGTAAAACTATTATAGGACATGAACCAAATTTTTTTAGAATGATTTGATGAATTTTTTTATAGTATTCTTCATCTAACGATTATTTATAATCCTATCATGTTTTCCATAACCCACTCCATTTACAATAACTAATATAAAATGTATTAATATACCATTAGTAACATTATGTCCTCCAATAAACTCAATAAAATTATGAATAGCATTAAAGATCCTATCAAACATTGTAATGATAAGTCTTCCTGTGTAAATCATTTTGTTTTCTCGATGCATTATATTCTTCGTTTTCCCATTGACATGTGTAATTTTTACATTTCAAATAGCTTTCATCCACACATGATATAAGAGTGTTATTGATATCCAATTTATCATATCATAATTTCAGATATTTTCACACAAACCCAATGGTGTTAGTTGACATATGTTTAACATTATTCTATTTCATTGTAGTATAACATGCCTTTACTTTTAGGAAATAATAATAAACAATATGATATGAATCATTTATTATCCCCACTGATTTATATTAGTATTATTTTTTATTCGTAGGATTATTTTATCAATTCATATACATTGATTATTAATTTATTTACTATTTATAGATTGTTGTTGTTGTCTATAAAGAAAGATTACTACCTTGAGTGATGCATAAACTATGGGACTGATTTAAAAACCAATCCAATTATAATATTATTATTGAGAGATAAAATTGTCTCATTTATCATTATCTCATATAAATTTATGATCAAATTGAAATCATGTAACAATTTTGGAAAATTTTATTTTTTTCAATCACACTATGGTGTGACTGATGATTATAAAATAATGATGTATCACTATATTAAATCCTCTTAAGTGAAATATTTTGTATAATGTTCATAGAATTTTAAATACCCCAAGATTATATCAAATCACTATATGATATGTATCTAATTTCATTTCTAATTTTTAATCTTTACAAACTTATAATATTTATTAATATTTTAATTGTACTCAATTTATTCAATAACTAGACTATCATTTACTTCTACTCAAACATAATGATGAACATCAATTTAGAATATAAATTGTAGAAAATACCATTATGGTTTATGTAAACCCAATTTTTTATTAAATGTTCACGTAATGAAAATACACATAATTAATTTTTGTTTAAATTGTTTTACATTCAATAGTTTACCGTGTAAATTCCCTAACATTCGAAACACAATTATATGAGTCTTAATTAAAAAGGGCACCTGTATATCCTTATATTCTACAAAATCTTATTATTCTATACAATTGTTGTGATTAGTGACCTATTTTATGAAAAATCCATCCAAGAGACATGTATCATAAAAATTATCTGGATTCCAAAAAATGAAACTCCATGATTTCATGAATTTAACTATGTTATTGAATGTTTAGATCCATGTGGATCCAAACCGATTCCACAAGAACCATACTAAATAAATAAATAATGCTACCTTTAACAAAAAAAAATTGAGAAATATTGTAAAAAAATCCAAAACATTCTCCAGAGAATCATCTTCATAAATATCATATAGTATTCTTCACTCATGAAACATATCATCATTAATTTTGAACAAAATAACTTCATGTATATAATGATTCATCGTGTGTGATGTTTTCTCGTAATTTCCCTCTTTATCTTTGTTGACAATAAAACACAATCCATAACATACATATTTACAATCCTTTTTAAATTTCTACCAAAAACATCATTTAATCACTATAACCCTTGATAGATAATAGGATTTCGATTAATATTTACCATATGACCTCATGAGTCATACACAGTACTACTGAAAATCCCAAAAAATTCTAAAAGAGTAAATTTTATCTACAAGAATATATCCTCTTGAGAAATTATGGTATATTTTAATTTTATCACTTATTCTATAGTTTTCAAGGCACACAATACCGAGTTACATTGTGTCTCGCATAATAACAAGTTCCTCATATATATTGTGTTACACGCAATATAGAGCTATACCGAAAAACATAATATTTATATTTAATAAAATAAAATAAAACCTAAGGGTTAAATCTATTGATTGTAAATGTATTAAATATATTTTGAAAATATATTTTTTACACAAGTATAAAATGAATTCATTAGTAAGGAATTAAATTGAAATAATATAAATACCAACTGAATATAAAAGATATATTTTTAAGCTAACATGCATATTATATAAAATTTAAATAAATTAATTATTGTCGATAAAAGTGTTTAATAAATTTCTATATTTTATATTACATCTTATATTTTTTAAAATTCAACAAAAATATTTTATAGAAATAATATAAGAACATAACCATATTTTTTAAAAAATATTTATTTTTATAAAGGATGTTTTACCTCCTTTTATTGGTACACATATTTTAAATCAATTTTTTTTACAATTGTATAAATAATGAAATTAAAATAATTTATTATATTGAAACATAAAATTTTAGTTAGGGATAATTTTTGGTATTTCAAAAATGTTTAAATTTTTGATAAACGGTGAAAATAGTGAATTTTTAAAAAAAAAGCCTTTTATATTATTTATTGGAAAAAATATTTTATAATTAAATAAAATTCTATATTAAAATTATAATATTTGTACATATTTTAATCCAATTTTTGTAATTTAAATCAATTTCTCGTTGATATTGTATATAAAAAATATAAATCTATTCCTCATTTATAATTTTGAAAACGCACATTCGTGTCTAGTCTATAAGGTTAATTTTTAATAAATTTTATACCACATACGTCTTTGGAATTTTAAAAATGTATTAAATTCATTTAATAATAATAAATTATAAATTATAATAAGATGCATTTTTAACCAAAAAATTAATGAATGTATTTAAAATTATGTATATTGATTAAGAGAAAAAAATTCATAACATGGAACTAACCATTAATCAAAAAGTCCAAAATTATATAGAAACATGTAAAAATCTATTGTCATAAAATATTTAAACATATACAATTTTTTAATCAATTTTGCTTCATTATTTGAGCCAAATGTTTTGATAAAAACGTAGGTGGAAATCCCTTTTCAAAAATTAAATGGAATTCCACTTCTTCTCCACTATAAAAAGGCACTCATCCCTCCTATTTATTATAACATCTAAAACCATTTATATATTCAAATACCATTCCAAATAATCTATAAACGTCCATATATTCATCATAATATTCTCCCATTGTTATAAAATATGACCAAATAATTCTTCATTAATAAACAATACAAGTTTACAGAAAATGGGGTAACCTTCTTTAACAAACACATTCCATTTATTTCATTCTAAAACCATTCAGTTATTCTTACTACATTAATATATAATAACCTCATTATAATAAATATAAAGAGTGGGTTTTTATTCTATTTTTTCTACCAAATCATTCATACACATCCATTAAATTGAGATACACAATCATTATTTTTATGTACAACAAACTAGCCCCTCACGAACACATGTCATTCGTTCAACTATTTAGAACTACTAATGGTTAGAAATAATGATATATTTATAGTTAATAAAATATTTATATGATATTTATTATTTATTTATGATTCTGAAAACTCATATGACTCATACCTTTATTCATTCCATTTTATGGAATAAGATAACATCATTTGTGAATGTGTGGGCTACCGCCATCTCAAAGCGACATGATTCAATATCACTATATATGGACTGTATTAAAGATGACTTTAATAATAATATATGAAATATATGACATATATATATATATATGATATTGAATTATAATATTAATATATTGCATTTATATTTCATTATTTTAGTATTGTAATGAAATGGATGACTGTTCTTGCATATGTAGGGTTTATTATCTCCATGAAAAGTGCATTTCATTTTCTACATCCAAATTTTATAAATAATTAAAAATACTTATATAATAATTATATATGATCTATAAATCATGTTTTACATACTTTGTATAATATAATCATGATATAATTAATAAGAACAATAATTAAAAAGTCAAAACATACCAAAAACTAGGAAATTAACACCAAAAATTGACAAAATGATAAATGTTTGTTAATAAATGACTAATATGGTGTTATAAGATGATAATATATGACATTATAAA
This sequence comes from Viscum album, assembly GCA_963277665.1. NCBI lineage: Eukaryota > Viridiplantae > Streptophyta > Magnoliopsida > Santalales > Viscaceae > Viscum > Viscum album. Next base: position 1,033,920,838 of record OY728130.1, read on the forward strand.
TATATTTATGGGTTTTTATAATATAATTAAATTATTAAAACCATTATTAATCGTGTTAATGGATGTTCAGTCAAAAGGAAACGCAAGGCAAGGGATTTTCATATCATATTTTATATCTGTGAGATAAATGTCATATTCACCACTTATTTTTTTCGGATTATCTACATCCCCATTTATATTTAATATATTTTTTTCATAATTTGTGTAATATTATGTTTCACTTTTATCAAATACATTCAATGGGTTTTAACATAAAAATTACAATGTGGTAAAAGTTATCTTCACAATCTTACATTATTTTTTGATTTTTTACATATTACAGAAACTAAAAATTAATTATGAACATTTTCTATTTGAAATAAAATTAATTTTACATATTAATACTATTATATGATTGGTATAATTATTTCCTAAATTGTTTATAATTATTACATTCATTGTGTACCTGAGTATTAGTTGATTTTCGGGTAGAATATTGGTAAATCTGTGTTATTTATTCAAAATAAATATTTGATAAGGAATATTGATTATGAAATTAGTTGATTATAAAAAATATAATAAATTATTTGGGTCTGTATGACTTGTTTTTGGGTCTATTTTATTTTATCCCCTTGATGCATCGATATCATCATCAGAAAAATCAGTTAAAAAATTTATATGTGTTTATACAAAATATAAAAAACTACATTGTGAAAGGTATTGATGATAAAATTACCATGTACCTAGGAAATATTTTCTCTGATAAATAGTAATTTTGATTTATTGATGATTCATTAATTATTCTTATTACCCACGATATATTGTATTTGACATTATCTATGGATTCATTTGATTCTATTTTTATAGTTTAAGTGGATGTTGATCAAGTTATTTTCCTTTCCAAACTGATTAATGTTTATCTGATTATTTTTGCGGCATGTCTTCTCTATTACATAACATAAAATCTCCATTATTATTAAAAATTCATTATATTATCTCCTATATATACCCTTACTGATCAATTTAGCTCAACCTTATTTTTTTCCCTTTCCCTTGGATTCCCAAGAGTGCACTGAGAATGATATATAATGACACCAGCTATATGGAAGAAAATTATGATCCACAAAAATTAAAAAATATGTTAAAAACAATTTTATGTTTATTAATATATTACTCGTGTTTTTATCAAGTTTACAACAAATTATAAACTATTCGGTTTTTGGGATGAGACTTTCCTGCAGCCTATGCAAGTATAATTGCTGTAAGACACTGATTCTGGTCTCTCTTGGGTCAGTCACTATAGTTAGAATCCGGTAAAGTTTAGTGGAATCTTTGTAAACTTGATTTAGGAAATATATTTTAGTTAACATTACACTAAGACAAAAAATTAGTATATGTATTTAAGAATATCCTATAATTTTTCAAAGTTTGATATTATGTGGGTTTTTTGAGAAATACATCCATATATGGATACAACAAGTAAAAGTAGTTTTCGCACATATATACCTAGGGGTAACAACACAAAAATGTTACCTCAGTCTATACACGACAATATCTTGTTACACAACAATGGGCCTTACTATGAACCTGGTTTGACACTCCAAGGGGGTATAATGAGGATAATTCAAATATTCATTACAAAACATTATAAAGGATTTGAATGTAATGATATCCCCAAAAAATGATGTTTACCATTAATATATTAGATACACAAAAAATATTGAATTTACATTATTTATTTGACTACTTTTTAATAATAAATTATGTCACATAATTATATGATAACATATTGTATGTGGAATTATTTATAAATGGCACCTCGAAGGAATTATGGTATCATACTCATGGAAAATTTATAGGTTTTCATACTGAGATTTAAGACATATATTGTATTGTAACAGATCATGTTATGGATATATTAAAGTATCTTAATCATTTTATGACACATACATATTCTCAGATAGATAATCCTATTGAAAAATGAGATTCTACTTTGTTGGATTTCATAATGTGATAGAGGCCCCTATCATATTGTTGGACTACTAAACCATTTGTGGTAGAGAAGTTTATTTAGTATGTGAAAATGATATTCATGGTATAGGGATGTGATGAAAAGGGGAAATATTACACATGAAGTTTATTATACTAAAGAAAATTATGATCAATGATGGCCAGTAATCCAAAATACTATGGATGAAGACAAAATAAAACTAATACATTTGAAAGCTAATAAGGATAGATTTCAACCAAAATATTTTCCTCATGAACAAAAAAATAGTTGAAGATAATGGTCTAGATTGTAAATAAACATTTGGAAGTAATTGTTTTTATAATGAAGCTATATATATGTGTGTGTGTGTTTAACAAGGTATTCTATGGATTTAATAAATAACACAGAGTTCACGATTGGACACTTATTTGTATATTTTATACCAAATCTCCATAGAGACATGTAGTCTCAAATAATTTTGTTCATTTGAAAAAATTGTTTTATGTGCCATTTGGATAGAGAATGAATTATATATTACTTATGACTTCAATATGAAGCAATAGAAAAATAGGATAGTATAACAAATAACATATAATGTGATGAACTGATTTCATTTTTTTACAACATGTGAAAACTGTGGAATGAATCACCCATGGATATTCCTAAAATTATTTGGATATTTTAATAATTTTCTAGAAAAGGGTAACTAGGAAAATAAATTAAATTTAAAGAAGGAAAATGAATCTATTATGTGTTAAAAATGTATGGAGAAAAGGAACTATGAAAATTAATTTCCCATACATTAGGGGTATATATCATCAATGAAGCTAAGGGATCAACATCAAGCTTATGTTATTGTTAATGATTAAGAGGAATGACTAATTTTGTCCTATGTTTATATCATTGAATAATGATGTAAATTTTATATCATTATTTCTAGGTGATAAGTAGTATGTAATGAATAAGTATTGAACCTTAATACATTTTTATAATGTATTATATAGAGTGAGTTAGTTAGTACAGATAACCAATAAAAGTGATTTAGTATCTAGATGAAATATATTAAAAACACAAGATTGGTTGAATGATAAGTCTTAATATGTTATTAATGTTATGGTAGTGATTTTTGGATAATTATATAATATTATAGATAGTGTAATTTGGGTATTACTAAATTACATTAAACTGGTTGACAATTTATTTATAATGTGAATAATGATTTCATTCAGGGAGTTCACAATATTTTTGGAATTAAGGATTATATAAAATAAAATATGAAATACAAAATAAATAATGAATAATTCATGTTTTTAGTATATTTTTACCGAAACTCATCTTATTAACATGTACCAAGAGATTAAAGAATGAAGGTGTGCACCTATTTATTATTTGTTTATTAAAGAGATACATAAAAATTATTTATGATCAATGACAAATTAATTCAAAAAACACATTAATGCTCTCTCAAATGTGATGGATCACAATATTTTTTGGAAATGTTATCCTTTTAGGACATATTTTCAGATGATATTTCAAATTGTTTTTAGAGATTATTTTATTACATCATGGTCTGACGCATAATGTCCTAATAGATTAATTAGAATGAGTTAAACACACAATAAAAGTATATGACTATTTTTATTAAATACAAAAATATGCTAACATTGATTCCTAGAGAGTGAAAGAACTCCAATTCTATACGAATAGGATATTGAAACCGAAAAGATATACTATTGTCAACATATTTCTGGATATCAATGACCATTATTTTACATTTATGAGCTTTATTAACTATTTTCATTAACTATCTCAGTATAACCATCTTTCCTCTGATAAATTTTCTCTACCACTCTTCATTAGATCTTCATAGTTATAATATTATATCATTCACATGTTTTAACTAATTTTCCCCTAATAAGAGACCTTGTTATATGTTAATACATGTGACATAATACTTACCGTCTTCCAATTTATAGATCATTTTTAACAAAACCATCTCATGATGTGGACTTTAAAATTTGTAATTTTCAAACAAGTTTATTACGAGGATCAAGTGTAATTTGTGACAGTGCCATTTATTTCAGATAATGAAAATAAAAATCATCAAAAAATTAATAAATAGAAACATTAATCTAATAGTGTATAATCTCTTGAGAATTTATGGTATAATTAATATTTATATTATATTATATATCTTTTAATGCATGTAATAATTAGTTACCTTTTGTAATACATAAAAATGAATTTATTTGTCACCTTTTGCTACAAGAGAGACATAGTTTTACCAACAGACACAATATTATCATGATATTATAATTTTATATAATAATATAAAACCAAGAAATTATATTTTTGGATATGTATAAAATTAAAAAATTTTAAAAAAATTATTATTTACAATAATATAAAATTTATTAATTAGTTTTGAATTAATTAGATATAAATATAGAAAAAAATTGAATATGAAGGATATATTTTTATCCTTATGAAAAACTTTTATCCTAATAAAATAAATAAATTAATAATAGAGAATGATATTAAATAAATGTATAAATTATATATTAAATAATGTATTATTGATATTCACCCATTTATATTTTATAGACCCAAGATATGAACAAATCCAATATTATGCATAAAAGGATATATTTTTATAAAGGAATTTTTGAGGGTTTTAAATGGAGTGTATTTTTAAATTCTAATTTATAAACATTAATAAATTTAATATGTAATACATTCATAATTATTGATGTCAAAAATTAAAATTATTTTATGTGAATTGTTTGTATTTTTTATAAAAATTTCATTTTTCGATGAATACGGAAAAATATCCAATTTTATTTTAAAAATGATTTTCCATAAATTTTTTAATGGATAAAATGTATTTTCAATATATTTTAAAATAATATTATTTAAAAAATTAAAAAATTAATCATATTTAGGTTGTTTTAATCAATTTCACTTTGAAATTGGATATCAAATCATAGAAATTTTTTGATCATTTTATATTTAAAATACTCACATTATCACGCCGCTTGCGTATTTAGTTTTAGACTAATATCTCCAACTTATGTTTTTCAAATATAGAAAAATAGATTAAAATTATTTAATCATCATAATTTATAATCTCATATATGGCCAATTTTGTTTTTGGCAAAAACTATTAGTGAATGAAATTATAATTTATTATAGCAATTAAGAAACAAATAGCTTAATAAGGGACTAAAACCTATTATTATGAGACAAAATTATATATCTACTTGTAAAAAATCCATTGGATGCATATATTTCTCCCATATAATTCCATTTATATAATTTGGTTCATTATTGGAGCCACATTACATGAGAAATATGTTGGTGGAAATCCCTTTTAAAAAATTTATAAGAATGCCACTCCTCCTCAACTATAAAAAGCCACTCAACACTCCAACATGGTCACACCTCTCAAGGACACAGTATTATAAAAAACTAGCTCATATATGCTTCTAAGTCTCATACCATCATTCAAGAGTCCTTCCTTGGTTAATATATCCAACAAATAAATTCTATATGTATGTATCAAAAGAAGTTTCCCAAAAACAGGTTAAGGTTCCTCAACGATCAATTTTGTATTATTTCCCTATCAAAACATTAAATGATTCTTATTCTAACATTATATAAAATCCAGATTATTTTTTATATACTGATTTTTTATTCTATGATCATAACCTACGTATTTACATACATCCCTCAAAGGTCTCGATGTTAAAGGAATCATGTACCAAAAATGGTATCTAATAATTAATAATATCCTTTATATAGAATCTAGTTATTATTATTATTATTATCCATGTTATTTTATATTATACATTATATGTGGATGCATTTAATTTTCAATTTGTTGATTAAATGGTAGGTGTTATATTTATTTAATTTCCATATTAATTATATCTTATATGTAATTTGATTTTATTGTGTTCACAGATATTTATCAACAAATATAAATTTTTCTAATTTATTCATTACTTCATCCACTTTACATACCCTTACTAATCATTTTAGGTAACACTTATTTTTATTCAATTCTCTAGGATTTCACAATGTTTGCTATTAATTATATGAAATGATATGTTTTATGGTATGTAATTATTATCCTTTAATTAAATAAAATTATGTTGTAAATTAGGTATTAATTTTTAATACTGGACATATATATGTATCAAGTATACCGAAACTAATAAACTATTTAGTCCTTTAGAACATCATTTATTAATATCATATGCCAATATAATGTTTTTATGACATTGGCTCCAGGAATACTAGGGATGGGTCACTATATTGAGAAATAGTATAAATAAGAAAAATTAATCAATGAATCTTCTAATTTATATTAATCTCTACTATGGGTATTTTCAACTACCATTAAATCATTTATCTCCCATACTAGACATTCTATAACATTACCCCTTGGTTTTTCAATCAAATTATTATCATCCCCATGAATGATATTAGAGATCCTTTAGACATAATAGAATATTATCTCCCCCTTTATCAATGAACCAAAATGTTACTTATATATGCGTTTTAAGATGAAGGAAATCTAAAACATGTGTGTGATATGAAAACATTACTTGAAAAACACGGGGGTCTTAGATCTGCACTAATTTATGTTCCGAGAGTCGACATGACTCTGAGAGCCATCACAGTCTTCACAACGATTATTTTCGGTAAGGACTTTGTTTTGATATTTATTGATCCAGGGGGTATTTTAATAGAATCCAATTTTATAAATTATTTAGCTTAATATTTATCATTTATTTAATGAATTATTATTACATTCATTATTAATTAAATGTGTAAATGATTTTTTTCATTAGTTTATGGCTCTAAAATTGTCATATTTTATTACAATAGGAGACATGAAATCAACCAAAATTTATTCAAGATATTTTTACATCCATAATTGGTCAATGAGTGATTAAGTGGTTGTAATTCCCTTATCATTTGAAAATTCAATTCAAATGAAATTTTGTCCAGATAATTTATGAAATTTAGAACCCTCAAGTATTTAAAAAACATGATATTATTAGTTTTTGGGAATCTATTGAACCATTAGAATATGAATATTATTATTATAATAACTCTTATTGAGAAATAATGGTAAAATCCATCATTCCATAGATAATATGTAGTAATTTATATATAACATTCATGTTGGTCTCCTTTGTATTACTATGGTTCCTTATTTCCTGAAAAGATGAAGGCATAATTTCAATAACCATATCTATCAATTATATTAGTATCATGATGATCTGAATGTAAATTTGATTATGGCCCCATACCCATCATCATCTCAGGAAAACATCAACCATGTACTAACTATTATTTCCGATTCCTTTGAATAATCCATTCAACTTAATTTTAAAACCATCATAGATAATTGATTATATAAATTAATGTTCCATTCCAATATTTCATCACAAATAAATAATGGAAAATTATAATCTCTCCAATCATCAGAAATTTGAACTCACACCACAAACATTTGTCAAACGTCATAAATTTTTCTTCATTTGAGGAACAAAATTTTATATAAAAAACATACACAATTACCATTATTCCTTTATCACTATGCCTTTTGATATAGATATTTCTTTAACACCTATTTTTAATAAACCATGATTTATGAAATATATATATGTCAAAAATACCATTCTCTCTCTAATTTCATATGCTCATAATTCACCATATTCAACTCAAAAACATTATTCTAATCATTCTGAATATGGAGAAATAAGGTTTCAAAATTTACACCATTTAATCATATAATTTATTATGGAATAATTATTTTTATATCAATATATACAACCATTGATCTCGTAAAAAATGCTATGGAAGGGAATAGTAAACGTTTGCCAATCTAACTACAAGATAAAATGTTTCATCTATTTCAATATGATATATATAATTGAATACATTTTAAACAAGTTATAAATCATTTTGAATCACAATTCCTTATTCATTTATCATGTAATTGTAATCCCATTTGGCCTTCATCATTTTAATTTATCTTGTACATAAAATAATTTATCACATTTTTCATATGACAACCCAAATTTTAGTACAAACTTAAACATGATTAATTACATAAAACTTCACTTGATACAACAAATAAGATCGAGAGTTTTAGTGTATTTGTGGCTTAGGATCATTACATAAAAACTTAAAACTTGAAATGCAACATCTTTATTGAAAAAATACTTTACATGACCACTACATTCCCTCATACTTAACATTGCATGGGATAACCTGAGGACATGCATAAGAAAAGGGTGAGCTACAAAGCCCTGTAAGGGAGTACACATGGAATAACATGAGGAGTACAATACAAGTTCGAAAGTAGGAATATCAATAGAGAATAAAAGAAACATGAACATAAATGCATGATAAATCATGATAATCATAACGTGGAAATGTGGCAACAACAACTAACATGGAATTAGCATGAGCAAAGGCTCATTGCACATAGAGCATGAGTAAATCCTCATTGCACTTGAAGCATGAGTAAACCCTCGTTGCACTTGAATTATAATGAGTAAACACTCATTGCACATGACGTATCATGATACTATACTTTACCGAATGCATTGGAGCGCTATAAGGGCGCACCCTTCTTAAACATTTCATTTCATGCATAAGTGTTCCACATTGATGATAAAACATGGATTTATAAAAATATATTTTATTCCACGATAATGGAATGTATAATTAATAGATGAAAAACAATAATCAATAAGTAAGTGTTCATAAAGGTGAATACCCTAGATGGAGAAATGGGCATGGTATTCACTACACATTGGCATTGGCTTAGAAAATCGGTGCGATTTTAGCAGCGTAACGACGTGACATAAGAATTCATAAAAATGGTATATGAGAGATAAATGGGTTCCTCATCATATTTAAATCTAATGGAAAGTAAGGAGGTCATATATATACACATTTCCCAACAATTTTAATGGAATTTAGATTCATGATACAAAAGTATTGCTTGAATGTAAATGAGGAGAGAGAAGTTCCATTCAGAATTTCGGCATAGTAACGGGTGTACATGGGAGGAATTTAATGAGAGAGAAAGGGTTCACCCATAATTAAAACATATGAGGGTAGTATGAGGGAGGTGTGAAACCATACCCCCACATTAATAATTGAAATTAAAAGGGCAAAAGAACTTAGAGAAAATTGGACAAAAAAGAGAAAGGAAGAAAAAACCCTTACATGGAAGTGTGCTTCCAAAGGCTAGAGAGAGGATTTTGAGAGGCTTCGTGGGAGGTTGGGGAACCTTGGGATGATTCTAGAGAGAGTAGTGAAGAGGTTGGACGAACTCCAAGGGATTTTAGTTATGAGGAAGTGGGAGCTTGGGAGGGTTTATATAAGAAATGTGAGGGAATTCTTTATTATTTAGGTTTGGGTCCCCTTACATTAAATTAATCCAAACCACAAACCATAACATGGTTTTTGCCCATGGTTTTTTGGAAATTGAAGAGGAAAAAAATATTTTATAAGGACAATGTCCTAAATTCTTAAAATATTATGGTTGCTTATCTGAAGGTGAGTCACACTCCCCTAAAAATTAATTTAAAACGGCAAGGTGTTGAATAAGTCTTGAGGGGTCTATTAATGCTTTGAAAAGTAAGTCAAACAAACCCAAAATCACATTATTTTAATGTTAAAACATATATTGGCCGAACATAGTTATTATATAATTTTATTACATCACTATTGGGTCATTATTATGTCATAAAACAAGTTATATATTTAAACGGTATTTAATTTTTACCCAAAAATGTTAATATCTCAGAAAATTATGAAAAATTTACCGTTGGATAATTTTGATGTCCTAATTCAAGAAATAAAATTTATTTTATCTAACTAATTTTCAAAATATGTTAATTTTCCCTTTTAAAATAATAATCGGCATTTATCGGAAATTCACGAGTTTTGACAGAAATGGCTTTCAAACCCTAATAAAAATTATAATTGCATTCATAAAATTATAAGATCATATATATTTAATAAAAATTAATTTATTAATAATTATTATATTTTATTAAAATATTATTTAATTCAAAAATCCCTTAATTTAATAAAATACAATTCTTTATTAAATAGCAACTAAAACAATTTTTGTACTTTAAAAACTATTTACAATGTATCAATAATGAAAAGAAAGTATATTCATTATTATATATAAAAATAATGTACATAGTACTATCGATTTGTTACATAACCCCTTAAAACAGCCGCATAAGACCTAAGGGTAAGGTGTCTGATGGTGACAGACTCTTGGGGAGGCTCGGATAACATCTCTTGAGTGGTAATTTCAATCAACTTCCACTTTTTCCGTAGACGGTCACGTTCAAGCTTGACATGATGAATCTTGGCTTGGCTTGGTCAAGAGAGAATCCCAAAGACGTCACCACTTTTCCGAGCTCCGACAAATGGGTTTCGTATGAGGAAATTCTACTTGATGAGGTCATCGCTTCCTTTGTCTTAGTAAATTGGATTTGTTAAAGCCCTATATTTATACTAATCGGGTGATCACTGTTCAACAACTATATTAGCAATGGTACAATTTCTTAACAAAAAACCAAATATGTTGACATTTTATAGAAACAAAAAGAGACATTTAACTAGATCAAGATGGATTTCCATTAATGAAACTTTTGGTCGTTACATTTCACTTCATAGAATGGTTAAATTTATTATATATTCCCATGACCCAATATGTAGAATTTAAATACTATATAATACATTTTGGATCTACTTGAGATAATATTTTATTTTTTTAAATATAGACATTATTCTATTTATTTTGCTTTTAATTCAGAAATTATTATCTGATTCTAGTAGTCAATTTTATCACATCCTTTTTATTTTATCCAACTACTGGTATAACATCATTTTGAGAATAATAATTTCAGTATTTAGAATCATAATTACCCCTTATGTTTTATAATGAGAATATTTACTCCTTATTTATGTTCTCTTTATTTTCAATACATTAATGCTGATTAGATTTCCAGTTTTATACCATGGTTATTTCTTGGCAATATAAATTACATCCACATTAATAATAGAAATAAATCTAATCTAGTCATTAGGATAGATATCAATGAAAATCCAATCATATCCAAAAGACTCAGACATAATTTGATTCACATTATTTATAATAATTAATATACATAGAATATATATAATGTATTTCAGTGTTGGATATTTATTATATCAAATCTCATATAGTGTATTTTCTAATCCAAAACACAAAAGATCACTACTAAAAAGGTAAGGTAATATTCTAAATATATTATTCAAAAATTAATTTCTTTATTTTCTCTCAATAAGAATCATCCAAACCACATTGGTTATGGTTTTGATTTTCATATCATGAACACTATTTCTCTTAGGGGTTCTCACTATTGAATTTTTTTTCCATATTTCATATTACATTGTGTAATGTCTCACTATTCTATTAGGGAACTCAATGACATTTTAGGTTATGATTTTTAAGTTTATTTTCCTAGTATTACTTTAATCATTCTTCTAATATAGATTAATGCAACTAAAAACACTGAATTATTGATTATGTTCATCAAACATTCCTTCAACCCATTATGATCAATGATTAGAATATAGTTTCTTCTCCCATAAATAGATATTGGTTATATAAGTCCATAACCACATGTATATATAAATTAAATAATCCTTAATTTCATTTAGTAATATGGACAATTTATATAATAAATAATACTTCTTTATTGAAAACTATCACAAGTGTTTGATTAAAAAAATTTAAATAATGGGATATCATGATCTTATAATTCTTCATCATATTTCCATATAATTTTGTTATATATTAAAAAAATTAGGACAATTATTTTTCATCTTCTTGGATATAAATAAAAAATCTGTGTGTTCCATAAGGATTTGGTAATAAAAACAATTTTATACCCTTTCATCAAAATTATACCATCCTTTCGTTCAATGATACAATTATTCTTCAAAAAATTATCTACATGTCCTTAGATTCACTGTTAAATTATAAATACCATTATTTTACCATGAATATCAACATCCAAGGAATTTATGTGTTGAATTGGTTTCCCATAGAATATTTTATTTACTAATCAAAAATTATTTATCATTATTTTATTTCCTTATTTAATGACACCATCATTTTCAGACATGATTCTTGTTACTAGATCATTGTATCTAGTCATAATGAAAATATATATTTTACATATAATAAATACATATGTATAAATTTATTCTTTCACGAAAATCATTGAAACTAATTCCTTTTCATCTCTACCCATTTTTATCAGTTTCTCCGAATTCATTATCAAATAGTTTTTGGACATGTTTAACTACACTAAAAATTTGATAGACCTACTTCCTTTATAGAAGATGTAAATTTAATTTTCATTTTAAAATTTCATTGTTATTCTATGAGAAATTGTGTATAACACATTGGGTCCTTATATGAATGTCAAGCATCATTATTAATGAGGAATAGCTAGCTATATGAAAACATATACCACACTATAAATAGAGTCCATTGAAGGAATACAAAAAATTATAGGATTTACATGGATTCCTTTGTTAATTATTTAACATCAAATACCAAATCCATATTAAATAAACACATTATGTATGTATCATCTTTCTAAACCAATGAAACATATTTCAAGGCACATACTTATATTTTTTTCTATGTATTACTAGTATGCCAGGGGGTATTTTGAGTAATCTGATTCTAGTTTTAACCCAAATATACCATTAAATATATTTTTTGTTTTCGTGACATTGCATAAAACAATTAATATCTTCTTATAATAACACTTCCATAGATAAGTATTTAATCTAGTGTGTCATAATTGTTTTCAAAAACCATATAACTATATTAGTGGCCAATTGTGATTCTCGTTTCAATATTTTTCATCATTTTATATCTAATTTCCTAATTTCATACATTGAGTAAAGAGTATCTATAGACCATTGATTTATTATGTTGAATGATGATTTTTTTACTTAATATCAATGATAATATTTTCTAAATCATTCACTTTGTTTGTCAAATGATCAATATTTTATTTTCAAATAAATGATCTTCATGTTGAAGTACACAATTATCTCTGACTTTGGATTTTCTAATACTTGTTTCAAAACATAATCATTCAAATAAGATATTTTATTATTCCCATTGTGGTTTGTTGGGTTTTACATTGGAGCTCATTCCAATATATTCTTTCTATAAAAAATTACTATTCCATGTGTTACCTTTAACACATCATTGAGAACAATTAACCATTTTATTATTAATTCATAATTAGACTTTTTCCTTTATATATAATTTTACTAAAAAAGATAAAGAACACATTCTTTGATTCCTTCATTATTCATGATTTATTCAGCTTTTTTTTCATTGAAAATATTATCGTCTTTGTGGGAAAATTAATACCCATAATGGAATATTTCGTGGATTCTATTTTATTCAATATCTCACTAGATTTCATCATGGTTACATAATAATATTATTCTTGCAATAACATAAGAAAACATTTAGGAAATTGAAAACACATTAATTATTTCATTGAAAACCCCTTCTATGGAATCATCTTCATATATGACCTTCCCTATTTCATCTAATAGAACATTTTGATATTTTTATTTTTTATAGACTTTTATCATTGTTAATGATCTCATGCTATTTATGAATACTCTGAAAAAATTATAATTTTATTTCATTTCAACATTTATACACATATACTATTATATTTCGATTGAATAAATGTAGAAATATTCTTGAGGTTGATTTGAAAATATTAATACCTAAGATTTATATTTAAGTCCATATATTTCTTCACAAATTTCATATATCTTATTAAATAATGAATCAACTATTGTTTTGTGTCAATTCCTATGTGTTCATATGTATTCCATATTACCTGCTTCTTATCATCTGAAACCCTTAAGTAATCAATTTAATCCTTACGAAGCATATCCCACATAGAATGTGAGCAGTTATATGAAATAACCTTTAAATTGAATATGTTGGATAAGGATTCCCCAAATGATTGATTCTTTATGTTTTGAAAACTTGTATTTTACATTCAAATTTTGTTAATCATATTTGGTCTATATCAAATGAAATTAAATATATAATATCTTGATATGAATCCATAAATAAATAACATAAATAACATAAATTGTTATTTTTTCAAATCATCAAAAAAATGTTATTTCCATCGATGATCATAATGATTTTTTTATTTCTATCTTCATTTACTTTATCATATAGACACTAATAAATTGAAACATTTATATAGATGTCACAAATTATTCCTACATTATGTTAAATACATTAAGGGGGATGGGTGAATTAGAGTATTTCATATTAATAAATATCTCATCAAATCGTTTTTTTTCAAGAGGGAGAAGACTCTCTTATAATCCACTCACAAAAAAATAATTAATGATTTGGAATCATGAAATACAGATAGAAAATTTTTCATGTTTAATAAATTATATGATACAACCATTTCTAATACAATAGTGATGAATCATTTATGAAAATAAAAAATATTTACTTTCATTAAATTTATTGGATATAACTCACTATCCAACCATGTTTTAAAATAACTATGAATTTGATGACATATTACATTATCAATATATTTTCACTTTATTTTACATTATTAAAATCCACATAAAATAAAACATAATATTCTTCCATTTAGGTTATGTGTCATGAATGACTTATTTCACTAAAATAATGAGCTTATCTTTACCATAGAAACACTAGGATATCCACTTAATATTCATTTAAACCCCCTTTTTAATAGAAAATGTTTTATGAAATTTTGACACCACTACATTTGTAGGTAAATAATTCAATGAACAGATATATATAAAAAGAATGATCTGTAAAATAAAAAAATTGAAAGTCTTAGGCAAAAGAACATTTATTCATTAGACCCACCTATATCCCTATAATTCTTAATAAAATTAATTTTTAGTGCTATGTTTGTTGGAATAATTAATCAAAAAATGAAATTAATGAGACCCTTTATGATTATAAAATAAGTTTCTTCGAGTTTCTGAACATCTCCATATTTATGTATGTTCAGTTTTGTAACATCAAGAATAATCTAAAGTACTGTTTTCCAAATTTTGAGTAGAATAATTCAAAAAAAAAAAAAAATCGAAGCAGTATTCTTGAAAAAAATCAAATAACTCCCTTGGATTTTTGTAACACCAAGTTGTTTTAGTATGATAAAATTAGGTTCTATAGTGTATACGAGACACTGAAATGAACATATATGAGAAATAAAAACCCTGAAAATTTAGCATATAAATCTTTTTAAAATAAAACTATCCTCTTTGATTACTTTTGTTTCATGAAACTTAATTAGTTTTATTTTCAGTAATATAATCAACTGGCAACGCTGAACATAAATAATTTCATTATATATAATAGTTAAAACTAATTAGTAAAATTCATATGTATGAATAGTTTTAACAAATCTGTGATATATATATATATATTATTCAATTTAAATTTTTTATTAACGTTTAGTAAATTGATAATAAATTTTTATAATATAAACCTTTTTTTACAAACAGGATTTATAAAAAAATGAGTTTTATTAATTTTGCGGGAAAAAATACTCTAATTATTTTTTTAAAAAAATATAGAAAAATTATTTTATAAAATTAACATCAAGTTAAAAAAACGTTTAAAAATTTTATATTTTGTGAAATATTTGGATTTTCTGGAAAATATTAATTCTTTATTGAATAGTGAAAAAGAATAATTTTTTATGAGATGTCATCTAATTTCATTGAATTTTGTACTTTGAAAGTCATTTTATATTTTGAATATGGGCTAAAATTAAATATGTATAGTATAGTAATATTTTTTACCACATAAAAACATCTAGATTGATATTGAATAGTATTTTAGTATAATATTGTTTTTTGGTCTAAAAAAAGTTTTTTATGTAAACTATTTAAATTTAAATAATGATTATTCATTACATGTAATTAAAATAACACCTAATGATGGATTTTTTAAATGAAATTTATATAATATATTCAATGACCCAACTCTTACCCCATGGTACGTATCATTACTTTTTCTTTTTGGATGTCTTAAACGGTCATTATGAAGCTGTTAATTAAGAGAAGTAGGTCACATGAGCGTCTGGGGAAGATTCAAAGGATTGAACACTATAAATGTGTAGCCGACTATGAAACATTGTTTGTTTTCTACCTTTTGATCCAAGCACATGGTCAGGTAGAAACTTCATTAATGGTAACAATGATCTTCTACATGGTGTATGCATGGTTTGTGAAACCGCCTGTAGAGGTCATGTGATGATACCAATGAAGTTGTGGGATCTCAAACCCTAGTTCCACCTCCATGATCTCTCAAACCCCCATCCTCCAAATTTTCATTATAATCCATCATCGAGTGACTAACCCTTGTTCCAAAATATGAAATAGACAGGATAATGTAAGTTTAAACCCACGTCCTCCTCTATCCGCACGAAATTTCTACATCTCATGTGCTATTTAGATAAAGGATCGGTCACAATATTTTTCATCCATTGGACTGAAACTTGTATCTAATCCATCCTAAATCAAATTTGAGTACGATACCAAGTGAGGAATCAGCTAAGACTATAAGAAATGTGGTCATGTATTTTTCTATTTGAGTTTTATCCAATTCATATTTATTCTATCGTTCCAGGAGCGATCCTTTTCCGATATCCTTTTGTGTGTTGGTTCCATCATGTCTAAATGAACCTATTACCTCAAAATTGGTGAATTGGGTTTTGGTTAAGTGGTTAATGATCACAGTTTCTTTATATGGACTCCCAATGTGTGTTCCACCTAAATTATCCATTTTATATAAATTTCCCAAAATGTTGAATTACAGTTTATATTCCATGGATTGGTTTTAAATAGAATTTATCATCATTCCACGTTTATTTTGACAAACCTATGACACCGCATGCATATTTCGACCACTTAGGATTGAATTTACAATTTTACCCTATGACTATTGGATATGAGTTTTGTAATGGTTTGTCCCCTTTTAAATGAAATTTCCATGTGGGGAGAATTGGATGAAATGATTTTATTCTTGATGATTGTCTTGAATCTCATGGAATTGTCCAATGGATGGAATGGACTCACTTTTGTTATGTGTAATTGAAAATACAATACATGATATTGGTGAATACTTTGAGTTTAAATGATATATTATGATTTTACTTACATTATATATTGTAAATTATAATGTATTGATATTCTCAGGACCTTTGATTTAAATGTGTGCATGGGAGGCAGTCATACCCCATCAACCTAATGAGATGTCTGGGTGGAAGTAATTATTACCGCATGCCATTGAATACAAATATATGTGAATGTGAAATAGGAATTCTCAACCCATGCCATTTAAAACCCCTTTATGGATGGGAGGCATTCTTACCCCATGCCAGTATCCTCTATAAATGGGAGGCATTCTTACCCATGCCAGTATCTTCTATGGATGGGATTCATTCTTGCACTATGTAAGTGTCTTATAAGGATAGGAAAAATTATAACCCCATTCTAGTACCTTCTATGGGTGGGATAAATTATTTCCCCACATAATATATATATATGGATGATATTCATTAATAACATTGTGTGAGTGATAACCTATATATACATACATAGTCACCCATTCCGACATTCCAACATTTTGCTGAAGTAGGTAGACCTACCAAGTATTAAATAAGAGCATGTCATAAAGGTTAATTATTTATATAGTATTTAATTACATTCTTGCAATTAGATAAATATTGTTCACATACGAGCACTGCATAGATTACACGTAGAAACCCTGGGAGGTGTCCAACTATGATTTATCTCACACCATACTCAGGCCGCCATAGGCACCAGAGAATATTGTTTCCTGTAGGTATGGATAGAGGCAAACACTACTCATATGGACGTTGACTCATTTTTTTATATGGAGCATTGGTGTAAAGTACCAGAAATAGGCTAGAGATGTTATGGAGAAGCAATTTTCATTTGTTATATATTTCATGTCTATATTAGTATATGTGTTTCTAGTTTTTTGAGTTATTACTAGAATGCCATGTATGTATATCTATATCAAACACTACCTCAGAGTGTTTTATTATATTATTCACTCTTCTTTTGCATATTTTTACGTTTAAGATATTTACATTATCTATCTGTTCAATTAATCTTATGCTACTATATGTTGTTGTTGCATCTGATTTGTACCCTGACATGAGATTATATTCTCCCCCTATTTTACCATCACTCACATGCTGCTAGTTTGTTGCCCTTGACATATGGGGAGATGCGCCTGGGGTGATGTGGTCAATTGTTCTTGGGTAATGATTTAAGTGGCAGTCGGATCTGGGATGTCCTAATGTCGAATGAGATTGGCATTATTCTTGCTTTACAATATTTTTATAATTGATTGGTGATTGGAAATGCTTTGGACATGGTCACAATCCACTTTTGGGAGCCACAAACCCATGTACGGGGTGAGGACCATGTTATATGACTAATTATTGTTATTCATTCTTCTATTACTACTGATATCATTTCATATTTGGGTGTTTCACATGTTTTTTTGATGTCATTTGTATTTATGGTATTGAAATTGTGTTTTCATTGTTCAACCCGATGAAATGAGGTTTATGAATTATAACTTGCATCACAATAGGAATAATATGAATAGTACATGAATTTTTTAATGTCATGTTTAAATTTTAAATGATCGTTACATGTTTCATATTTTTTTATCCTTTCTACATATATATAATTGTGCTGACACTTTTCTAAAGTACTTAGATCTTTCAGTTTTTTGAGTTTAGTGGGTTCCACTCCTTAATTTATAAGTTGCATGGGACCCTATTGCTTGAAAAATGGATTTCAAACAAGCTCAACCTTTTTAGAAATGATATAATCACATGGAGAAGAACAATTTTAATAAAAATGGCATCCATGTGATTATCATCTTTTGGTTCATAAGTTTTATGGGCCCATATGGGCCAGAAAATGGATTATCATTTTGTTCGGTCAATTTGAAATTAATTTCACTTTTTAACATCCATATACCACCTGACTAACATAGATATGTTACCTGGAAAAAAACTTAGTAGTGAATAGTGGTTGTCTCATTGTTCTTATAGCATGTTAATGTCTTTTCTAACGCCTAGTTTGGAATTTTTATGTAGGTGGAGAGGTGTGTACAAACTTATAGGAAGACTTTAGTACCTATTATAGTTTCTTAAAAGAAATCATCTAATTTCTGGAATCCTTCTTGTGTCATTTGTTTGGCATTGTCACATTATACCACCATGATTTCCTTTATCCAAATGCCCTAATGGAAGCGATGATGAGGTTCATGAGGTGACGAGGCTTGAGCCAATAATTATCATTCTAGTTGATCCACCTGTGGTTCCACCTCCCATTCTTGGGTTGGGTGCTGACGTCCAGTTTTGAGAGGGATTCTTACATATGATGCATAATATGCAAGGAAGAGTGTGACATGCACCAGACATGGGAGAGTTGACATATTATTTTCAGAAACAACATCCTACAAACTTCATAGAGAATGTTTTATTACTCTCTGTAATGTATTGGATCAAGGCAATCCTTTATATCATTTTCCACCATGATATACCACTATAGAGGAGGTTTATATTGGCGTATTACATGCTTCAAAACATATCGATGAGGTGGTGGGATGTCATCAGCTATACAATCTGGCATAAAGAGTTCTTTTGGGATGACTTCAAGACTGTCTACCATGACTAATTCATTCCCCATACTACGAGGGCTGAAAAACCATGAGATTTCATGAACATGTAGTAGCGCATTATGATAGTTATGGATTACTCATTTAATTTCACTAATATATATAATTTAACTCCATATATAGCTGCTGATGAGTTGTTTGATACAGTACAATTTTAGTTTGGGATCCATTACACCATCTAGTTTCCATACATTGTTTTCAGGATTATGAATATTTCAAAAAAATTCATCCAAGAACTAAACACAGAATGGAATTTGGTAGATTATGAGGGTGCAATCCAGGCTAATTTGGAAGCTACTGATTCTAGTGAATCTTATTTCTGGGTGAAATCGTTGCTTTAGAGAATCTAATGGGAGTGGCGGTGGTCAGGATACTTCCACTGGTGGTTCTCCTATCTATCACCAGTGCAGAGTGTCATTCCTCTAGAAGAGTGATTGCACATAGAATCCAGTTGATTGTAGAGGTTGTGGCTGTATGGGCCACTATAACATTTTCTACCAAACTATTGCTATAGTTCCTAGTGAGAAAAGATCTTCACCTACTACACGGCCAGGAAAAATCGAAAGTAGGATAACTACATATGGTCAGCTATAATACCACCAATCGATCATGACAAGGTGGTGGTTGAGGGAGAGGAAATCAGGCATTTGATTCATAGAGATAATACAGTGGGACTATTCAAGAGATCTTGGTAATGTCTTAGGACTATGGTACATTAAAATTTCAGGTAGTCCTACCTATACTGCATGAGAAGTGCTCAAGACCAAATATTGTATGATGTACTATTCCAGTAGCCTCCACTTTAGTAACATCATCATTCAATACATGAATATTTCACTCATTCATATTTGAAGAAATTATTAAGATTCTATCCCTTGATGTTGTGTAATATCACTATGTCATGAGACTAGATACATCCTTAAGTGTCCATTCATATGGAGGTCACCGCTATCAGAATTAACCCTTGAGATAGGTGGGTTACCCTTCGAGTAGAACCTGTACATTATCAACATGAATGGTTTTGATGTAATCATCGTGATGGACTATTAAGTTCTCTACAATGGCCATATTGACTTGTATCATCAGTTTTTTATGCTTACATCTTGAGAGGGAGTTATTAATTTTTATAAAAGAGAATGGTGTGTCTGTGCAATGTGATCAGGACCCGAGTAGCAGAGGATGGGTAGAGTTATGACACAGGTTTCTAGTCTTTACCATGATTACCATGGGTTGTAACATGCTATTTTACCTACTATAGTGGGGATGTTCATAAATTTTTTACTTTAATACATATCGTGTATACCTCTGGTGTGAGAGGTAGCTTTTACTGTTGATCTTATTCTAGGAGAAGCACTTATGACCATTTCTCTATATAGGATGGAACAAAAAGAGGTTTTGGGACACAAAATTTAGATGTAGGATCTAGAGGGGAATGTATTTGTACACCCCAATATATCTCCTTAAGGATCACCTGTCTTTTTTTTTCCAATAATTTTGATTGTACCATCATGATTTATGTGGATTTCCATTGGTTAAATTAGTTGTCTATTAAAAACTTGTATCCATTTCCTCGAATAGACGTCCTCTTGATCAACATTGAGTAAATAAGTTGTTTTCAAATAATATTCTTTGTTTGGACTATCAATAGGTGCATTTTAGGTATTTAGACATACCTCTATCAACTTTTAGTTATAATTACTGTCTTTACGAGTACCTGGTTATGCCTTTTGGACTCATGAACACACATGTTATTTTCATGGATCTTTTGAATTGGGTCTTCCACCCATATCTTGATACATTTTTTATAATATTATGTGATGATATCACGATGTATTCAATCAACATAAATGACCATGAAACCCATCTTTTGAACATGGTCATGAAACCGAGAGATCTTCAGCTCTATTCTATACATATTAAATTAATCTTTTGGATTGATAATATTCATTTCCGGGGTCATACCTTCCAAGATTCAAGAGTTTCAGTTGACCTAGATAAGTTGAGGGTTGTGGTTTCTTAGTAGCATCATAAGAACATTTAAGATATAATGTTATTAATGTGACAATTCATATACTATAGATGCTTAATTCTCGATTTATCAAACCTTATTGTCCCCCTTATAGGCATGAATATGATGGGTGTGATGTTAGAATGGGATGAAGCTTGTGAAGTATACTTTTGGGAGATGAAGGGAATACATATATCAACACTGATAATGATTATTCCATATCTTGGTAGGGATTATACATTATATTTTGATGCATCATATATTGGGCATGGAGCTATTCTAATGTATGATGAGTGAGTAATTGTATATGATTCTTGTTAGTCGAGACCTCACGAGATGAATTACAGGACACATGACATTGAGATCATTGATTATAATCGTGCCATACAATGTTTGAGACATTATTTATTGGGAGAAAATTTTGTGGTGTTTACAAACCACAAGATCCACCCATACATTTTCTCTTGGTGGGATCTCAATCTCAGGATGTCTAGGTTGTTCGAGTACCTGCACGATTTTTATTTCAATCTTTCCTATTCTCCAGTGAAAGTGAAATCAGTACCAAATGATCTAAGCTAAAATAATTATACATAGGTTGTTTTGGAGTCCAATGATGAATGAAATATTATAGACTTGTTCTCATATATTGCACTTTGAGGTTCATGTTGACCATGATCAAACAAATATCTCATCATTATCGGTGAAATCTAATCTACTAGAATGTGTAAGGATGAGAAAACTATCTGACCTGAAAGCCTTGTCATATAGTATAATGTTTCATTTGATAACCCATGGACATTATAAAAAGTTTATATAGATTATACTCTTTTGTCCGGTGGGCATGTATGGGTCCATATAGACATTAGAGAGGAGATAATGATGGATTTTTACAACTTAGATTCGGTAGTTCAGACATATTTCACTAAAATGTATTAATATCTACATCATCAATATTGGTGTCCCAACATGAAATTTGAGATAGGTGGTTTCATTACGTGATGTTCCACTTTTAAGTAGATGAAGGTGGAACACTAGTGTAAGATATGGATTCTTCCACATTTTTCCATTCCTCAATGGAAAGGGAATGACAGTTTGATGAACATTTTAAATAGCATGCACATATCACCTCATGGTGATAATGGAATGTGTTTTGTCATTGATCATCTAAAATATGTCAAACTCTTCATTCCTTTTATAGAGACCACTTTAGTATATGGGTTGAAAAATATTTACACCAAGGAGGTGGTATGTCTAAATGGGGATCTTTGATCTATTTATTATATTATAGATGCCCTTTTAACGTCTTATTTATTGAACGAATTGCAAAAGGCCTTGAGTACATTGGTAATTTAGATCATGGCATGTCAGCAATAGATAGAAAGATAGATAGAAGGTACGATTTGAGTTGCATCAGGATATGCTTCATGTGTGCATTCATGTCATTGAGTGTTATTGGGAGAAACACATTCCTCTCAACTAGTTTTATTATAAAAATTTATTCCAGGATACCAAATAAATGGCTCCCTATAAATCCCAGTATGTTAGGCCAAGTGACACTCCTATGATTTGGCTGGTGTTAGGGGAGGAATCTCTGTTTGGGCCTCATCCCATACACGAGACTTCACAGTAGGTCCTACTAATTCAAAATAGTATGATAAAATCTCAATGTAAACATCAATATTATGATAATATACACAAAAAAACTTCTTGTGTTTGAGGATGGAGAGTGTTGTTTCTTGAAATTCATTCCCATTTTTGTGTATATACATATTCGTAAGTATGGTATGATGTAACTGGGATCCATTGGACCGTTGGAGGTGGTGAAGTGGATCAAACCAATGGCCTACTGGTTGGTACTTCCTCATAGATATCAGTCTATGAATGATGTATTTCAGGTATCTTAAATTCACGGATACTATCCAGACACATCTCATGTAATCTTGTCTGACATGGTCTAGCTTGATATGGATGCTTCCTTCAAGGATTACCCAGTTTGTATTGTTGATGAGAGCATAAATACACTCCATGGAAGTTCTATTCATATTTTACAGTCGAAATGTTAGTAAGGATGGGAACAAGATGAATCCCATGAGAGAGATTCTGATATACAATCTCAGTGGCCAGAACATTTGGATGAGAATACCGCTTTACGTTAATATGGGTAACTAGTGAACGAATTTCTATAAGGATGGGAGATTTTAATGAAACGACTCTTAGACCAAGCTAAATATCATAATATATTATTTTAGAATGTAATAAAAATCCTATTGAATTATTTTAAACAAGTGATTGATGTAATGGGAGCATCTAGGGAAATTTCAGAACCCGAATCTCTAAAAAGGGGAAATGATACTGGGCCGCACTGCTTGTCTGCAGCTGTGCAACCTAGGTGCACAGCCAGGCTACCGCTGATACAAAGGGAATAGATCCCCTCTGTGTTGTCTATGCACATTTATTGAAACCACGCATATAGGTCATGTGATGTTCCCATTGAGGCAATAGGATATGGATGATCTCACACAGTTTCAAAAACCATACGCAGAAACTGTGAGTTGTGGTTTTGAGGAAACAATTTCCATTTTCCCCTCCCATATCATACAATCTAATTTCATATTTTACTTTTATTCTATTGGATAGAACCCTCATTTCACTTCCTTGAACTCTAAAACACATCTACACATCTATTTCTTGCTACTCCTCTATCGTGAGACCAATTCATGATCTGAGTGAATCACCATATTGGCCAAGGTAAGGCTAACCCCACATGCTCATCCAGACTCACTAAATTTTGACATTTGTTGCGCTATTTAGATGTTGTCCCATTCACCCTATTTTTACAGAATTGGTTTAAAACTCATAGCTACAACAAAATTATTTGAATCATTGGATGATAACAAGAGAGAAAATATCTACGACCGTAATTTAGGTGGCACATATATTTTTATTTGTGTTTTGGTTTTTTTGTATTTTTTATGTCTTTCTAGGAATTAATTGTTTCTGATATCTTTTTTTAGTTACATAATGTTTAAAATTCACTAGATCCTTGATATATTTTAACTGGTTTTTGGTTAAGGGTTTAGTGATCACCCTTACCTTATATGGAGTCCCTTGTGGCATTCTACCTAAATTAGCCAATTTAGGCTAATTTTCCAAAATTATGAATTATGGTATATGCACCTCATCATGGTTGTAAATTTGATTGACCATCGTTCCATCTGTATTTTGTCTAACCTAAGACACATCATGGGTGTTTGAGATACATAGTCTAGTAATTATTGATTATACCCTATGACTATTTGATATAAACATATCAAATTCTTCTGCCCCTGTAAATGAAATTTCCAGGTGGGGGGAATGAGAGGTGACATTTTAATTTCTATTGAGTATCCTGCCTCTAGTGGAATGTTTTAAAGGATTCCATGGCCTTAACCGTGTTATATTTTATTGTTATAACAATGCATGATTTGGATGCTTTCTTTTAATTTTAATGATTTAAGATTGGATGTGTCATATTTTATTTTTTAAATGTGTATTTCGTTACTATGCTCATCACCATTGATGTGAATGTGTGGATGTGAGGGATTCATACCCCATACCACTTATGAGATGTATTGGTGGGACTAATTATTACACCACACCATTGAAAAACCTATATATGTATTGGCGGGTGGAATTCTTACCCTTTTATAGTTATAACCCATATATGAATGGCAGGAATTATTACCACAAGCTAGTATGTTATATGCATGGGAGGAACTCATATCCCATATCAGTATCTTATATATACATGAGTCATTCTTGACCCATGCCAGTATCTTCTATTGATGGGACACCTTCTTACCTTATTCCTAAATCTTATATAGGTGGGAAGCATTCTTACCCCACACAAACTATATATATACACATATTTATGTATGAGATACCTTATTACCTCATTCCATTGATAAACTATATATATATATACCTAGTGTCTCATTCATACATTCTTGTATTTAGCTGAAGTAGTAAAACCCAACTAGAATCCCA
Organism: Viscum album; assembly: GCA_963277665.1. Taxonomy (NCBI): domain Eukaryota; kingdom Viridiplantae; phylum Streptophyta; class Magnoliopsida; order Santalales; family Viscaceae; genus Viscum; species Viscum album. The sequence goes on from OY728130.1 coordinate 1,033,946,731, forward strand.
TGGGATTCATAACGACAGATTAATTTTTAATTTAGTATTATATTTCATTACTTCTATTAGAAGAACACTGTTTAATTACAAGAATTAATTGGATTACACATAGACAACATTGGTTTTGGCCTACAATGATTTATCCCACACCCTACTCGGACCCCCATTGCACCAGATAAGGATTTTTGCATGTGGTTACTGACAGTGGAAAACACCACTTGTCTAGTTATTGACTATTTTTCATAGATGGATCAATGTAGTAGTGGACTCATCATATGATCGAGATTATATGGGGATGATAATGGTTTTTTTATATTTTGGACCTATGTACTAGTAATCCTGCATAACATTTTCAATTTCCATTTGGTACTGGCATTCCATGCAAGCATATCTATATCTGACACTACCTATGAGGCTTTGGATATATTATTCTATCTTCCATTGTATCTGTTTTTTTTTCCATATTTTTATATTTTATTTATGTCCAGTTATTCTACCTTTACTATAAGTTGATGTTGTATCTGTTATGTACCCAGACATGGGGGTATATATTCCCCACTATTTGACCTTCACACCCCTCTACTTGTCAGCATCCCCCAGTATACGGGGAGACGCGCTAAGGGTCATCTGGCCAATTAGGCTCGGGGCCCAGGCTACGTGGCAGATGGGTCCAGGACATCACAGTATATATAAATAAATTGTAAATACCAGGTTAATTTTCTTATAATACATTTAAATATTTCTATATATATTTATAGAGAGAAGAGCTAAGGCGACATGCAATTATTAAACTAGGTGTGCCAGAAATTTATTTTATAAAAACACTAAGTATATTTTTTATTATGTGCATGGTGATTCATAATGAAAATATGATAAATCATAAATAGAAGCTCAAATATAAAATCTAAGACTAATTTTGAGTTTTTAAGATGGTGTTTACCTGATGTGAAAAATAAAATATTTCTGTATGGTGAGTTTAATATCTTAGAATGTTGGTGGTACATTAAGTGAGTTTTCTAATGATGGAATTAAAATTAAAATTTATTTCAATATAATGTAGAATCCTAAAATATCACTATTGGACCAATATCTCATGGGTTTTTTCACATAAACCCTAATAGAAAAAAGATATCTTCCTCTCTCCTTTGTTGGTGAATCTCCTCAAATGTTGATCAATCTCTTGATCAGATCAGATCACTATCCAGTTAATGCAACGGATTCTCTCACTCATTTTAGGAATAATTACATATCAATATACAATCCCTAATCAAAGTAGGAATCATAATTTGGTGCTTTTACTCCAGTTTATTTATTTCTTGAGAAGATATATTGTTTTTAAGTGTAGCTCATGGATCTAGGATAAATGGAATATTTTACTTTACAAATTTTTAAAGGGAAAATATATGACTTGTAGCCCCCTATGTGTCGAAGACTAAGGTTTCAAAAAGTTTAATGATGAAACAGAATGTATTACTCCTATATGGAATTTATCCATTCTCCATTTCGACAACATTTATGATAAATCACATGGGATAGATCTCGTGTTGGAGTACATGGCCAGGTACACGGTCAAGTTACCGAGTACATAGACAAGAAAATTTCACATGGGTGACACAAAAAGTTAGCCAACACACTATGTACTAATGTAAACAAACACATAATGAGATTGAAATGAAATGAAGAGTGATACCAGACCTTAGACCTAGTTATACTAGACATGTCGTGTAGTCCACCTAAGCATCCTATACTCCTATCTGGGATAGATTTGTGTATCAAACAGGGACACAACCAAGTGTTGGAGGGGGACCACAAACAATCTACCCATTAATTCATTTTTAGTAAAATTATATCATCTATATAACCATTATTTGATCATTTATTTTCGATCATGAGTTTCATATCCTATGTGTTTTAATACATAGAATGAGATAATGAACACTATCATGGATTTGAAGATGCGATGTGAAATGATACATGCATGGTGCCTGATAAAGATGTATCGGATGACGAAAGTGATCTTATAGGATCAATAGAGGATTCTTCCAAGTGGAACAACCATTATGATAAGGCACATGTCCTTGATGATAATAATGGGACCCCTATTAGACTAGGGAATATTGCATATTCCACTAGAGTAATCGACCATCATTAGGGGTGTGGGTCCTCTACCACATCCATCTGAGTGGACCCCACCTATCATACATGGGAATGGGTCCTCGATTACTAGAGTGTAAGCCTCCCTTTGGTACAGTTGCATGGGTCAGAAACCATTAGAGTGTAACCCACTATATTCATGGGATAATATCATCCACCATACCAAGTAGAAACTCCCATCATCAGGGAAATGAGTCCTCATGAAACTAGAGTGGGACATCCAAACATGATGGGTGCATATTCATTAAGGATACATAGATAGTTGAACCCACATAAAACACTAAGAAACACCTCTACATAGAGTTTTTTAACCCCTTAAATGTGAATCATAGTGATTATGCTAGTCTAGACATTGATAATTACCTTCTTGGATGACACATGAGATGATAGGAATCATTGATGGACTTTAGGAATTATTGTCTACTGTTCCTCTTGGGCTGAGCTATGAGATGGAGATCCACATACTCTCTTGTTTGGGATTCCTTGGCTAATAATATGAATATATATGTATATATATATATATATATATTATATCAAAAAAATAGATTTTGTGACTCCCCTTCTAGTATAATTAATGAAATGTGGGGAATTCCACATGCTTTATGTATTTAGATTTTCATGTTTAGATGAGTCTAATATCCTAATATAGGTTGTGGAGACATGAAAAGTAGTTCATCTACTCATATTGTTTAGCCAGTTTTTCTAAGATGAGCATAAATTAACTCTCAGTTGTGATGAGATGTTATCTTTGACAGTATCTCCCATATACTATATTTAATTTCCTATTTTATCTATGAATTCTCCCAAAACCCTTAATATTTCAAGGTGTCCTTCTATGTATGCATATACTCCCACCTTCATGGTATTTTCACACACATATCGCCTATAATGAATCTGATGAGTGGCTCGACCTTGACTTTAGAGGAACAGAGTTACACTGTGTTTTTGCACTGCTTATGGTGGTTATAGCTTGGAATTCATGCTATGAAATTTCTCAGATATTTTCTTATCTATTGTTTTCATTTTTTGACATATTTCTATATGACCATGTATTTTTCCCCATTACTTTCTTTTTTCACAATAGTACTTTTATACTGTCTAGAGGTTCATGCATGTTTGTATTACTTTTTTAGAGTTTTTCATATTTTACTCTTTTACTCTACATGTTTTCATCATGGTGGATGTGTGTGTGTGTACATACTTATGAACAGGCCTCTCAATGATATTTAGGCCTTCAACGCCTACTTCCACCCCTACCCTATTGAGGTTGGATTGAGTCAGTATAATATTGATACCTAGATTGGGTGAAGTCATGATTTATTGGTATCAATGAGTGTCCATTCATTGGGATTTTGTTCATACTACACCCATATTGAGGAATTTTTTGGGTTTAGGGACCCAATTTTTATGTTTCTCGAGTGTGGCTCTTAGGTATGGAAATCCAGCTATGGTTTGGAAACTGATGTATCCATTCACTGGGATCGTAAGAACCTTCTTGTTGACTCAGTAGTCTAAGAGAGTGGTTGTAAGGATTAATCATACACACAACATATAGGATTGTTCATTTGACTGTACTTCATGATTCATATCTCCATTGTGGTCTGTATATATAAATATGCTCATTTGACCATAGAAAGTCTTGATAATTCTTAGGATTCCTCCATGTCAACACCCATAAAAGGTTCGATATATAGTTCATGATGATAATTCGATGAGAGATGAGGCCTCAACTCAAGTTCCCTCTCATGATCCCCTTATTCCAGCTGGGTTAGTTGTGATAACATTCCCTATCATGTAGAAAATTGTTCTTCGTGAGTAACCTAATGAAGCAAGTTGGCCTAGAGCACATTACGAGTTCTACCATCTGAGTCCATTGTGGTTTCTTGGTGTGACAGATGGTTAGGCTATAGAGGATTGTATATAGCTCATTGTTTTTATCTTTATTATTTTTTCATACCTCGTCAAATTATGTGGTTTCACTAATATCTATCCAATTTAACAATTAAAATAGGCACTCATGTAGCCTTATTACATAGATGCACGATGTGTCAGCACACTCATATGTAGTAATATTGTAGATATTTTGTGAGGTGTATTACCCCTCCTTCATACACTAGGTATAGATCTAAGAGATTCTAGAGCTACAATAAGGACTTTAATGTCTAGTAATCCCTAGACATGATCATTGATGGATACTTTTTATAATATAATTTTAATGAGGGAATATTAAGAGAGATCTGAGAAATTGAGGTTTTCTAGGGAATTTCCACCCATGATGGGGTGTTGGAGTGGGAACAATAGAAAGAGAGATTTCTTTCGGAGGGATGATAGTCAACTGGAGCTGGCAGTTGGAGCCGCATGACTAAGTCATATGAAAAAACTAGAAGATTCTAGGCACCATGATATCAGTGTGGGAGACCTTCCCATGATTACATGTAGAAACATGGACTGATGAAGATCAGAGTATAGGGGTATCCCATAGAGGTGTTTCCCATTACCTGTGACATGCATGTTAACATATCGCAACATAGGTCAACCTGACCTGTTGAATTATATAGATAGATGATGGTCCACTATAGTAGAGGTAGCTCTATCAATAGGGATATCCTAGGGGGTGTTAGGGTGGTCCCTAATGTGGAATAGGTTGTAGAAGATGAGGTGGAGATATGTTTAGTAGACAAAACTATGAGATCCTTCAAGCATTATCACCATCGAGAAGCACATGTCAGGCTCAAAGAGCTAGTGGTTGAGACCATGAAATAGTATAGCCTTTGGATGTCTATGATCCTGTATCACATGAGATGATATTATATATGATTTTTTTGTTTTATTCACATTAAATAATGTTATTTGGAATAGGATTGAGTTATTCCATTATCTATATACTCCTCTTGTGAGATATGGAGCTCCCAGTTGAAGTGCTCGCCTTGTAGCGTCATCTTGGGGATCCTATATAGAATGTTTCTTCAATATCTTTTATAAGTTGCAATTTCGAGAAATCTCTTTGTTGAGAGTGGTTCATGTGTGAATTTATTCTCAACATGATGTAATACTATGATGTAATATTACATTTGGATTGTATTTACATGGTTCGAGATGAGATTAAATATCAGTGAAAATAATTCAGATTATTGTGCGCTGCTAGGATTAGATTATCCTTTTCTGGATAGAGATATAAAATGGTTAGGTTATTCAGTTATGTGATCTAGATGTTTCAGCATATCACCCATCACTTTTAAATAATATCCCATGGTGTAGTAGGATCTTCAAGAATCACAGAACCATTAGTTGTGTTTGATTAAATTTATGTCTTCCTTAAGAATATTCTGTGATTAACTCTGAGTTGGGAGATAATTTTTTCGTTGAACAACATCTCAAAACCATTCCGATATATTCTGCAACATTTCAAGTGGCCCCTACCGAACATTTGTAGAAGTGTTTGTAGTTGTAAGAACTTCGAGAAAAGATATTAATTATACCTAGATTGAACTGCAGTGTATCTCATGTTTGGCATGTGAAAAAGAAAGATGGAAACTTGTGGTTTCATGAATTATCATTGCCTGAACCAGACCATGATGAGGAATAAGGACACATAAATGAGGATTGACAACCTCTATGCCATGTATTCATGTTAGAGATGGTTCTAAAAGATTTTTCATAGATTCATGTACCATTAATTGTTGGATCACGATGTAGATATTCCTAAGTGTGTATCCCAATGTTACTACAAAAAATATGAGTTCATAGTGATTCGCATTTTTGTGACTGATTCCCCTATCATGTTTATGGATTTAATGAACATGGCCTTCTACTCGTAGTTGGAAATGTTTTTATATTCATGGATAAAATACCATTCTACTCAGCATCAGTGGAGGAGCATGAAAAGCACATGCATATGGTCCTAGAATTTCTCTAATAGAACAATCTTTACAAAAATCTCTCTATGAGACCTTTCTAGATTCCAAAGGTTCTCATTCTGGGGAATGTCACTTCTAATAATTGTGTATCCATAGACCTAATAATAACCAATGTGGTGCTTGTTTGGTATCCAACCAATATCATGGTAGGGGTGAATATCTTTCATGGCATGGTGGGGTACCACATGAGGCTTGGGGTAAAATTCCCCAAATTGAATCATGTTTCACTTCCTTCAGAGATGAAATGAAACCCATTATCTTCTCGGAGTAGTGCCAGAGGGCCTTTTAGGAGTAATGTTTGAGGCTTATTAGTACTCCATTTTTGAAACAGCCATAGGAATATATGGAGTTCATACTATATTGGGATGCATCGAAAGCAAGGATTTGTTCTGTGTTGATGTGATAGAAGATATTTATTGCATATGGGTCCATCTAGTAGACACCGCATCAGGTGAACTATTTGAATCGTGACATTGAGCTTGGAGTATTAGTATTCACCCTATGGATGTGGATGCACTGCCTTTTGGGAGATCCTTTTTAGTTTATTCAGACCTCTATTGCCTCAGGTACGTCTTCTTTTAGAGATACATAAACATGCGACAACAATGATGGCTTGAGTAATGTAGGACTGTGACTTTGATATAGTGTGTACTATCGTGAATGGAAATTATGTATCATATTCTATTATCCTGAACTAATAAGAACTTATAGTGTAGGATGCTTCAAGGAATTAAGCTTTCCAGTAGCTGACCCTAGTAGAGTGGGAGGGTACAACTATTTTATACTCAATAGTGTGGATTCCTTCGCTCCTCAAGCATGTGAGAGACTCTATGATATGAGATATTTAATGTGACGTATTATGTGAAATGGTATCCATGAATATTCACCGGATTATTATTTTCAATGATTGAATCATGTCATCTTATTCTATGGATAGAAAACAGTTACAATTATTTCGTTGGAGGTGGTGGTGTGAGATGTACAAACTTAACCCGTAGATATATATCCCATTGTGGGTAAGATGTACATAGACCATGAATTAGTTTTAGTGGTCCAAAATAATATATTTCAAAACTATGTTCACCTCTCGGTGCCTCACATATTAGTAGATTATGTTTTAGCACTCATGTTAAACAGGTTTGTTGCAACCCCTTGAGATCGTGAAGTTAAAATGAGATGGAATATCCATTGATTTTTCTCCTAAGGCTACCACGCATTGTATAGGGACCCAATTCCATCTGGGTTATTTTTGAACGATTCATGTAGTCAACACAATTCATTTTTTTATACATTTAGTGTTTGGTTGATATTTTTGGGACGTTGTACATACTAGAGATCTTTCTCCTTCCAGAGGCAGCCTCAATAATTTTCTCCAATCATGATGTCTTGTTTGTAGTACAGTTTTGGAGATGCCTAAATGGGGATTTCCTGACCGATATTACGATGAGTTCATCATTTCATACCTTAACCAATGGGAAGACCAAGAACACTATACAGTTGTTTGTAGATATTCTAATGGCTTTCCTATTAGACTTTGTCTAGAGATGAGAGTATCACATGCATTTGGTAGATTTTTGAGCATTACAGTATATACCACTATACAATAGGAATGGACCCTTTTTTGGCCATATAATGGAGACCATGTAGGTCAACATTATGTTTGATATAGATTTTAGAGTAATCCATTGTTGAATCGATGACGGTGTAATTGACAATGAAGAATTTCCAGGTCATCGATTAGTGGTTGAGGGAAGCCAAGAAGAGATATAATTATTATCCAGAACACCATTGTGGGCCCTTGGAGATCGAGCAAGGGGACCGTTTTTTCCAAAGAATCTAACCGTGATAAAAATTGAGAAGGGACTATTGGGGAGGAGCACTATACCCAAGGATAATCATATCATTAGAGATGGTGTAGATCATTTATGAAGATACATACATTATCACCCTAACCACACTACTGGAGTGGGTGCACAACATCTTTGATGTGGCTTAACTAATGCGATATGTACCTGACCACAAACACATCTTTGAATGTGGAGATCTGGACATTGGGGATGGATCCAATTTTTCAGAAAACATAGTGGTGCTCCAGGAATTGTCGTCGAGGAATCTAAATGGATGAACCATTCCCTTGGCCCATGTGGCGTGGCAACATAGAAACTAGAATGATAGTTCCTTAGAGGAGGATAGATAATTGTGTTCATATTATCCTGGTTGATTTACATATTATTTAATTTTCATGAATGAAAAGATTCATGTGGGGAATAATGTTGAGACTTCTTTCTTGACTTTAATGACTCTGATGTTCTTCTATATATATTTCCAAATCTAAACACTAAGACATAATGTGATTCTGAGGTTAAGTTTACCTGAACTAATTTTTTTAAAATTTTAAGTATATTTTATATTATGTCGACACATATTTTTAAGGAAAATATAATAATTATAAAATGGTATCTTGGATATGAAATATGATACCATGGTTGTGTCTGAAACATCTTGTTAAATTTAGGCACCGTATAAAATGAGTTATTTATAGACATTGAGAATCCTTTCTCATGAGCGGTATGTTTAGTGAGATTATTAATTATTAAATAAATACATTAAATTTTATTGTTCAAATAGATAATACTATATGATCACTTATTGGATTATCTAATCAGGGTTAGTCGAAGAAACCCTGGGACAAATTCATAGCTCTTTCTCCATCCACTATGGGTAAATTTCATCAAATGATGATGAATCATCGGATCAAATTAGATTAAGATGATGTGAACAAAATATTTTTCCTTCTCATTGAAAGATGTTTTATTCATCAACAAACAATACATAATCATGGTTTCACTATTTATTGATTGTTTTTAAACCATTTGATTTAATGGTTGAGATGATTGATCGCTATTCTTCAATTTTCATCCTTTTGAAGCCTTTTCATTTGCATGAGTACTCATGTATCAATAAATTGGATTTTGTTTTCTTACCATGGAATCCTAGTTCATAATATACTAACCATGAATGCTAGGAATTGATAATTTAAATCATTTTTTTGTGTTTTCCCCATCATTGCATCACATTATTCATTTTTAGGACCCCGTGATCCTAGTTACACTTTGTATGGTAGTACTGAGCCCAATCGGACCCCAGGAACCATGGAGTATTGATAAATAATGCACAATTATATGAAACATTACTACATAAAGAATATAGGCATGATGTGGATGATAGTTTCCATGATCAGTCATAAAATAATCAAATCCTGAAGGTGTTGAGGTGTGCAAGTTGAGTGACAAACACCCAATAAATCAAACACAACCAGTTTTTGTGGCTGATTCCTAGAATCTATGATCTGGGACCATATAGGGTTATTTCATATGGGTTCAAGGTGGGATATAGGGAGGATCAAGTAGATTCATCCATGTGTCATTGATCTAGGTTTTCAGGACAAATCCCAACTACACACCTTGTTCAATGATAAACAAAAGACACATAGCCCCATTAGCACTAGTGTATAGGGTTTTTGAAAATTTAATGAGCACAAAAATTTTAGTCCTCCAAAAATGATTGTGTCCATTACCTGGTTGGGAAACATGTGTTATGGATCCAATGGACAAGATCCCATGTCAGATTATATGGCATTGTACGTGACTGTGTTCCGACTACATGGACATGACCAGATCATAGGTTCAGTGCCCCATGTAAGGAAACACACCATGTACTAAAGTACAGAGACATAAAATGAGAGTAAGACATGGAGAGCAGGACACAACCCATGTCCCACATTGTTTGGACGTGATTTGTATTCCACCTACATATTGTGTAATAATACATGGGATGGAACTATGTGTTGGATAGGTTCTTGGAATGGAGGTGGAGAGGGACCACGCGCCTTGTGAGACCCCACAATGTTCTTGTACCACATAGTTACATTATCTGAAAACTTCTATTGCCAATATATCATTCATTTGAACATATTATTAGGACCATGAGTAGCCTATCCAGATTGTTTTGGAATATATTACTTGGTGTTACGCTCAATTGTTTCATTAGAGATAAAATGTTAAATGATCTTGGAATGGCCCCTAATAATGAAATTCTTAATGATCATAGTGATCCAGATGGATCGCCTAAATTTTCTTCTGAGTGGACCCCCTATTGAATGGGGAGTGATTCCACAATGATTAGAGTGGAAAACTCATTTACACCCGGGCATGGGTCATCGGCCATTATAATGGAACCCCCATCGATATGGGAGATGGTCCTCCACATCTCCCATCCCAGTGGAACCCAATGACAAAATAGGTCATGGGTCCTCAATTACTAGATTGGGACCCCCTTCTGGTTCTAAGGCCCGACTCCTCATCTATTGTTGTGGAACCCCCCTCCCCCACCATCGCAAGTGTATGGGTCTTTTACATTACCTATTGGATCCCCCAACATCATGGAAATGGGTATTCGTGACCATAGAGTGGAACTCCACATTGTCATGGGCGCATGTCATCTATAGATACATACAGAGTTGACACCCCCCCCCCCCCCAATTCCCTTGGGTGAATGTACACTACTTCATGTGTGTGTCTCCGAAGCTTTGTGGAACAAATGATGAGGCATTGATTGACTCAGAAAAATTAATATTGGGATGAAGTTGGAGACTTTGGTCATCATTGATAGACATTCCCATCTATTTTATAGTCCTCTTCTTGTGATTAGTTTTGATATGGATCCCCTTACACCATCATTTGGGATTCTTTTACAATAAATTTATAAATAATTATATTATTCATCTATATGAACACCTTTTATTTTGTTGCCCATTTTCAAGGATAGACGATGACGTTGAGGGTATTTCCCATTATTTCCATGACTTTTTTCTCAAGGTTAGTTTTTCAACTCTCCTGCTATATGCAGAAATCAATCGATGGGTAGATAATCAACAGATCATAATTAACCCCTTGATATTAAACAATCCTACGTTAACTCATTCTCTGGTAGATCTGTTCTCGGTGACCGTATGTTACATCTATTATCCTACTTTACCGATCGTATCTCTAAATTACTTACATTCACCTTTTGAGGTGTCCTAATGAGTATGTATATACTCACCCATGCATGAGATTTTATTACGTGTGTTAGGGCTTATTCAGATGATGGATAGGATGGATGAGAATTCAAAAAAGACTAGGGGTACTATTTCCTTGGACCGTGTATGGTGGTTATAGCTTGGGACTCAAGTGATGGTCTCTACTAGTAGATAAATTTAATAATTTTTTCATCTTGTGTATTATTTCTAAATGTGAATGTATTTTTACCCATTACATTCAATTTTTTTAACTTGCTTTTGTAATATCTAGAGGATGAAGCATGATTAGTTTATATTGCAGTAGTGATTCATATTTTTACTATTTCCCTATGATCTTTTTTCATCAATATAGTTATGTGAGTGCGTACAAGTACATCGAAAATGGTATCCTCAATTTAGTTATACCATCAGCATTGGATTCCACCTAGAGTCTCAATAGGTCATATTGGGGTATTTGCAGCTAGATACTCATCATGGGCCTAGTCACAACATAATAATTAAATGATATTAATAAATGAATATTATTAAGCATGGTGTTAACGTGAAATTGTTGGTCCTTTGAAAAATACACCTCTCGATATCCTTATCATTCATCAGATATGTGGTTTTTGTTTTAAATTTAATTTTTTCCAGTAATAGAAAATTTAATTCATAGATTAAAAAACATTTTTAAAATTGAAATTTTAGTATTATATTATGAGGAGTTCTTTTAGAAGTTTCTGAATTGATGACTTTTTTGATAAATAATGAAAATTACTGAATTTTAATGGAAAATTTAATATATTTTTTAAATTATTTATAATGTTAATTTATATTTGGAATATATTTTAACGAAATATTAGATTATATATATATATATATCCAAATGAGGTAGTTTTAATCTGTTTAAAATTGAATTTGGATATAAATAAATTATACACTTTTAAATGTTTTATCTTTGAAAACAGACTTTGTCATCGCTTCTATGGGATTAATATTATATTAAAATTCTACACTTCTATAAAATTAATTTGAATTTCTGGATTAAATTTATTAATAATGAAAATTTATATTATCCAGAAGTTCAAATTTTTTTACGAAAATTAATATTGAAATAGTAAAAACACATATCCCAGTTAAATGGTAAATTAGTTTACTACGGTATAAACTCAATTGATGAGAGATTAAATTAACTAAAAACATGTATTAAATATATTTTATTTTCAAATATTGGCATTATACCTCCTAGGATATATATTGGACATTATTTTTGCCATTTGACTTGGAAAAATGTTGTTGGATTTCATTCATTCAGAAAATTAAAATTGTTCCAATGACCTCATTAATAAAATGTCACACACTCTCATCAACTGTTCACACAGTCAATCCCCATTAGACTGAATAAAACCATTCCTACTAATTTTTATAATTTCATATTCTCATACTCATATACACAATTTTGGTATAACTATAACCATTGATGGCCTATTTTGGAAACTAAGAGAAGTTACCCAAAGAAGAGGTAACTTTCTTCTATGAGAATGTTTAATTATTTCTTCCTCTACATAATTCAATTATACATAAACCATCATTATATAATATTTTAAATATATTACATATATTTAGAGTTTAATATATAAATTTCATAATCTAAATACTTCTCATCTTTCATCAAATCAGTTACAAAATCATTATTCATGTGTATAGAGGACTATAGCATCGTGAACCGATGTCATTCGTTTTAAGATTATCCCCTATAATGGTTGCAAATTCTGATAGATAGAAATGATATGTATGTTCTTTTTAATATAAATATTCCTAGGGTCCTTCTATCATATATACATTTTTACACTCTATTTCATAGGGAATGTGATAATATTACTTCTGTGTATGATGGAATACAACCTCACAATATGATATGATTCATTTTTAACTAACGTGTTACACGACATGTAATAATGATGTATTTAAAAAATATCTGTGATGTAAATTACCAAATTATATTATTAATTAACTATTTATCCTTGTACAATATAAAATATCAATTTATTTCAAATATTCTTTGTCACTAATTTTTATAACACTATTCATGTACATATGGACCACCGTCTTCATGAAGCGATGTGAATCTCTATTTTATAACCATGATTCATGGATTATATATATATATATATGTAAATTTAACATAATAATATTTAATATTTTTTTATTATGAATTTTTAAATACATAATAATTCTTACCATCGTTCCATAATGTTCACTAAAAATTGAAACATTAATCATGTGTACGAACGACATACTGCCTCAAATATCATAGATTTATTTATTTTTCCAATCAATAACTCACAATTTCTGTTTAAATGTATAAATTTCCTAATTATTTAATTAATATTTTACTATAGATGATATAATATTATTATTTTCACAAGAACCCAAACATTCATAACAAATCATTAATGAGAAAGAAGGCAATTAACACCCAAAATAATGAATATAATGAATGATTAATAATAAACATTAGTGAAGATGTTATAAAAGGATACTATGGGATATTATAAGTATAAATATAGTTAATAAATTAGTTAAAAAAATGTTTAAGAACAATATTTATTATTTTAATGAAAATTAAACCAAAACACAATGTGGGGTAAATGATTTCAATAATCAATTTCAATTCATCATGATACAAATATACATCAAAGATTAGGTCATACTATGATTATGTATATAATTATATTTTATTATTTTATGATTTATTTCCCCTAGATTTTTAGGGATTCATATTTGATGAAATTTATCAATAATATTTTTTATCGCCACATTAATTGTATAATCATTATAATGGATTTCTAGTCTAACGTTAATTTCTAGGGGATATTTTCTATTTAACATATTGATTCTTTTATAGGGTCTATATACATTATGATTTAAATTTTATATCATGAATCATATTATTTTAATGATATTTTAATATCTATATGATTTTATTATTTTTTGGGGGTTATGATTCAAATGGTTGGTAATGTGGTAGGAGATGGTTTCCCAAAGTTTTCTTCATTGATATTTTGCCATGATATAAACACATATTTATTTATTAGGCATATATAAAACCTTTCTGTTATGTAACATCATAAATTTATTTAATGTAATGATATTTTATGTTTTTTTAATACTATGATTTTAGTGTTCTTACAATTCTGTGCTACTAGTGATTTATGTGTTATTTGTTATAATCTCATCATTTTTAGGGATTGTTTATGATTATGTGTCTATTATAGAAATATTATGATCTAATAGACATTAATTATCAAATATTATATTATCCGAGGCTTATTCATTATATTACCATGAAACATTAACATTATTCAACTAATTTATTCATAAAATATTTGAGAAATTTTTTAATTACAAGCATTTTTTTCTATCTTCGATTTACAACCATTTTTATTCTAAAACCATGATTTATAAAGAAACTTTCCAAAATATTTTATATTCCATAAAAATATTTATATTGAAATTTATTCCCATGTTGAAAATATTGAAAAATGTTTTAAAAGGTATCTTGATGTCAGTTTTGAAGTAATTCCCATTGGGATTTAACAGAATTTATTTTAGGAAACCTTGTTTTAGCATGAAAACATTTTATGAAATTATCTATCATCAGGAAAAATATTTTTAAAAAAACATCATTATAATATATAATATTTATTTTCAAGTAAAAAAATTATTTATTTATTTTCAATAGATTATTTTCAAAATGAAATTATTATTTTCCTCAATGTAACCTAAATGTTCATTTAATGAAAATTCTTATCATCAATTTTAAAATACCATGTTGTTTTATAGGCTCCAATGGGTGGTTTTTGTATTGATAGAGTACTAATTATTTCTCTAAATGGAATTAGTTAGTTTCAATGTAGTTCAAATGGAAACCATTTAATTTCTATAGATTAATCATATTTTAAAGTGATTTTCAGGGAACTGGACACTTTTCAATGTGTTAGTCATGTTTAAAAATAATTATCATTGAAACTATTTTTTTCTATGGGTTATACATGTTATGAAATTAATAATTGTTATTTCTAATATTTATATGATGATTTATATGCTCTATGTAATTTAGTTCTAGTTTTTTGTCCTTATATATAATGGGTTCTCTAAGATAGAATTGGGTGAAACAAATATATCATATATGATGACTGTTCCCAGGTAGCACCGGGTGAGCCCATTATAGATTATGTGATGTGTGGAACATGGTAGTTCCCAATGACCCAATTATAGATTTTATGATGGGTATACCCATATTACACCAGGTGAGTCGTATATAGCTATATTATGGGTGCACCCATGTAGAACATGAATGCATTTTTGAAAAGATTATGTTCTCTATTAATTTATATTGGATATTGATTGTATGGTTATTCAATTTACAAGGTCTCTATAAGTTTTATATAAAGATAATAATCAAATATAACTTTTTCTCTCTGATTTCATGGTATTTATAATGTTTCATTTGATCAATATTGTTATCTCATGGATCATGGTTACTGAATCTTATGAATATTTTCATTGTTATAACCTTATTTAATGTTTCCAAATTGTTGATTATAGTATTGATTGGTATTATTTCTTTTATTATACTCTAATGTAATCATAATATGTCATCAAAAAATTAGTTCATTAATATACTAATTGATTACATTCAATTGTAAATGGTTATTTTTTTCCTTTTTGAGAGTATGAGATGACGCTTATTATGTTTCATTTTCCCATATTTATCTTGAAATGATTTTTAAGTAATTTTTTCTAGAAGGTATTTTATTTGGATAAAATTAAAAAATATTGGTTATTATGTTGAAATGGTCAATTAATGACCTAGGTAATTTTTATTTAGGTGCTTGTAATAATCTCTTAACCCATAAACCTAATGGTTTATGAGAGTGCTGGTGATAAAATTTATCTTTTTGATATTGTATGTCTCATATTGTTAAAATTCTTTTACCTCGATATATATCACATCTATAAAATGTAATGTTTAGGTTTTTAATACCGGAACTGATAGTTCGGATTATGGGATGTTATAGTTAGTGTTAGAAGTTTATAGATATAACATTACAAATTAGAATTTTTTCATGTGTGGCTATCATAAGAGTTATGGAAACCATCATTTGACTATAAGTATAAGGTTGATCATATTTTAAACTTCATATGCACCACATTTAGGTATTATGAAATGATATCATAGATTGATTGATGACATTTTAGGAGATATTTTTTATGAGGAATTATATGTAATGATTTTTTCAGTGTGAATTATGAATTATATTTTTTGAATCCATTTGATTATTTATATTTTTATCTTTTATGGTGTATAGGATATTGGATATTGAGATAATTATGTGATTAAATATATTATCATATAGATAATAGTGGGACATAAAGTTGATTTGGGAAATATGTGTTTAATATAATTTTAAAAGAAGATCACCATATTATTATTCATGTAAAATAAAAAGTATGATATAAAATTATATGTTAAAACACTCTTTAATATTGATTATAATGAGGTTATTTGGAACATAAGGTTATTACTTTAGGAAATTATATTGTTTAAAAATTGGTTTTTATTATTGATGTTTGATTTTTAGTGAAACATATGAATGTTTATCAACTTTGGGAATTGAATTATAATGTTATATGCATATAGGTTTTCGTTAATGTCTAAATATAAGTGGAATATTTTAATGACCACTTTATTGGATATGTGGTATTTTAATGTATATTTCCATTTTTTAGGATTGAAAAGTTCATCATGGGTACTCATCGATTCGGGAAAATGATGAGGTTGTGGTGGAAATTGATAAAAAGATGAAATTCTAAACCTAAAGAATGTATTATTTTTTATACTCATACTTAATATTGATATCTATTTATTCATATTTAATAAAATGATTTTCATTGAAAAATGTTAGCCTATTACATTAAAATCAGATGAAACGGATTGTGTTATAAATCATAAATTGTTTATAGTTTCGAGTCACTTATCTTTCAAATGATCATTAAATCGTTTTTTTATAAATGAAATTTATCACTATAAATATTTAAATATTCCCCACATCCATGTCCTAGTCATAACACCCCAACTATGTTCTCATTTATGGAATATATGTATGTGTTATCCCAAATGACCCTCATATATTCCTTTAACATTTATCAGGATGAGGTTTTATACACCCATTCTCTGTTTTCGGTTTACAAAAATGTGTACTAAAATATCCAAACAATAATTTCCAAGATAATGATCCAATTTTTAGAACACAATTTATTAAATTGGGGAGGATGTTACACCCATTGATTTTAAATAATGAAAACGATGTCCAATAGCATAAATGAAACATAAAAAATAATATGAAAATGAATTTAAATAACTACTACTTTTTGAAATAATAATTTTTAAATAAATTTAATATCTTCAATTTATTGAAATATATGAATCCCTGAGATTATTATATTGAATAGCATATTCAACCAGGAACATTGAGCTTAAATGAGTCATGATATATATAACCATTATAACATAGCCATTAAATTTGGGGGTATAAATACTATTAAAACCATTATGATATATATATATATATATATATAATACTCAATAAATTATTGATGAATTTTTATTAAAACATAAACAATGGATTAGTAAAGTTATATGATTCATTCAAAATAAGTTGTCTATAAAAATGATTATTATTTATTATTATGAAAATATATTATAATTAATTTTTCTATTTACATGAATTTTATTAAATGATATTCAATATTTAAATTTGAATATAAACATTTAATTTTTGTAAATTTTTTGGATTCTTTAGTAAATATTTATTTTCCAGTGAATAGTAAAAAAATAATGATTTTTTTAAAATGTAATTTAATTTCATTAAAATATGTAATTTATAAGAAAAAATGAGATTTGGAAATGATTTATTGTCAAATAAGAATTATTTAGTTACATTGAGTGAACTTAATTACTTTTTAGTAGTCATTATATTTGATTGTAATATACATTTGTTTTTTTAAAAACATTTTTTTTTTTCTAATTTTTTTTTAAATAACATGATGTTTCTATATTTTAAATTATTAAAATAACGCCTAATGAGGTATTAAATTTATTATATATTAAATATAATATATAAAAAAATGTTTTTCGATTTATACAATGATTATTATCATACATATAGTTAATATATAATCATAATTTTCTTGAAAAATCCATCTAATGAAAAAAAACATCTTCATTGTGTTTGTGGGTTTTGTTTTAAATATCATTTCTATATATATAGAAAATTTACTTCATAAAATTAACATGTTTTTTGAAATCATAATTTAAAAATTTATGCATGGTGGAATTTATCATAAATTTAGGAAATGATTAATTTTTTTAATAAGTGTTAAAAGTGGTGATACAATGTTAATTTTTTTATTAGAATGGAGGTGACCCACCTAACAATGTTAAAATGGGGAAAGATATTAAGGATGCCTAAAATTATGAATATAATTGTCATCCCTTATTATATTGTCCTTACAATCAATTGGGAGGGTTTTAAAATTGCGGTAGATGGAGTGGGGGACACCATCTCTTCCTCCTCTAGCTAAATAGTCCACTGAAAAATTATCTTCTCTCCACATATGATTCACAGGAACCCCGAAGACCATTTCCTTTTTTCATCCTTGAACAAGATAAATAAGATCCTAGGGAACATCCATTTTCCATATAAAAATTTACATCAACACCTCCATGTTACAATCCACATCATTACCCTATAGAGGAAACCTTTTCCATTGCATAATATCTAAATATAAGTCTTTCACCTATACCCAAAGGAATTTCCCAAGCCGTTATAGGAACTAAATGCTAACAAAAATGATCTGTTGTTATCTCTAATCATACCACCTCACATCATGTACTCTTTCTTAAATGATCTATCCACATTGAGTATTAATCCACTACATGGAGGAAGCCATTTCACCCACTGATTCTAAGAGTTCGACCCCAAAATAGTTCTGATATGAAAGGTACTATGATTCTTGGAGTTATTCCCACCATTCAACAACCTCACCATGGATCTCAATCTAATTTTTATGTACAATGTAGAATGTTGATCCCAAAATCTAGCTGGATTCCTAGCATCCATCAACATCCAATAAATCAAAGTGAATATTACATTATGAATCTTCCTCTCCATGTCATCCGGTTTCACACCATGAATCCATGTGTCAATCGATTCCTGTATTAAATCAACTTAATATAAGAGCCTTTTAATTCAGTTCATGGAACACCCAAGGCTCATGTCCCATTATCTCTTGAAAAACTAGTACATACTGATTTACAGTCTGGGTAATCACAACACCATCTTCACAACATGAAAGTGATAACACTCTTTTTAATATTTTCATATTTTAGGATACCTCAGTACCTCACACTCAAAATGATAAAATTCATCTGTGATGGAACATTGACCCATTATACATTAGATTCCCCATCCACATAATCGATTTCTTCATGTAACAGTACTATAATGTATTAACTATTAAAAAACTATAACTCAAACCAGTGAAACATCATTTATCCCCATCATCATAGATTCTAATTACATCAAAATACTCCTTATGATCTTATATAAATATCTCATATATTAGTTGGGTATTCCAAATGCCTGCCTGAATGTCATATCTGGAACTTGTAACACTAGAAGGAAAAACATCTCACTAGCCTATTTATCTATACATATATTATTGTTACCTGAACCTATAATCCATCTAGTTGAGTCATAAATGTCCCAAAAATTCATTAGAATATAGTGATAGAGTTTTAAAAACCATTTCATACTACTACCCCATAACTCCCTATGATCTTACAATATATCTCTCCAAAACAGTTTTCATAAAGATACTCCTTGAAACATATCCCATGATAGTCATGCTTGCATGGAACACATTGTTTTAAAAATATCTCGGATACCCACCCCACCCTCTTAGATATGATCTTCCATATGCATATAGGATGACCAATGGCAGTGTATTGAATTATTAGTATCCCAGACAAAACTAGTCATGAACCAATCCATAATTTAATAGTCCCCTTGGGATGGTTGATAATAGAGAGAATGTTCATTGTAATTGAATTCAAAACACTATTGATAATCGTCACTCTTCCATTGAATGAAATGAACTTTTTTTCTAGTTTCAAATGCTTCTTATAATCCCATTAGTGATATCATCAAAGAATACATTCTTAGTCCAACCATTAGAAACTGGAACACAAATGTATAACATATGAAATTGTGTACGTTGATTTCCCAAAATCTCATAAATTCCTCTTCTTCTTCTACCTGGGATTTTGTTTTAAATGAACACAATGATTTTCCTTGTGTTGATATTTTAACCACTCATATTTCCATAGTTGTTGATAATTTTCATAAACATATATAGTGACCTTTTAATTCCATTAATAAATATGATAAAATCATCCAAAAATATTAACAGAGAAATGATTTTGTACAATGACCTGTAATATAATGGAAAGATCCTTCTATTCTCCATGATTTTATGAATATTTTGGATAGGGATTCTTGATCGGGGATGAAAAGAAATGGGGGAAATGATCCCCTTGTCTGACACCATATGTACTTTGGATGATGAAAAATACCTTCCCCAAATGAGAAGTATAGAGCCATAGAGAGGAGTATTATATAACAAATTTTTTGTAGAAGCATTTGTGGAAGTGAATATTTCTCACAACCTGATTAATGAAACTCCATTAAATTTTATAATAAGCCATATCCATGTCGATTTGAATAAAAACATTATATCACATTGTATTTTTGATGATATTATCAACCAATTCTGTAGCTACGCCAATCAATCCTTCCATAAGAGACCCTATAAATAACAATGATTCTCTTTTGATATCATTTGAGGAATAATCCCATTAAGTCTCCAGGTAATGAGGGATGCTAAAATTGTGTAGGAAACATTGAACAACCATATAAGTAAATATTTATTTATTATTATGGAAAAATTAAGAAAATGAATTAAAAAGACTCTAGAGGTACACACACTTATATTCAAAAGACACCCGTGAATAAATTTGGTATGGATTCAATAACATGTACCATAAAAAGTCTGATGCATTGAAAAAAAATCCCTAGAGAAACCATCTGGTCCTATAGCATTTTCCTAATACATACTAAGATTGGTGCCTTTTATCTCTTCCTTCATTTGAATCACTATCAGAGAGTTATTATATGAGCCTTCTACCCATATTAGAATGAATTTCATGAAGTTTTCCACTTCTTTAGATCCTCCAACATGCCCATTTCCTCTAACACTATTACCCGACAAGAGCTCTTTAAAAAGGGTCAGCACCATTATCCCTACCACATTCAAATCCGAGGTGTAAAAATAATTATCGAGCTTGGTGTTGACTCCGATTTTTTTCATTTAATCTTTCACATAATCTTTAAATAAATCATTTTTATAGTCTCCATTTATATTCCACCACGCCTAGGAGATGATTCACTATGCCATATCAATTTCTAGCAGTTTATCAGATAATATGGATTTCATATCATAGATGGAATCAAATTTTATATAATCCCAATTCTCTTACAGATCATATTACTATATTTCAATACCATGTTGTATGAAATCAATACCATTATCCAGTATTAGATATGATTCCAACTACACATTGATGTCCATTTTTAAAAAATAGAGACCACTAGAAAGTCCAAACCAATATGTCTCCAACTCTTCATTTTACCAAGGATTTTTCAACATATACATGAAACCTTCTAATCTATTCTAATTGCAAGAATAATAGAGGGACTAACTTATCACATCTCCTATTCTCAGATCCACTATCAACAGAACATGGTCCAAAATATATGATGTGAGGTATGAAATTAATGACTATGGGAAGGTGTCCATGCATTGGAGATTGGATAAGCAAATGTCCAGATAACTCCATTTATGATTGGGTATCTGATAATTATTTCACCAAGAAAACCTGTTTTAGAGAACCCAAATAAATAAGACCCAATTTTGGTAGGCAATGTTTAATAACCTTCATGCCAATATTGAGTATAAATGTTCCTCCTCTTGTCCCAGCCATGTACATCATGGAGTTAAAATCTCTTCCTACATACCCCTGAGTGTCACCCACCTGAAAGGATCCCAAATACTTCCAGAGCTCCCTCCTCTCCATATGGTCACAAAAGTCATAAACAAAATAGAATAATCCCACACTGCTTCCATGACTGATACTAGTAGTCCTACATTGGGGGATAACACTATCTAGATAATTTTTGACACTATTCTTCTAGTATATCCATATATTACTGTTAATAGGATATGAATTCAGAAAATTATGGAATCACATTCTCTTTGCAAAGACATTGACCTTGATAGGGTCCTATTTTCATTAAAATATTATTTAATGTTAACATAAATTATCAATTTCTTTTAATGTAAATTATGTTCAATAATATATCTTTTAATATTATTTATTTCATGGTATTCAATGACATATTTTTATTTGATATAAAAACTTTGTAAACATTTTATCATTTTTTCTCTTATAAGACACATTCTCTTCACCTTTAAGGGATAAATTTTGAATTTATTCATCCATTCATGTAGATTTAATATTGAAATAAGAATTAAATATTAGAAATAAAAACATTTTCTATTATGTAACATGTAAATAATATATTTATTCAATGATTAATAGTTACAAAATATAATGTTAATTAACACTGTTATGGTATTATATGTTTTATTGGGGGTTAAATGACAAATATATATATTAAAATGAATGAAATATTTTTTTAAAAATATATTTTCTAGATATATTTTTACCTTATACATTCTCGAGACCAATATATTCCATTATAGTATCCTTGTTTATTGATAAAATGTGGTTTGAATTCATTCATTTCAGAAATAACAAGTGTGACACATAGATCACTTATAAAAGGCAACCCTTGTCCCCCTCACTTCAATCCTTGGAAACCCATTAGATATGGCAGTACCTATGAACATTTATTCTATAACTCCCCCATATCATCCTATTATACATATATTGGACTAAAATCCCACCATGGAAGGCCTCTGGTGAATTTCAATTCATGTTACCCAAATAAGAGGTATCATTCATCAGCAAACATTTTTATTTTATTTCTTCTTCCTTCTACAAAAATTATTTTTAAACTATTATTACATAATTAAATCTTTTGCATCCATATATTTAGTTATTTATATGTTAATCGGAGAACCTAAATTGCACTCTTATCTCAACAAATAGGATAAAAATCATCATTTTTATTTACGACGTTCTACTGCCTCGTGATCCGCTTTTATTCATTTCCGTATTATCACCTCTCCCGGATCGTTTTGATGATGGATATAAAATATATATATAATATATAAAATAATTATTAATTTGTTTTAATTATGTCGTATATTTTTTTACATTCTATTTTTCACTGGTTACAATAACATCACCCGTGTATACAACGGTCTCCCAAATCGCGAAGTAGTGTGATTCATAACTCACTATGGTTTTACATAGGAAATAATAAGGGTTAATTTAATTAATCATTGTGATATAAATGAATTATTATTATCATAATGAAATATTGATAATTCACAAGTTATAATATATCATTTTTATACCATTTAACTCAATGGAAGATTAAAACATTGTTCATGTAGGTGAGGACAACTGCCCTCACGATGCGAAGTGACACTCTCTTTAATCACCACGACATATGGATGATATATATAAATATATAAATTAAGAAATAAAATTTCATTCTTGATATTACGATCATTATTAAAAGATATAATATTTCAGACCATCTTTCGATAATGATCATTGGTTAATTGAAACGTTAGACATGCATACTAATGACTGACCACCTCCATAATGATAACAAACATTATTTTTCAAAACTAACCATAGTAATTATTGTTAAAAGTATAATTTATTTTTAATTATGATAATTATTTTATTATTATTATTCTCTATGGGATAAAAATAAAAAATACAAACAGTAACCAAAACATTCACAGGAAATCAAAAATGGAGAAAGGTCAATTAACACTGAAAATAATGAAGATAGTGAAATATTATTAATAATTGGACAGAATATGTTATAAAATGACCATATATGATTATTTTAATATTTATTTTGTACATTATAAATTAATTAATTTGATTAAAAACACTATAAATTATATTAATAGATGTTATAAAAAGTTAAAAGTGATGGAAGGTGTTTTTCTTACTAAATTTTCATTCATTGGGTTAATCTTATACTTCACTTACTACATCATGATAAGATAATGTGTGTAATTCTATTTTTTATGATTTATTATTCCCACATGTTTTATGTGGATTTAAATTTCATACATATAATATATTCAAATACTAATCCCTATTTACATTTCATTCTGTGAATAATATTATTTTAATAATATTAAAATTTTCATTTGGTTTTATTCATTATTTGAGTTTTTGATTCAAATTGTTACAAATTCGGTAATTAATTTTTGTCTCAAATTTTGTACTTTGATACCTATGTCATATTATGAAATAATATTCTTTTATGAGGTGTATATATATTCTAATTAACATGAAATACTATAAATTTATTTATTATAAATATATTTTATGTTTCTTTGAATTTTATTCTTAAATTGAGATTATTTTTATATGATTCCAATGTGTTAAGAGTTTTGTTTTACTATATCATTATTTATCAGGATTCATTATGATTATGTAACCAATATCGAAATTCTATGAACTAAATATCAATAATTATCAAAAATTATTTTATCATAGAGTAATTCATTATATTTTCATGTAATACTACAAATGTTAAATTATTGGATATATAAAATAATTAAGATAACGTTTTTCTTCAATAAAATGCCTTTATTTCTCTCTTTGGTTGAAAACACTTTTTTCATCCAAAACCATGTTTTCTAAAAAATCATCGAAAACCCATTTAAGAATTTTTAAAAGGATATATAATATAAAAAATTTACCAATGATTGATTATTTATACACATTTTGAAGTTTAATATTTATATAATTTTCTAAAAAATTCCCTTTTGGGTGTTAATGAAAACAGGAATGGAATATGTTTTTACGTGTACGACCTGTAAAAACAATTATAAATTCATGAAAATTTTTACTCATTATATTCATTTATAAATTTTCAATATTATTTTCTATGAAATTTAAATTCAAAATAATTTTTAAAATTTCTGTTTATAAAATGGAAATTAAATTTTACTCAAAATATCTTTAATGTTATTTTAATTGTATTTCTATTAATTCATATCATTATGCATTTTTGTTAAACATTTTATGGGGGGGATAAATTGTATTATATTTTTTACCTCCAAATTATATTCTTGGATGTATTTTTATTGTTTCAAGGATATGGTTAAGGAAAAAATTTATTTTTAATAGGTTAATCTTGTTTTAAAGAGATTTTCATGGAATCTTTTTCATTTCAATATGATAATAATATATCAACTATATTTTTCAAGAGGAAATTTTATTTCTGTGGATTAACCAAGTTATTAAAGGAATAATATTCAAAATTAATGTTTTTACAATGATTTACAATAACTCTAAAAAGTATTTCTAATTTATAGACATTATCAATGATAGGTGTAGCAACATAACCCCATGTGATCCTATATAGCTTTTACTATCAGATCATAGAGATAAATATGGTTGATTTCCCTAAATATTATTTCAGGGGTGCACCCATATATATCTGGGTGACTATATTATATCCTATATGATTGGAGTTCCCAAATTGTGTTAGGAAACCCAGATATAGATTATATAGATAGTGCACAAAGATAATTCTCCAATGCATTGGATAATGATTATACCCTCCATAGAACTATATTGGATGTAGAACATATAGTTATTTGATTTTTAAGTGTTCTGAAAGGGTTTTATATTTATTATAAAATGATGAAGTTCCATTATACCAACACAGTTTATCTAATATTTCCATAAATTTAAAATGATTCATTTGGAGAATATTAATATCACACATCTATTGATTATCGATTCTTATGAATCATCACTATTTTAGTGCCTTGTTCCATGTTTCCTAATTGAAGATTCATCTATTTATGGGTATGAGTTATTTTATAATTCACTGATGCACTCTCATTATGTATTAATACTCTTATTCCCTTATTATAATCATAGAAGAAAGTTAATTATTAATGATTATCCTTCAACGCACTAAGAATTTGATTGCAATGTTTTTATGTTTCTATTTCCTGGGGTTGTCATGAAATGTTGTTGAATGAATAATTTTTTTAAAGGTATTTCATATAGATCATGATTATGTGTTATTGTGACATAAGAAAAGATGGGTTAAGTGGGAGAAATGGTCATTTAATGGCATATGCATGATTAATGTAGGAGTTCATTATAATTATATAAAATACTAAACCTAAAATGGCCATTATAATGTTTGTGAACTAGTTTTTACATTTGACATTGTATGTTTTGGTTGGAGAAAATTGGGTAACCACCATTTATATAAAACATGAATATGTAATTATTATGTTATCCACACCAAATTCTGGAGCGCTAGTTTTTTGCTATTATAAATTCCATCTAGATTACATTATATTATTATTTAGATATGAAAACATTCAATCCCTATCATAAAAAATCACAAAATCCCTAAATTGTAATATGATGGTTATTTTCTTACAATAAAAAATTTCACATTCAAATCATTTGATATTCTATCATGATTGAATTACAAATAAATAATCTGAAGTTCATTAATAAAATATTCTTCATTATTTTTTCACCCCTCATCTCTATCATTATTCCATATGAAAATTTTCTTTATAATTTTGAGTATATTATTAATCTATTTATTCTATTCAAATCAGTCCTCATGTTTAATATTGAACATATGATCAATGTAGCACTCTTCATTATCAATATCTCTACATGAAGTATATTCATGTTATTTAACATGATCCATGAATATATATATTTCATTGAAAATTTCGTTTTATATATCACTAATTTGTATTTATTTTTTCAAAATTGTCTTCTCTCTTAATCATGTTTTTTCACTTCCTTATTTTGGATATAATTTTATATTGTATCATCATTCATTATTTTCTATCATCTATTAATAGGGAAAATTTATTATTTCTCAAAAATATAAGTCACACCAATATTATAATTTCGATAATCAATAATATAATATCAACTTAAATAATATTTTATTACATTTATATAAATATTACATATTAATTTGTCATAGAACATTTTGAAGTAATTTGAAATAAAAGACCTGATTTTTTCAAACTCTCATCCTTTTTCATTTTTGTAAAACTCCTCAATAATCTCCAATACCCTCTCTTTGATTTTGAGTTTCGTTAATAACATTATCTCCATATTGTTCAATTCCTTGATATTAATAAAATTTCTTCCCTTTTCAATGACAAATAGTAAATTATGAAACTCATAATGTTATATTTTATCCCTATCTTCAAAAGTAACAACCATTTCATCTTATCTATCATATTGGATTCTCAAAAATTTCATTATATATGTTCATTCATTTAATTAGTCTCTAAAACCAATAATATTACATTAAATATAATTAAATTTTTAATAGTATTTATCAATAGAATCATCATCAACTAATTTAATATATTCCAATATATCACTCTAAATTTTAATCAGGGAATAATTCCCATTGAAAATACAATTAAATTTTGAAATGTGACCTTATATATAGTTGGATGTTTTGAGTCTTATTACCTCTATTGATATTATTTATAATAAAGAAAATATAATTTCATTACATTTCCATCTATAAATAATTAAAATTCTTCTTATCATTATTTTTTTATGACAATTTATAAGGACTGTGTCTTTAATATTATGTAATCCAATATTTTTCATCTGTGATTTATTTTATTATAGTCTCATAGATCATTTAGTTTTATAGTTTCATAAAATTAGGTTATCACCCTAAACAAATATTACATCTTAATGTATAAATGTCATCCTAGAATCCTTTTTTTCAATAAATAATATATTTAAATATAAAAAATATTTTTTATTCCTGCTATATCTTCTAAATTTTGATTATGATATCATCGTTGTCGATACTATTTCTTAAAACTATATAATTGTTTTTTAAATATTTGTGAAGGGTATAAAATGATTTGTAAGGGAAATTAAAAAATTAAATAGAAACATTATTTCATGAGTATTTTTGAGAAATTATATTCTTTTGATTATACATTTACTTAAAAATTCATTTCATTGAAATCAACCTCTTTATAAAAATAATTTCACAAAAAAAATCATATTTAATCATAAAGTGATAATAAATATCTTAAAAAATAACTTGACTCAAGAAAAGCCCAAGAATATTTTTCAAAAAAAATACTATTCACATGTTAGAAGTATCATATACATTCCAATTTAAAAAATTATCATCTTAAACTCCTTTTTGAAAACATAGGATTTCAATAAACTCCAAAGACGTCATAGAAAACTCATAAATGTAATGTTTTTACAATTTTCATGTCACTTGAAAATATATAATAACCATAAATTTTATAAAGGTAATTATCATTCAGAGTTATACAAACTATTATAATCATGTCTACACTATGAGTAACTATCATGAATAAACATTGAATAACCATCATGTTAACACAAAAAATAACCATCATGGTCACCATCAAAACATAAATCATACAAAATATTTTTATGGAATAACACATACACAACCATATTTTATTTATAAAAAAACCATCCATCATCATAATGAATTTCTGATACCAATATCATAACCATTTTCAACTAAAACTTTCATTTTTCAAATTTTTATTTTCACAAATTAGATAACATTCCAAGATACTGATATATCCATTTTTTGTTTAATCCCAACATTCCAAAACTAACATTCATCGATTAAAGGAAATGGGGTATTTATTATAAGAATACATAGAATATTATCAAATAATATAATTAAAAAAACTATTATGGAATATAGAAATGTCATTTTCACTTAATACATTAAAATAGACCATTTATTTTGCATTTTTTAAATAAAGGGAAATTTTTTTGTATTAAATATATAGAAAATGTAACGACCAAATATTTTTGAGTAAATTCTATTCCCTATTTTTGGTGGGTAATTTTTTTTCATTTAATAATATGAGTATAATTAAAATGAGACCGTTGGGTATCAACTGTTATATGACTGTTGGAAACAAAATTTTACTATTTTTTTCTCTAAATTCAAGTGATCCAGATTAATTAATATATAAAGAAGATTTGATGTCCTCATCCAGTAGTCTCAGGCCGATCGAAGCTCATCTGATGGAACTTGGGAAGGAGGTAGCACCACTGGGCATTGCTCTTGAAAAAACCAAAGATGAACTTTATCGTGTGAAGCTGGAGTGGAATCACCTTCGAGGAAAGTTCAAGCTTATATAAATCACTACTGGAGAAATGATGGTCGATCCACCCTCGAATTCTCTCACCTTAGCACACCTTTGACATAGGTCCTATGCTGGGGTCATAAGGGGCAATATAACGAGACCGTAGCTACTATGTGTAATCCTTTGAGATAAATAAAATTTTCATTTGTTCTTATGGGGAAGTTTGTAAATATTAAGTGTCTGGACAAATATAATATGTATATTATTGATGAATTTCTGAAAAAGGATATTTTAAAATATTTACATAAACCTTAAATAATTAAAAATGGGTAATGATTTTCAAAAAAAAATGGTCTTCAACAGTTGTGTTCAGTACGAAATTTAGAGACTAATAAGATAAACATAATTTTTGATGAATAGTAAATTATGAATAGTGATTTTACACTTAGGATTAGTAATGTGACCAACTTGATTAGTAATCTCATTTAAGGAAAGTATTAATATAATTTTGGCACCTTGATTAAGTAATGTGATTCAATAAAATAAGTAAATAACTGATTCAAGAATTTATTTGTCAAGAATTAGTTTTTTCAAGTGAATAGTGTTTATTTCATTAAAAAATTAATTAAAAATATTTAGGAAAGTATTTTTATAAAATGTTGTTAATTTTTGAATTCAGCACTTTGATATTTGGTTAAGGGGAATTTTTTGGATTTTTCTGAAAAAAATTAATTTTTAGTTAATAGTGAAAATACAATTTTTAGTTTTGGGTGTTTAATGAAATCATTAAGGATATAATAATTATGTAATAATTATGGTGGACTTATGAATCATACGATAAGGTATGAGGTGTCCCAAGTGGCCAATACCATGGGAAAATACCATGGGAAAGCCAATGGTTTTTCCAATACAACCGATGAGGTGTCCCATGACATTAATTAATTGTCACTTCACTTACCCTATAAATACCAAGACATTATCTCATCCTTTCCCTTCAAAAATCAGCCAAAACTATTTTCTGGTCTCCTTAACTCCCAATGAGTCCTCCCAAGGTTCCCCCAAGCCCTCAAGGTCCCGACTATCGAGTTTTAAGAGTTACGTTTAAGGTAAGGGATCCTACCACTCTCTTTCTTTTCAAGTAATATTTTGTATGTAATTTCATTTAAGAACCATGTTCTTATGTTGGGGGATGTTATTTTATATTCCTTTTACTTCCGTTTTCATGATCATATGATTAGAGATCCCCTCTTACTCTCATCATTTCGTTTTATGAATGATTAAGTGGTGCCGTTAGGCTGCCGAATTTTGATAAGAGAAATCGTATTTTTGTCTTCCTTTTAAGTTCTTCATTTCATATGGTATATCGTTAAAATTTCCAAAACATGTTATTATATGTTATTATTAAATTCCATTTTATTTCTTGATGATGGGAGACCCTTTATTTTCTCATCAATTTGTTTTCTGAATTTTTAAGTGACGCCGTTAGGCTGCCGAATTTCTCGTAAAAGGAATCACGTCTTCTTTTTTCATTCATGTTTCCTTTTTATGTGGTATGTCATTCAAATATACATACCATGTTCTTATCTCCATGTTGTTCTATATTTATACTGTATTATTAATTATTTATGAGTGGGTTACTCTGGAACATTCCCTTTCCAATGTTTTCTAAAACCATGCTATATTGTCGTTATGCTTCAAAAAGTTCGCCTCAAAATTTCTATCTCTTTATCACCATAAATTCACATATTTTATTTATGTTAATACCCAGACCTATTTCATTTCATTGGGTGTTCATAAATGTATAAAGATAATTTATTTCATTCTAGAATTTACAATCATATAACCCTCACTCCCTTTCCATCTGTTATAAATGACATAATGTTCTTATTTTTTTTGAGTACATTAAAATCGACAGA
Source organism: Viscum album (assembly GCA_963277665.1). NCBI lineage: Eukaryota > Viridiplantae > Streptophyta > Magnoliopsida > Santalales > Viscaceae > Viscum > Viscum album. Next base: position 1,033,978,299 of record OY728130.1, read on the forward strand.
ATCTTGAAATGTAACCCATTTCTTATATTCTACATGGTTTATTTATGAAATTTTTTATTATTATCTATGTGGCTCCCAATAAATAAAGATATATTAAGGGTGCACCCTGATAGTGCACCAATGCATTGGGAAAAGACTTAATCTCTATAGATGTCCATTTTTTAACGATACCTTGGTGAATAACCTTGGAAATTTTTTAATGACACCTTGGGGATGGACCATGGTGATACAAGAAATTATTTTATATGTTAAATGTTGAAATCCACATCTTCAAGTTATGAGACTTGTTATTTTTATCATGATATTCCTCATGATATCTATATCATGCTATAATTTTATTTATCATGACATTATTGATGTATCTCAAGTTGTAATGTAAAATGTATATATTGTTTCCCTTACTAGGCCTTCTTCTCACCCTTTCATTTGATGTATGTTCCCAGGTTATGAGATGCAATAATGATCATTGGATGAACAAATGAAGAAGCCATTCAAGTGTTTAAGAAGAATTTTTTTATGTTGTCAGGTATTAACTTCCTGGTTTCCAAGACACTAATCCTGGAAGATCCTTAGTTTTGTACAATGTAATGAAAGCATATGTGATAAAATGTTGTGATGATATAGTTGGTATCAGAGGATGGTTTAGTAATTTTTGTAAATTAGGATTTGAAAACATTACAATTTTTCTTAATGAAATTATTAAATATAGGAAAAAATCATGGTATTTTGGTGAGTTATTTAGTAAGTGGTTTAAAAAAAATAAATCTCTGTCTGGATATGAACAAGTAGAGGTGGCTCTGGCACAGATATACCTAGGAGTGAAAACTCTGACACGGTGTTTCGGGCTTGAACTAGGGTAACTAGGTGCATGACAATGGGATTTTCTGCACTCTTGGTTTCACACTCCTGAAAGATATGCTTTGGTAAATTCATAAGCTTAGTGTGAACCATTATTAAAGGAACGAAGATAAAATAAAATAAAGATTCTCATAAAAATATATGATCATGGATAACCTAGATTAGAATCTAGGGTATCACAAGTTAGGATATACTTTTCTTCTAAATGTATATCCTTCTATGCTTAAGGGTTTCTTTTCATGATTATTGGCTAAGTATTTAAGCCCCATAATTATTCTTTCATTTCATAGTTAATGGAGGGAAATAGAGGAACATGTCCCAACATCCAATGTGATAGAAAATGTGAATATTACCCTATTAATATGATAGAGATGATGAGAGATCAAGTTGAACATATTGTGATGATGCCAAACCAGCTATCAAAAATCACAATTAATAATTGGTACCTATTTGAATGCCCAAATTCATCCAGGAAGAGGAAGATGAAGTCTCAAGGATGTTCTTATGATAATGGTTAAAAGGTAAAGATGACCCAATTTCCATTGTGAAAAAAGTGTGGAAATAGGAACCAAGGAAAATTTTACAACGGAACCAGGATATGATTTATGTGTGTGATGATAGGGAATAAAGTAGACAATTCCTTTAAAAAATGGATAATGTAAAGAATGGAGAAAAGGTTCAATCTAATATACCTTATACTATTGAATGTCGTAAATATGGATAATTTTGACATTATCCAATTCAATTCTCACTTGTAAGGGATGAGAAGCATGATAAGCATCAACAGTCTTCAAGGACAAGGGAACAATGTGAGTCCTATGTTGGGAAGGATCATGATGACGGAAGTACATGTAACTTCTTCGCATTAATTGTATATGTCATGTTGTATTTTAGTTCGTGCTCTATGAGCATATATTTAATGTCCTATAATAACATCAAGTCGCTACCTATGATAGTTTTATATCATTAAGTAAAACATCTATTTTTATGTATCACACGTTGATGTTGTGAAGCTATTCTTCTTGAAAAAAATGATTTGGGGATTAAAAGATGAGCATTATTTTGGAAGATGATCACTAATTTGGGAACCCTATATGATCAAGTAAAATATATTACTATGGTATTTTAGTTGAGAGTTAACTGTTGACTTATATTTTTAGGAATCAATTAATTTAACATGAACATATTGTAATTTTGGTTACATATGGAATTGATTAACCTGTCTTGGTGAAAATGTTATTAGGTTAGTTAATTTTGTTATAAGATGTTAAGAGTGCTTGATGTTGTTTGGAGATGAATGATAATGTATATCTTGGAAGAATATGTTATCAAATCCTTCTTATATTTGGGTTACAATCTTAGTTTGGATTATTCTGAAGAATTTTAAAGATGATTGTGTATTGAATGGTCTCTCTGGATGATTCGGTACTTTTGTTGAATTTTGGAGAATAATAGTCATATTTATTTTTATAAAGGATTATACTTTTTGAGGATTATATGATCTCTTACTAAACATTTTAGTTTCAGTTGATGACTAAAGAGAATGGAAAAATATAGTTATTCTTTTGTGGATTATGTGATTCTCTAGAAGATGAATCTTTTGCTTTTGATGAGACCAAGTCCTTTTGATTGATCGTTGTTTGGAGAAAAGATTAGTCTTGGTAGAATCTTATTAAAGGATGAAACTCTACTTGAAGGTAAATATATTTTCTAATGATTCTATTCTATGTAGTAAATGAATTCCTCAAAATTATTAAAAGGAACGTATAACTAAAATGTTTTTGGGTTACGTTTCCAACTGGGTAATCAATGACAGTTTCACACATCATAATTTTGTGATCTTCTTGCGGTTAATTTTCTCCTAATAATTTTTTCTATCACTCTCCATCAGAACTTGACCCTTTTTTCACTTTGATATCCATGTTTTCCTACAAGGAATCATAGTATGGGTTAACTTAGGTGACCTTTGTGCTTCACATTATTCCTTTTAACGTAATAGTGTCACTGACTCTTTTTCTGATGTGGGACTCTAAATGAAATTTCTAAGCCCAATTTTAAAATTGTGAGGACACAATTTATTGAGGGGGAAGATTGTAACGACCCAGAATTTTTGAGTAAAATATTTTTGCCTGTTTTTGGTGGGTGATATTATTTTTTTCATTTAATAAAATGTGTATAATTATAATGAGACCTTTGGGTTTCAACTGTTTTATGATCGTTAGTCAATATGACCATTGGAAACAAAATATTACAACAATTTTTCTCTAAATACAAGTGACATTGATTTATTAATATAGAAATGAGATTTGATGGCATCATCTAGTAGGCTCAGGCTGATCGAAGCTCATCTGACCGAACATGGGAAAGAGGTAGCACCGTTGGGCTTTTCTCAGGACCAAACCGAAGCTGAACTTCATCCTGTGCAGTTGGAGTGGATTCACCGTCGAGAAAAGTTCAAGCATATAGGAATCACTACTCAGGCAATGTTGGCTGAGCCACCCTCAGATTCTCTCACCTTAGCACACCTTGCACTTAGGTCATATGATGGGGTAATAAGGGGCTATGCAACAAAACCATAGCTACTATGTGTAATCCATTGAGATAAATAAGATCGTTATTTCTTCTTATGGTGATGTTTTTGAATCTCAATTGTCTGGAAAAAAATAGGATGTATAATACTGATGAATTTTGGGGAAGAATATTTTAAAAATTTTACGTAAAACATAAATAATTAAAAATGTGTAATGATTTTAAAAAAATGGTCTTCTACAGTTGTGTTCAGCATGAAATTTATAGTCTCATAAGATCAACATAATTTTTGATGAATAGTACATTATGAATAATGATTTTAACACTTAGGATTAGTAATGTGACCAAATGGATTAGTAATCTCACTTAAATAACGTATTAATATAATTTAGGCTCCTTGATTAAGTAATTTGATTCAATAAAGTACGTAAATAACTGATTCAAAAATTATTAATCAAGTATTAGTTTTTTTTGGGTGAATAGTGTTTTTTTAATTAAAAATTTAATTAAAATTATTTATAAAATTATTTTTATAAAATTGAGTTCAATTTTGAATTCCGAGGTTTGATATTTGGTTAAGGTAAACTTTTGGGAATCATCAGAAAAAAATGAATTTTTCGGTGAATAGTGAAAATCCAGTTTTTAGTTTCGGGTGTTCAATGACATCATTAAGGTTGTAATAATTATGTAATCATTCTGGTCGACTTATGAATAGTAAGATAAGGTATTATGTGTTCCATTTGGCCAATACCATGGGAAAATACCAAGGTCAATCCCATGGTTTTTCCAATACCACTGATGAGGTGTCCCTTGGCCATTAATGACTTATCCTCTCACTTCACCTATAAATAACAAGCCATTATATCATCCTTTACATTCAAAAATCCTCCTCAACGAATTTATGGTCTCCTTACATCCCAAGGTTCCCCTAATCCCTTAAGGTCCTGACCATGTTTTAAGAGTTGTGTTTTAAGGTAAGGGATCCCACCTCTCTTTTTCTTTTCAAATACTTTTTTGAATGTCATTTTATTTAAGACCCATGTTATTATGTTATGTGGATGTTCTTTTATATTAATATTAAATCCCATTTCATGATCATATGATGAGAGATCCCCTCTTACTCTCATAATTTCGTTTTATTAATGTTTATGTGGCGCCATTAGGCTACTGAATTTTCATAAGAGAAATCTTATTTTTTGTCTTCCTTTCAAATTCTTCATTTCATATGGTATATCTTTCAACTTTCTATACCATTTTTTTATATGTTCTCATTAATTTCCATTTTAGATCAAAATTATGGGAGCCCTTTTCTACTACCATCAATTTGTTTTCTCAATTTTTGAGTGACGTTGTTAGGCTGCCGAATTTCTCGTAAAAGGAATCACGTCTTCTCTTTTCATTCATGATTCCTTTTTATATAGTATGTCATTAAAATATCCATACCATTTTCTTATCTACATGCTGTTCTATATTTATACTATACTATAATTAATTTATTAGTGGGTTACTCTTTTACTCTCTCATTCCATTATATTCTAAAACCATGTTTATAGTCGTTATGCTGCAGAAATTTCGCCTCAAAATTTATATCTCTTTCCCTCCAAAAATTCTCATGTTTTATTTATGTGATTATCCAGACCTATTTAGATTGTTTGGGTGTTTTTAAATATATAAATATAATGTATTTTATTCTTGAATTTACATACATATAACCCTTACACTCATTCCATTGGTTATAAATGCCATAAGGATCATATTTTTTTAAGAACATTAAAATCATTACAATCTTGAAATGTAACCCATTTCTTTTATTCTCCATGGGTTATTTATGAAATGTTTGATTATGATTTATGTGCCTCACATTTATGTAAATAAATAGTAAGGGTGCACCCTGATATCTCTCCAATTCATTGGGTGAAGACTTAATCTCTAGAGATGACCATTTTTTAATCATACCATGGTGAATAACCATGGTAATTTGTTAATGACACCTTGGTGATGGACCTTGGTGATAGGGAAATTATTGTCTATGTTAAATGTTGTAGCCTCATATTCATGTTATGAAACACGTTATTTTTTCTATGATATACCTCATGATCTCTTTCTCATTCCTTAAAGTTATTTATCACGACTTTATTGATGTATCACAAGTTCACATGTAAAATGTTTCCCTTGTTTCCTTTACTGGGCCTTCTTCTGACCCTTTCCTTTGATATATATTCCCAGATTATGATATGTAGTAATGAAATTATGATGATCAAGTGAAGAAGCATTTCAAGTGTTTAATAAGATTTTTTTATGTTTTTATGTATTATGTTCCTGGTTTCCAAGACACTAAACCGTAAAAATCATTAGTTTTGTATAATTTAATAAAAGATTATGTGATAAAAATGTGGGATGCTATTGAAAAAGTAATTTATAAAAATAATTTACTTGGGTAAATAATTGACATAATATTTTCATTATAATTTATTTATGTCCATCTATATATATCCAGAAAATAATTTTAAATATATAGAAAAAGTATAGAAAGAGATAGATATGAAAATTAACATATCTTTTTTTAAAGGAATGTCTGATATCATTATTGTTAATCATGACATACATTAATTATCATCCTAAATAAAACACTTATGATAATTATTTACATTATATGAATGATTTTTTATTTTTATTATTCTTTTTACCTTAAAATAATCAATTAAATAATTAATTAACTTTGGATTATATGTTCTAATGATTTTAATCTCATACGTCCAAAATTACATTGGTAGGATGTATATTGGAAATATGGGAATTATTAAATTATATATATATAATACTAATAAAAAAATATCATTTAATTGTCAATTATAATTTGGAAAGATACAATGAGTGATGGTAATGAAAAATGAACTATGTTACAATCATGGACACGGTAGCCCATACGTATGCATGAGTATCATTTCCTTTTTCCAAAATAATTATTGATTGAAGTGAGTATTATTTTATCTTCACATATTGATAATAACATGATAATTAAAATTTAATATCTTTAAATATACTTTCATATATCATCCATGTGATGTGGTGATGAATAAAAATCGCATTGTTTTGTATAGGTGGTAGTCCAAATGTACGCAAACCTGACATTATAACGTTTTAAGGAAATCTAGGGTATCAAAATAAATGATATATAAAAATTTAACAATGATAAGTATTTAATTTATATCATATATACTCATTAAACATATATATACATCTATTTATATGAGTCGGTGATATAAAAATGATATAGTTCATTCTCAATGTGGTAGTTCGTTGTACACATGAATGATGATTTAATTTCTTATATTGTGAAAGAGGAGAAAGATAAAGGTAATTCTATTTACATTATAACATCTTAATATATATAATATATAATTATATTATTTCAAAATGGTTAAAGTGTTTCTGAAATTAATCAAAATGAAAAAACTTGTTTATGAAATATACATATTCTTCAGACAAACTCTTATGTTTAGTTTATGATTTCAACCAAATCATCATTTATCATATTTCAATCAGTTTTTACAATAATTTCATTACTTATGTTTTTAATATTTATTGGTCAATAAATTTAAAATAAAATAAAAAACTATCCATAAATAGATAATAATTAATATTATAAACTATTTGACAATATATTTTCACTATAAATTATTTTTTATTCTAAAATAATTTAATAAATCCTCATTTATTATAACATATCATTAATGTCACTTTTAGAAAGATTAATTAAATTTTAATTCCAACAGATCAAGTCAAATATTGAATTTTACTATAAACATTTCTCACAAACCAAACATTTTATACATATCTAAAATTATTATGACATTATAATTTTTTCAAGTTATATTATTTTTATTTGATTCGATGTAACTTATTTGAATTTATTTTTAATTAAAAAAATATTGATCAGATATTTCATACGTTTTTAGGGTAACTATATAAATACTAAATATAAAGAATAAATTATGATCATAAAAATAATTTAATTAACTTAATGATGACAATAAATATTAATTAATAATGTTGTTTTTTACCTTGATGAACAATATTGATATATTTAAAGGATAGTGGGTGGCATTTTGTGTTTTTCTCTTTATAGAACGTATTATAATGGTCCCAATAATGGAAATGTAGAAAACAAAATATTTTATTACAATATACTATGATTATGGATGAAATAAAACAATTCATTAAAATTACATATGGTATTCGAGTTACATTACAATCCATGTCACATTATTTTTACCATGTTCTACAACTACTATGCTAATAAAATTTGACTATTTTTAATATTAACTCCGATGAAAAATTAAATCAACCATATTACCAAATATTAGTTATTCTGGTTCAAAATATATAATATATATTCAAAAATTATCTTCACATATGTTAAAAAATTTCATATAATATTAATTCAAAAAAAATGATGAAACAAAGTTTTTAAAAATGTTTCTTTTATGTTTAAAACAATTTTTTACAAAAATAAAATATAAAATTCACTAAATGATTATTATTGGATTTCAATAAATCAAATTTAATGATTTAATAATTAATAAGATTTAAAATATTATTTGAAAATGTGAATGAAAGAAAAAAATAAATTTTTCAATAGAAATGTTTATTATTCCAAATGAAATGAAAAATAATTATTTTTTGAAATTTATAAAAAAATCATCTTTTGATAATATTAAAATTTTGTATTAAAAAAACAAAAAATTTAAAATTTAAATTCTATAATTTAAAATTTAAAATTATAAAAAAACCATGTTATAAAAAATTTTATAAAACCATTTAAATATTGATTTAGAAATATAAAATAATATATTTTATAATTAATAGGAATATGTAATCCATGAGAAAAAAATTAGTTATTCTATCATTACCAAGGTTGTTACACATTCATCCTAAATTGCATTAAACCATATATTGGATGAATCTATGTCTTCTAGTAGATGAGAATGAAGGTAAAGAATCATCTAATTTATCAACATAAGATAACTCTTACCAAAAAATGAAGGTATGCCACCACTATTAAAAGAATTAAGATGATTCATTTGACCTTTAATAAATATAAGATTATTTAGATATATCATGGATTCCTCTAATACCATTTTATATCCCATGTGGCCCTCATGATGACTGTGTAAACATGTTGGATTGGTTTAAATAGATTTTTATAAATTTATTAAAATTTAACATTGTCATTTGTTATGTTACTAAAACACTCAATATTAAAAACACATCCTGACTAACATTTTATGAAAACAAATAATAATACATATGAAAAAATAATTTAAAAAGGAATGATTCCAATCAGGGTGTCTAAATCATTATTGTATATTTGTAAAATTTGGGACAAAAAAGAATGATTAAAATGGTAATGTTTTTAATTGTTATTGTATGGTTTCATCGTTTAAAATTGAATTTACATCATGATATCTGAGTATCTCTATTTTTATTTATATTGATTACTACCATGTTAAAATATTTGTTCTAAATGAAATGAGATGATATTATATTATCAAAATTATTCTCCAAAATCAATGTCAATTTTCTTCTTATACAAATAATGAATATTTAAAATGAATTTATGTTTTACCATTATGAACATCGATATAAAAATGGATTTTCATGAAGTAGAAATCATTAAACTATGACATTTTTTGTTCTATTTTTTCATATTGACACTATTATTACATTAAAATGTTTCACCAATTCTTACATATTTTTTTAATTTCTATCTAATTATAATTATTCTGAAACGCCATAGGATAATGTGATGTTTTCTTCTATTATTTGAATTTTGAAAATCCAGGAAACTCATCAATGAAAAAATATAATTTTGAACATGTCTAATAATATTCTATTCAATATCTCCCTGTTTCGATCATTATTAACCATATTCAAATATTCACATGTGACCTTATTGAATAATCACTACAATGGTCATCCCAATTCTCTACCTAAGTTACTTAAAATCTCTAAATATTTAATTCTTAATTTTAATTGAACTAAATTTGTAGCTTCTATCATCAAAACATTGATGATTAAATCAATAAAAACATGTTGTGTGAAGAGACTATGAGAAGTTACAACTTCATAAAATAATTATAGAATAATTCATGGATTCCATTATTATTAATAGTGATATTAATTCATTTATGAATAACATTTAATCATCAAAATTAATTCTCCTCTTATAAAACCATTTAAATCTATACCTTAACATTATTAATTATATTGATTTCTTAAGAGAGGCGAATTATACATTTTCAGGACATAACCTACCACATTCTCAAATAAATCCTTTTATTTTCTAATACTATTTTAAATACAACTGTATAACACGCTATATATAACCTATGTATATTAAATGTCATTTACATGATGTTATACATCCAATGGGGTCCTAGAGATTTTCTTATGTATTATATGAGAAATATTATATATATTACTGATATATATTTAAAATTACTTTGTATATGTCACAAATAATAATATAGTAACTCACTTATTTTTCTAATCTCATCAATTAATAATGTTATATATAGACTTTTACAATTCATCTAACACCATAAAAATCCATATGAACATTGAAACTCTAAAAATACATTACTACACGTCCCAAATTAATTTTAAGAACTATTAATAAATTTAATTCATCCCAAAAACATTAAAATATTATACCATCACATTTCTATTATCTCAAAAAATATTGAAAATAAATTTCATAAAACAAAGAAATTTAAATTGGTTTCGAAAAAACACTGATAGAACTCCATGAAGAATTTTGATCTAGAAAAAATAAAAATTCTGAAAAAAATTATCATTTTAAAATTATATTAAAGTATAAATTTAATGAAGATTATTTAATTTATTATTAATCAATGGAATGGAATTACTCCCATTAGGAAACTATGGAAATCAAATATATATAACAAATAGACTTCTTTCCACATTTAATCAATAGAATGCGAAGCTGTTTCAATAATAAATTAGTTTTATATATATAATCCATTACATTTTTAGATTATTTAATATGATATGAACACAACCATCACTACCCATATACTCCACCACCATTATTGATGTTTTAGGTTTTAAAAATCATCTTACAATAAATGTTTGTTAACTAACAAAAATGGTGACTATGCTGCCTCAAATTCCATCTTATGGAAAAAAGGGACTATATTCTTCTTGTATAACCATGAAGACCCATCAAGAGGCTAAAAACAATCACCCATAATCGTACCACCATTTATAATTCCACTTATACACTAATATTCAAAAACAAATGATATCTCATATTAAATTTTATTATATATAAAATGCAGTGGCCAAATACTATCTAAGAATACATGATCCCCAAAATCTTTAACATCTAGATTCCTTTTCATAAATCGGTGCATCAAATTTCATTATTTATGGCATTATATTATTTACTAAATCATTAAAATTATTCTTAGTGAATTATTGGCCACATTCTCATTTAATGTGTTATAATAAGAAATTAATTTCATATCTAGGGACACTCCAACTACAATCTCATTTTCTAAGGTTTATATAATTTTGGGATAAAATATATTTTAATATTTTGTAACCTATATATACTATAATTTTTTTATTAATAGATATATTTACTAAGTTATTAATGCATCCATTACCTTTTACAATTATTTTTCATGTGTTTAGTAGTTTTGTAGTATTTATTTTTAATTTTTATCATGTTTTTTTGATTTGAAAAATGTTATATAATATAACATATGTTAATTCAAAAACATAATCATTCAAATGTGTTTGATTCATAAATAATGGGTGATAATATGATAACAACAAAAATGATATGTATTTTCAATTTCTATTATATTTATAATAAACATATTTGATTATGGGGATATGTTACCATTAATATTAGTATCATCACTTTTATAAAGATACAATTGATCCCTAATAGGAAACAATATTTTGATCTAGTATTTGGATTATCCTATTTATAGTACACTACATGTACTATTATTTATATTTCATTTTTATTTCATAATTGAAAATTTGTTATGTGTATTTCATGTTATCATTTAAAAATAAATTCCCTACAGGTTTAGTTTCTTACATTTATATACATTAATATTCATTTGAAAGTAAATAGATATATATATGGTAGTTGGTTTTGAAACTAATCAAAAGGAAGCCACAGAATTACTTCCATATGAATTAATTTTGGTAGGAATTTATCAATTGAGTACCTTCATTGTAATAACTAGGACTAAATAATTAAATATTATATTGAAATTTAATTATAAATCCTAATGAATAATATACAGTTTGAAGGTAGTTGAATACAATCAGAATACCTTAATGAGTACTTATTTGCAACATGATTTATTAAAATTAATTTTTTCCCATTAAATATTCATAGAAGTATAAAAATGTATTTATTTTTAGAATAATGTATTTATATAGAGATGAGTATATAATTATATGGATTATATATTTTAATATTTTCAAAAGCCACTATATTTTTATTGTTTTTATATGTAGATTTTCTAGAATCTAAAAAAATATCACGAACCATTATCAATACATATGGTTTTTATAGTACAATGGTATATAGTTGTAAAATTATTTATGTCATGGAATGAATTTTTTTAAAAAATTATACATATGTATTTGGGTTCCCAAAAAATAAATGTATAATTCGTATGGTTTTTGAACATGTATTTGTTTTGTATTGATACAAAACATATTCCATGCCATAATTATTTATTAAACCATGCAGAGAAAAATGTTAATGTAAAAAACCATATATAATAAAATTCCATTATATAATCATTTAAATATGTCACTAGTGAGAAAATATATAGGGAATAATACCATATAAAATACATATTGTTTTACAGTTTGACATGATATTAATTTTAAATGACTATTTGATATTCATTAATGATTGTATATCATAGTTATTTGAATAAACCAGTGATTCTAGCTGAATAAAATGGATATAAAGAATATAGAAGAAATATTTCTATATCAAGAATAAGAATAACATTATAAAAATATTTTTTAAGAGAACATCAACTAAATATGATTCTATGTTGTGATATCTATCATCATCATCATTTGGGATACAAATGGAAGTCTATTATTACTATATCGAATATAGGGATACACTTTTTTTATGACCAAAGGGGTATCAATATGAGTTTATATTCATGTGAATATTAATACCAATATGGAATAAATAATTTAATATATTTTTATGGACAATTTTAGAAACAATAGTCTGGGGTCTCATAGTTATATAAAATAAGTCTAAATTAAAATAAATTTTTTGTATTGTTTTAAAATTAAAGATAAGGACATGCTTTATATTTTTAAGGATAAATTTTTTTTATTTTTCATATAGAAGATAGATCATTATACATACAATATAAAATGGATGAAAAGTGAAGTAAAATAGTTTTTTGTAAGGATACATAATGCTGGATTTTAATATAAAAATCCAAGTACACATGAAAAAAGATAAAAAAGACAAACATTAATCAAACTTTAGTAAAGAATGATGAAGATATTATCCACTAGGTCATTATAAAACAAATTTTAATCCATAACATTTCTTCATAAAATATAATCTCTTGATTATTATAATGCATTGGTTTTTACATTAATTATTTATTAATGATCATATTGGTAGAAGATTATGTTTATACCATTTTCAATTTTGTTTCTTGATAAAAAAATTCTATCATTGATATCACACTGAAAAACACCACACACTAAGGACACACTCATCTTCTAAAGAGTTAAAATTCAATAAAAATAATAAATTTTGGTTTTTTCTATTTTTTTTATTTCGAGTTATACGAATATATGATATATAACTTGAGACTATTTTGGATTTAGAAGATAAATTTAAAATATTAGTTACCCCATGTTTATTAGTGTTTGACTCATCAAAAGTGATCAAATAAATTAATATTATATTAAGATCGGTGTAAATGATATGTCATGACATCAAATAGGGATCAACATAAATCTAAAAATAAAATGTTATTTCATTATTTGATGGAAATGTGTTTTATAATTGAAAAGAGGGTATGGTTACCTACCTTCACTTACTGTATCATAATGTAATTGAATTTATTCATCATGGGTTCATTAATATTGGTTCGGCGTCATCATGGTCTCTTATTGATTAAATAAAATATTAAAAGTGATAAAATTAAAATAAATCCATTATTATCATATTATATAAAAATTCAATCATAATGATTATTGGATGTAAAAAGTTAAATTCGGTTTTGAAAAAACATGGAATAATTTACAAATGAAAAAAAAGGTTTTCAGAGAGAATAAGGTACTTATTAAACAATATTAAACATTGGTTAAAATAGAACAATACGTATCAGTTAATGATTATTTCAATGGTGTTAAAATTATTTTCCATCCCATCCATTGATTTGGGGAAACTCGTGATGAATATAACATGGTGAATAAAAATATATATTATTTATATTACAAATTTATTATAGTAATATATTAGCTCACGAGGAATGATATATTGAATATTTGATAATTTATTTGAATCATTATAATACCATCAATTATATGGTTAAAAGAGGAATATGACTCAAGATAATTGTTATGATATATATATATATATAAAGCCATTAAATGTTTTTTTAAAATAAATGATTAATGTTAATCTAATAGAATATAATGAAGATGAAAATATATATGACATTTTTAAAACACTTTCTCTTATATAGTGAACTCTCACACATGTAAAAAAGAATTAATTAGGAAAATATTTTATATTTTTATAGTAAATACCTCATATAAATTAATTTTTAAAGAGAAGCTAATGAAGAAACCCAAAAGGAAACTAATTATTTATGTTATTAAAATAATGTCTATATGATATATATGGGAGAATTTGAGTAACATTCATTGAAATAAATATTATATCGATTAAAGAGGATATATCTATTAGTAATGAAAGTGGATTAGATCAATTGGATTCAATGTGATTTTTCAAAGAGGATATCTTAGATTAAGAATTAGATGACATTAATCCATCCTAACATCACCCACATGTCAATAGTGATTTTATAGCATATTATTAGAAATTTCATTATATGAAAGTGGAGTTAATTATATATTTTAAAGAAATAGTTTGATTGAAATTAAAAGAATAAAATGAACTCTAATAATTACATTCATATTTAGAAGAGATAGATAAATTGATTATTAAAATTTCAAATTTGATGATTGAAATATCTATGAAATTTAAAAATATTAAAGGGATTTATTTAATGACTTCCCTTGGAGATATGGGGGATGGCCATTCAAATTAAATTATGTTTTATATGGAGATGAAATTTTCATATCAAAATTTATTGGAAGAATGTTGTTATAGTAATTGGATGTTGATTTATGAAAGAGTTTAGAATAGATATTATATAAAATGGTGTACTTTGTGAAAAAAGTATACTATATTCCTAAAATAGTATAATGTGTTTATTTAAGATAAATTTAGTGGTAATATAATTATAGTTTAGTGAAAAAAATCATAATGAAATAAAAAACCCACTCAATTAAAATATTTTAAAAATTTGACAAAAATTTCTAAACTATCTTAAAATTAAAAATAATAACCCCATAAAAAGGCATTGGTAGCATAAACGGGGATAATGTATAGAAATGAAGTAAAACCAAATTGTATGAAGTGGTAATATTTATTCCAAAAAAAAGGATACAAAGTTATTATTACTATTTTGGTGTATTTGGACATAATTTCAATATTTTATGTAATAATATATATTCACATAGATGAATAACAGGACATGAATCATGAACGAAACATTAATAGATGATATAAAATAACAAAAATCTAATATAGATATAGAATATGATAAGAGTGAAGAATAAAATTGAAATTATAAAAAATGAATCTTTAGTGGGGATGATCTGAATGGAAATAACATAATAGAAATGTTTATATCTATATAATCCAAATAAGAACATTACATTCAGATATTTTTGCCCATAAGTTTTTGTTAGGGGAATAGTTCAGTTTCATAATAATTGACTTTGGTAGGGATTATCTATAGAAACAGGATATGGATCCCACTTCCATGAACATGCACAGACATTCATTCTAACAGAAGGTAGTCAATTTGGGTGTATTACATATTGATTATTAGGAATCCACCTCAGTTGAGAAGAATGGAGGTCGAGGTAACTATACCATTTTAATGGTCAATTTTTTCGAATAATTGGACTCCCATATAGATTGACGATATGTTGATTAATGTTTCCCTTGATCTAATGTAACACCCCAAGCTTCCACGGTATGTTTCCCTTCGAATAATGCGATAGCGTGTGTTGTACGCAACCTCGAGTTCTAACACACACCACAACTAATTAAACTAGCCGTTGTGAATAGTAATACCTACTTTTTGAAATCATATATATTTTATATTTCAAAATGGACTTCATTTTTGGATTCAGAATATCGAAATTAGCCTAGGGTGAAATTTTGGTACTTTTCGGATAACTTTTATATTTTGATGAATAGTGAAAATTACTAAATTTTAATTGAAAACAACTTTTTTAATCAAAATACTTAATAGTGATAAATTGTGAATTTGAGTGGTTTTAAAGTATATTTAGAATATATTTTTACCATTTAATATAATTTTGGTCATTTGACATAATTTTACAATTAAACCGAACATAAACAAGTGTCAATCTTTTGATAGTTATTACCTCTTAAAAACACGCTTTTTGTTTTGACAGCGGGAATTAATTTTAAATTAATTTCTTCCACTTCTGTGTTTTGAATTAAAAAAATGGATTCCATATTTGGAATCAGGATGTCCAAATTGTGTAAATAGGTAACTTTTATTTTTAGACATTTTGAATAATTACTGTGGTAAATATTTTATTTACCATGGTTAAGGGTAAATCCGGTAAATAAGGGTTAAAAAATAATATTATAATAATACAAAATTACCCTAAAACGTGTCCTAACATTATTGGTGGACACATACCCGACCATGAGCATCCTTGGGTCAATTTGGGGACCCCTTGGAGCCACTTGTATGTGGTAGGGACACTTTATATTAATAAAGTTAAAATAAAAATAAAAATGGCATAAGCTTACATCTTTTAGAAGAACAATTTTTACATAGGGTTATACATGTTGGATTTTCGATTATAAATATTCATTAGAAAGATAAAAAGATTTACTACATAATGATATTTTATTTATAATTTTTAGACATCAAATAATTTAAATTATTAATGACACAATAATGATGTAATGTTTACCTCATTAATAAATCATTTAAATAAATAAGATTATAATGATTAAAATATTATCTAAAACCTGTCCAATTCTTATTGGTTGATGTTATTTAGAATATGAGTCATCTTATCTTCGACCTCAATGATTTTTGGACCATTATAAACCGAATATAATTATATTATAAAGTAATACTTTCACACTTTCCTAAAGAGTCCCTCTTCTCCCTTATAAAAGGAGACCACTTCTACTCATTCCTCACACCTCTCGAGCCACTTGGCTCGTCCAAACTCTGCCCAACTAAGCTCCCCACATCCCTCTCCTCCTCCTTGAAGCTTCCCCTTAGGCAGAAAGCATTTCAAGAAGTCCTTTGGTTCCAACCAAAGTGAGTTACCTAAATTAAAGGTAACGTTTTCTCTTAAATTATTTTCATTTATTTTGCTTCTCCAACCCCCAAAATCTTTTTATTTCCTTTATTTTGTAACAACACCAGTATACTCAATATACTAGGATGTTGTTATAAGAAGGATTCAAACTACACATACACACAACTCCATCTAATGGATGATGAACATAATGTTTCTGTGGATGGCAAACTAACGCCTCACGAAACAATGACTGTTCAAATACATCTTACCGCCTCTCCTGGTGGCCATTATGATGGCACTATAATTAAATATGATATTAATGATATATATTTTATATATAAGCTTCTGTAATTCAATTTTATTTCATACCATTATTCGTTTCATGTTGTATATACATACGATAATTTCATTTGAGGAAGTGCGGACTACCGCCCCCTTAAAATGATATGACTCGTTCATACCACACATGAAACGTATAAAGGATGGTGTTAATGAACTTAAGTAACATATATAAAATATTATATTATACTGGAATAGTAATATACCTATGTATCATTTGGATTCAATTCTTTTAAAATAAAATGGAAGTAGCGGTCGTGCGTACGTACGGACTACCGTCTCCACGAATGCGGTGAGATCCATCCTCCACCGTATCCATTCAAGACTTATTCTCATTTTAGGGTTAAAAATAATGTTAATATCATTCTGATTATGAATAATATATAATCTATCCATTACAAACATTTCTTACGTAACCAAACATTTAAGAAGAATGAATCGATTATCACCTGAAACGACGATAATACTAAGTTATTATTAATAAAGCAATGTTAAAAGATCATATATGATATCATATTAATTTATATGATTCTCGTATAATTTAATAACAATTATTTCACCATTATACAGGAGGTTAACCTACCCCAACAAAGGAAAAGTACAAGGTAAGGGGTTTTCATCTCACTCCTTATTTCCGTGAGATTCATGCCATATTGCCACCATCACCTTTTGTGTGGTGTATGTACTGCCCATAATTATATTCTTTGTGTAATACACTCTAATTTATATGTATTTACATATTCATTGTATGATACCTCTTTCATGGGTTGTATGTTTCATAAGTTACCAAATTGGTAAGGGTTATTTCACAATCTCTTCATTATCCGAGGTGGTTTATACATAATAATCTACTGGGATCTCGTTATCATCCACATCCATGTTTCTTCAAAATATATTTCAAAACATTTTTACAAGAATATGGGTTAAAGTAATTTATACCTTTTTTTGACTTTTTATAAGAGGAATCTTTCCATCGTTTTCCAAACAAGGTGCTTTTTAACCTTTTCGACAGAATTAAGATAAGAATGTTTTTTTAACTTATACGGAGGGTGCGGTTATTTTCCGCCGTTATAAAATCGTCAAAGCTTCCCTTACAAGCTTGTAAGAAGATTTTCAAGAAAATGTTTTATTTTATATGGCTCTTAAATGATTTCAAAAATAGAAATAGATATTTCTCTAAAAAGTGTTTTGATTTCATCTATGTCAACATCCTTTGACGGATTTTACGCTTATTTGAAGTTGATTTATTACGATACAAAACTTATATATTGTATTGAAGGTTTTGTGATATGTTTGACTGTGGATGTGCTATTTTTATACCATTCATAGTTTATGGTGAAATTATTTACATTTCGTATGCTAGTTTTAATACGAATGTTTATGTTATGTTTAAACCTTTTCATATGGGAATGCATTGGACTTAATATGTGACGGGTGGAGCCCGCTATAGCTCCTCGATGCATCGGTAGGTCTCATGAGACAAACTTGTGTCTTGGCACAAGGCCTTGACAAAATCTTATTTGTAGTCTGGGCACGAGGCCTTGGCTATGTGGTTATGATAGTCTGGCATTATGCATTCCAACATTATGAAAGTGGTTATTGATTTTGCATGTGATTATTCGATTAGTAGAATATCCATGTGAACAAGTAGATGGCATTATTTCATTTTACTTTTGCCATACTATGTTGATGTTCAAGTTTAAAAGGCTTTTGTTTTAGTAATTCATTGCCTTAAATGTTTATGCTTATTTTTGAATGTTCCGCTATATTGTTATCCTTACTGGGCATTTGAGCTCACCCCTTTTCTATGTTTTATTTTTCCCAGGATGTGAAGATGTAAGTTATGAATGACCTGCAGGGATATTATGAGGGGATTATAGTGTGGACTGTGGAAACATTATGTTGTTGTAGTAGTTTTTCATTTTATGATGTAATGTAAAACTTATGAATATATCTAGTGTTTCCAAGGCTACTAAACCAATCGGTCTTTCGAGATTTGATCTTTCTTGTGATCATGCCAATGTTATGTAATAATGCACCGACTCAGGGTAACTGGGGTCGGGGCGTTACAGTTGGTATCAGATGAAGTTTAGTTCAAACCTTGGAAACTAGATTTAGATAAACTCTGATTAGAGCACGTAGACCTAAGATGAACTTTGAGGATGAGTATAGAAGAACTTCCTAGAATTTTGGTATTGTAGAGATTTTGTGAGTTTTCCGAGCAATAAATCCCTATATGGATACGAGCAGGTAGAGGCGGCTCTGGCACAGATGTACCTAGGGGTAAAACCCGAAAACACCGCTTTGAGCTAGACTCGAACGGGAACTGGTGCACGACAACGGGCCTTGCTGCACTCTTGGTTACGACACTCCCGGGGGATATGCTTAGGATAACTCTCATTTTCTTTACAAATCATTATGAAGGGTTTATGAGTATATACATCCTCAAAGAAAACATTTTTATGATTATGGATTATATCCATAAATAGTTCAAATTATGTTAAGTGTTTTATAAGTATGGGATTATGTATTTTGATTCATAAACTGATCTAGTTTATGCCATTGTTTAGAAATGGCGCCTAGTGGAAGAAATGGAAACTGTATCAATGCACGCACTCCATGTAGGGATTTCCCTCCTGCTCAAGATAATTATAGTGGGGCTGGTGATGCAACTGGTGCCGATCAGCTAATCACCATACTGGGACAACTTACTCAGGTTATGAATAATAACCTTACCCGTATGGAGCACCCTGATCTGCAACGTGGAGGATCAATGTTAGATCGATTCATGAGGAAACAACCACCAACGTTCAATGGGAGTACAAATCCCTTAGTAGTTGAGCAATGGATAAATTCCCTAGAGAAAATATTTCAGGCTTTGGGGAGCAGTGAAAGGGAAAAAGTTATCATGGTAGTTTACCGCCTCACTGGAGATGATGATCAATGGTGGTCATTGATTCAAAATACGAAGGAAGATGATGAAGTATCAAATATGGAGTGGAGGGAGTTCAAAGATCTATTTTTAGAAAAATACATCCCTCGCGAACATCGACCAGATATGGAAAGGCAATTTCTGAGTCTGAGACAAAAGGAGGATGAGAATGTCACAAAGTATGAGGCTAACTTTACATGGTTAGCGAGGTACGCTGGTGATTATATTCGCAACCCAAGAAGTAATATTGATCGTTTCTTTGATGGGTTAAAACCATTTCTCCGTCGAGCATTAGTCTCACAATCCTTTTCATCGTACGAAGACATTGTCCCATGTGCTATCAAGACCGAAAAGGAATTCTCTAAGTCTTATGACTTTAAAGCAAAGCAAGAGAAGAAGAGACCTGCTGATCAATCTGGGAATGAAAATAAGGGGAATAAAGGAAAGGTTGAATATCCATCTTGTGGTAAATGCGGGAAGAAACACCCCGGTGCTTGCCTGAAGGGAATGGGAGTCTGTTACAAGTGTGGTGAAAAAGGCCACCAAGCTCATGATTGCAAGGGGAAGAAGGAAGCAACCAACGTTCAGTGCTACAATTGCAGGGAGATGGGGCATTACGCAAATGCATGTCCTAAGCGTCAGGAGAACTTACCTCAGAAAAGGCCAAGGGATCAAGGCCAGGCTTATGCTATCACTACTGCAGAGGTAGAAGCTCCAAAAGACGTGGTGGCAGGTAATTTAATGGTTTCCTCAAGTTTAGCAAATGCATTATTTGATTCTGGATCATCGCATTGTTTCATATCTTCCCAGTTTGCTAAGAAAATTAGATATTTCCAATTTGATTTAATAAGGGAGTTCTCAGTTAAAACTCCTAAGGGAAGTATCATTGCAACAAAGTTTTGTGAATCAGTCCCCATTAGAGCACATAAATTTTCTTTATCTGCTGATCTCATCGTCATACCTATGATTGAGTTTGATATAATCCTCAGTATGGACTGGCTTTCGGACTATGATGCGAAGATTTATTGTAATAAGAAAGAGGTTACGATTCTTGATGATAATGATAAGGAGCACCTTATTTTTAGAGCAGAATCGTCACCACCTAATTCTTATTTAGATCCACCACCAGTAGCTCAACTTAATTCAATTATTGGGGAGGAAGAGAATGAAGTAACTATCGGTGAGGAAAGGAATGTTCAAATAGAGGATGTACCTGTTGTGAAAGAATTTGTAGATGTATTTCCGGATGATTTACCTGGACATCCTCCAGAACGAGAAGTTGAGTTTTCCATTGATTTGATTCCTGGATCAAGGCCTATATCGAAGACCCCTTATAGAATGGCCACTGTAGACTTAGTCGAACTAAAGAAACAACTAGAGGAATTGAGTAATAAGGGATTTATTCGCCCTAGTGTTTCTTCATGGGGAGCCCCTGTTCTTTTTGATAAAAATAAAGATGGATCTATGAGGTTATGTATCGACTACAGGGAGATCAATGCTATAACGATAAAGAACAAGTATCCCCTACCTCATATTGATGATTTATTTGACCAACTGCATGGAGCTCAATACTTTTCAAAGATTGACCTTCGATCTGGATACCATCAGTTGTGTGTGAAGAAGGAAGACATTCCGAAGACAGCATTTCGAACCAGGTACGGGCATTACGAGTTTACTGTAATGCCGTTTGGATTGACTAATGCACCCTCTGTATTCATGGATCTGATGAATAGAGTTTTCAAGGAGTATCTCGATGAATTTGTGGTGGTATTTATTGATGATATCTTGGTATACTCCAAAACCTACGAAGATCATGAAAATCACTTGCGCATTATTTTGAAGACTCTGAGGAGGCATGAATTATATGGGAAGTTTAGCAAGTGTGAATTCTGGCTTCATGAGATTTCTTTTCTTGGCCATATTGTCTCCAAAGATGGAATCTCTGTTGATCCTTCTAAGACCAAAGCAATCCATGAATGTCCAGCACCTACGAGTATAACTGAGGTACGTAGTTTTACTAGCTTGGCAGGTTATTATCGACGTTTCGTCCAGAATTTCGCCCGATTGGCTAACCCATTAATGAAGCTCACACGTAAAGGGGTTAAATTTGATTGGACAAAAGAGTGTGAAGAATGTTTCGAAGAACTTAAGAGAAGATTAGTCAATGCTCCTATATTGACTCTACCATCAGGGAATGATGGGTTCGTTATTTATAGTGATGCATCAAAGAAAGGACTTGGTTGTGTCCTTATGCAGAATGATAGAGTTATTGCCTATGCATCACGACAGTTAAAAATTCATGAACAAAACTATCCTACTTATGATCTTGAGTTAGCAGCTGTGATCTTTGCTTTGAAGATATGGAGGCACTACCTCTATGGTGAAAATTGTGAGATTTATACTGATCACAAGAGTTTGAAGTATATTTTCTCACAAAAAGAACTCAACATGAGGCAAAGGAGATGGCTTGAATTACTCAAGGATTATGATTGTACGATACACTACCACCCGGGGAAAGCAAACAAGGTGGCAGATGCTTTGAGTAGAAAAGACCATGGAGTTTTGAACAATATGAGAATTGAAAGGGATCCAATTTTCATGGATCTAGTGAAGATGGTCATGGGAATAACCAGGGAAGGTGAAACCTCAATGCTTTTTCAAATGGTTGCCAAACCATCTTTACTAGAAAAGATTAAGAGTTCTCAGACCGATGATGAAGAATTTCAGAAGAAGATTAAAGCTGTGAATGATGGGAGATTGAGAGAATTTGTGTATGAAGATGGAATTTTGAAATTCGGGAAGAGACTTTGTGTTCCCAATATACCTGATCTAAAAAGGGAATTGCTGGATGATGCTCGTAGTTCCAATTTCTCTATACACCCTGGGAGCACCAAAATGTATAGAGATTTGAAGGAACATTTTTGGTGGGACAACATGAAGAGGGAGATTGCTGATTTTGTGTCAAGATGTATGGTTTGTCAACAAGTGAAAGCTGGAAGGCAACAGCATGGAGGAGTCATGCAACCTCTTGCCATACCGGAGTGGAAATGGGACAATATTACGATGGACTTTGTTATGGGGCTACCAAAGACTCCTAGAAGGAACGATGCAATATGGGTTATTGTTGATCGTCTTACCAAGTCAGCACATTTTCTTGCTATAAGAGAAGATCTACCCCTGGAACGTCTAGCAAGACTATATATTAATGAAGTTGTGAGACTTCATGGAGTACCCTTATCAATTGTTTCTGATCGTGATCCCCGTTTTACTTCAAGATTTTGGAAAAGTCTTCAGAAATCTCTGGATACTGAACTTCATTTGAGCACTGCTTACCACCCTCAGACAGACGGACAATCAGAACGGACTATTCAGACCTTAGAAGACATGTTGAGATCTTGCTCACTTGATTTTCAGGGTATGTGGGATCAATATTTACCTCGGGTAGAATTTTCCTATAACAATATCTTACATTCAAGTATACAGATGGAACCATATGAAGCGTTATACGGAAAGAGATGTCGTACACCAACCTGTTGGGATGACATTGGTGAAAGAAAACTTGTGGGCCCAGAACTGGTGGAGGAAACGGTGGAAAAGGTGAAGGTAATCCAAAATCACATCAAAGCATCTCAAAGTAGGCAGAAGAGCTATGCCGATAATCGAAGGAAGGATTTGGAATTTCAAGTCGGTGATCATGTTTTCCTGAAGTTATCTCCATGGAAGGGAGTCATACGTTTTGGAAAGAAAGGTAAATTGAGTCCCAGGTACATCGGACCTTTCGAAATTCTAGAACGTATTGGGGCTGTAGCTTACCGATTGGCAATGCTGCCAAGTCTCTCCAAAGTTCACGATGTGTTCCACGTATCTCTATTGAGAAAATACATGCCTGACCCAACGCATGTACTCACCTATGAGGAATTAGAACTGGATTCTGATCTGTCTTATTGTGAAGAGCCCGTCAAGATTCTTGATACCAGAGAACAAGTACTGAGAATCCGGACGACGCGTCTGGTAAAAGTTTTGTGGAGAAATCATAAGATGGAAGAGGCAACGTGGGAACCCGAGGAACATATGATGAAGAACCACCCGAGTCTTTTTATGCAGTAATACCCTAGAAATTGCGAGGACGCAATTATTTGAAGGAGGGGAGAATGTAACACCCCAAGCTTCCACGGTATGTTTCCCTTCGAATAATGCGATAGCGTGTGTTGTACGCAACCTCGAGTTCTAACACACACCACAACTAATTAAACTTGCCGTTGTGAATAGTAATACCTACTTTTTGAAATCATATATATTTTATATTTCAAAATGGACTTAATTTTTGGATTCAGAATATCGAAATTAGCCTAGGGTGAAATTTTGGTACTTTTCGGATAACTTTTATATTTTGATGAATATTGAAAATTACTAAATTTTAATTGAAAACAACATTTTTAATCAAAATAATTAATAGTGATAAATTTTGAATTTGAGTGGTTTTAAAGTATATTTAGAATATATTTTTACCATTTAATATAATGTTGGTCATTGGACATAATTTTACAATTAAACCGAACATAAACAAGTGTCAATCTTTTGATAGTTATTACCTCTTAAAAACACGCTTTTTGTTTTGACAGCGGGAATTAATTTTAAATTAATTTCTGCCACTTCTGGGTTTTGAATTTAGAAAAATGGATTCCATATTTGGAATCAGGATGTCCAAATTGTGAAAATAGGTAACTTTTATTTTTAGACATTTTGAATAATTACTGTGGTAAATATTTTATTTACCATGGTTAAGGGTAAATCCGGTAAATAAGGGTTAAAAAATAATATTATAATAATACAAAATTACCCTAAAACGTGTCCTAACCTTATTGGTGGACACATATCCGACCATGAGCATCATTAGGTCAATTTGGGGACCCCTTGGAGCCACTTGTATGTGGTAGGGACACTTTATATTAATAAAGTTAAAATAAAAATAAAAATGGCATAAGCTTACATCTTTTAGAAGAACAATTTTTTACATAGGGTTATACATGTTGGATTTTCGATTATAAATATTCATTAGAAAGATAAAAATATTTAATACATAATGATATTTTATTTATAATTTTTAGACATCAAATAATTTAAATTATTAATGACACAATAATGATGCAATGTTTACCTCATTAATAAATCATTTAAATAAATAAGATAATAATGATTAAAATATTATCTAAAACCTGTCCAATTCTTATTGGTTGATGTTATTTAGAATATGAGTCATCTTATCTTCGACCTCAATGATTTTTGGTCCATTATAAACCGAATATAATTATATTATAAAGTAATACTTTCACTCTTTCCTAAAGAGTCCCTCTTCTCCCTTATAAAAGGAGACCACTTCTACTCATTCCTCACACCTCTCAAGCCACTTGACTCGTCCAAACTCTGCCCAACTAAGCTCCCCGCATCCCTCTCCTCCTCCTTGAATCTTCCCCTTAGGCAGAAAGCATTTCAAGAAGTCCTTTGGATCCAACCAAAGTGAGTTACCTAAATTAAAGGTAACGTTTTCTCTTAAATTATTTTCATTTATTTTGCTTCTCCAACCCCCAAACTCTTTTTATTTCCTTTCTTTTGTAACAACACCAGTATCCTCAATATACTAGGATGTTGTTATAAGAAGGATTCAAACTACACATACACACAACTCCATCTAATGGATGATGAACATAATGTTTCTGTGGATGGCAAACTAACGCCTCACGAAACGATGATTGTTGAAATACATCTTACCGCCTCTCATGGTGGCCATTATGATGGAACTATAATTAAATATGATATTAATGATATATATTTTATATATAAGCTTCTGTAATTCCATTTTATTTCATACCATTATTCGTTTCATGTTGTATATACATACGATAATTTCATTTGAGGAAGTGCGGACTACCGCCCCCTTAAAATGATATGACGCGTTCATACCACACATGGAACGTATAAAGGATGGTGTTAATGAACTTAAGTAACATATAAAAAATATTATATTATACTGGAATAGTAATATACCTATGTATCATTTGGATTTAATTCTTTTAAAATAAAATGGAAGTAGCGTTCGTGCGTACGTACGGACTACCGTCTCCAAGAACGCGGTGAGATCCATCCTCCATCGTATCCATTCAAGTCTTATTCTCATTTTAGGGTTAAAAATAATGTTAATATCATTCTGATTATGAATAAGATATAATCTATCCATTACAAACATGTCTTACGTAACCAAACATTTAAGAAAAACGAATCGATTATCACCTGAAACGACGATAATACTAAGATATTTTTAATAAAGCAATGTTAAAAGATCATATATGATATCATATTAATTTATATGATTATCGTATAATTTAATAACAATTATTTCACCATTATACAGGAGGTTAACCTACCCCAACAAAGGAAAAGTACAACGTAAGGGGTTTTCATCTCACTCCTTATTTCCGTGAGATTCATGCCATATTGCCACCATCACCTTTTGTGTGGTGTATGTACTGCCCATAATTATATTCTTTGTGTAATAAACTCTAATTTATGTGTATTTACATATTAATTGTATGATACTTCTTTCATGGGTTGTAGGTTTCATAAGTTACCAAATTGGTAAGGGTTATTTCACAATCTCTTCATTATCCGAGGTTGTTTATACGTAATAATCTACTGGGATCTCGTTATCATCCACATCCATGTTTCTTCAAAATGTATTTCAAAACATTTTTACAAGAATATGGGTTAAAGTCATTTATACCTTTTTTTGACTTTTTATAAGAGGAATCATTCCATCGTTTTCCAAACAAGGTGCTTTTTAACCTTTTCGACAGAATTAAGATAAGAATGTTTTTTTAACTTATACGGCGGGTGCGGTTATTTTCCGCCGTTATAAAATCGTCAAAGCTTCCCTTAAAAGCTTGTAAGAATATTTTCAAGAAAATGTTTTATTTTATATGGCTCTTAAATGATTTCAAAAATAGAAAGAGATATTTCTCTAAAAAGTGTTTTGATTTCATCTATGTCAACATCCTTTGACGGATTTTACGCTTATTTGAAGTTGATTTATTACGATACAAAACTTCTATATTGTATTGAAGGTTTTGTGATATGTTTGACTGTGGATGTGCTATTTTTATACCATTCATAGTTTATGGTGAAATTATTTACATTTCATATGCTAGTTTTAATACGAATGTTTATGTTATATTTAAACCTTTTCATATGGGAATGCATTGGACTTAATATGTGACGGGTGGAGCCCGCTATAGCTCCTCGATGCATCGGTAGGTCTCATGAGACAAACTAGTGTCTTGGCACAAGGCCTTGACAAAATATTATTTGTAGTCTTGGCACGAGGCCTTGGCTATGTGGTTATGATAGTCTGGCATTATGCATTCCAACATTATGAAAGTGGTTATTGATTTTGCATGTGATTATTCGATTAGTAGAATATCCATGTGAATAAGTAAATGGCATTATTTCATTTTACTTTTGCCATACTATGTTGAAGTTCAAGTTTAAAAGGCTTTTGTTTTAGTAATTCATTGCCTTAAATGTTTATGCTTATTTTTGAATGTTCCGCTATATTGTTATCCTTACTGGGCATTTGAGCTCACCCCTTTTCTATGTTTTATTTTTCCCAGGATGTGAAAATGTATGTTATGAATGACCTACAGGGATATTATGAGGGGATTATAGTGTGGACTGTGGAAACATTATGTTGTTGTAGTAGTTTTTCATTTTATGATGTAATGTAAAACTTATGAATATATCTAGTGTTTCCAAGGCTACTAAACCAATCGGTCTTTCGAGATTTGATCTTTCTTGGGATCATGCCAATGTTATGTAATAATGCACCAACTCTGAGTAACTGGGGTCGGGGCATTACATCTAATATGGCACATGTACCCTACATGAAAGTTAATTATTCATGTGTATGTGTTTATGGCTAAATGTATTTGTGTGTGTTTTTGTGTTATGAGTTCTCAATTATTCTCCTATTAATTTACGATGACTTAGTTTATATCCATTTTTCACCTCTTGATTTTCTTACCTTCTAGATAGGATATTTCATTCATGGAATGTTAGTGAACCTTTATGAGGTAACCTAAGTATCAAATTAAAACTATAATTAAAAACCAGATAGTTCATTTGAAACTGTTTAATGTCGATTGATAACATTATACCGTGAACTTTAACATCTTACAGTATGTACGAGAATATTAAGATTTGGCCACTATGGGGATAACTATATGTCATGTTAATATAGGAATCAGATTCCACATAGTTAATGTCATGATACTCTTTATCATAAAAGATATCAAAATAGATCACTTAAGTGGGACTTATGCATTCATCTCTTCCTTGAATTGCCTCACCCAGAGTATCACATTTGATTAAAGATGAGATGTAAGAATAATTACATACCAATGAGGTACTTAATCTAACATAATCCTTATCAAGAATTTGACATAAAAATTTCCATTATTTATACCCAATTATGTCTTGTTGATTGTTAAAATCAACAGATAATAGAACACTAGATGCATTGCATGTGAGGAAAATTATACAAGGCATACAAACTAAATTTACCCATATAGAGGTATGATTATCAATCTCATTGAGCATATTTTACAGATCTAAATACATTATAAATAATATTCTATATCCTATTTATAGTAAAAGTCATAGCCCTCATAGTTTAGATTGTCCCCATCCCGGTGATGGGTTAAAGGTAATTGTGTGCGTGGTTGGGGATTACACTTGAATGGATTTTCAGGTATCATCCAACATAACATCTTGTGATTGAAAAAAAGGATGTTTTAGTTATTGAAGAATTTATTAATTATTTATGAATATATTGTATATGGAGGGGATTAAAACAAGCTAGATACCCATTCATTCTTAGGCCATTGGAAAGCATCCTACGCATCGTGTATGGGTAGAAATAAATGTTATCATAGTACTATTACCTCTTAATATGATAATGGATTTAGGAAATGTAATTAAAATTTAAGGTATTACAATTATCCTTGTGGATTAGTAGAATTAGAGACACATAACAAGGTGCCTTATCATGTTGTATATTCATTATGTATCTTATGATAGATACAAAAAGATGATCACTATAAAAGTATTTCCAAATATTTTTGTTACCACTTGGATGTTCCCTCTAAGGGAATGGAAAAAATAAGATCACATGACTGGGACCCTATCCTAATAGGTAAACTCCCTATATAATAGTTTTACATGTATGAAGATTCAGGAATGGGGGTATACGAAGTGTATGTCCAATTTTTTTTGTCGGACATGGTTGGCATGTCCTAGGGAGTCTTCCTAGCATGAACATCCATGTTAAAGTGTGATAGACTAACATGTCCTAATTGTCTACCTATAATGTCTAAAATATATTCCTAACATGGTAGTCACATTCAAGGGTGTCCACCAATCATTTCCTAGTTTATTCACATGAAAGAATATAACTGGTCTAGGGTATTTCAAATGATCAACTAACCAATCCAATATTCCATCACTTGGTTTTACTGAATTTTCTAGGATTTCATTACATGATCAAAATGAAATGTCATTATTTCTTCCCATGATCAAAATGATTTCACTTTTATGTATTAACATAATAAAAATAACATTTCTGGGATGTATGCATGTGAAGAATATGGCTTGTCCATGGTCAATCATTGTATGATCAAACAGACTTCGACATGATGTTGTTCTGTGATCAACCAAACTTGTCAATGGTATATCCTCATAGAATTAAATTGAATTTTTCCAGATGTCTTTTCATGATCAAACTAACTAGTATGGGATTTCCTTGCATGATCTACTTGACTTATCTATGCTCTATCATTTCTTTATCGTAATGTCTTTTCGAGGGAATATGAACACGATCAAACTTATTTTTTTCACATATATTCACCTGATCATCCTTACATCCCCATAATTTATCTCATTATGATAACGACATGTCTATAGACTCTATAGTGAATTCATATACTAATATGGTGTCATGAAATTTTGTGATATTAAAATTCTCATACAAAAGTGTATCCTGAATGTGTATAAACAATGATGAAATCAATCTATAGGTATCATTCTTAATGTCTCAAAGAGAAAATTTCTTATAAGAGGAGGATATCATGGATGAGGTATTCTTTATAGACTACACAAATTTTTCATTGTGTAAAAATTTATTACCTATCCATAGGTTCTTTGATTTTATATAAATGATAAATTCCAAGGATAGTTCAGATGTCAATGTTGTATGCATGGATACATAAATATATTAATCTCGCGTGATCGAGGTAATGCATCACATCAATGAATATAGGCATCAATGGACTATGGATTAATCCTATTACTTATAAATGAAATGAAAAAATAATTCCAATACTAACTCATGCACATCATAATAGATTCCCTATAGATATTTTTATATAATATTTACATCATCATGAAATCACTATCATAATGGAATCCTATGATAAATTTGGCGAACATGCACATGTACTTCATGTTGGTTCCACATGCACAGAAACATGATTTCATAGTGGAGGTTAGAAACTAGTTAGCAATCACATGATATCTGAAATAAAATGTTACATATGTGTTTTTTTAAATAGTATATCATTATATTCAATTAATTATGAGATCTTGTGATCTTAATGGCATCCAATGATGGGTTCTTATGATCACCTGGAGAAATCATCCAAATGGTTGAAGCTTACCTATGCTTCAATATTTCAATTCACCACCACACATTATCTCCCTATATCATCTATGTTTTTTAAGAGGTATGGTTTTATATAGGTGGAGTTCAGTAATGAATCCATCAACTTTCACTAAAAGGATTCTTTTTGAAATATTCTAAGATATTGGAGATCATTGCATGATAAATATAACATGATTGTGGTATGGATTCATAAGATTCAATGATTGATAGATACTAAGGTATTCTATGAACTTTTCAAAGGGAGTATTAGGATCAATTTATATTCATTATATGTCTCTCTGTATAGCCACCAGGGATATCATGTGACAACATCATGTGATCCCAACATCTAGATTCACATCAAGAAATTCTTAATAATTTTTATTTTAATTAGAGTGAAAATAAGGGCTGTAAGATTGGAATCATGGATATAATGGTTTTATGAATTCAAATTATAATATTCTTATCATCATTATTCACATGATATTGTGATAATTCGGTGGAAATTTAATTTTTCGAAGGCAGAGTTCTTGAAAAATTATTTAAACTTGTAGTGCATGTGTTTTACACGTACCATTATTTTCATTCATTGTTCGGATGATCAAATGATCCTAATACCACCTCACATGAATCCTTTCTCGGTCATAAATTATAATGGTCTCTATAAGTTAAATTACTTGAAAGGATAAACCTTCATTCACTAATAACATTTATTGATTTTTCATGTGATCCATGGATGTTATCACTCTTTCCCATGAATGTCCCTAGTTTTATCATGTGTTCATCAAAACTATCATGATGAAATTATGTGTCTCACATTGTTGGATTCATTAAATTAATCATGTTTCTTGTGAAATGAAGTCATGTGAACAAATTTTGGGCATCAAGGATGTCATCATTCTTTCTATTTGATAACCAATGAATTTTGGACTATTGTTCATTGAGAATCTATGTCAAGAGTGAATCGGGTGTGGCTCATGGATTTTAAAAAATGGCATCATGAGTGGGGGAGTCTAGTCGGAGGATTTAGAGGACTCAAAGGCACAATCAGATTAATTGAATTTATTTTATTGAGTGGTTATGTTCATGTATTTATAATTTTAATAGACGAATATTTCGACACATGTTCCGACATAAATCATTAGATTTTTTTGGGACCACATAATAAGGATGTATGTTTTATCCATTACTCGACCTAGCAGTGGGGGTTTCACATACAACACACTTAACACAAGCACCCATTCCCCCACTGATCATTCCAATACCTTATAAGAACCACCCTGGAAGACCACCACAATCCATGTTTGCTCATTATGATAGTAGTTCTCTCAAACACACTCACCACATTTTGGACGGCTTGACTCACCATATTTGGACAAGGAAATTCCCACATTTTCTATTTATAAGAAACATTGCATTTTATCTTGGCAATCCAATTTTTTGGATAAGGGATAACACAAATATATTTATTAATTATTTATATTAAATATGTATAATTTATGACCAAAATATAAAACATTATAAAATGAATCCCAATCCAAACTACATCTATGTCCCTGATGTAATTCATATCTTTATTTTTTTCATCATCTTCATAATTGTTAAATATATATAGTAAATTTTATGATTTATGATTTTTCAAATCATCAAATGACACCTCCCGTAGAACATGATTCATTAGGAATGAAATTAATTTTATTATAAGGAAAATGTAAATACATTTTCATGTTCATTAACATAAAAAAGTTTTATGAGAAACACCAAGAAGAGATTATTGACTCCCAGGGTGCCAGCTCCAACAATGGATGTACATCAAACAACAAAGATGTGCTATTAGTTTGATGAATATGGGGTTTCCCTAATGTGAAAAATCACTTTAGTCATAGATACTCTAAATTAGAGAGTAGATAAACATTATAAAATGGATAGGTAATGGTACAAAAATTGATTTTTGGATAGATCTATGACAATATGCTTGAACATCACCTCATATATAATGTAATCGGAGTCCATGAGTTCATTTCTAAAATATAGACACCTATGTAGAATAAACTCATTAATAAGAAAAAAAATTCATGAATAAATAACTCTATGATGAATGTTCCTTAATAAATAATTATCATTAATGGAAAAGAGAGTTAGTAATTTATGAAAAAATCGTGTGGTGAGACTAACACATCGATGGTGATATTGGTCAGAACTAGCTCTCATACAAAAATTGAGAACATAAAAACTAGGCCACTCTATATTTTTAAGGACACAAATGATGGATGAATATTCATATATTTTTATGGAATTAGAGGACTAGGTACCCTCTGGCAGGTCCTAAGAAATATAGGTGTACTCTAATTTTTCATAGATTAGTGCACCTACTGTGCATTGCATGAATTATTCTTGGTACAGACAATAAAAAATACATGCATTCTATCGTCCTCATTTAAGCCATAAAATTTTCCTAGGATTATATTATTATGATATAGGTCATGAGACGATACATATTTAGAGTCTTTATTTCAAGACCAAGGGTGACACATTGATTAAAGTGATTCTAGCATGACTTGAATACTTCTGTAGGATTTTGGGTCCACATGGATAGTTGAAATATGGTCCACGTAATTTATGTGTCTAGTAGTTTTAAGATACCAATATAAAATGGAAATACATATCGTGGATGACCCAAAATACCATTTGTGTTGGGTTCCAACAATATGATGTTTATTATCACTAAAAGAATGGGGAAGTAATATCAGTGATGACCAAAACACCCTAAGGTGTTGATCTCAACAATTGCGTTACCATCCCTAATCATTATTATAGTTATTTTCCATCAAGGATGATATGTGTTGAGTTGCAATGTAAGAAGTTATTTTACAGTGGAATATATTTCATACATGAATGGTATGGTAGAGATCTTCCAATTATTTTCAAAAGGCCTTGATTTTTTTAGATTCTAACTTTTGGATGGTGGAGTGTAATATGAATCAATTGTCATAAAAATTTGCTTTTTAAACGATAGTGTATTATAACTTTTATTTTTCAACTTCGGCCAAATGACATTCGTTTTTGTATAATGTTGTTTGGTCCATCAAAACATTCAGTAATGTAATAACACATTCAAAAATTTATTAAGGTGCAACACATAAGATATAACGAAGAGGTATTCAAAATAACATGGATTATATGAATATGAATATTGTAAATCATTTTCTATTGATATCTACATTAACTATACATGAAATATGGTGGATGGGGTCAATCTTTTCTAATGGAGAAATGCCATCTTCCACATGGTCCATGCATTACTCTGATATTTCAGGGGTGACCACTTATCTGGGACCAATTTTCTTGTAACATGGTCTTTGGATGTGTATATATCTCTATTTACTACATTTTGGGTAAATCTGAAATATCCAATCAATATTATAAGTTTTTTATGTCATGAATTTTGTAAAACTGGTACCAAGGTCCATGGGTTTTATGTGGAGGATACCAACTCGAGGAATTTTTTTATCAACATAGTCATCAATGTATTTAAGGTGGTTTATAAAAATTATAATATTCAATAGGGTTTTAGGAACTCTACGTTTTGTTTTGTTTTGTAGTGGACACATTATCTGGGCAATGAGATTTGAGAAATCATTAATCTAATGTTGTATTAGACCTAGGGATCCAAAAAACTTATATCTTCACTTACTAGGGACACAATGATGACTCAATGACTTTTATTGCTTGTTTATTTATACACTATGACTTCCATATACTCTAGACATGGAGAGTTTTTGAGTTGAGAATTGAATATTTATTAAGACACACTATGTGGATTTTTTTCCTGCATGTTTTATGTATCTTTCACTTGACTTATGGGTATCTATTATTTGGAACATCATAGGATAATGATTATGGACATAAAACATTTACCACATCTCATGTAGTTTAAGGTCGTGATGTAAGTTTACATATAATGAAAATAATGTTACACAATATGCTAATAAGGATTTTAATGGATAATATAACATTAATTTAATTTTTATTGGGGGTGAAAATTTAATAAATTTTGACTTAGTGTTCTTGCATCATGATTATTATTATTGTGTAACTTTCTAAAGAGCACCCGAAACACCACAAGGTATCAAAATCCTTCATAGTGACATACGGGTTGAGAAGGATCTTTAATAAATTTCTACGTGGATACCTTTTATCTGGTTGGTGGGTCAAGGATCATGTGTAGCTCCACCTCTAGAATGTCCAAGAGTGACATATCTTCTCAACAATATTATTATTTAATGTTTTATAGAAACATGAGTTCCTAAATACATGAAATGAGATTTAAGGGTATAGGTTCACAAAAATGGTGAAATTCCCGCATACTAGGGCTGACCGGTGTTAGGATCGTTTCGTCATTTTTATATGGAATGATGATGGGTGATATCCTGTAAATTTAAATTTAATTTTGTGGGGAAATAACTCTCATATAGCTTAACATTACATGATAAGGATATTTTAATTGTTTTTCAACATAGTGTGGTATGGAATTAAGAGCCATTATTAAATTTTTTAGGATATCATTGGGGACACATTCAACTAATAGGGGTCGTTTATGTACAAGAATCGCCTTTTATCCATGTAATGGATTTTTTAGGTAGATATAATCCAAATACCTTCCGACAATAATTTATCTCAACCCCCAGTAAAACATACATATATCTCACATATGCCTAGAAAAAACATATTTTGTGACTAGGAAAACTTGAAAAAGATTTATTTTTAGATTTTGTGGATAAGATTCCCTAAGAATCCCTATGATTATTGTAAGGTTTGGAGTTATTTGAAAACAATATCCATTAAAGATATAAATCTACTTAAATCTGAATCAAATATGGGGATATAATTGGGAGTTATGGAAACCGATGTATAGTCCTAAAAAGGAGAATTCATGTGTCACTAAATATTCAGTAGTAATTGGATTCAATCAATTGAAATATCATTGAAGGTACCCATCATAAGGAAGTCATGTATGCACAAGGTTCATTTTTATCACTCTATATGTCATTGATGGACCAAATAATAGAAATCCATGTATCACTACAGTAATATGAATCCATTCAGATGTTTTCCTTATATGAAATATCCTTGCGCACATATGAAAGATGCATAGGGAGGGGAATCATTTTTGTATTTTGGCTAGACCTAGGAATGAAATTATAGCTATCAGTAAATATATTGTGGTAAAGATAATTATGAAACATAGTTTTGATCAATGTATAAATCCTTATATAGATCTAATAAATATAGAGAGGGGTTTTTTCCAGAATTTTATTATTTCTGGTCCTAGGATTGGTGATCTAGGTTCCATAACATATCTAATAATGGTAGTAGTCAAACCACATTGTTCTGGAATGGAAAACACTATATGGAGTTTTTTTCCCATATATAGAAGGGAGAATAATGAATATATTATTATTATTATTGGACATAGAATTTGTTATGTGAGAGTTAGTACATATCATGTGATGACCGGAACCAAGTCACATATACCTATTTAATGTAAAATTCATTAAACAGGTCTAACCCATATTCATTAGGGTAATCATTCCTATTTATATACTATGAATGGATCTATTATGGGACATTTGGGATTTAGTAAGTATCTTGTAATTGTAGAAATTGTTCCACATGTTGTTCATGGAAGGAAAAATCTACACAGAAGTCTGTCCTATTCCTAGAAGATGATATTTTTCCTATTTGTTGTTGTTTCTCAACCCAATATTGGAGATTTCTGTGGAACTATATATCATTTAATGATAGTAATCAAGCTATAAATAGTTTTTGAATAGTATACTCTATATAATTTTTATACCTATAAAAATTGGGGGAATTTAACAATTGATTATTATGGTGGGACCATAATTGGTGATATGGGAATCACTTAGTATCATGTGATGG
Organism: Viscum album; assembly: GCA_963277665.1. Taxonomy (NCBI): domain Eukaryota; kingdom Viridiplantae; phylum Streptophyta; class Magnoliopsida; order Santalales; family Viscaceae; genus Viscum; species Viscum album. The sequence goes on from OY728130.1 coordinate 1,034,015,351, forward strand.
AAAGAGTCAAGACTCATGTAGAACTGGAACTAGAAAATACCCACATAGGTCTAATCGAAATATTAAGTTGGATGTTTTTCATTTTGATTATGGAGGATTTCACAAGGACCGGGGATCCCATTGGAATTATTTATCAGGTTATTATAGGAATAAATTCATATATATTTCATGAGTGGGGGTGAAATGGGAGACCAAAACCATGGATAGTGGTCCACTCATTTATGTTCCTTAGTAATGCACAATTTTATGTAATGAAAGATTAGTCAGCGATGAAGATTAATTTCATGTTTTGTGGAATTCTATTATTACTTATCTTGTCTTACATCTTGGGCAATGATATCTAAAACATGACATGTTCTATATCGATCACGCATGGAATACTGGACCAAAACTCATAATCCCTTGTGAACTATTGTATATCTGATTATATTTGAATGTAAAATATTATTCACTAAAAATAGGTGATTAAAAAAAATATAGATGGTTTTTTTAATTGTGTAGATAGTCCATGATACATGATCTTGACAACTCTACAGATCTTATTTTCATGATAATCTATCCAATATTAGATTGAGGGAATATTTTGATGTCAAATAATATGGATTTCATTCATGTAGTTTAACATTAAATTGTATGTATGGATGATGATATGTAGTTTAATGTCATATTTCAATGAAATGACATGTTATGTAGTTTAAAGTCCTTATTTTAATAATTTTTCCCTGAAATTTATTGTCATGAATTACGGAAAAATTTTGACTTTTATTTTTATGAAATATAAAAAGGAGATTGTAAAAGTAATAGTTTTTATTCATTCTACTAGGAATTTTAAAATGATTTTAAAATAAAAATTTAATGAATTATACATATTTAACATTAATATTATTTGACAAGGATTATTTTCATCCATTTTAAGATCATGGTGCTATGATATATCATGTACATTAATTTCATCCAAAGAGGAACTGTGAAAGTAGGTAGTATAAAGTGATGAGATTAAGAAGATTGACACTTTTTAGTTTAGAACCTCGATAAAAGGACATGTGATACTGTGTAGATTAGTGTCTTACTACCTGGACATGGTATGTTGTGAAACTTATAGTCTTACATCCTGGATTTTTTATGTTGTACAGTATATATTATTACCTCTAGGACATAGGGTTCTCTGTAGTTTATTTTCTTGATTCCAAGGAATAGTATGATATGGGTGGTACATTTAATTTTCTTTCATCGTGAAATGTTGAGGGAATTAGGGGATTCCTAGGTGATGTGTAGCCACATCAGGTTTCACCATTGGAACCTCCATATAATTCGAATAGAACACATATCATTTTCAGCTCTATATATGAAATACAAATCTCTTGATCCTAGAGATTAATTGAATAACTAATCAATATAAGTTGAAGGTCTTCTTCTATTCAAAGAATCATCTTCCAAATCAAATCGATGATGGTAGAGATGAATTTATCTAATTTCGTAGGGGGTTTCATGTGGTCATCCTATTCTCCCTCCATCTCTAAATCTGTGGAGGCACCATTGGAAAATGTTTGAAATTTGATTCATTCTACATCACTTTTAAGGTATGATTGAGTCTATGAAGAGACATTTTTATTCTAAACTACATGACTTTTTCCAGAGTGACTTTGAGGATTCCTATTTTATTTTATACTACAAACGAGGGAATACGGATCTTTTACATCATGTGTTGAAGAATAATTTCATGGTGGAATTATCATTTTTTACGTATTTTGAGATGAAATTCTCAAATCCCAATAGATATATAACCTAGTATACCTTTTAATGAATCCAACCAATTTAACATAACTTTTTCACTAGTTTTCGATGAAAGAACAATCCAATGAAACATTTTTTAACGGAAGGTCAGGAAATATTATACCACCATTTCTACGATTGTTATGGAATTATATGATGTTTTATATGGGTGGAATTTTTTCACTAGGAAAATTCTATATCTAATTTTTTCACACTAGACCAATACCCAGGTATAGTCATCTGATTGAAAATTTTCAATCAGTCAGATAGTTGTTATAATGTAGAGGCCAACCTGCAATATTCATTTTTTATACTCATATTACCTTGGTCTTTTGACAGAGATAACACAACCTTTTCCTTGTTGAAAAAAAGTGTATTTAGGCCATATAGGTCACCCATATAAACATAATAAGGAAGAATATTATCCATTAATAAATTATAATACTCTCACACATTTATGAGAATCTAAATCATGCACTCCCCTTCTGACCCTTATAGGATCTCTAAATTGGATGTTGAAATTGACCTAAACATGTTTGGGTTTTAGTTTCTAGGATAACAATATAAAAGTATCCATATCAACCTATTCTACATGAGCTATATATATCTCCACCTATTAATACTAAAGATTATTCCACTTTTAGTCCCTTAAATATTATAGTAATGTGTTTCAGATGGCTTATGGGGAACATATATGGTTAACCCTCCTGTTTGAAGAACATCCCTAAATGAATGTGTATAAATTTTCTACAACATGTCTATTAAAAGTTTTCATGTAATGGGGATGATTTCAATGTCTACTAGAGAGATATCACTATCAAAAGGTTGTCGAAGATTTATGTTAGAAGGAATTGTGTTTTTTAGACAATAATTTTGTGTCAAAATTTCAAATATTTCTTTCAGATAAATGTAAGGGGTAAAATAGTCTAATTCAACTTGTAAATGATCTCAAATTTTTATGATAACTCTATTGGTCCATGAATTGATTTTTTTACCCTAGGATATAAATTTCATAAAATTATGATCTGTTCAAATTATATTGTAATAATTATTATTTAATATTTATCAAATAAATTTTAATTGGTTTATACATGTTCATTCATCCATAACATAGGAATAGAGCATCGGATTGAGATTCCATATCTATCATTGTCTCTATAATATAGAGTTTTTTGTATGAGGAAAAAATATTGGTCAAATAATGGGGCCAATTTCCCCCATTTCATTTCCATTGTGTTTCTTATTCGCTTATTTTTCTTTTATTACATTTCATTTTCATCCTTTTCTTCTCGGGTATGCCTAGTGTGGCTCCTCATATGTCACGTGATCGAAATCTGATATGGATATGTAAAATGAAAGAGATAGAGAGATAGATATATGGAGAGAGAGAGAGAGAGAAATAAGGGAGCAAGATATAGAGAGGGAGAGAGGAAAAATGGGGTACTGTGGCGGAGCAATCGACGTGTTGGATCAATGTGTGACAATTGTGGATCACATAATTGAGAAAATATTGGGTTTTATACAGGAAAAGGTTTTCATTTTTACTGTCTCACTATATATCCATATAGATTTTATATTATCTCAAATTAAATCCCTATTAAAAAGGCTTATGCCCCCTTAGGTCGCGATCTGTTGTTTTGGGGGAGAAAATATTTGTCATAGTGTAGTGGTTTTTCATTCAGAAAAACCAGGCTTCACGGTATGTGGTTTTGGGGGACACACCATGTTTTTACACATATGGGGAATATAATATTTTATAAGTATACTCTATGTATTGGTTTTACATGTTGTGTCCTAGTACTCAAGCATCTAGAAGTGTACCCAACCAAGATACCATGTAGGGTTACATGGTACTATTGAGTATATGGTTAGACCCCATGTGTTTTACATTCCATGTAAAGGAACACAGCCTAGCCAGGTGCATGGCCATTCCAGTTTAGAGACATGTTTAGGTTCCCCATGTTAGGTACTCACCATATACCCTCTATAGAAATCGTGTACCTATGGTGTTTACACACCCATGATAGAGAGAGTTCATTCCAATGTGGTACTTTGAGAGTACACAAGATGTAAAAATAGGGACAACCCATCTAATTCACAAAAGTAACACTTCTAGGGTGTTCATATCTATTTTCCCATGGGTCGAAATTGGGCCATGAGTAGTCCATTTGGAGTATACTTTCATATGTGATTCAATAGTATTACTGTGTGATCACAAAGAACTCAAAGATGAGAAGGGTGAATTAGGGTAACGTATTTTTCATTTAAATCCATGAATCTTGTTCTCTCATTCATAGAATCTTGTTAAAACATTCTATTTGAATATTTCAGTAATAAAACATTACCATGTAATGAGAAAATACAATAGTTTTAATTGGTTCTCCACTATATGATTGTCTTAGGATCATGTCCCAACAATGTGTGAATAGTACCTAAATACACTAATCTTATCTAGTTTTGGAATACATATGTTCTGACATAGTCACCTGATTCCAAGAACCTATACTTTACAATATTTTAGGAGTAGCTAACTGTGTCGATCAGAACTATTTTGTCAACTCCCCCTAGCTCACTATGTTTAGAGAAGTCTAACTTAGTTTATCGAAATAATGATTTCTTCATGGGATATTCTTTAAATTCATTATTCCTATCTATAATGAGACTCTTTATACACCAATGATATGTGATGATGCACAATGAAATCATTTTTCTCTAAAGAAAGATGTTCAAATATTCCTTTGTTGAAACACCTTCGATAATCATACTCCTTCATGAGGCACCTCTTCATTTGATGATCAATCTCTTTCATAATGCTCACTATGTCAATGTGAAATACCCCATCATCACGTTGCACATTATTCTCATAAAAACATTTCATCAGTCATGACTAAAAATGAATTTTTTTATCAGGACTCCATGGAATTCAAGATTCCTATAGCACACATTTCTTCATGAAATCAGATTGATTATTAGTTTTCCATAAAAACACAATTTAAAAAATGATAGTTCGGGTATCCTCATATTTATTGGATTTTTATTAATGATGCCCCACCTCCTCCAATGCATTTTTCATATCCTTCAAAATTATCTCTGTGATGCCTGTCCAAATGTAATGCTCTATGGAATGTTTCTATTTTCTATTTATTTAATATACACATTGGTTTCTATCAAAACTTGGTTCCTTCTAAATGCGTGAATTTTCTTTAATATTGGTGATCACCATAAAAATTCTCAAAGCTCAACATCTCCAGGACTATCATCATAGTTTTATTAAAATCCATGTATTTAGTAATTTCATGAATATATGTTTCTAGGAAACTAACTTTTATGATACATGCCTCGTCCTCAATATTTTAAACCCTAAAAATTTGGTAAACACTGAGAAATAATTCCCCCTTCAATACTCTATCCATCTTTTATGGTATGATATATTTCATTACAAACTCCCAGATCTTCCTTTTGAGGATTAAAAAACACAAACCATACTCAATGTATAGAAAAAATATCCTTGGTGATAAAAATCTCTCCCATTGGTTTTGGTGGGAATCTTCACATAAATTAAATATTGAACAAGTTTCTATCACAACCTAGTATGTGAGAAACAAATCATCCAACAGTCTAAGACTACATGAGCTATTCAGAGTGTAGAAAAAAGGGCGATGTGTGAATAGGGTACATGTGTTTATGATTTCTTAAATATATTAATTAATTAATTAATGAAATCAAGTCACACATTACAAATTTATCTACGCATATGAAACCAGAAAACCATAAATATTTATTATCCCCCATTTTTACAATTGATTTTCTCCACTTATCAATTCTCTCACAAACTCGTGGAATTGAATTTATCCATTCAACACATTTGTAAATGAACGTAAATAGCCAATAATTGAATGAGTAGACCAGAAAACACACTACCCCAATATCATATAACCCACATAATCCTACATGACTTCCATAAAGAGATTAAAATAGTTAAAAAACATTGGATAGTGTAACATTCATGATCTCCTCAATAACTAGGATTTGGATGAACACTAAGGTTAAACTGATGTTTTTTGAACACATGTGCTGGTAGTGAATTAGTTAGAGTGTCACCCAAAGGTTCATTATTTCTAACATGTTGATTTTAATCATCCCTTTTTAAACTGTTTTGATGATTATGTGATATATGATTTCAATTTGTTTCATACATGAATGTTGAACATGATTTATCATAAAATCAATATCGCTATTTTCATCATAGTGAAGCACCATTATCTTTTCCACCTAATTAAGAATATAATTAATTTGTTTCTAAATACAATGTAGCTTGGTTCAAGAATTTCTAGTAGTGTTATACTCTTCTAAAAAATTTCAATGTGACATGATTTCCTATTTCGTACTCAACCAGCCTACACATTTCATACCTATAAATAATGCTCCTCCACTGGTGACGTTTATATCCACCAGATTTCCAACATAGTCATAGTTAGGCAATTATTATACTTCATTTTCTCTTCATGAAACATTGTACGATCCATCACTATGATTAACATGAGTGAACATCATCATTATTTTTACTATTGTCAAATGTTCTTCTTTTAGACTACATTGAAGGAGGGCCACTAAGCATCTGATAAGGACAATATCAAAGCATTTTGTAGTGATGTACACTATGTTTTAGATTATTCTTCTGTACATGGTGAGATCATAAAAACTACCATCCTCATGATTTGGATGTTTTTATCCAACTAAAATCTAATTCGACTATGGTTTGTAGTCATGAATATTGTATTTCATCATTATCTCACATGCATACATTTCCCGAGAGATAGAAGTGAATTATTTCCTCAAAATATATTTTATCCACCCTATATATGTGAGTTCACATATCATTACATTTAAAATTATAATTTCATTTGATTGGGAGAGTTAATTCAGTCATCCATGCCTGCTTTGACAAAATTGAACAACATCTACTTACACTAGAACCAAAAATATATCTTTCTAAGAATTCTTCTTTAACAACATTTGTTAATGTAGTTTTCACATCACTCAAATAAAATTGATACCCTCTTTGAATGTCCATATAATCTAAATATAATGTGCCATATTTTTTTCCATGATTTTTTTCATTTATATGTGAATATTATGAGTCCACAAAAATTGACGACATGTGATTTCGAGACCCGGGGTGCCCAGGATAAATTTCTGAACATTTTTTTCCGGTACATTCAGTAAATGCAGATGTGGAGTTTTTTAAATTTTGAACCAATGCTCAGAATTCAAATTTGAGGACACCGTTGAACTTACAACATCAATATTCATTTAAGGACACCTGCACCTCAACTGTGGTAGGTCGAGAGTTGTTGTTAGTTTTTTATAATTTCGTTGGAGAAGAAAAATAAAATAATTAACATTTTATTTTTCTTTTTGAAACCTCCTTTTTGAATTATGTAGGTGGGGACCACCCGAGCATGAAACATTAACATTTAATAAGAGTTATCCTTTGGTATTTTCCTATATTAAGGATCCATCTTATTTGATTTAATGTGTCAATTTTAATTGAAGTAATTATAGTTGGCTCCTCACTTTTGTGTTGGGGAATCCTTTGAAAATGGGAGCATGGGGGAACCTTTGGATTAATATTCTCCAATGAAGAACAACCCTTCGAATCAAGAACATTGACGTTGGAGCAAGTTTCAAAAGTGAGTTGTGGGAGTGACGAACTCCAGTGTCCCCTTCATCGACTTCATCTCCTTCCTCTAGACATCTCCAATGAGAAAACAGGGTAGGGAAATAATTCTTTAAATTGATTTTTTGTGATGAATTATAGTTTCAATATTTTAACCACCTTCTTCCAACATAATGAGGAGGGTTTAGGCCAAATGAACACTGCCCGATTCCTTCATAACTTTATTAGTGATAGGTTCTTCTCGGGTCGTGATGATGGCGGCGTCGAAACCGCGTCGCCGAAGCAGAAAAAGACTCGCCGGCTAAGGCAGTGAGAAGATAGTGGACGTCACCCATCTGAATGTGACGAGGTGGGGCGGCGCACATTTGTGTAGCTAGTTGAGCAGGAGGTCGTGGACCCTCAGCCACAATGGAGTAGTGGGAGGGCGATATATGGCCTTCCGTGTGGCGGATCAGTGGTGTGCATTCACGCTGCCAGAGTTGGAGTCTACGGCCGCTTGGATGTGGTAGAGACTGGGGGCTGCTGGCACCCGGCCAGCTGTGGGTGTAGCAGGGATGCGTGATTGTGCTGCTGGGAGGAGAATCAGCTAGGAAACTGGCCAGCCTCATCAAACTGAGTGGGACCGCTGAGTGTTCTTGTGTGTCATCAGGGTGACCAAATGGCCATCGGGCCATTCGGAATACCGGGGGGCGCCTCCCCCGGGTCGCGGCCTGGGCAGACCCGGCCACTACGGTCCGCACAAGCAGGCTTCACCATCGGGATGCACTAACAAGTCGTTCAATCAGGTCATGCCATTGGAACAAGCCATGGGGCCATGCCAGTGGGTCGCGCCCAGCGGGCCTAGCCCAGCCGGTAGTTCCCAGCTGGCTGGGTTGGGACACCCCCTTCGCAGGCCAGGCCAAACCATGGCCCAGTAAGATGTGCCCACCACGGCGCAGCCCAACTGGGCCTATCCTGGATTGGGTCAGATCGACCTGAACTTGGTCGGGTCGGCCCAGGCCAGGGTCGGACTCGACTCAAGCCCATCTAGACCCAGATATGACTTTATGGCCATGTCTTTAAAAAGGGAATTTGTTTGACGAATAGTATGTGGAACCAAAATCCATGGATTGAGATAGTATTTTTGCTATACTCCTCTTGAGTTTTTCATAATCTTGGAGTACAACCGAGTTGGATTTAACCCCTATTCCAACCAGGCCCTCGGAGTGGCAACACTAATAACATAAAGACTGAACGTCTGATTGAAGTGTCGTCTGTTGTGTTGGGTCCTTTATGATGTGAGGGTCCTTTGGTATAATTCAACGTTGATCTTCATGGTGTTCGAGGTTCAACTGATGTCTTGAGGATCAATACTGCCAAATGTGAAGATAGCGGGAATCTAGTGGCTGGAAGTGAGGAATAGGTTGGAGGTAGAGCATACGAATGTTAGTACCGAGTGATCCTATGTGGTTCAGCACCGATCCTGTATGGGTCAGATCCTGTGTGGGTCAGCGCTCAACGATCCTTCATGGGTTAGCGCGTTGTGATCATATGTGGGTTTTATCCTATGTGGTTCAGCGGCCAGTGATCCTATGTGGGTCAGCGCTTACCGATCCTGTGTGGGTCAAACCCTATGTGAATCATTACTGGGGTTTGTACCTATCGATCATGTGTGGGTCAGACTCTATATAATCAACAGGAGTTCCTCTTGATAGAATTATATGATCTAACTTTGCTACTAATCATATGTACTTCTATACTTCATTGTAAACATGGTTTGAGAAGAGACTCTATTTGGGAAAAGTTTTTTACCTTCATGGTGATTTCTTCGTGGTGATATATGTGTCATAATTTTACCATTGTGGTGATATATTTATGGGGATTCCTATGTAGTACTTTTACCTTCGTGGTACAATAATTGTGGTGATACCTTTATGGTAATTTTATATTTGTGGTACTATCTTCGTGGTGATACATGTGTGGTACTTATACCTTCTTGGTGTTACCTTTGGGGTATTCTTCCATCTTGTGTGAGATGAATATATCTTGATAACATAAGTATATGCATGGGCATATACCTAATTATATTTAATTTCTATTTATTTTTTCTTTGTGGTTCTTCATATGTGGAACTCTATGATACCTACGGGTTTCTCAGAGTACCGGTTGGGTATCGTTATACTCACCCCTGAACAGGCTACGCCCGCACCTTGCTGTGTATTGTACAGATGATGGACCACACTGATCGAGGTCAAGGGTACAAATATAGAGGCTGATCAAAGGTGTACATTAGACGAGATGATCCGCAGGGATGATGGTTCGAGATCTGTACCTACCCTTCAAGAAGGGTCCTTAGCGGGTGATCAAAAGAGATGTTATTTTTCAGTTTTACTTGTACATTTGAATTGGGAATGTCTTCTTGGACCTTTTCTTACTATACAAACCATGTGTACGTTATATTTTATCTTGTGAATGTATATTGTTATGTGTGTGGTTTTGGTTTGTTTAATGTTTTAGAGGCAATGTCTTCCCAGTTTCAAGGGTAGACCTTTTTGGTGCTAGTCGCCTGCCCCAGGCCTATGGAAGGCAGGCCTGGGGTAGTCACGGCACAGGTCCTGGGGGACAGGTCGTAATAGTGAAAGCCTATTTGAATCCAGTATCACCACTAGAGTAAATTTTTCTTTTACATCAATTAAATCAATCTTTGAATATCCTTACACTATTTAAATATCTAAATGTGTCACTTGAAAACTAATCATGATACCTGAAACTCCACCTCCAATGATATAATATTTATGAAATTTCCAAAAAAACATTTTATCTAAAAATTTAATAATTTTTCAAGTAGTGTTTCCTCTATTATTAATTTTCTTACTATTCAAGATAAATACATATCATTATATTCATAATGGTGTATCTCACAATGAATGGATTTTATAAAAAATTTAGTCTAAGGAAAACACCATAATGGTTCTCTATCTTTTGACCATCCACATTGGATAACATTCAAAACATCAACCTGGATAATCATTTTGAAAACATGTTATTAAGGATACTATAAATAAGAACAAGAAATGATGGTGAATTATTTATCCTAGTTATCCAAAAAATAACATCTTAAGCTTCATCCAAAAACTGTCCTCCATCATATTTATATTTTTAATAAAAAAATAAGAATCCAATATATATTGTGACTTATTAATCATTGAAATACAATAAAATTGAATCCCACACTACTTCTCGGGTTTTCAACATAAGAATATACTTTTCCATTCAAATCAATTCATTATAATCACAAATATAATAATAAAATATTAATGGAATAAGGTGGAACATCAATGGTTCATCAATATCTATAGTAAGGTTGAGATGATTTTCCCAACCATGTTTCTCCATTCACTCTATTGTCCTTTCTTGCACATCTGAACATATTTTTCTCTTTATGATTTAGCATTATTGATCTTTTCACATTATTATATACATTGTGTGGAGAATTTTTCATCTTATATGATTTCATGGATTATAAATTTTTACTCCCTATAATGAAAACATCTTGTTTAGTTGTTAATGTTATACAAAATGTTTCAATGTGAAAAAAATTCTTGTATATCTCAAATAGGAAATATTTAAAAGTGGAGTTCCAATATGTTAGCAAACACTCATGATCTTTTTCATAATCATGTGTAATCCTTTCATCTCTATTCGAACTATCCTTAGATTGTTCATCTTCATGTTTTCATATTGTATTCAAATATTCAAGGGAAATAACAAAAATGACATTAGAAACCATTGGATCATGTTTTGATCTTATACATGGATTCATCTGAAGTTCATCCATCATTGAAGTTCTCTTGAATGAAATATGTACCAACCCAAGGTTTTGAAAATAAATATAGAATGAAATTTTATAATATAGACATTAAAACGCATCTTTTCCACTTCAATTCTTTGAATTTCGAAAAATGGTCATCTAGAGTTGTGCTAATTAAGTCATATGGAGTCCGATATAAAAAACATGATTTTTAGTGCATAGTAACATACCCTTATGAATAGTAATATGAATAGTAATATGACTGTAAAGAATATTAAATTTTATTATTATTTTATTTTCTTATGTCTGAAAGATAATAACATCTTAGTTAAGTGTTCATTATGATAAAGAAGTAGTTGTAGAATTAGAACTGTTAATTTTTGAATTAAGTATGATTTTATTTAAAAAGTAAATTAATAATACATAGAAAATTATTTCTGAAAAATGGATTTCACTTTTTAATTATACACGTTGATAAATATTAGGGGTGATTTTTTGGTATTTTTATAAAATACATGAATTTTTCATGAATAGTAAAAATACAATTTTGAGTTTTCTATAGTTTAATGACATCGTAATGATATAATAAATAAATATGAAAGTATTTTCGACTTGGGTATAGTAACTTATGACATGATTTGTCTCAAGTGGCTTAAACCATGGGATAATACCATGGGAAAGCCCATGGTTTGGCAAAAACCAGTAATGAGGTGTCCCTTTGAAATTTTTAAACAATTACCAATCTTTTTCTATAAATACCCAATCATCCATTCGTTTTCGGTAATTCAAAATACCACATCCTCTAATTTCAGGTGGAATTACTTTTCTAGTGGTCCTACAAAAGTTTCTCTAGCCCCCCAAGGTCCCATCCTTCAAGATCAATGAGTTATTCTACAAGTTAAGGGAATCCTTCATTCTCTTCTTTAAGTCGACATTTATTTTATTTTAGCTATTTTAAATTCCATTCTCATATGTTGGGGTTTTATTTTATTAATTCTTATTACTTACATTTTTAATTCAATATTATGAGATACCCTTTTTTATCATCATATGATTTTATCAAATCTTAAGTGACGTCGTTAGTCTGCTGAATTTTCATTTGGGATCTCTTAACTTTTCTTTATTTTCAAGTTCACCTATTTTATTTTTCTCTCCACACCTCCTATGTAAATATGACCATAAAAACTCCAGTAACATATATATACTAGATTTATATCATGTTAATGGAAGAACCATCTTAAATATTTTTACTCCCTCCCTTTTATTTTATAAACGAAATCGACGTCCATGACGTTCCGATTTATAACCTTCCTGTATGACAATGTTTCGTTCTTCAATATCTTCTTCATTTATGGACATGAAAAAATATTCATGGTTGAAACAGACTATGATATATGTTTTATAACCTAATTAATCTTCATGAACCAGAATATTTACATATCATTATGTTATATGACCAAACTAGTTCGTAATATTCCAAATAACATGGAATAATCTAAGTGGTTTTCATCTAATGATTCATTGTCATTCCATGTAACCAAATGACAGAAATGAACATTATAAATTATTTATGTTCATTAATAATATATAATTCTAATCATGGATATTTATAACCATTACACATGAAATTCATTACTTAAACCAAGTGAACCGAATATGAAAATAAAGGAAACGAACACTCCAGAATGACGAAAATCAATACAATAACATATCAATAAAGACATAAATGAACTAACCATAGTTATGGAAAAATAAATACATGTATAATAGGTTCTAAAATAAGTTATTAACAAGTATAATTTCATATTCCAAGAGCTTATGTACAAGAGAGGTACGCATTTGGAGTTAAGGTAAGAGTTTTTTCACCCGAACCATCATTTTCATTCGGGATACTTTCATTGTATAATTACCTCAATGAAATTATTATTTATTGTTATTTACTCATAATATATTCTGTGTGATTATAATAGATATGTTTACAAACCAGAACCCTTCTTTATTTTAGGGATACATACACGTTTATGAAGGAACATTCAAAGATGTTTCCAAAATACCATCCTGGTCCAAGGGAATTTCTCAAATTCTTTCCTATTTTCAACGGCACTCTATGATCTATTTTTGGAAACCTTTATATTTATAAAAACACTAATTTTATTATGAATATTCTATATTACCACACATCTGTGTTTATACAATGATTTTTCCAAAATAACTCTTCTTTTCAAAAAAAAGAGTATTTATCTAAACAATTGATTAATGATTTTATAAGAGTGTTTTCGTGTAATTCAATGCTCTTGTAGATTCCATGATATTATTGGGTTTAAAAATTTATGAAGTCATATAAGATATATTATTTAATGGTTTATGAATAACTCAATTGTTGATGATCTTTCCTAAAATCATTCACCATATTATTCGGAATTTTTAGTGTTTATGTTCAATAATTGGGGAACGTTTGATACATTTCATATGAAAGTTTCAATATGATTGTATATGTTGTTTATGTTTATCCATGCTCATATGAGGAATGAATTGGACTTATTATGTGATGTTTGGGGCCCTCTATAGCCCCTCGATGCATCGATAGGTCTCATTATACAACTAGACATTGAATTTGCCGAGACCTTTCCCAATGTGATATGTATTTTGGGAGAGGCCTTATTCACTAGACATCTTGACCGAGGCCATGACCAAATGTATCAGAATGTCCGTCATATTCACATCACTCATTATGATGCTAGTAATTGAATGTTCATGTGGTTATTCAACTAGTAGAATACCCATGATTATGTTTTATTATGGCATTATTTACACAGCTCATATTCATTCCATAATCTGTATCATATTTAATATTAAAGGCATGTGTTTTCAATTATTCATCGTGTCTAATGTTTATATTATCTTCTGCTGCATTACTAACTCTTACTGAGCATTTGAGCTCACCCCTTTCTTATGTTTCGTTTTCTCAGGTCATGAAGAAGTAATTTATGAATGACATGCAAGCATAATCTAGGAGACGTGATGACTCTAGTGGAATAAATTAGTGTTGTATTTCCTTTCCATATGTAATGTTGAACTTATTTACATATCTTGTTTCCAATAATACTAAACTACTCGGTCCATTGGGATTCATATTCCTTGTATGTATGCCAATGTAATAAAATAAGGCACCGACTCTGGGTAACTAGGGTCGGGTCCTTACAGTTGGTATCAGAGGAAGTTTAATAGAATACTTGGAAACTAGATTTAGAAAAATAAGAATTAGGGAAGAGTACCTAAGATAGTATTTGAGGATCAACATACAAGAACATCCTGGTATTTTGGAAATGAATAGATTATGTGTATCTTTCAAGCAATACATCCCTATATGGATACGAGCAGGTAGAGGCGGCTCTGGCACAGATATATCTAGGGGTAAAACCCGAAAACACCTCTTTGAGATAGACTCGAATGGGAACAGGTGCACGAAAACGGGCTTTCTGCACTCTTGGTTACGACACTCCCGAGGGATATGATTAGGATAATTCACATTTTCTATACCACCCATTATGAAGGAGTTTAATGTAAAATATTCCACAATGAAACCATTTTTGTGAATATGGTATTACCCATGCATAGGAACGTATTTTTTCTGAGTATTTTTACTTTCAGATTATACATTATGATTCATAACCTTATATAGTGTATGCCATTATCTAGATATGGCGCATAGTGGACGGAATGGAAATCGCACGAATGCATGTGTCCCCTGTAGAGATTTTCCTCCGACGCAAGATAATGATGTTGGCTCTAATGTTGTGACGGGTGTTGATCAACCCGTAACTATATTGGGGCAACTTACTCAAGTTATGAATAACATCCTTACCCGTATGGAGCATCCGGATCCACCACATGGTGGATCCATGCAAGATCGCTTTATGCAAAAACAACCTCCATCATTCAACGGGACTTCAAACACGTTTGTAGTAGAGTAGTGGATATTTTCCCCTGACAAGATAATTCTCACCTTGGGATGTAATGAATGTGAGAAGGTTTTCATGGTTGTATATCATCTATCAGGAGATGAGGATCAGTGGTGGTCGTTAATCCAAAACACATATGAGGAGGAAGATATGGAAGAGATGGATTTGGGGGATTTTTAGGAAATCTTGTCAGAAAAATAGATCCCTCATGAGCAGCGAGCAGATATGGAGGGACAATTCTTGAACTTGAGGGAGAAGTATGATGAAAATATTTCCAAGTATGAATCCAACTTTACAAGGCTTCCAAGACATGTTGTGGACTACATAAGAAATCCAAGGAGAAAAATTGATCGATTCGTTGATGGCCTAAATCCATTCCTTCGGTGGGTACTGGTCTCCCAAATATTTTCATCATATTAAGACATAGTTTCTTATGCTATCAAGAACGAAAAATAATTCTCTAAGTCTTATGACTTTAAGGGAATGAATGAAAAGGAGAGGGCTGCTGAAAACCCCTGGTAAGGAAATAAGGAAACATGGAAGAAGGGAAGAGTTGAATTTTCACCATGTGACAAATGTGGAAAGAAGAACACTACTTCATACATAAGAGGAAAAGGAGTATGTTACAAATGTGGTCAGAAAGGACATCTTGCTGGTGATTGCAAAGGGAAGAAGGAATCTAGTGGTGTTCAATGCTATAGTTTTCGGGAGATGGGACACTATGATAATTATTTTCCAAAAAATCAAGGAAATATGCAATAGAAATGGCCAAGGGATCAGGGACAGGCTAATGCAATCACAACTGCAGAGTTTGAAGTTCATAATGATATGGTGGCAGGTACTTTAACTGTTTCCTCTTGTTTAGCCAATTCTTTATTTTATTCTAGATAATCGTATTGTTTCATATCTTCCCAGTTTTTTAAGGAAATTAAATATTTCCAATTTGATTTAACCAGGGAGTTGTTAGTCAAAACACCTAAGAAAAATGTAATTGCTATACGGTTCTGTGAATCAGTTCCCATTTGGGTATATAAATGTTCTTTAACTGCAGATCTCATCGTCATACCCATGATTGAATTTGATATAATCCTCAGTATGGATTGTCTTTCCTACCATGATGCAAAAATTTATTATAATAAGAAGTTGGTTACACTTTTTGATGATGATGATAAAAAACACCTTATCATTAGATCTGGATCATCACCACATGATTCTTATTTAGATCCACACCTAGTAGATTAACTAAATTCAATTATTATGAAGGAAGAAAATGAAATACCTGTGGGTGAGGAAAGAAATGTTCAAATAGAGGATGTACCTATTGTAATAGAATATGTTGATGTGTTTCCAGAAGATTTACCTGGACATCCTCCAGAACACAAACTTGAGTTTTCCATTAAATTAATTCCTAGTTCAAGGCCCATATCGAAGACACCTTATATAATGGACACTGTGGAATTAGTGTAAATAAAGACACAACAAGAGGAATTGAGTAATAAGGGATTTATTTTCCCTATTGTTTCTCCATGGGTAGCCCCTATCCTTTTTTTAAGAAGAATGATGGATCTATGAGGTTATGTATCGACTACAGGGAGATAAATTCTATAAAATAATGAAAATATATCCCATACCCCGCATTGATGATTTATTTGACAAACTGCATGGAGATCAATACTTTTCGAAGATTGATCTTCGATCCAGATATCGTCAGTTTCTTGTGAGGAACGAAAATATTCCAAAAACAGAATTTTGAACTAGGTACAGGCATTACGAGTTTACAGTGATGCCTTTTGGATTGACTAATGCACCCTCCGTCTTCATGGATCTAATGATCAAATATTTCAAGGAATATCTCGATAATTTTGTAGTAGTATTTATTAATGATATCTTGGTATACTTCAAAAGCTACGAAGATCATGAAAATAACTTGCGCAATATCTTGAATACTCTTAGAAGACATGAATTATATGGGAAGTTTAGCAAGTGTGAATTCTGGCTTCAGGAGACTTCATTTCTTTTCTATATTCTTTCTAATGATGGAATTCTAGTTGATCCTGCATAAACTATGGCAATCCATGATTGGCCCATGCCAAAAAGCATAACTTAGGTACATAGTTTTATTGGCATAGAAGGTTATTATCGGCATTTCATACATAATGTTTCCTGATGGGCTAACCTGCAAACGAAGATCACACGTAAATGGGTTAAATTTGTTTGTACAAAATATTGTGAAAAATGTTTCGAAGAACTGAAGAGAATATTATTAAATGCTCCTATATTTATTACACCATTGTGGAATGAAGGGTTTGTTATTTATAGTGATGCTTCAAAGAATGTACATGGTTGTTTCCTTATGCAAATTGATAGGGTTATTTCTTATGCAACACGACAGCTAATCATTCATGAGAAAAACTATCCTACTCATGATCTTGTGTTATCTGTTGTAATATTTGATTTGATTATATGGAGACATTATCTCTATAGTGAAAATGTGATATTTATACTGATCAAAATAGTTTGAAGTAAATTTTCTCATAGAAATATCTCAACATGAGGAAAATAAGATGGCTTGAACTACTCAAGGATTATGATTGTACGATACACTACCACCTGGGGAAGGAAAATATGGTGGTAGATGCCTTGAGCAGAAAGGTTCTTTGAGTTTTCAGCAAGATGAGAGTTGAAAGGGAGCATATTTTCATGGATCTAGTAATGACGGATATGGGAATAACCACGGAAGGTCAAACATCAATGATTTTTCAAATGGTTGCCAAAAAATATTTACTAGAAAGGACAAAATATTCTCAGGCTGATGATGAGGAGTTTTAAAAGAAGATTAAAGTTATAAATGATGGGAAATTGAGTGACATAATATATGAAGATGGAATATTGAAATTTGGGAAAAGACTTCGTGTTCCTAATATACCTGATCTAAAAAGGGGATTGTTGGATGATGCTCATAGTTCAAATTTCTCTATACAGCCTGGTAGCACTAAGATGTAATGAGATTTGGAGGAACATTTTTGGTGGGACAATATAAAGAAGGAGATTGCGGATTTTGTGTCATGATGTATGGTTTGTCAACAAGTGAAATCTGAAAGGAAACAGCCTGGAGGAGTATTGAAACCTCTTCCCATACCTGAGTGGAAATGGGATAATATCACGATGGACTTTGTCATGGGACAACCAAAGACTCCTAGAAGGAACGATTCGATATCTGTCACTATTGGTAGTCTTACCAAGTCACCACATATTCATGCTATAATAGAAGATCTACCACATGGACTTCTAGAAAGTCTATATGTTAATTAAGATGTGAGACTTCATGGAGTACCCCTATCAATTTTTTTTATCGTGATCCACGTTTTACATCAAGAT
The DNA here is from genome assembly GCA_963277665.1 of Viscum album. NCBI lineage: Eukaryota > Viridiplantae > Streptophyta > Magnoliopsida > Santalales > Viscaceae > Viscum > Viscum album. The sequence goes on from OY728130.1 coordinate 1,034,033,934, forward strand.
GCTTGAAAATTCGTCAGAAGGCCCTAGATACTGATCTTCGTTTGATCATTAGCTACCACCCACAAACTGATGGACTATCAGAACGGAAAATTAAAACAATGGAAGACATGATGAAGTCTTGTTCAATTGATTTTCAAGGCATGTGGGATCAGTATTTACCTCTCGTAGAATTTTCCTACAATAATAGCTTCCATTCATGTATACATATGGAACCCTATGAAGCATTATATGGGAGGTGTTGTCGTACACCAACATGCTGGGTTGATGTTGGTGAAAGAAATATCATGGGCCTAGAACATGGTGAAGAAACAATGGAAAAGTTGATGATTATCTAGAACCATATAAAAATAGCTCAATGTAGGAAAAAGAGCTATATAGATAACTGAAGGAAGGATTTGGAGTTTCAAGAAGGGGATCATTTTTTCTTAATGGAATCTCCATGGATGTGTATTATACGATTCGGTAAGAAGAGAAAATTAAGTCCCAGGTACAACAGACCTTTTGAAATTCTAGATCGAATTGGAGTCGTAGCTTACCGTTTGGCAATGCCACCAAGTCTCTCCAAGGTTCACATTATGTTCCACATGTCAATGTTAAGAAAGTAATGCCAGACCCAACACATGTACTCACTTATGAAGAAGTGGAACTTGATTCATATTTATCTTAATATGAAGATCCTATCAAGATTCTTGATACTAGAGAACAAGTATTGAGAAATCGGACGACTCGTATGTTGAAGGTTCTATAGAGGAACCATAAGATCAAGGAAGCAACATGGGAGCCTGAGAAGCTTATGTTAAATACATAAACATATATTTTTAGGTAATATTCAGTGAATTTTGAGGACGAAATTTTTGTAATGAGGGGAGAATGTTACACACCATGGTTTTGAAAATAAATATAGAATCAAATTTTATAATATATCTATTAAAAAAAATTCCTCTTCAATGCATTGAATTATGAAAAATTGTCATCTAGATTTGTGTTCAGTAAGTCATTTGGAGTCTGATAGAACAATCTTGATTTTTAGTGAATAATAACATACCCTTATGAATAGTAATACGAATATTAATATGACCCTAATGAATAGTAAAATTTATTACTATTTTATTTTCTTAAGGCTAGAAGATAATAAAATATTGGTTATGTTTTTATTGTGATTAAGAAGTAGTTGTAGAATTAGAACTGTTAATTTTTGAATTAAGTATGATTTTATATAAAAACTAAATAAATAATATTTACAAAATTATTTTTGAAAAATTGATTTCACTTTTGAATTCTACATGAAGATAAATATTGGGGTAAATTTTTAGTATTTTTCTAAAATACATGAATTTTTTATGAATAGTAAAAATACAGTTTTGAGTTTCCAGTAGTTTAAAGACATCATTATGATGTAATAAATTAATATAAATGTATGTTTCATTTGGGTATAGTATCTTATAACATGAGTTGTCCCATGTGGCTTAAATAATGGGCTAATACCATGGGCAAGCCCATGGGTTGGCAAAAACCACTAATGAGGTTTCCCATTGAAATTATTAAAAAATTACCTCTCTTTTTCTATAAATACCTACTCATCAATTCGTTTTAATTCAATACAAATCACTCATACCAGAATCTGTGGTAGTTTTGACTCTCTAGTAGTCCTCCCAAGGATTCCCTATTCCCCCAAGGTCCCATCCTTCATGATCTAGGAGTTATTCTACAAGGTAAGGGAATCCTTCATCCTCTTCTATAAGTTGACACTTCTTTTATGTTAGCTATTTTAAATTAATCTATCATATGTTGGGGTTTGATTTTATTTATTCTTCTTACTTTTCTTTAGTTTTAAATATTATGAGATACCCTTTTTGTTCTCATCATTTGATTTTATGAAATTTTATGTGACGTCGTTAGGCTACTGAATTTTCATAAGGGATCTCTTAACTTTTCGTTATTTTCAAGTTAATCTCTTTTATTTTCTCACCTCACCTACTCTATATAAATTACCATGATAACTCCACTAACATATATATACTGGATTTATATCATGTGAATGGAATAACCATCTTAAATATTCTTACCCCCTCCCTTTTATTTTATAAACGAAATCAATGTCGACGATGTTCCGATTTATAACCTTCAAGGATGATGAAGTTTCATTCTTCAATCCCTTCTTCATTACTGGCCATGAAACCATATTCATGGTTACACCAGACTATGATATATGTTTTATAACCTAATGAATATTCATGAACCAGAATATGTACATATAATTAAGTTATATGACCAAACTAGTTCATAATATTCAAAATTCCGCAGAATAATCAAATTGGTTGTCATTTAATGATTCATCTCCATTTCATGTAAAAAAATCATAGAAATGACCTTTATAAATTCTTTATATTCATTAATAATATATTTCTCCAATCATAGAGATTTATAACAATTCCACATGAACTTTATTACTTAAAAACAAGTGAACTGAATATGAAAATAAAGGAATCAAACACTCTAGAACGAAAATATTTGATACAATAACTTATCAATAAAGGCATAAATGAACTAACCATAATTATGGTAATTTAAATAAATCCCTAATAGGTTCTTAAATAAGTTATTTAAAAGTATAATTTCATATTCCAGGAGCTTAAGTACAAGAGAGGAACAATTTTGGAGTAAAGGTAAGGGTTTTTCCACCCAAACATCCATTTTCTTTCGGGATACTTTCATTATCCATTTACCTCAATGAAATTATTATTTATTGTTATGTAATCATAATATATTCTGTTTTAGTATCATATATATGTGTAAAAACCAAACCCATTCCTTATTTTATGGATAGTTACACGTTTTTTAAGGAACTTTCAAAGTTGTATCCAAAATACAAGCCCGATCCAAGGGAATTTTTCAATTTCTTTATTATTTTCAAGGGAACTCTATGATATATTTCAGGAATCCTTTATCCTTATAAACACAATCATTTTATTATGAAAATACTATCTTACCTCACTTCTAGTTTTATACAATGATTTTTCCAAAGAACTCTTCTTTTCAAAATAAAAGAGTATTTATCTCAAGAATTGAATATTGATTTTATTTGAGTGTTTTCATGTAATTCAACACTCTTGTTGGTTCCATGGTATTATTGGGTTTAATAATTTATGAAGTCATCTACCATATTTTATTTAATGGATTATGAATAACTCTATTATTGATGATCTTTCCTAAAAACATTCACCGTATTATTCCAAATGGTCAGTGTTTATGATCAATAATTGGGGAATGTTTGTTACATTTCATATGATAGATTCAATATGAATGTATTTGTTGCTTATGTTTATCCCCGCTCATATGAGGAGATCATTGGACTTATTATGTGATGGGTGGGGCCCGCTATAGCCTTTTGATGCATCAGTAGGTCTCATGAGACATCTAGATGTGGAATTGGCCGAGGTCTTTCCGAATGTGATATGGATTTTGGTCGAGGCCTTAATCACAAGACACCATGGCCGAGGACATGAAAAAATGTATCTGAATGTCCAGAATATGAACTTCCCTCATTATAAATCTTGTAATTGAAAGATCATGTGGTTATTCGACTAGTATAATACCCATGATTATGTTTTATTATGGCCTTTTTTACTCAGCTCATATTCCTTTCATAATGTGATTCAAGTTTATTGTTAAAGTCATGTGTTTTCAATTATTCACCATGTCTAATGTTTATATTATCTTCCATGGTATTTCTTACTCTTACTGAGTGTTTGAACTCACCCCTTTCTTATGTTTCCCTTTCTCTGGACATGATGATGTAATTTATGAATGACTTTTAAGCATAATCTATGAGACGTGATAACTCTAGTGGAATAAATTAGTGTTGTTTTTTCCTTTCAATATGTAATGATGAACTAATGTACGTATCTTGTTTCCAATAACAGTAATCTACTCGGACCTTCAGGATTTGTATTCCTTGTATGTATGCCAACGTAATCAAATAAGGTACCGACTCCAGGAAAATATGGTATGGTCCATACACAATACCCATAAATTTCATGGATTTAGAATCCAAAGACATTTTAAAATACATAATTGATACCTTCTAGGGTGGATTTATGTTCACAATATTTTTCAAATTTATTTTGAAGGATTCTTCTTCATTAATTTCTATATTTTTGATCTTGTTTTCTTATTAGATTTTTATACATGTTTATATGAGCATGTACCAATCTTGTGATCATTGTCATTGCATGAATCAAAAATGTTATCAAGCGTTCCAAATCTATTTCCAACAAACAACTGATTCTGGACCTATTGAAATTTATTTTTCAAATTTGTATTTCTCCATTATAATAATGTATTCGTTTATGATTTTACATTTTCTGGAATCTAACGAAAATATATTGCATAATACCTAATTATGTTGTTGTGCCATCATAGACAATGAAACATTATATCAATATATCTCTTATATAAGGTTGTTGGATCTTCATAATGACTTGTTTTTTCTTTATGAGTAGGCTAATTTCATACCCTTTTTCATATCCACCCATGTGAAGGGGGTATACTTATTTTCTCTTTATAAATCAATAAATTTCTACTATTTATTCTTACTACATGCGGTCTTTATGATAAAAGATATAGATGATTAAGCACATGTTGGTATGTATGGTACTGGTTTCTTCATAGATTGATGAGATATATAATCAAAATGTGTCATGACATTTTTATCACATGTTGTAGGTCTTACAGTTTTTGAAATCTTCCAATGAACATTCAGTAGCTGCTGAAAAAATTACCTTTATTTGTTATGATTTATTATGGGTCTTCCCAATATTGGTCAACTAAGCATCAAAATATAGTCATTACATATTGAGAATGATTTTTTGACCTTTAATCATAACAGTCACTTCTTCAGAAGAAGTATTCATTTTAAAAAATTCATCTTTTTGAAGGGCATCATTATTATGAATCAAAGCATCATGTTACTAGATCATGATAATTATTTCTTCCAATTGTAAACCCAATAAATTAGTGATCTTTCTCAATTTTTCATCAATCACATTGATATTTTCATTGAGATTATTTTTGAATCTCACATTATCTTAAATTTCATTGAGGTATTTTGTTCAACATATTTCATGTTCCCTATTTTCTTCTTCTAAGGTTCCAACATATATGTAGTGATTTAAACATTCAATATTTTTTCATTGGAATCCCTTTTCTAAATATTCGGCTTCATTATATAGCAGTGTGTTCGTTGCCTATATTAACTGAGATATTCTAAAAATAATGAATGTTATATCATCAGGAATATTATGAAGACAATTTCACATGTTTTCAATTAAAAAATCATTTGAGGTTTTAGATTGATCAATATCACCACTTTTGTTAGGATCTTTATTTTGGGGAAAATTTTGAAAGGATATATCACATATTTACTGACCACATTAAAATTAGTATTTACATGAGGTAGAACATTTTTACCTTAATGTGGTGTAAGTTTAATCTATATGCACATTACATTGAAAGAATTATATATATTCACTGTAATAAAATAATGGAGAACCGGATACCACATCTTCCTAAAATAAGAGGAACTTCTTCAGCTCTCTCATCACCTTATTTTTCTTGTTCATCAATGTTATTGGTGGATATATATTTCATCATATAGATAACTTTTTATTCATTTAAACGACTCATTAATGTCGACTATGTAATGAAACTAAATTTTTTTGTAGAGAATAGTTTTAGTATACAGAATCCAACACACACGAACATGGTTCTGATACCACTTATAGGATCTGAGAACACCCTGAGAAGGGAGGAGTGAATTTGGGTGGCAATATTTTCTTTTAAATCAATATATCTTCTTTCCATGTTTTTAGGAACATATTAATATTCTCTATTGGAATAGTGATATAAAAACCATTAAAAAGAGTAAACAAAAAAGTTATACATTATTCATCATTGGGGAGTAGTCCAAGGAACATACACAACTACTATGTTGATAACACCTTAATCCACTAAACCTAAATAGTTTGAGAGTAATGAAGTTCAAACAAAATCACTCTATTATAGGAACACTACATTTACAAGATTTTAGGGATATATCACCATTTCCATTCAAATATTTCTGTCGAATCCCCCTAGTTCACATCTATGAGAGAAGTCTATCTCAGTTTATTGAAATAATGTACAATTAAATGGATTTTCAATAATATAATTTTTCCTATCTTGCAAGAGACTCTATATGGTCTGTAGACCAAAGGTGATGTACTATGAAAGTAATATTCACTGAAAACATATATTTAACACTTTGTTTTGTGAAGCACCTTCATGAAGCACACCCCTTCCTTCGCAGAAAAATATCCTTCGTAATTCTCACTGACCCAATTTAGAATATCACATAATTTAGAAGCACTCATTTCTCTTACAAATTCGCATCAGAAAAAACTAATTATGTTATTTCATGATGGTCATGGATTCACGGATTTCCAAATTCACAGATCACCCTTTTCATTACCAAATCATAGTGATTCTGGATTTTTATTAAAAAACTCATCATAAAAAAATTATTTGAATATAACCTGATATTTATAGGATTTTCCATTCATGATGCAAAACCACCTCTAATATATTTTCCAGATCCATTTAAATTTCATCCATGATCTGCATTCTATAGTGAAATTCCATGGAAATTTGTTTTTCATGATGCTCATGATAAACATTTTTTATTCCATCAAAAACATTTTGCCTTCACAATGCTAAAATTTCCATAATATTGGTGATCACCATAACCATTCTTGAAGCTCCACATCTTCTCAAACATTATCTTAGTGTCAGAAAAATGCCTTACTTTACCACTTTCAGAATGATTTGTTTCCAGAAGACAACCCCTCATGATTCTAGCCACTTCCTCTGTATTTTTGACCGCATAAATATTGTAAACACTGAGAAACAATTCCACATTAAATAGTGTAGCCATATTTTACTATAACGAATATACCCTAGTAAATTGATTGATCATCCAAGTTAGTATTGCCAAAAAAACACAATCCATACTCTCTTTACATTAAGGAAAATCTTTTGGTCCAATAAATACCTGAATGTTTTTTTGGAGAAATAAATTGTGGTATTTTAGACATTTCATAAAATGATATATTGTTCCTCAAGTAAGTGTATTTATATGTCTTCTAAGATTATCAGCATTTATCAAAGATGAGATTTTTGATATCTCTCTAGAGTAGTCTCATGTCTTTTATTTTGAGGATGTCTCCCTTGAATTATTTTCCAATATGGAGAATGCTTTTGTGAGAATAATTCTTTATGAGGAACCTATGTAGGATTAATATACATATATTTTGACCTAGAGGATCCCACATAGGATGCCCCTATACTGCTTTATATTAATAAGGATCCATTAAAGGATTACTTTTCTTGCAATCAAATCCTTGGAAAATATTTTAGGATTCAATTACATGTGCATAGTAACGATGATCCCCAATTGGATAACTCTACTTATTATGCTCTTTTGGGTGACCTGTGTTGGACACCCCTTCTTATGAACTGTTTTGAGGATCCCATGTAGGATTCATATTCATTTTACAATATTTATATAGGGTCCAATGTAGGATGCATCCACCTTTTTTTCTATGAATCCTTGTTGGATGCCAATGTCTTTATTATCGATCTAGAAAATCCATAGTAGGATGTCTCTATTTCCATATCATTTGAGGATCCCATGTATGATTCCTCCCTTTCACCTTACAGGATGAGGATCAATAATAGGTTGCAGTAACTTCTGTGTTTACCTAGAGGATCCCCTATAGGATATATAATAGTATACACTTAAGGAATAAAGTGGGTTACCCCATATTTGATTGATATTGGACATGTAATTCAGGAATTGTTTATATATGATTCTCGGTGTAACATTAGAACATATGCCAAACATGTATGCCCATTGGGGTTATGGTAGTAGTTTTGGGTTCAGAATTTCGACCACCCTCACTCTTTTTTTTATACTTTTAACATTTTTATTGTTGATGCATTTATGTTAACCAGATGATTATTACATCCCATTAGTGAGTTCTCCTGGAAGATCTTCTAGGATTCAGACACGTTGGCATTATTTGAGTTTCAGATGTTGCGACCACATATGGGCCATATCCTAGGGATCAAAAATTGGATCGGATTTACATGTCCTACGTAGAATAGATTTTGCCTCATTGAAAATTTATAGGACATCCATATTAACCTAGCCATTATCCTACTTTATAGTGATTGGAGGCGAGTATGGGTGAACCTAGGTGTAATACAAGTATCCCTATGTAGTGGTGTAGCTTGCTCAGAGATACATCTAGACATGGTTGAAATAGGTATATGTCTATTGGTAGTATGGACCCAATGTTCATATTAATGATACACAAATGAGTGACATAAAATCTAGGTCAATACCCTAGGATAGGATGTATAGGTAATAATAATTAGAAACCCAATGATCGACTAATATTTTTGATTTTATGTCATTTCATACAATTACTCTTGAATATACATATTTTTTATATATTTATAAGAATGTAACTATACTTGTATAGGTTTGTAGATATGTAAATACATTGTGGAAGATACCGAATTAAAATAGATTAAGGACATTGGATTCAACTATATATTCTTGTTTATTGGTTTCTCTTATCTATTTAGTTGTGTCTCAACTAGGATTAGCACATTGAGTTTGAATTAACCTAAAACAACATATTTTATAGGTTACTCATTGGTATTTCCTATTTAGATTATTTATCTTCCCAATAATTCACCTCATAGTATGTACAGACCTTTTGTATGCTTTTCACGGTGAGGACAATTTGCATGGGAGATAGGAATGAGGTCCAGTGTTTCCTGATCGAGTAGAGATTCTCATGTGTGTTCTTCTATTTGAGGAAGTGTAGTTCAACATTGTATAGAGACCAGATACATGGTCTGGATCAGACTCATTAGTAAATACCTATACATTTATTTCAATTTATTTTTCTTATTATTATATATGTATTTTCATCCGGGTGGGTGAACAACGTTTTATATTTTTCAAAACTATTCGAGATTTTATTAAATTTTAATTTATTGTAAAATTATGTTATATTTTAGTTCATTTACTTCTTGTGTACTCTATTTGATTATGGATGAGTATGATAGATATTTTTTCCCACTATTTATTACTATAATTTAAGGTAATGTTCTCCCCATTAATGCACCCAAAGGCACTCGCTGCTATTAGAAAACATCATGCATATGGGATAGAATATTTGGGGCCTTATAACCCACTGGCTCAGATCACTAGTTTAGTGGAAACATAGTCTTGATTGTACAAAGTGGTATTATAGCATTCCTCTTCTTGGTATTCACTACATAGGATATGGTAGATAGAAATATATTGAATGTGTTAGCTCTTATTTTGGTTATTAGATAGGTTCATTGAAAACACATATTTCGGTTTTTTCCATGGTTGCTATAGTATTGGATTTCTATTATGAATTGTGATGTAATAGTTGTATATGATTTTCAACCTGAGCAACAAAAAAATTTTATGGGTGTTATGATTTAATATGGAACTCTGGATCGCGGTCATCCTCAAGAGAATAAGGACGGATTTTGAATCATGGTTGGAAAAGGAAATAGGAATCTCATGAATCATATTTGGCATCAAGCATTAACATATTATAGGCCTTCTATTGTGTGATTATTCTAAAGAGGGAGGCATGTTTATTTTTTCCAACATACATCTATATATCTTTTTCTAATTGTAGGTTATGTGGATCTCTATTAAGGAATTTTCATTATGGTTGATAACTCATTCTATATGCATGGAAGGTGTAGTGACCCTACTAGTTCTATATGTCACATGATGACCTTGTATTATACCACATACAGGGAATTTTTTACTTATTTCATGGTTATTTTCATAGACTTCGTAGTACAACATCGATAGATATCAGGAATTTTCTAGTGATATATTCCTCTAGGTAATGTTTGTGGATTTTTTGTACATGTGAGTTCAGTCTTTTTTTTGTCATTGTTCTTTTGATCTCCATGGTGAAATTCCTTATAAGTATTATATGTGAGGATATATCCATTTTCGGGCATGTTTTCATTTGTATCCATTGTTTTCATTAAGATATTTACCTTATTTATAAAGGTTTTATTAGTAAGGCTATGTTGAATACCTATAGCCTTTAGTTTTGAGTCAGACCATTGTAGGTCATCATGTGTTTTATTCTTGAGAAACCTTTGTGAAGAGGTTGGCCTGGGTATATGAATGCCTTTTTATTTATTGATCATGGTTTTAGGCTTGTTTTGGTATATAATATCAATTAATAGTAAGTGAACATGTTTTCATTATACTAATGTAGCTGGATTTAGTATTTGATGATGCACCTTGTGTGATTTATTCCAAAGATATGCTTTAACTTGTAGAATTGTTCAAGCGCCTCACCTGAAGGCCATCATTTGTTATGTTAGTAATTTACTAAGAGCATAGGCAGAATATTATGGCTGGAATAACACAATGAGATGGGCTGTTGTGAACTATATTATGGTACAATTAAGGAGATCAGTTTTTGAAGATGGGTTCCATGGGAATTGATGGATTAGTTAAACTGACTTTCCATGTTGCAAAGTCATCTTAGCCTTGTATTGGTTGACTTTCTAGAGTATGAGTTTTTTGTTAAGTGTACAAGATGGTTTTACATGGTATCTTTTGAATCATAATTGGTGAGTTTCCAGATGCGAGGTGTGTACTAATGGTTTCCTGAAATTTCATAGGATTGGTTTCCATAGAGTTGTGGATTAGTGGTTAATGTCCATCCATATTAGATGTTAAATTGAGAATAAATAAGGTACCACAAAATGTTTAAACTATGTTGATCATGGACATTAATGTTCTAGATACATTGTGCTATGTGTTGGCAAAAGGAGAGTTAGCCATATTTGATGTGATTGTGGCTTGGAGGGAAATCAGCATTCCCTTTTTTGTAGAATCTTAGTGTAATCATGGTAAGGTTAGATAATGCTCTATCATGATATAATATTGAGTATGATGAGAGATCATTGTCCCTAGGCTGATAGTATTTTTTTAATAAATGTCTTTCCTAATTTAAGGAAGGAAACATTTGGAGGTTACAATTGAAGAGTTTTGTAAGGTGAGTCATATGATGTAGAGTCCACCATAGGATTTTTGATGGGGGTGACCTTCATCATCAATGGAACATCAGTGTTTTTATATGATGTTTAGCTTGAGGTACAGGTTAAGAATATGATAGGGGTATTTATATGGTGGGGATTACCAAATGTGTCATAGGTAAACATATTTCATGATTGTGACGGTTGTGGATGCTTTGAGGCTAGTTGTTGGGATGTCGAGATAGCTTTCTTGTGAGGATGTTCAGGTTGAGAAAATGGATTCTAGTCTTTCCCCTAGTATTCTTGTTAATAATATGTTTTATGTTGGGGAGATTATAAGGACCGTTGATTTGTTGTACTATAATTTTGAGAAAAAATTAATTTTTTTCTTACAGATTATTTATATGGTGTAAAATAGTCTTTTTCACATAGCTAGTGATATTGAATAATTTTTTTGATTACTCAATTGGCCCTAGAATGGGTTTTTTACTCAGTATGGAGTTTGGTAGAATTATGATCCATTTGAATTTTTATTGAATAATTAATATTTAATATTTAAATAAATAAATAATAATTTAATCACAAATGTTATTTCATCCATAAAATTTTAATGGAATTTCATATTTATATTATTTCTCCTCTATTAATTCTTTAATGGGTAGGTTCACCTAGGAATGGCATACGAGTTTCTCGGGTATTGGGGTTGGTAGGGGTCCCCTTTAATTTTCATTTCTTTTTCATTTCAATTTCTTCTTTTTATTTTCATTAATTTCCTTTTATTCCACTGATAATCATGTATGCTCAGCTAAGAACCTCCTATACCATAAAAATGAGATAGGTGAGGGAGAGGGTGAAATGGCTATCAGGGATGATGAAGGATGTATAGTAATGGGGATCTTGACACGCTGGATCGATGTTTAGAAACCAGGACCACATATTCGAGTGATGCTTCGAAGGATTCTCCCCAAAGGAATGCATTTTTATATTTTTACTATTGATCCAATTATATTTTTCATTTTTGTATATTAATCATTATTACACATTATAATGGCCCCATAGAGGTTGTATGTTTTTTTTTGCGTGGAGATGGGGGTTTTGGGAATTTTCGATGTTTTACGTTTAGGAAAACAAGGCTATATGTTGTGTGGTTTAGTGGGATAGATCGTGTATTCTTCCCATAATAGGAAGATTATTTTTTTGATGTACATGTTATATAAAGGGGTGTACATTCAATTTTCTAGTACACATATGTGTAGTTGAGTACCTGGCATAGATATTGTGTAATGGTACATAGTCGTGTAGAGTAAACAGCTAGCCCTCCTGTGCGTAGCTTGCCATAAAAATGTACATGACCTGACAAAGTATGTGAAAAGGAATGATGGGGAACAAAAGAATGTACCACATATGGGGTAAATGATATGCACCAATGATCCATGCTATGTACCTGGGGAATTTACAAACAAGGTCTACGGGAGTACACAACCATGTGAGGGATTGTGGGTATATGTGGTGTACCAATGGGTACATTTCATGTACTTCCCCCTTGTTACCCATTTTGGAATGTTCATATATTTTCTACCATGAGTTGGAATTGGACCCATAACTAATAAATTTTGAGTATATTCTTTTTTAGGTCACAATGTAATGACCTATAAGTTTCATTGAGAAATATTGAGTGGCGCTTAAGAGTTTTATTAAATAGATAAGATCTTCACATGAATAGTGTATTTAGTAATTTCTTACAAGTGATACCTATTATCTTAGATGATCCATGAGCTATCTCAATAGAATGGTTACTTTATTCCATTTCCTTTGAAGGTAACTACCTTGTGTGATGTACCCTTCTTGACTAATAGGGCATGAGACTAGTTGTTTCCTAGAATCAAGTGTAGGGTTCCTCTACATATGTGTTTTTTCTATTGGATCCCATGAATGATAGATCTTCCAATTTTCTATTATTGAGGATCCCCTGAGGGGGTCCTTTTCTTACGAGATGATTTTTGTATACAATTATAGGATTCTGTTACCATTTTACTATATTGAAAATCCCATAGAGGTTGCCTCTACTTCATATTATATTTATGGGTATCTTTTATAAGACAGACATTCTTATGTATTATACTGAGGATCCCATGGGGATGCCTCTTCATATTCCTATATTTATAGAGGGTTCAGTATAGGAATCATGAACCCATGTGTAATTTTGATGAGCCTTTGTAAGATTCCTCAGTCATTCTTACTAATCTAGAGAATTCTGAGTATTGTGTCCTTGTTTTCATTACAGTTCAAGGATCCCATGTAGGATTCCCCCATTTCACCATACAACTAACGATCCTGAGAAGGATACATTCACCTATTATTTTACCTAGAGGATTCCTTTTATTATGTATCTCAGTTTTTTACATGAGCTACAAAGTGTTTCCCCATTTTTTCACCGACCTAGAGCTAGTACATCAGGTTTGAGTAGATGTGGTAGTGGGTGTCACCTTAGATACCATGCTAATCCTGTAATCCCATGGGTTTGTACCTGTACTGTTGTGTTTAGGTATTCCTACACACAAAACCACTGTTTAAATTTCAAACTATTATTGAATAAGAAATGTAGTTTGCAAAATGTAATTCCTAGTTTGTGGATGTTGAGACGATGTGTTGCATCTATCATTCTTTTAGGAGGCCCATACATTCTTCAAGGAATATTTCTTTCATATTGGGATTCCCAAATGTTATTTCCTAGGATCATGTTTCAGATCCATGTTATTTCAGATATTTATTTTTATACCAAGATGTATGAAAATGGATATTGTCTTTGAGACCATTTGATTGATTATAATATTATAGTAACGTATACATGTGTTTCCTAGAAACTGTCTATTGTATGACTATGTCATATGAGTATGGAAATCAAGAAATGATTCTTGTGGATGATTATAGTCACCATAGTGATAAATATTCTTACTCAATCATTGATTGATTTTTTAAAATGATGATTAATCACTCCTTAATATTTATATATTCATGGATAATACATATGACCAAAGGGATAGGGATGATTATGCTCTCCTTGACTGGTTACTTGTCTATAATGTTTCTCATGGAATCTCACACCATTGGATAGCCAGAATCATTGGAAATTTATGGGTGAGGGGATGGTTTAACTATTCCTTATTAGTTACTCCATGGGAGAGTGTTTCATCTCATCAGTTATTTCTCCTGGAAGATAACCTACGGGTGAGTCCCTTAGGGATTTTCAGAGTTCTAAATGATGTGAAAACCTACAGAACACGACTTCTGGCTCAAACAATGATTAGGATTTTCATTACCTGGGAATCATGGCATCTAAATCAGTGGTCATTTATAGTCAGTCCAAATGTAGTTCATTGGAATACTATTTTATAGTGTCTAGAGAAATGTACGGGGGTACTAAGGTATATGACAAGTATCCCCCTATCATGACATTGCTTATTCTGAGAATTTTTCAGAATTTTCCAAATAAGGAATATGTAAATTTGGATTATAGACCATGAGATATACATAATGATACACATATTTGGTTACAGTACTGTAAATGGAGAAAACTTTTCAAGGACTGATGAAGGTTTGGGCACAACAAAGAGAAGCCATATTTGGACCCGACAATGCATTCATAGGGGCTTGAAGGGGCCAATGGAAAAAATTCAGCGATGCACGAAAAATCTGTCCCGTGAGAAAAACTATGTGATTTGCAAGAGTTTTCCACGCAGGCACAGATATTTACACGCCTCCGCCCCAAGCGGCTGATTTTTCATGCTGCTGACGCCAGAGCATAATATGTTTTGCACGCTTATTTTTCTCTAGGGTCTATGACCCCGAGCTCCTATAAATAGAAGACCACCCCTTAATCTTCTGGGCTAAAGGATCTGAATGGTCTCTACAGTACGAAATTCAACTCTCATGCACGGAAAATATGGCTCTTAGGTACATAATTTTTCACACCAAGTCTCCCGGGGGTCCCCCGTTTCGTGAGATAACTCGGGCTTAATCCTTGTCCAAATCCCATCAAGTACCATCGCCCGTGAAAAATTCCTTCCAATAGTTATTAATCCTTACTTATGCATGCAATTACTTCCAAATTGCGCCCCCTCCATTATGCACCACCCTAGCCTTCTTAACGCACAACGGTCGATTGTGCGCTGCCCCATCCTTTTTTGCACACGCAGTGCCATTGCGCGCTGCCCCAGCCTTTTTCACTCAAGCACCCTCTTCCATACCGACCCAGCCCTTTTTCATATCCAGTATTCCTTTTGTTCTCAAACCTCGCTCCTTGTGCGCCCATGATGTCCCTCTTTCGAGCATCATTTTCGGGTGCCTCCCATGCCCAAAGATCCTTTTCCATATACTCTTTTCTCATGAAACCTGCAAGGTTCGTACGAAGAAAATTCAATGTCCCTTGGATGAAACTACTTATTTCATTGCTTCAACTCATGATTCTTTGCATAGTCATGTTAAGGACTATTTCTTTTTTGCATATCCATGCTAACATGGACCCACAAATGGTTTGCTCCATAATACCCCCTAGCCACAACATTTCTTGTCTCTTCTCATCACTATGGTGTAGAGGGTACCAGTTATGTAAGTCCTAGAGGTGTGAGTGAACCCACCTCGTCTGAGATAATGTTTGTTAAAATATCAAGCAATGTCATCCTCAGCACATGATGTTAAACTGTGACCTCACCCCGTGTGTCGCACGCAGGTTTCTCCAACCTTGGACATTCTTCATGCCCAGTGGTCTCCACTTGGGTGATATCATTCCTCACATGGAATGAGATCCTCATTATAGGAGCAGTGTATATACTTGGGGAGAGGGAAACCACCATGGTGTAAGCCCCTTTCTTTTCTTGCCAGAGGGAGTGTCCCTGCTCCTCATTTCATCTTTGGTCCCAAAGACCAGAGAGTGGGAGGGGATGGATTCTAACCCCTCCTTTCTTCGGTACCAAATCCCTCTCCCATTGGGCTTTGTCACCACCCGTTCCTCTATCCTAGAGTATGTACCTATCTCCATCAACTTGGGTTGTTAACCACACATAAGCCCATATTTTCTTATTGGTCTGCTAAATACATGTAAGCTCTGTTCCCCCTCCCATAGACGCTCCATTCATGATGGGATCATCATGTCTCTACTTCCTCTTGTTTATCACACTAAGAATGAATCACGTGGGCTTAGAGAAAGCACTGACCATGAAATCCTCCTTGGGTAGCCTAGAGTGTAAGCCCCACCATCATCCTGAACTAAGAGGTCTTTGATAATTTCTAAGTGAAGGTTTGTAGGAATCCACAATGAGGTTGAATCCCACAATCCATTGGTAGCTCTGACCCCCTTCATGTCTGTTCACCAACACCATGGTTAGCCAAGAGTGTAATCCCCACCACCATCCCGAACTACTAGGTCTTTGATCCTTGCTAAGGCGTGGTACGTAAGAAGCCTCCACAAGGTTCAAGCACACCGTCCATTGGTCACTCTAACCCCCTTCACATCGGTTCACCATCACCTTGGGAAGAATATAGTTTAAGCCCCACCCCATACATGAACTATGCGGTATTTTATCCTAACTAAGGGAAGGTATGTAGAAAGCCTCCCTGGGGTTCATGCCCACCACACCAGTCGTTCCGAACATTTTCACATCAGTTCACCAACACTTTGGGTTGCATAAACAGTAAGCCCCAAATACCCCATTTCGAATTACATGGACTTTGATCCTTGCCAAGGTAGGAGTATGTAGGAAGCCTCCATGAGTTTCAAGCCCAACACTCGGTTGCTCTCACCACCTTCACGTCATTTCTCCCCCGTCCTGTATGATGTTAAAATTTGGACCCTGATCAGCAGTAATCCATTGTTTCCCCTATCTGTGGAAATTAATTGCAAACAAAACCCCCCTGAACTACGTGGGATTTGATGTTTGACAATGCAGGGTATGTAGGAAGCATCCCATAGGTTCAAGCCCACCATCCACTGGTTGTCCCGACCATCTTCACGTTAGTTCGACCCCATAAAGCGGTAATCCATTGTGACCCTATCCAGTGGTAAGCCAGTGATACTCCTATCCAACAGTAATCCATTGCAAAACCATCCAGTGGTAAGCCATTGAAAACCTCAATCAGCAGAAATCCATCATCAGGTTAACCACGTGGACTTTAGTTCCCTGCCACGAGGATACGTAGGAAGTCTTCCTGAGACTCAAGCCCAACATTACCATCGTCCTCATGGTGGTTCCATCCCATTTTCCACACATTTCACCCATCACCCCATAATCCATCTTGATTATTACCTGAGCCACCACATCCTAGTGAGGTCATGTCATCCCACCTACATCAGTGTGTCCTCTAAGGGCCACACTCATTTAATCCAATATAGTCAAGGTTCTGATCAATCCAATCTATCTCCGCTGGATTTTAAACTTACGACATAACCTTTGTTAAACATGGGAAGCTGAGGAAACCCTCATATACATGCCAATGGAATATGATTCCCTGCATTCGATGTAGGATTCCTTGGGCTTCTGCACCCTCGAGAAATCGAAGAATAGGAGATAGAAGACAGACGCGCTAGTGTCCCAATGTCCAGAAACGCCAGTGATGCCCAACCTGAAAACTCCCATGACTAATGGTTGATTCCCTGACTGGACCCCTTGGAATTCCCTGATAAAAGTAGTGTAAATAACAGGTGTCCAAGATGATAAGGCTCTAGGAATAGTTTCATAAACAACGTCTTAATTATATATGGGAGACCTAGACTAGGTGATGAGTTCCGAGGACGAATCCACGGAAAGAAGAAACAACATCCCATAATCCTATTTAGATCAAGGAGAAAACATCCCTAAAAAAGTGATGTATGCCACCCGCCTTTGGAATGTGGGAATACGGGGCATCATCTACGCATCCTCCATAGACGGATGTGTGTGCCCCAGTGAAAGCGTTAGGAACAGAAATGGGGAACCCGACATGAAATTATTCTCCCCAACATGGAGATTTGTCATGTTTCAGGGATCAGTGGATTAGGGTGTAACCAAAACAAATTTTCTAGCGTCGTTCCTTGATAGGAAAATAGCGGGCCAAGCATAAAACACACAAGAAGTTGGGGAAGAGGAACATTGGACATCCCGATATGTGACGTTGTCAGCATGGATCCCTCTTACCGATCATGGAAGATAGAATGGCGCTGGGGCATTAGTCGATGATTCCATTTTTTTTGTAGTATGGAGTTAATCTCCCAGATCCTCAGGAATCAAATTTCTACACTCGGAATGCGATCACCGCCTACCCATCGACATAGGGGAAGGGTTATTGCCAATGTGGACGTCCCACACAGCTCAGCCACTTCCTCAAAGGCCTCTACCCCTATGGACCTAGGGAACTCATGACACATCTCCACATCTGAGGTCATCCAATGAAGGGTGATCAATGACCTCATGCACCATTATGAGGAGGGAATAATCCCAAACCGGGATATGTCCCATCTGGATATGGAGGCATATGTGACTTGTCGCCAACGCCAACCCTAAGGGTCGTGCAGCACACCACAGCTCCCCATGCCGACATATAACCATTTTGGGATCCTCTACCTGGAATGCTTTGAAGACTCCATTCCTTACGCTGATGAGGTAGGGGACGTCCGGCCCAGCCCAGTCAGAGTCCCATTCCAAGGGCACCCAACGAGGGCTCCCACACAGACGCGTCATCGCCACCACCCAGTCTTGCTGGATGAGGAAAAGGTAAGCCATGTACCTGCACCAGTGTCCCCGGTTCGACCAACCCAACGATAGTGTTGGTTGCAAGCTGAGGAGGACACCATCCAAGAAGAGTAAGCATCGATGCTATTGTGGCCCGATCCACCGCTGACGCATATCATCAGTTCCTTATATACACTAAGCAGGGGAACACATACGACTAACCAGGATCGAGGCCCATACCGCCCCACAGCTAGGCTGGGTTGACTCTCTTGGTTGCAGGCACAGGCTGTGGCTGCCATGAACTAACCCGCAGTGATGTCACCTAGTACGGAGGTCCTCCAGAACATCTACCACAGAGAGCGCGGGGCTTCCCCACTTCGAGGCTCGACATGGAGGTATGCACCATGCCACCATTAACCCCAATGAGGGCCTTCCCCGGGACCGGGACACATGGTACATAAGACTCTCCCTTTCCCATTCATCTAGGTATGGATTCATTCCTCCTACCCCGACCACCGGTGTAAGGACATTTCTCATCTGGTCTCTCTTCAACTTTGGGGGTCCTCCTCGTTTCCTCTTAGCAGCTGGTGAAGGTCATCCTTGACATGGAAACCAGAGGTCTGAAAGGTAGGCTCACCTCACTAGAACCCAGGATGGAGGTCCTATCCATGTTAATCTAGACTGGTACAAGGATCCTCCACATTCTGACGTCACCCGGGGAAACAAGCATGGATGCCCTCCCCATGCTCCATCCGATAATTTCAGAGGTCTTTCCTACTCCAACGCTATCCAATGATGTCCTCCCCATGTCCCCTATAACATTTTTCCTAGTGATCCTCACACCCCCGCTTACTCAGGTGGAAAAACTCTCCACCTCAGCACCAGTGCAGTCGAAGGACCTTATGTCAGAAATCAGCCATGTCCCGAGGAGCCTCTTAGAGGTAAGTAGGAGGGTCGTCAACACGATAAGAAGAATTCTGGGAAGGTCCAGACAAAGATTAAACTAGTCTTCTTCTCAGACTCTAATGTTAAATATGACTTAGTAAGGTAACCCTCCTCTCACTCATCCGAGTCAAGGGCTAGGTTAGGAACGAGGTGCATCAGCCTAGTACTCCCGGAATGCGAGGTCTATAGAATTCCCACCTCCCTCCATAGGAACATCTAGGAGGATTAAAATCTGGAGACCTTGGTGGTTACGATCTTGAAATCACCACTGTCGCCACTAGAAGTGCTCTCTACCTCAACAAGAGATCATGAATTGCAATTTTCAGGACCAATGGCGGGTGAACATCATCGCTTCCTTTCACTATAATCCCTGTCATGTAACATCTCAAGCTTCCATGGTATGATCCCATTTGAATAATGAAATATCTTGCATTGTACGCAACTTTGAGATTCTAACACACCACGACCAATCAAAGTAGCCATTATGAATAGTAATACGAACTTTTTGAAATTTTATAAATTTTATCATTAAAATGGATTTCAATTTTGGATTTGGAATATCAAATTATCTTAGGGTGAAATTTTGTTATTTTTATGAAAACATTCAATTTTTGATGAATAGTGAAAATCACAGAGTTAAAATTTATAACCAAATTTTTATTTAAATAATTATTTATTTTATTTAAATTTATTTTAGGTCAAATTAGATACATAATACCTATATATGTTCAATGTAATTCATTGGAGTGAGATTATAATAATTTTAGATATGTAAAAAATTTATTGAACTTTTCACCATCTTTTACCCACATCCTAGGAGAATTTGAAAATTTACATAAAACATAATTTTACCGCTTCTGTGAGTTGAATTTCAAAAATCCGAGAGACACTATTGATATCAGTATGAAAAATGTTGTTCAATAAGATGAAGATAATTTTTTGTGAATAGTAACTTTTTTTCTTTTATTTACCACTGTTAAAAGTAAATAGGGTATTTAAGGGTAAAATTGATATTATTATTACCCTGAAACATGTTGTAATTCTATTGGATAAATATAATTTGACCAAAAACAACCTTAGGAATAAAATATGAACATCTTCGATCCACTTGGATTAGATTAGGACACATATTATTATTTTATTTAAAGAAGAGTTAAAAGATTTAAAATAAATGTTTAATAACTAAAACATTTTTAATATGGGGATATTCAAATAATAAATTAGACTATAAATATTCCTTAGAAAGATAAAAATATTTCATACATAATGGTATTTTATTTATATTTTTTGAGATTAAATAATTTAATTTATTTGTGACACAATGATGATGCAGTAATTACCTAATTAATGAAATATTAAAATAAATGATATTACAAATGTCCAAATAAATTTAATATGACGATTTTTATGAATTACACTAATTTTATAGGTCAATATGACATATTATTATTGGTTATATGATATTTTATCGAAGTAATAAATTCTGTTATGAATTTAGAAAAAACCAAATATCAAATAGTGTCGAAATTGACATAAAAGAGTTTTTAAAACAAATATTATATTATTAATTGATATTCTATTAATTAGTATATAAATTTTAGCCAAAAGACTTATATAATTATATGTGCATCATTAATGAAGCACTTGGGGTTCTCTTGAATGAATATATTATGTTTATTAACCACAAAATATAAAAATACAAATAGACACGGTAAATGTCAAACTATTTAACTAAGAGTCAAACAAAAATGATAAGGTTAATCTAGTGACCCAAACCTATCTAAAACTTATTGGTTGAGTGGTTTTTAACCTATACCCACATTATAATTTAAATAAACCATTTTGGACCCATTAAAAACAAAAAATGATTTTATTATAAAATAATATTTCTAGCTTTTCCTAAGGGCCCCCTCACACCTCTTATAAAAAAGAACTCCCCTTCTCTATAATTCACACCTTCAAAGATTTATGGCTCAGAAAACCTCTGCCCAAATACCCTCTCAACAGTCCAACCTTCATCCTAGATTTCTTCCATTAGTCAGAATGCAATCCTATGGATCCCTTTTGATAAAATCAAAAGGAAGAACCCGAAGAAGAGGTAAATATCTCACCACCTCTTTCAAGTTCCATTCTTCTTCCACTCCCCCATTCATTGTTTTTTCCATTATAAAATAATAACTCCAGTATCATCTATATAATTTGATGTTATTATTAATATGTTACAACGAAATTCATTATTCTATACATCCTTTTAATTACATGTCACCATACTTGCGTACGTAAGGCATACTGTCTCCACGTCGTGGTGTAACTGTTATTCAACACATTATAATTTGGATGGGTATAATAATGATGTGTAATTGATGTTAATAATAAATATAACATGATAAATATTCTGTATGTATGATATATCATCCAATTATTTATTAATTTAATATCAAAATAATGATATTGTTGCTCGTGCGTACGTACGGATTACCGTCTTCAAGAACGCGATGTGATTCATTCCACATTATATCCATTCCAGACAAATTTTAATTAGATGATTAAAAATAATGTTTAAAGTCATGATATAATTATGTACATGAATAAGATACATCCCATCCATAATAAATATGACTCACATAACAACGAATACAAAGGAAAACGAATCTGTTAACAACTAAAACAACGATAATACTAAGATATTATTAACAAGGAAATGTTAAAAGATCATATATGATATCATATTAATGTATATGATTATTATATAATTTAATTACAATTAATTCACCATTATAAAGGAGGATAACCTACCCTTGATGAAGTAATTGTACAAGGTAAGGTTTAATTTCAGAATCTCTTCATTATCGAGGTTGCATATACGTAATTATCTACTAGGACCTCTTTATCATCCACATCTATGTTTCCTGAAAATGTATTTAAAAAACATTTTTACTATTTACTAGAAAATTAGCTAATGTCATTTATACTATTATATGTTTTGAAAGTAATCTTTCTGTCATTTTCTAAACAATGTACTTATTGACATTTTCGAAACATTTAAGGTAAGAATTTTTTTTCTTATACATTGGGAGAAACTATTTTCCGCCATTATAACATCATAAAAGCTTACTTTGTAAGCTTATTAGAATATTTTCAAAATAATGTTTTTCTTTATAATTATGTGACTCTTAATTGATTTCAAAATAGAAAGAGATATATCTCTAAAAAAGGTTTTGATTTCATCTATGTCAACGTCATTTGATGGATTTTATGTTTATTTGAAGTTGATTTATTTTGACACAAAACATACATTTTTTATTGAAGGAATTGTGATATGTTTGACTATGGATGTGATATTTTTATACCATTCATGGTTTATGGTTAATGTATTGACATTTTGTATGCATGTTTTATTACGAATGTTTATGTTCTGTTTCATCCTTTTCATATGTGAAATGTATTGGACTTAGTAACTGATGAGTGGAGCCTGCTATAGACCCTTGATGCATCGGTAGGTCCCATGATACAACTAGACGTGGAATTGGCTGAGGCCATTTCCCAATTTGATAGATGGTTTTGGCCGAGGCCTTAATCATTTTTTGACGTCTTGGCTGAATCCAGGACAAAATGTTTCAGAATTTCTAGCATTATATATTCCCTCATTATGAAAATAATATTGACGGTTCATGTGGTCATTCGACTAGTAGAATATCCATGATTATGTTTTATTATGATATTATTTACTGAGCTCATATTCCTACCATAAAATTATTCATTTTTATTATTGGTAAAGGCATGTGCTTCCAATTATTCACCATGCTTAATATTTATGTTATCATCCACTGTATTTCTTACCCTTACTGGGCATTTGATCTCACCCGTTTCTTATGATTCATTTTCCCAGGATATAAAGAAGTTTGTTATGAGTGAATTTTAGGCATAATCTAGGTGTCTTGGATGTTTCTATTTGAATAAAATCATCTTATATTTAATTTTAGGTTCTAATGATAAACTTATGTATGAATCTTGTATCCAATAATACTAAACAGATCGGTCTTTAAAGACATGATTTCATTCTGATCAATCCAATATTATGTAATAAGCAGCGACTCTTGGTAACTAGAGTCGGGGCGTTACAATTGGTATCAGAGGATGTTTAGTATAGTCCATCGAAAGAAGATTTTGATAATCTCTGATTATAGCACATATCCCTAAGATAGATTTGGAGGATTAGTATAGAAGAACTTCCTAAAATTTATGTATTATAGTGATTTTGTGTTTTTTCCAAGCAATACATCCATGTCTTGATACAAGCAGGTAGAGGCGGCTCTGGAATAGATGTACCAAGTGGTAAAACCCAAAAACACCGCTTTGAACTAGACTCGAACAGGAACTGGTGTACGAAAATGGGCATTGCTGCACTCTTGGTTACTACACGCCCATGAGATATACTTAGGATAATTCTCATTTTCTATACCAACCATTATGATGTATTTATGAGTATATAATTCCTCAAATAAATTTTTTTTATGATTAAGGATTACATCCATAAACTGTTCAATTTATGTTAAGTGTTTCACAAGTTTGGAATTATGTATTGTGATTCATAAACTAATATAGATTATGACATTGTTTATAAATGGTGCCCAGTGGAAGGAATGGAAACCATATTAATTCTCACACTCCATGTAGGGATTCCCATCCTACTTAAGATACTTATAGTGGACCTAGTGATGCGACTAGTGCTGATCATCTAATCACCATAATGGGACAACTCACTCAGGTTATGAATAATAACCTTACTCGTATGGAGCACCCAAATCCATATTGTGCAGGATCAATGATAGATCACTTCATGAGGCAACATCCACTGAAATTAAATTGGAGTACAAATCCATTAGCGGTTGAGCAATGGATAAATTTCATAGAGCAAATATTCCATGCTTTGGGGAGTAGCGAAAGGTAAAAATTTGTCATGGCAGTTTACCAACTCACTGGAGATGCTGATCAATGGTGGTCATTGAATCAAAACCCAAAGGAAGATGATGAGGTATCAAATATGGAATGGATGGAGTTTAAAGAAATTATATTAGAAAAATACATTCCTCATGACCATCGATCAGATATGGAAGCACAATTTATGAGTTTATGAAAATAAAGAATGAGGATGTCACAAAGTATGAGGATAACTTTACAAGGTTAGCGAGGCTTTCTACAGATTATATATGTAACCCAAAAAGTAATATTGATCGTCTATTTTATGGGTTAAAACCATTTCTCCATCGAGTATTAGTATCACAATCCTTCTCATCATACGAAGATATTTTCTCGTGTGTAATCAATATAGAAAAGGAATTATTTAAGTCTTATGACTTTAAAGCAATGCAAGAGAAGAAGAGATCTTCTGAACACTATGGGAAAGAAAATAAGGAAACTGGGAAGAAGGGATTAATTGAATTCCCACCTTGTTATAATTTCGGAAGGAAGCACCCTGGTGCCTGTCTAAAAGGAGAAGGAGTATGCTACAAATGTGGATAGAAAGGCCATATTGCTGGTGATTGTAAGGGGAAGAAAGATGCAACCAATGTTAAATGCTACAATTTTAGGGAGATGGGACATTATTCAAATGAATTTCCTAAGAGTTAGGAAATATTAATGCATAAAAGGCCAAGGAATCAAGGCCATGCTTATGTGACCACTACTGCTAAGGATGAAGCTCTGATAGACATAGTGGCAGGTAATTTAATGGTTTCCTCATGTTCAAAAAATTCATTATTTGATTTTGGATCATCCATTGTTTCATATCATCCGAGTTTTCTAAGAAAATTATATTTTTCCAATTTTATTTAACAAGAGTGTTGTTAGTCAAATCACCTAAGGGAAGTATCATTGCAATATTTTTTTGTGAATCAGTCCCCATTAGAACACATAAATGTTCCTTATCTGTTGATCTCATCGTCACACCAATTATTGAATTTGATATAATCCTCATTATGGATTGGCTTTCGGATCATGATGCGAAAATTTATTTTAAGAATAAGGAGGTTATGATTTTTGATGACGATGATAAATAACACCCTATCATTAAAGTATAATCATCACCACCTGATTCTTACCTAGATCCACCCCTAGTAGATCAACTAAATTCAATTATTGGGGAGGAAGAGAATGAAATAACGATGGGTGTGGAAATGAAAGTTAAAATAAAGCAGGTACCTATTGTGAAATAATATGTTGATGTGCTTCCAAAAGATTTACTTGGACATCTTCCATAGTGATAAGTTGGGTTTTCAATTGATTTAATTCCTGGTTCAAGGCCCATATCAAAAACCCCGTATAGAATTCTAACTATGTTATTAGTGGAACTAAATAAAAATGTAGAGGAATTGGGTAATAAGTGATTTATTTTCCCTATTGTTTCTCCAAGGGGAGCCCATATCCTGTTTGATAAGAAGAGTGATGGATCTATAAGGTTGTGCATTGACTATAGGGAGATCAATGCAATAACGATAAATAACAAGTATTCCTTACCTCGCATTGATGATTTATTCGACCAACTTCATGGATCTCAATTCTTTTCAAAGATTGAACTTCGATATGGATATCATCAGCTGTGTGTGAAGAAGGAAGTCATTCCGAAGACCACATTTCGAACCAAGTACGAGCATTACGAGTTTACAGTAATGCCTTTTGGATTGACTAATGCAACCTCTGTATTCATTGATCTAATGAATAGAGTTTTCAAAGAATATCTTTATGACTTTGTAGTGGTATTTATTGATGATATCTTCATATACTCCAAAAGCTATGAAGATCAGGAAATTCACTTTCTCATTATCCTAAAGACTCTAAGAAGAATTGAATTATATGGGACGTTTAGTAAGTGTTAATTCTAGCATCAACATATTTCTTTTCATGGAAATATTCTCTCCATGGATGGAATCTATAAAGATCCTTCTAAGAAAAGAGCAATCCAAGAATGGCTAGCATCTAAGAGTATAACTGAGGTACACAATATTATTTGTTTAACAGGTTATTATCGGAATTTTGTCCAGAATTTTGCCCGATTGGCTAACCCATTAACCAAGAAACAATGTAAAGGGGATAAATTTGTGTGCACAGAAGAGTATGAAGAATTTTCTGAAGAACTGAAGAGAAGATTAGTTAATTATCCGATACTGACTCTATCGTCGTGGAATGATGGGTTTGTTATCTATAGTGATGCATCAAAGAAAGGAATTTGTTGTGTCCTTATAAATAATGATAGAGTTATTGCCTATGCATCACGATATCTGAAAATTCAAGAGAAAAACTATCCTAATCATGATTATGAGTTAGCAGACGTAATATTTTCTTTGATGATATGGAAGCATTATCTTTATGGTGAAAAATGTGAGATATATACTGATCACAAGAGTTTCAAGTATATCTTCTCATAGAAAGAAATCAATACGAGGCAAAGGCGATGACCTGAACTACTCAAGGATTATGATTACACTATACACTACCACATAGGGAAGGAAAATAATGTGGCAGATGCTTTGAGTAGAAATGATCATGGAGTTTTGAACAAGATGATAGTTGAAAAGGATCCTATATACATGGTTCTAGTAAAGATGTATATGGGAATAACCATGGAAGCTGAAACATCAATTCTTTTTCAAATGGCTTCCAAATCATATTTACTAGATAGGGTAAAGTTTTATCAAATCGATGATAAAGAGTTTCAAAAAAAGATTAATGTTGTGGAAGGTGGGAGATTGAGTGACTTTGTATATGCAGATGGAATTTTTATGTTTGGGATGAGACTTTGTGTTCCCGATATACCTGATCTAAAAACAGAATTGTTGGATGATGCTCATAGTTCCAATTTCTCAACACACCATGCGAGAACTACAATGTATAGAAATTTGAAGGGTCATTTTTGGTGGGACAATATTAAGATGGAGATAGCTGATTTTGTGTCAATATGTATGGTTTGTCAACAAGTGAAATCTTGAAGGCAACATCCTGGAGGAGTCTTGAATCATTTTACCATACCGTAGTGGAAATGGGATAATATTACGATGGACATTGTCGTGGGACTACCAAAGACTCCTAGAAAGAACGATGCAATATGTGTCATCGTTGATAGTCTTACCAAGTCTGCACATTATCTTACTATAAGAAATTATTTACCACTTGAACGTCTAGAAAGACTATATATTAATGAAGTTGTGAGTCTTCATGGGGTACCTCTATCGATTGTTTCTGATCATGATCCACATTTTGCATTATGATTCCAGAAAAGTCTTTAGAAAGCCCTGGATAGAGAACATCATTTGAGCACTGCCTACCACCCTCAAACTGATGGACAATCATAACAGACGATTAAAACCACATAAGTCATGTTGAGATCATGCTCACTCAACATTCAAGGTATATGGGATCAATATTTACCTCTAGTAGAATGTTTATATAACAATAGATTCTATTCTAGTATTCAGATGGCACCATTTGAAGCGTTATATGGAAAAAGATGTCGCACACCAACCTATTGGGATGATTTTGGTGAATGAAAACTTGTAGGACCAAAACATGTGGAAGAAATGATGGAACGGTAAAGGTAATCCAAAACCACAACAAGGCATCTCAAAGACAGTAGATGATCTATGCTGAAAACTTAAGGATTTGGAATTTCAGGTTGGAGATCATATTTTCTTGAATCTATATCCATGAAAGAGTGTTATACGTTTCAGTTAAATTGGTAAATTGAGTCCCATGTAAATTAGGCCTTTATACATTCTAGAACTAATTGGTGAAGTAGCTTAAAATTTGGCAATACCGCCAAGTCTATCCAAAGTCCACAATGTGTTCCACGTATCACTATTTAGAAAATACATGTAGGACACAACACATGTAATCACCAATGGGAAATTAGAACTAGAACCTGATATGTGTTATTGTGAAGAGCCTTTCAATGTTCTTGATACCAGATAATGATTTCTAAGAAACCGGATGGCCCATCTAGTAAATGTTCTATGGAGAAACCATAAGATGGAAGAGGCAATGTGTGAACCTGAGGAACATATGATGAAGAACCACCCGAGTCTTTTCATGTGGTAGTATTCTAGAAATTTCAAGGACATAATTATTTGACAGAGGGGAGAATGTAACACCCCATGCTTCAATTGTACATTTCCCTTTGAATAATTCAATCGCTTTCATTGTACGCATCATCGAGATTCTAACACACTATGACCAATCAAAGTAGCCGTTATGAATAGTAATACCCACTTTTTGATATTTTATAAATTTTACCTTTCAAAATTGACTTCATTTTTGGATTCGGAATATCGAAATTAGCTTATGGTGAATTTTTGGTATTTTTCTGTATACTTATAATTTTTGATGAATAGTGAGAAACACTGATTTATAATTGAAAACTGCATTTTTATTTAAATAAGTATTTATTTTATTTAAATTTATTTTAGGTCAAAATAGATACAGAATACCAATATAAGTTAAATGTAATTAATTGGAGTTAGATTATAATAATTTTAGATATAAAAAATTTTATTGAACTTTTCACCGTCTTTTACCCACCTCCTAGAAAAATTTGCAAATTTATATAAAACATAATTTTACCACTTATGTAAGTGGAATTTAAAAAAACTGATAGACACTGTTGATATCAGTAAAAAAAAATTGTCCAAAAAGATGATAATAATTTTTTATGAATAATAACGTTTTACTTTATTACCACAGGTAAAAGTAAATAAGGTAGTTAAGGGTAAAAATGATATTATTATTACCCTGACACATGACCTATTTCTATTGGATAAGTATAATCCGACCAAAAATAAACATAGGAAAAAAATATTAACCTCTTTTGTCCACGTATATTAGATTAGGACACTTATAATTTGTTTATTTAAAGAAGAGTTAAAAGAGTTAAAATCAAAGTGTAATAACTAAAAAATTATTAATATAGGGTTAAACATAAGATAAATAGTATTATAAGTATTAATTAGAAAGATAAAAATATTTTCTACATAATTTTATTTTTTTTATTTTTTTGACATTAAATAATTTAATTTATTTATGACACTATGATGATTTAGTAATTATCTTATTAATGAAATATTAAATTAATTGATATTATAAATATCCCAATAAATGTAATAGGATACTTTTATTGAATTGAACTAACTTTATAGGTTAATATTACATATTATGGTTGTTTATAATTTTTTTATAGAAGTAATAATGATGATATGAGTTTAGAAAAAAAAACTACCACATAGTGTAAAAATTGACATAAAAGAGTTTTAAAAAAAATATTATATTAATAATCAATATTCAATTCTTAAAAATATAAGGTTCCTCCGGAATACATATATAACGATAGGTGTGTCATTAATGAACCAATTGGGGTTCTATTGGAATCATATAGTGAGTTTATTAACCATATAATATAAAATTACAAAGAGACAAGGTAAATGTCAAACTATTTAACTAATAGTTAAATCTAATTGATATGGTTAATATAGTGACCCAAAGCTGTCTAAACCCCCTTGGTTGAGTGGTGTTTGACCTTTAACCACCTTATCCTTTAAATAACCCATTTATATTACATTAGAAACCGAAAATTATTTCATTATAAAATAATATTTCTAGATATTCCTAAGGTGATCCTCACCCCTCTTATAAAAAGACACTCCCCCTTATCTCTAATTCACACATTAAAAGCCATTTGTCTCAGCCAAACTCTGCCAAAATACCCTCTAAACAGTCCTCCCTTCAACTTAAAGGCCTTCCTTTAGTCATAAATCCAACCAAAGGGGTCCTTTTGATCAAATAAAATGAAAGATCCCGAAGAAGAGGTAAATATCTCACCCCCTATTTCTAATTCCATTCTTCATCCACATCCTCTTTCATTGGTGTTTCCATTATACAATAATAAATCCAGTATCCAATATATAATTTGATGTTATTATAAATATTTTACAACCAAATTAATTATTCTATCCATCCTTTGAATGAAATTTCACCATACATGCGTACGTACGACATACGGTCTCCACATCGTGGTGTAATTGTTATTCAATACATTATTATATGGATGGGTATACTAATGATTTTTTATTGATGTTATTAATAAATATAACATGATTATGTTTCTGTATATATTATATACCATCCAATTATGTATTATGTTTATATCAAAAGAATGATATTGTCGCTCGTGCGTACGTACGGATTACCGTCTCCACAAACACAATGTGATTTATTCCCCATTGTATCCATTATAGACTAATTTTCATTAGATGATTAAAAATAATTTTTAAGGACATGATATCATTCTTATATGAATATGATACATCCCATCTATAAAAAATAACTCACATAACAAAGAATATTAAGGAAAATGAATCCGTTAACACCCGAAACGACGATAATACTAAGATATTATTAACAAGGAAATGTTAATGGATCAGATATGATATCATATTAATGTATATTATTCTTGAATAATTTAATATAAATTATTTCACTATTATACAAGAGGTTAACCTACCCTCTACCAATTAAAAGTACAAGGTATGTGTTAATTTTTCAATCTCTTCATTATCTGTGGTTGTTTATACCTAATTATCTACACCGACCTCTTTATCATCCACATCCTTGTTTCTTAGAAATTTATTTCAAAATATATTTTCTATTTACTAGACAATGGATTCATGGAATTTATACACATATATGTTTTTAAAGGAACCTTTCCATCATTTTCCAAACAAAGAACTTTTTTACCTTTTCGACAGAGTTAAGGTAAGAATGATTTTTTAACTTATACAGTGCGTGAGGCTATATTCCACCGTTGTAACATCATCAATGCTTCACTTACAAGGTTATAAGAATATTTTAAAAATAAATGTTTTCTTTATAATTATGTGACTCTTAAATTATTTCAAAATTGAAGGATAGATATATATATATATATATATAAAGGTTTTCATTTCATCTATGTCACCATCATTTGATGGATTTTATTTCTATTTGATGTTGATTTACTATGATAAAAAACATCTATATTTTATTAATGTATTTGTGATATGTTTGATTTTGGATGTGCTATTTTTATACCATTCATGTTTTAGGGTTAAATTATTGACATTCATATTCTAGTTTTAATATAAATATTTATGTTATATTTCACCTTTTTATATGAGGAATGTATTGGACATAGTGAGTGATGGGTGGAGCCCTTTTTTGCTCCACGATACATCAGTAGGTCTCATGAGACAAGTAGATGTGGAATTGTTTGATTCCCTTTCTCATTTTGATTAATGGTTTTGGACGAGGCCTTAATCATTTTTAGACGTCTTGGCAAAGGCCTTGACAAAATGTTTCATAATGTTCGGCATTATACATTCCCTCATTATGAAAATAATATTTATGGTTCATGTGGTCATTTTTCTAGTATAACACCCATGATTATATTTTATTATGGAATTATTTACTTAACTCATATTACTTCCATAAAATTATTCAGGTTTATTATTGGTAAAGTCAAGTGGTACCAATTATTCGCAATGCATAATATTTATGTTATCTTTCGTTGTATTGCTTTCCCTTAAAGGGTGTTTGAGCTCACCCCTTTC
Source organism: Viscum album (assembly GCA_963277665.1). Lineage (NCBI taxonomy): Eukaryota > Viridiplantae > Streptophyta > Magnoliopsida > Santalales > Viscaceae > Viscum > Viscum album. The sequence continues at coordinate 1,034,066,371 of OY728130.1, forward strand.
TTATGTTTCATTTTCCCAGTATATGAAGAAGTTAGTTATGAGTGAATCGTAGGGATAATATAAGAGGCTTCAAGTTTTATAATGGAATAAAATCTTCTTCTATTTCTTTTTATGCTGTAAAGTTGAACTTATGTATAAATCTTGTTTCAAATATTATTAAACGAATCTATCTTTCAAGAAATTATTTCCTTGTGATCATGTCAATGTAATGTAATAATGCACCGACTCTGGGTAACTATGGTCAGGGTGTTACATAGCCCCTGATCTAGGAACAGCGGTAGTCAGCCAGTCCTATCATGACGTAGTGTCCAGGTCTCTATAATCATTAGAGGATAGCCCGAGATTCGCCAGCCAGTCACCCTATTCGTCGTACTCTCCACCCATCGGCCTACCATCCTGGTGGCCTGCCTCAGTACCGTTTCTAGTTCCTTAGACACCCCATGTCATGAATGGTGAAATCAAGGGCGAAAACCTAATTCTGAGCCAAGGAGCTTATGGAACATCCTCATGGCAGACCACATCCTTGAGATGTTTTGGCCCATGGCAGCGCCGAATTTTCGCACGTTGCAATCCGTCCTCCCAGAGGAGGTTTAATGTTTCCATCAAACCCTTTGGACGACGCACTTTATCCTTTTTCATCTACGAGTGGTTTATCCCAAGAGAAAAGCGCATTTTGAAGACATTGGTGAGTAATGACGTCTAGTCAATCTGGCTGCACTCCTTACGGCTCAGTGCCCCGAGTCACCAGGTCGATGTAAGGTCCTCCAAGAGCAATGCATTCATATTTTCAAGATACTCCGCAAGATCATCAAAGATTCTTCCCACCATGCGCAAGTATGTGGCTGGGGGTAGTATGTGGCCCTCCTCTTTAGTCCTATCCAGTGGTAGCCTGACTTGTTAGGCTATATCGAGGACATTCCCCAGGAAGGTTCATGGTCAACATGGATGACAAAGTGGATGAAGAGGATGAGTTGGAGCGTGTTGATGGGGAATTATCCCCAAGGGAATTCCATCATGATTAAACCCATTAGGGCGGATTACCTCCCAGTAGAGGAACTTAATAGGTCCCCCTATGCCCATCAAGGTATTATTACTCAGCCAGAAAGCTGTAAAGCGTAAAGATCACTTGGGAGCTACCAAGCACTCCGACCCATCTCCCTCGATGAAAAAGATGGAGGAAGACCCTGAGAAAGCCACATTGCGCCAGCAACATGATAATAAGATGAAGTTGGTCGATGACCTCTTGGATGAACACGCTATAGAGTGACGACTAGACAATAGTGACCCTAGGCCAAGGCTGGAACAACTTCCCATCCGCATGATGCCTCTAGGTAACCCTAACCATGCTGCTCTTGTAGACAGGGGTTGAAGCCTGAACTTGTGGCAAGAGGGAATGATATGTCTCGTCAAACCCTCCTGAATGGTGTGACAATACAAGGCACCCTACTTGGGATCCTCCAACCGCCCGAGGGTCATGCCACCAACCGCTCCACGAGCCACTGTTCTGGCTTACCATGTTGAAGAACCCTCCATTGTGTTGTTGGTTAGGGATCCCTATCAAGACTGGGACCCCCTCACAGATGATCCAATGGTGGAACTCATTGCATGCCTAGAGTTTTTGGAAGAACGATATGTGGAAATCCTTCCTGATGGAAAGCCATATCCAGAATGGGTGGATGATATTCCGGCACCATTAGGGTTCGGTAATCCCGCCTTCTCCCCCACTAACGGGATAGGGGACCCGCCAAATCACCTAGACCACTTCAACTCAAGGTGTAGTCCCATGTTAGGGACTCTAGCACATCAAGAGGCTGCCAAGCTCTACTATTTTGTTCAGACATTGGAGGGGCCTCCATTCTTCTGGGACCACCAGTTTCCCTTCTGATCCGTTACCAACTGGGAGGACCTTCGCAGGAATTTCCTATACCATTTTAGGTCCACCATGCATAAAATGAGTATCGTAGACCTCTTCAAGTGAAAACAATGGCTCAAGGAATGTGTCGAGGACTTTATCGCCCGGTGGAAAGGGCTTACATATTCCCTTGACATGCCACTATATCTAGAGCAGTTACTAACGATGTGTGTAAGGAATTTCAAGACGAAGCTGGTTCCCTCTCGGATAACCCAGAACTACCAAGAGGTATTTTGAGACTTCTCCAATAAAGCCCAGCACCTAGAATAATCCCTACAATATCCCATCCTGACACGTCTATTGCCTCCGGCAATTCCCACAAGAAGGGATGTCCGAACCGAGTTTGTGCGGTGGCCCAAATAGAGGGCCCCAAATAGCTGTAACTATTACCGGTAGCCCCACTTCCCTAACCTCACAAAGGCCCACTACCACAAGCGCAGCCTCCAGCCCAACAGATACTTCCTCAGAATCATCAGGTTCCCCTGTGAAATGCTCTTCCACCACCAAGGATGGACAACCATGCTCCACCTCCTTGACAGGCTCCTCCAGCTCCACGTCAGGGCAAGGCTCCAAGGCCACCCATTCAGGACAAAATAAACCAAACCTACTCGTACAACAAAATCATGTCCCTAGCTATTTACAAAGTGCCTTGGAACAAGGGATTGTGAATTTTCCTTAATTTAGAAGGCCAGAAGAGGCGAACCTCACTAATCAACCCAACTACTTCCCCAATCAATAGATTCTAGGGCCCACCCTCATGTAGTGCTACATGTTCAAGGACTAGATTCAATACCATGTCGATAAAAAATTAGTCAGGTTGGGCCCGTCCCCGACACAAGTGGCATGTGTCTTCGTAAGGCTAAATATCTTCAACGATAGTGAGGCCGATTGGCAGCAAGATTCTAACCACAAGTCACAGAAGTACGATGATTGGATGGCTCAGAAAATGGTTTCTCATTCCCATGGTATCATTTTTTCATGCCTAAATCGGCAGGTGCTTTTAGAGGCCGCATCCACTACTTCTGAATCATCATCTAAGCCGACCTCTTCCCAGAAGAGCAAGCATCAGAGACGTAGGTGAAATCAATTTGCCCTCCCAATGCCACCATCATCCCACACTCTCTGTGAAATAATGCCTCCATAGATGTGGATTCCTCCTAGAATATTCCTAGTAATTGTTGAATCTTCATGTGATAGTCAAGGGTATGATTCGGTTAATATTGCGGAGTTGGAAAACCCCTATATGCTTCCTGATGACGTGGAGTTCCAATAAAACCTCCCTAACATCCCCAGATGACACCAAAGTCGATGGATCCACGACCATGTGGGTCATCGGGGCACATTTTTTGGCAACTCTATCCAAGTCGTGCATGCCACTTAGACCAGACAGTAGGCCCAGTGCAAAGTTTAGCATGTGAAGTCTCCTCATCCTGTGTCATCAGGCCCGCCTCCACTACCGTTTGTATTGCTGGATGAGGTAGAGCCAATTCGATGATGTCGTGACCCGCCCCACCCTACAATAGGCTATTTTCAATCATCCGGCCCTTATCTAGTAGCTACTCTGCAGGCTTCGACTAGTGAGCAGCAGGATATGCCCAGCACCAATCAGTCGCCAACCCAGCAGGCAAGGCCCTCCATGCCTCTTGTCAGAGAATGGCCTCCTACAAGCAGAAGTTTGCACCTGACACAAAAGTATAATTTTATGAAGCACCTTTATAGAATCATAGTGTTTCATTACATCTTCTAGGCCCTTCTACTATCATTAGATATGTGTGAGGCCCTCGTTGAGGCTTTATGAAGCCCCCTCCAGTTTGAGACGGAGGTAGTAGCAGCATAAGCCTTTCATGCTGAATGGGTCAAGAAATCTGAATTTCAGGCCGTCATTTTGTTCTAAGGAGAAAATGAAGGCTCTCACATACAAGGGAACATCCTACCACTGTACATTACCAGTCACTTTAACAGCGTCGTGGTCCTCCGCTGTCTACTGGACACCTGCTCCTGGATTAACTATATCCTGACACGGACACTTCAAAAGCTTGGGTCATTCAAAGATGACATGACTCCCCCATAATGTGTGGTTATGTGAAGGTGAAACATCTCCTTTTTCCTTTTTTGATTCCTACAAACTGGATATGTACAATTACAAGAGCAAGGATAAGAAGATTCAGGCCAGTGAGGTCGAACACGTTGTGGTTGCAACTAACCCCTGGGCAGGTCTGGATGACCCCTACATCTTCCCGATCCATCGATTGGATGACACAGCCCCCGACATGGGGTAATGCTTTTTTGTCTCTTGTACAAGGGAGAAGAAAATTCTCATGTCCATGATATGGGGAAAATCACCTCGTACTCCTACACAAATCAATCTAAGATGATACTGAAGCCTCCTACCCCAGTAAGGTATCAGGATGTTCATCCCATGTCAATAGCGGTACATCATACTTGTCTGCTTCTCCAGGAAGGAATCAACCATCTGAATAAAACATGCCACTATTGCTTTGATATCATAATGTGTGGCCCCTTGGGCCGAATACCAGATGGGATCGGGTCGACATCCTTCTTTGCAATGATTTCGGTACTACCAGAATCTCCATATGAGGTGAACACTTCTTCTTAGGCTAGTACCATCCTCCCATCGAAATATTCTAACCCATAGGAAGCTTCTCCAGCTTGGGATCTCTCTTGTACAACGCTAGAAGTGGATTTGGAGGATTCTCCCCATATTTTTGAAGAGGGTGTCTCTTCCAAGGATGATGAACTGGTATAGGTGAACCTCAATAGTGAGGGGGACCCATGACCCATGATGATCAGTGCTACCATGCCTCCCGAGGGGCAGAAGTGGTACTTGGGCTTCTCGAAACAACACTGTGACATGTTTAACTGGAGTTACGATGATATGCCAGGACTAGATCCTCATGTAGATGTCCACCGCCTTCATCTCCCGACAAATCATCATGGGTTCAAGAAGCCTCTCAGAAAGATGCACCCTTCTCACGGTGCCATGGTCAGGGCCGAAGAAGAAATTCTCCTCAGAGTCAACTTCATCAAGGAGGACCAGTACCCCAAGAGGCTAGCCAACATTATTCCAGTCAGGAAGAAGAATAGCATATCTGAGTCTGCATCGACTTCATCGATCTCAACTGTCAATGTATGAATGATGATTTTCCCCTTCTCGTGATGGAGATGTTGATATATTCCATGACTGGGATACAAGACCATTATTTATTGAATGGGTACTCTAGATACAATCAGACAGGTATAGCCCCTGGGGATGAGGAGTCCACAGCTTTCAGGGAATGACAAGGTATGTTTTGTTACCAGGTCAGACCCTTCAGCATAAAGAATCTAGATGCCACTGATCAGCAGGCTATGCATCGCATATTAAAACCAATCCTTAGGAAATTGGTGGAATTCTATGAGGACAAGATTTTGGTCAAATCTCACAAGCCCGAGAACCATCTCAAGGACCCTGTGAATGTGTTTGGCTTCCTCCAATCCCACCACTTGAAGATGAACCCGTTAAAGTGTGCCTTAGGGGTCACCTATGGAAAGTTCTGTGTATTTGTTGTCAGGTACCGAGGCATCAAGATCGACCAATAGAAGATCATGTCCATCTGTCATATGCCGCCCCCAAGCAATATTCGGGAGCTTCAAGGATTTCAAGGCCACTTAGCCTACATATGCCGATTCATTTCGAATCTGGCCAGCACTTATAAGCCCTTTTCTCAACTCATTAAGAATGGCTCTTCCAATGAGTGGGTCATAGACTTCCAGACCGCACTCAAGGAAATCATGCAGTATCTGCTCCAACATCCGGTATTAATGCAACTGTATTTGGAAAACCATTGATCGTGTACGTGACTTCCCAAGAATGATATCTTGGTGCCCTTATCACCGAGAAGAACAATAAGGAGATGGAGAAGATTCTTTACTACCTCAGTCGTTTTCTCATCGATATAGAGACCAGATACCCCCCCCCATTGATTATAATTTCCTTGTACTAATATTTGTAGTTTGGAAATTGCGACACTTCTTGAAGCACTGTAACGTACAGCTGGTGTCCCGGGTGGACCCATTGAAGTACATTATGAACCACCCCATGTTGACCATTCATCTAGCACAGTGGGAAGTAATCCTCCAGCAGTTCAACATCAGGTTCAACCCTCAGTAATCAATCAATGTAAAAGCACTGGAAGATTGTCATGCTACCCATCCAACCCCTGAGGACCAGTCCCTGGACCTAGATTTTCTGGATGTGGCAATCCTCCCAGTAGATCATTCCATCCCATGTTTGTATATGCACTTTTATGGCGCTTCCTGAAGCCCCACCGGCAGGAGTCTCAATGATTCGAGGTTCAACAGGGTAGGCCTAGGTAATGTCTTTATTACCCCAGTGTAAGCCATTGTTCCGTAATCATTCATGTTGTCAGAACGCTGCACCAACAATGAGGCAGAGTATCAGGCTCATATCACTTTCCTTGAGTTGGTCCTCGAGATCAATGTTCTCCATTTGCATGTGAATGGGGATTCTGAAATAGTCATCAAAAAAATTATTAGTAACTACATCATCAGAAAACCAAATCTCATACCATTTTTTGAGTTCACTCTTTATATAATTTCCCAGTTCCCATCTCTGAAAGAAGTTACTCATGTCCCTCGGTCTTCGAATAGTCGATCGGATTCCCTGGTCGACCTAGCCGCTTCACTTTTAGATCCCAAACAGGATGATCCGATTATACACATGGCACATCAGAGATTCATTATTCCCGTCACCCCATATGATGAAGACGGCATGCGGGTAAGACATCTTACCACTGGGGCCTCCACATCAGGACCCCCAGGTTCCTTAGATGTCGTGGTTGATGTGACCCCCAACTGGAGATCCCCCTTTATGGAGTATCTCAAAATTGTGTCCCCCTAGCTGATCGGGATGAGCGCGAGCGAATCTGATGTCCTGCGTTGTAGTTTACCCTCCGGAGTGGTCCTAGTCCTGAGAAGATCCTCCACAATCCTGGTTTTGATGGTGTTATCCTTCTTTTAATACAAGGAGTTGAGATTTCTCATGTCAAGAAAGAGGATCACTCCAGTTTTAGTGGGGCTCGACAGACAGGGCCGAAGCTGTCCCATCGGATCCAGAGACTGGGGTACTTATGGCCCTCGATGATCCATTATTGCATCGAGTTCGCAATGAGATGTCAAGCATGCCAAATCCATGCAAACTTCATGCATCGGATGACAAAACTTCTCAACTACTCCAGGTTTTCTTGTCCTTATATTGTGTGGGGACTCAATGTCATGGGTCCATATCCACTGGCAATAGCTCGCTAGTTCATGATCATCATAACCGTCACAAATTTATTTTCCAAGCATGTAGAAGCAGTTCCGCTTAAGGAGGTCAAGGCCCATTCTATCGTCAACTTTGTCATCTCCAATATCATCTAATAGTTTGGAGTTCCCCACACCATCCTCACCAATAACAACACCATATTCCGAGTAGCCAAGCAGAAGAAATTGTACGCCACGTACAATATATGATTGAACCATACCTCCCACTAACACATACATTAAAATAGACAGATCGAGGCATTCAACAAAACCCTCTCAAACATTTTGCAGAATTTTTTTTGCGATAATAGGAAGAGTTGGACGGATAATCTCCCCAATGCCATCTGGGCTTATCATACATAGACTAGTAATTCCACCCAGGTTACCTCATATTCCCTGGTGTACAGAGCTAAGTCTGTCCTGCCGATTGATATCCAGATTCCTTCGTTACGCATATTGGTCTATAACCACCATACACCAGATAAGGTAGCTAGAATTCATCTGGAATAATTGCAAGAACATGACGAGAATATGCTTCATTCCCTGCACAATCTAGAAAGGCATTAGAATAAGATAGTTAGAGCTTTCAACAAAATGGTTTGTCTCCTCTCTTTCCTACAAGGCGACTTGGTATTGGCCCTCTGGACACCAGCAATCCATATCAAGAAACCACCCATTTTAGAGCCCAAATTAGAAGGACCATACATAAATCACATGGTTTACCCCAATGGTGCATACTCCCTGGTGACCATGGATGGTGAGCATATAACTCCTCCCACTAATGCCAAGTTTCTCAAGAAATACATTATGAGAGCCTACTGGTATTGCATGACCTTAAACTGCATGAAGGTCTCGTAGGACCCTAAACCACATGATGGTCCTGCAAGACCTAAAACTATTTGGTCCTGCATCACCCTAAACTACATGATCATCCTCCATGACACTAAACTGCTTCCTACCGCACAACTTTACACTATATGTTGTCTTGAAGGATGATAAATTGTGCCACTAGAACTATGTGTGGACTGATTCTCATTCCATGGGATATGTAGGAATTCTGTAGCATTTTGTCTTGAGAGTAACCCCAAAACTCTTCTCTTTAACTATCACCCATGGGTATAGTTATCTCGGAGGGACCTTTCGTGATATGGTATAGGCTTCCGTAACCCCACTCATGTCAAAAATACGATGATCGCACCATGTTCCCACTCCTCTATCTTCTATGATCCCACATCCTCACCGTACGATGCTAAATTGCATCTCCATTAAGAACTACATACGGCATGATTCTCATCCTTATGGGAAAGGTAGGAACGCCCAGACATTTCGTCCATTTTCCCATCCCAAATTCCAGAATCTCCCCTCTAGTCAAGACAGATGGTGTGGTGTAGGATTTTCCCCCAATTCACCTCGATCTCATCTTGATCCCGTCATACGTCCGACTATCTGGAGGTGTCTACCTCTTTCACAGATGGGAATATCAATACTGCACCCACTCCTTTTATTTTGAATCCATCATATCTCCCATCCATAAAGTCCCCCAAATAGCAGTGATTCTAGACCCAAGGGCTCTCCTAGAACTCCGGTCTAAAGCCCTCGAGGATGTAGAGAAACAAATTGATACAAGTCCCACATTGTGAATATGTTCAGTGGTCGATGCTCATTTTCTTCCCCATTCTGGGTAATTACAAGGAAGTTGTGTTTTGAATATTTTCAAAGGCTATCCATTGTCGTTAGAGCCACCCCATGATGTTTCAAACATTGAGTATAGTGGTCCTTTCTACCCCATTTTATCTCCATGCGGTGAACCCCCTTTGGGCGATGCGAGCTATTAGACCCGTATATGGCAGGGAGAGATGAGGTCGGCTCATTGATTTCCACACCGAGCACTACTCACATGGGCTTATAAGTTGTGATGAGGCGATAACAGCACAAGAGGTTGTATGGATACCATTGGTTGGGACACCCAACCTCAGGACCATTGGCATTTGCTGGCCCCTTGGCCCTTTATATCCCCTAGCCCAAGTTCCCATTTATGTTAGTGTTGTGTGGAGTAGAATTATGTCCTCATTCAAGTTGGACTATTTCTTCATGCCACAAATATCCCCTTGATACATCCCTCGTGCCATTTATCATCCATACCACGAGCATATGCCCTATCGCGCTTCATGTGCCCAATCTCGGGCCCCTATCCCTACTCTTAACTCATATGGGATTGAACGGTGTTGTATGAGATTATGTCCCCATTCACGTCAGGTTTCTCGCTACATAGTAAAACACCTTGGTTTGGGGGTATCTTACCCCATTCATCGGCCTCACTAGAAGATGTTAAATAGAAAACTGTTCGGGCCTTTCTTTCTGAGGCCCAGCCTTAGGCCCCTCAGCCTTTTCGGGCCCTCGCCCCAGTTTCTCACTTAGGGATGTATGGTGTGCTAAGGGATTATGTCCCCATTCATGTCGGGTTACTCTCCTCATCGTACACCTCTTATATGTGGGGTATCATACCCATTTTTGTCCCTACTGTGTGATGAAAAACTGCACATTACTCCCTTCAAGATCTACGTGTGGCTTAATTCGCATCCAAATGGGATACGTAAGACTGCTCGGACGTCTTGACTTCTGTTCCAGCCCCATCTCATTGAAATTTTCCTCTCATATTTTCCCCATGGCCTCTATTCCCCCAGAGAGAGGAATATACAATGTGGTATGGGACTATGTTGTCACTCACATTGGGTATTGTAACAACCACACTATTTAACTCCTCCTCTTAAGCGTTTTCCATAAACATGTGCTATCCTCATCTTTTCTAATCATCTTCTCTCTTGATGGCCCCTCGGTCCTCTTTGTCGATTTATCAATGTTCCCATGGGTACTCTGCTTCATCACTAAGATTGTCAGATTCTACCCGGACATATTTTCAACCATTTTTTAGGCTTCATGTTCCCCTTAATTAGGGCATCCATTACCATTCACACCAAAAAGGTCCCCCCGAATGGCATGGATGCTCAGTCCAAGGTCCCTCCTACCATCTCGGGACCACGTCCTCAAGGATTTTGAGCAATGAATTGATACAAATCCTGCATTGAAAATATGTTTAGTGGTCGATGCTCATTTTTTTCTCCCATTTCAGGGCACATGATGGGAATGATGTGTTTTAAACACGGTCAAAAGTTACCCTCCATCGTCATTCCAACCCCATTAATCCAAAAAATTTCGGTAACATGATTCAAATCCTCATCCACTTCATCATTTCCAAGCATTGATTCAAAAAACTTGTGGTATCTTCGGGTCCAGCTCAATTGGAAGCTAGTTTCTCCTGCCCCTTATCCCTTAATCTCTCCTTGCCCCTCAGCCCGAGGTTTCCCCCTCAAAATCACACATGGTATTGTGTTGACTTTGTCCTCATTCACGTCAGGTATGCCTTATCATGCCATGTGCATCCCCTCTGGAGCCTCATATCTACTATATACGTCCAGGCCATATGACGTTAAACTATGTCACCTGGTCCCATCACGTGACCCTAAACAATGACATTATCGTCTTGGCCACATGACGAAAAATGGCACTGCATCATGATGTCCTCACTCAAGGGGACACCATGTTTGGTATTAGTCACATGCCATAATATTTTTCAATCACTAGTTATGGCTTGATTCTTGTGGTGATTTCAGGACATTCTATCCTAGGACTATCACTTAACAAAAAAACACATTCACCTTAAAGGAAAAACAGGATACATCAAATACCACTTATTTTGGTGCGAGGGACACACCTGTACACCCCATTTATCCCTGGCACTGGTGCCTTACCGTTCCACCTCTTAGAACTACGTATGGCTTGAATCCAATCTTCATGGGATACGTAGTGACACCAAGGCATTTCTCCTCGTGTCTAGTCCCAAGAATCATAAATCATTTTCCTCCTCATTTCCACCCCTTGGCCTGACCCCTTTTGGGGATCCATGTAACTGATGCTTTTCCCTGAACAAGTTTGGGATACCCCATGATGACACTGGGAAGCGACAACTCCCTCACCAGGGAGGTCCTGTCTAAAAGTAGGAATGATCCATGATCAAACTGATGCGCCAATCTAATATGCTTCTACCATAGTGGCTTAATCTCTATAGTCATAAGAGGTTGTCATAAAATATAAGATGTTAGCATGAATAATCAGATCCTAGAACAAAATATCAAATGTTGGAATGCAAAATCCCGGTTTGGCGCATAAAATGATGGTTGACCTCGGTGAATTATGCACAACCGAAGTGTTTTTTCTCATAGGGCAGAGGAAATATTTCACACACGAGATCTCCTGGCATATCGAGCGAGAAAATCCATAAAGAATGAGGGACCCACAGTTCTTTTATAGGCCCGGAGATGGGTTTCTGAGCATGCATGAAAAGCAGATTGCGCGCTCTGTATCGGTTTTACGCACCACTCTAATTTTGAGCATGCTCAGGCGCTAGGGAGTCCTGCATCTCAGTGATTCCCTCTAAATCCGGCCATTGTGACCCCTCACCGATCCAATTCCTAATGGGTGTTTGTAGATGCCAAAAAATTCTCAAGGGTTGAAGAAGGTTTGGGCATGACAAATCAAAGCCATAGTTTGACCTAGAGATCTATTCCGGGGGGCATAGAGTGGCCGCACGAAAACATTTCAGTGGTACGTGAAAAATATGTCTCGTAAGAAAAACTCCGGTGGTCCGATTTCCGCACGGTCTTCACCAGTGCTCATCTTGGGACTCGAACTTCACTGAAAAACCTTAAAAATTAACTTGCGGCCCCGTTTGTCATCTACCACCAATCTGCGCATCAACGAAAAACTATGGAGTGTTGTTGGGCCGTGTTTGTTTTGCCCGCACCCTCTATATTAGGTGATAACAATCGGGAATAATAATCAACACATGAAAAACATAACAAGGCACACTTTTAATAAATTAAAATTGATCTTTGATCCGGGTTCTTTGATTTAGAAGAAACAACCATGGGAATAAATATTATTCTCAAATAAAACCCCCACCTCGTAGCTGTCGTCGGACGAGAGTTCTTCACGGAATTGACCGTCGTGGAAGAAGAGGATCGTCACGTCGCGGAAGGGTGTCGCGTCATCGCGGAAGGGCCTCGCTTCGACGATCTCCGAGGGTTAAAGAAAACACATGGATTTAATTTAACGAATTAAATCCATGTTTAGGATAAAATCCACAAAGAAAATTTAAAAGATCTGTAATCTCCTACCTCGAGCAGTTGATGATCGGAGATTGTTGCAGGGAAGAACGTCACGGAAGAAGCATCGTGGAAGGAGAATCGTCGGCTTCATGGAACACGGCGTCGCATCGTCAATCTCCAAGGGTTCAGCATTCTTCGCGTTCTTCGCGTTCTTCACGTTCTTCGTGTTCTTCGCGAAGGAGGATGAATGTACAGGTTCTCCAAATCCTCTCAACAAATTGCACCCAAGAAGAAAGTGTGTTGGTCTTATTTTATTAATATGCCAACAGTTTGAAAAATAGGTTAAGAAACGAACCATTAATTCGGTGAAATAATGGTAATGTCTTAACAGTCCAATTAATAGGAGCGTTTATGAGTTTTAGAAAACACCCCAGTTGACTTTCATTAATGACGAGTTTTCGTGGGTGCGTTACATAAAGGAAAAGAAACGGTGGGGCTCGTGGGGGCCCCACCTCAAAAATATCCTACCAAGAGGGTAGGTTATTTTGAATTGCACCCTATCCGCTTCAACTCGGCTTAAGTAGCTTTAGGTGGCTTTTAAGTGGCTTTAAGTGAAATAAAAATAAAGTTGTCGCACCACATTATTTTATTTCTTAACTTAACCCCAAAAATTTAAAAACCACTCCCAAGAAAACGCAACTCTGGAAGAGGAATTTCTAAGAAAATATCGGCGTTGTGATTCCTTCGGTGACCTAGGAATTTGATCCTGAGCACCGGTTCAAAAGTTAGAAAAACCCGCTCGTTCGTTCACTGAACGTACCCGAGCCAATCATCAGAAAATGATTCTGGGCACACCGGGCGTCAGAATCAGGTGCCGTCAGAAACTGCGTTCTTGTAAAATTCCGAAGAAAATTAAGAAAAAAAATTCCTTGAAATTTACGGGTCTTTACATCACTCCCACCTCAGGTCTTTACATCCCCGTAAAGATACATCATAAACTCAAGAAACAAATGTGGGTACTGAGCACACATCGGAGCCTCCCGCTCCCAAGTGCTCTCCTGGATGTTCCCGTGCTTCCATCTGATTAAAACTAGAGGAATCAACCATCTATGTAGGACCCTCTCCTGTAGATCCTCGATCTCCACTGGGACCTCTGCAAAAGTCTCCCCATCATCAACGTCTATATCCTCATGGTCAATGATGTGTGTCGGGTCGTGCACGTATCTCCTCAACTGGGATACGTGGAAGACGTCGTGCACCCGATGCAACTGAGGTAGTAGAGCCCGGAGATAAGCCACCTCGCCAATCCTGCTGAGGACCTGGAATGGTCCGATGAAGCGTGGAGACAACTTTCCACCTCAGCCAAATCCCTGTAATTCACGTCGTGGTGAGACACGCAAGAAGACGTGGTCTCCATTCTTGAACTCTAGTGGCCTCCGCCTCCTGTAACCATAAGACTTCTGCCAGCTCTGAGCTTTCCTCATCTTCTCCTGGATGACCTGGAAATTCTCTATCGTGGCCCAGACCATCTCAGGTCCAAAAAGTGTTAACTCCCCAGGGTCTGTCCAGCACAAAGGATATTTTCATGGTCAGCCGTACAACGCCTCGTATGGTGACATCCCGATGGTGGTGTGGTAACTGTTGGTGTATGCAAACTCCACCAAGGGTAGGTGGTCCTCCCAGCTGCGACCAAAGTTGAGGACACATGCCGGAGCATGTCCTCGAGAGTCTAAATGGTCATCTCCGTCTGACCATCCGTCTGAGGGTGAAAGGCGACGCTCAGATGTAGATGTGTCCTGAACGCCTCCTGCAACCCCTTCCAAAGCCGGGAAGTAAAGCGAGCATCTCGATCAGAGACGATAGATAATGGCACACCATGAATCCATAAAATCTTCTGAACATATAGACGTCCCAAGCTCTCCACTGAGCCCTACTCTCTGATGGGTAAGAATTGAGCCGACTTGGTGAGATGGTCGACAATCACCCAGATGGAGTCATGACCTCTGGAAGTGCGTGGAAGTCCAGTCACGAAGTACATAGATATCCTGTACCACTTCCACTCTGGGACCTCCAAAGGCTGTACCAAGACTGCTGGTACCTGATGCTCTACCTTCACCTGTTGGTAGGTGAGGCATCGAAAAATGAACTCCACTACAGCCTTCTTCATGCCCGGCCACCAGTGTTGTCGTCTGAGGTCACGGTACATCTTCACCACTCTAGGATGTACCGCCAAAGGAGAGGTGTGAAACTCTCTCAGCACCTCCTCCTGTAATGCAACTGGTACCAAGGTACGTCCTCTTAAATGTATGTCATGCTCTGCTCCAAAGGAAAAACCATCAGGTGCCTGTCCTGAGGATATCCGCGCACGCCGCGTCTCACAGTCAGTGTCCCCACACTGTGCTTCTCTGACCCAGTGTAGTAGTGGAGCGGTGACTGTGAGAGACTGAAGGAAGGCTGCTCCATCTCTATCCACAAAGGATATCCGCAAAGTAGCTAGCTGCTCTGTCGCCTCCTCGATTATCTGAATTCCCGTCCTCCTGGTGAGAGCATTGGCTACTAAATTCCCCTTCCCATGAGTATATACAATCTCAAAGTCATGGTCCTGGAGGAACTCGAGCCATCGCTGATGTCTCAGGTTCATGTCCTTATAAGAGGAGATGTACCTGAGACTGTGATGGTCAGAAAAGACTATAAAGCACTCTCCCATCAGATAGTGTCTCCATGTCTTCAGAGCGAAGACCACTACTGCTAACTCTAGGTCATGGGTAGCATTGTTCTGCTCATTCGACCTCAACTGATGTGATTCATAGGCGATCACTGCCCACTCCTGCATCAGGACACATCCGAGTCCGGTCACTGATGCATCGCAGTAGACTACGTACCCTACTCCCTCCTCAGGCAACCTCAAGATAGGTGCCCTGGTCAATCTCTGTCTCAGCTTCTGGAAGCTCTGGTAACATCAGTCTGACCACACAAAGGGTTTCCCCATCTTCGTCAGAGCTGAGAGTGGTGCCGCAACTCTGGAGAAGTCTGGCACAAATCTCTAATAGTATCTGGCTAGTCCAATGAAACTCCGCACCTCCATCACGCTCCTGGTTGGCTCCCAAGCTAGCAATGACTCGATCTTCGCAGGATCCACTGCAACTCCCGCCTCAGAGATGACGTCTCCCTTGAATTGGACATCACGTATCCAGAACTGACACTTCGAGAAATTTCCATAAAGCTGTTTCTCTCGGAGTGTGTACAGTACTACCCGTAAGTGGTGGGCGTGCTCCTCTTAAGTCGTTGAGTAAATCAAAATTTCATCGATGAAGACTACGACAAATAGATCAAGGTATGGCTAAAGGATCCTATTCATGAGGCCCATGAACACTGATGGATAATTGGTTACGCCGAATGGCATAACCAAGAACTCATAGTGTCCATACCGACATCTGAAGGTTGTCTTCTACACGTCCTTGTCCTGAACTCTGAGCTGATGATAGCCTGACCCGAGATCTATCTTCGAAAACCACCGTGCTCTCTTGAGCAGATCGAAGAGGTCATCAATCCTTGGTAGTGGATACTTGTTCCTCAATGTCTCCTGGTTCAGGCGACGATAGTCGACACAATGTCGCATGCTCCCATCCACCTTCTTGGCGAACAATAGCGGGGAAGCCCAGGGTGAAACACTGGGTCGGATGAATCCCTTTCCCTGCAATTCCTCCAACTGTACCTGTAGCTCTCGAAGCTCAGTGGGGACCATCCGATACGCTGGAGTTGATATCGAGGATGTCCTGAGTTACAAGTCTATATAAAAGTATACCTCTCTGCGAGGAGGTATCCCTGAAACGTCGTCGGGAAAGACGTCCGCATACTGATCCACCACTGCAGGAAAACTAGGACTCTGCACGTCAACTGCTCTTAGGATGAGTCTAGCCAACTGATTAGTGATGGGTTTTCCCCTCCTATGCGGAAGTCCATCCTGTGCTGTGAAGGCTCCCTTCTCGCCGGTGAAGGTGAACCTGCTCCCATCGGTGCATACACATCGCACCTTGCGCCTAATACAATCAATATGTGCATGGACTATAGATATCCAATCCATGCCCAAGATGACGTCGTAAGGCCTCGACGCCTCTACTAGAAGATCCCAGCCGAAGCTCTCGCCTCCTAGAGTAAGCTCACACTGCCGGCACTAGTGCGTAATCGTCAAGTCTTCTCCCATAAGAGTCTCTAGCCATAAGGATCGAGCCAACGGCTCTGTCGGAATCTCCGAGCTCCGAACAAGGGCAGCGACTATGAAAGAGTGACTCGCTCATGTGTCTATAAGAACTGCAGAAAGGGTGGAATAGAAATAGATTGTACCTCGAATCATCTCGGGCACGTCATGGTTGTAGGCCTTCGCTGCCTGGAGCTGTGCCTATCTCTTCCTGCCAGCTCCCTGTGGTCGGGGTGGACCTCCTGGTGGTGGTGGTTATAGAGCCTCAAAGCTTCTCCCACCACCTGCTGCTCGGCCAGCTCCTCTACCTCGTCCGCCTCCACCCTGTGGACCGCCACGGTGACCCTATACCTCTGCCTGGGTGTCCCCTCAACCATCTGCTGCTCCTCGACACGGTGGGTCGGGTAGTCATGAGCCATGTGGCCCTGCCCGCCGCATGTGTAGAACTGCCTACCTCTCAAAAAACTGGCTCCACGATGTGTTCCCCGCACTGCTGATCCAGTGTCCTGAGGTCGTCTGCGTGAGGGTTTGGTCTACCTGGACCCATGAGTCATCCGTCGACTAGCTGCCACAGAAGACTCTGCTACGTGCTACCCCGCGGTAGGTCTCGCTGCTAATGAAGGCTCGGCAAGGAAGCTCTCGATCAGAAGGGCTCACTCCAGTACTCCTGCCTGAGTCCGAATGCTGATAGAGATTAGCGATGCCCTGATCTCATGTCTCAATCCCTGCTCAATGGTCCGGGCCCGGAAGAATGGGTCATGTACCATGTCTGTCAAGTAACGTGAGAGATCGGTAAATCTTGCCGAGTACTGGGCGACTGTCAAGCTACCATGCTGCAGCTGAAGATGCTCTTGGATGCGCACTGCACAGAGGGTGGCCGGGACGAACTCTGATCTCAAGAGGACCTCAAAGTCTGTCCAGATAAGTGGTGCCTCATCATGCACCTGGAGCATCAAGATCCACCATCTTCCTGCTGCTGCGTGCAGTAGGCTCGCTTCGAGGATCACCATGAGGTCTGTTGGTGTCCTCACTAAACGGAAAACACGCACCACTACATCCAGCCAGTCCTCGGCTACCTGGGGGTCCGTCTCCACGTAGAACCTGGGCAGTCTCTAGCACTGGAACTCATGCACTGCACTAAGGTGACATGCATAATCATCGGATGGGGATGGAAGCATCGGTGGCTCGACGGGTAAAGGTACCGCAAGTGCCTCAGAAGTCAAAGGGCCCTACACCGAGGCCTTGTCACTCAGTGGGCTATCGTCATGCTCAACTCTCGAAACCCTAGTTGGCTGCCATCGTGGGGCCATCCTGAAAAAGGAAACAGATGCGCCACGGTCAGAACAGTATACCTGGTGAGCTAACTCAAATTAATCACAATGAAAACTTGAAACACACATACAATCAATGTTTTCGTGCATTAAGTCGGAAATCAGAAGTCAGGGTCCTGGTGTACGGATACGTCGGCCGCCGCACCAACACTGGACTCCCTGGACTGATAACCACACCCAATAAGCAAAACACTATTGCTTCACATAGAAAAATGATCAGATTCCAATGTTCTGCAGTAGAACCGAACTCCTCTGATACAAATTTGTCACGACTCGTCCTCGGGGTCCGTGTCCTGACTACCCCATGCCCGCCTCCCATAGGCCAGGGGCTAGCGACTAGCACCAAGGCGTAAATCCCGGAAAAAAGGGGAGGCATTGCCTTTGTAAAGTAAACAACAAACACCACAGAGAAAGTAGGTAGAAGTACACACTAAGTAAAAACTGTTACAACGGTAAGTGTGGAAAAGTAAGTGGGCCAGAATACAAACCCAAACTAAAAGTAAAGTACAACTGGAAAGGGAAAAAAGCCACTGAAAAAGTAAAACCGCAACGTCGAGATGTCCACTAGAAATCCCACCTGAAGGGTGGGTACATATAGCCTCTATAGTTCCTCCGGTCCAACCGTCCACTCAAGCACGTCCCGCCCAGTGGTCCAACTCCAGGTATTGTCCTTCTCTGCAAGCCTCAACCACGATCAGTGTTGTCCGTCGTCTGCAACCAACACAACATAGTGCGGGCATAGCCCGTGCAGGGGTGAGTATAAGCTACTCATTAGGGACCCCGAGACCCCCGAAGGTCTCCTAGAATCCACAAATGTTAAACCACAAAGGAAAGATACAATCATGAAGTAATATTCAACACAGCATAGGTATATTCCCATACATAAACCAAAGGCATCAATTCTCGTTCGGGTCCAACATCCAAACCCAAGTACAAACCAGTCCATAAAGGAAAGAAAAACGTAAATCCACACAGGATAGCATAACACAATCCACATAGGAAAGAAAAACAGGATTCATCTCACACAGGAATACTTCTTTGTATGATGATAAAGATGACCAAATATTTCCACTGATTCATCAAAGACGTCGGACCCACAAAGGATTGACAGGTACTAACCCCTGCAATGACCCAAAAAGGATATGACCCACAATGGATCGATTGATAACTAACCCCCGCAATGACCCACAAAGGATCTGACCCCCAAAGGATTGATAGGTAACTAACCCCCGCAAAGACCCACATAGGATCGGACCCACACAGGATCTGTAGGCGCTGGCCCACACAGGACCGCTGAGCGCTGACCCACACAGGATCGGTAGCACTGACCCACAAAGGATTGCTGAGTGTTGTATTCATTTCCATCTAATCCATTGAGGATCTCTGCATAGTCATCGTCGAATCCACTGAGGATCTCTGCACAGTCGTCGTCGTCGTCACAGCCAGCTCTAGGGTTCCCGCACACAGCAAACTCGTTCGGGAGGGTCTGCTCCACGAGCCGAGAGGCTGATAAATAAACCGACACATAGTCTAGAGTTGATGTATCCAAAATATTCTTATCGTCAACAGGAACTCAACGTCGTAGAGGGTGCGTCAATCGGACGCCCGGTCTGAGTGTGATTGGCTTTTTCGTACTAGGGTTCCGGTTGGTTTTTAAGGCAAAACCAACTCAACCATACTCCACCTGTGTCCAAACCTCGGTCGGAGTAAGACAAAAGATCTGTCTCACTAAGAAGAATCCAACAAAGTCGACGGCATGTCAATTGGACGTCTGGAGATCAAGATATGAGCGTTTCCGCTCCGAGGGCACGGTTGGTTTTGTGTACGAACCAACCTGGCCAAACACAAATTATTCCGAAACCTTGGGTGGAGTATACTAAAATGACCGTCTCAATCCAAGGATCGCATCGCCATTGACGGCACATCGTTTGGAGGCCCGTAGTTCATGTTATGAACAAAATATCGAAAAGGTCCGAAAACGGGGGGTCTGGGCCCGGACCGACCCGGCCCAACCCCCCCGGGGTCGACCCGACCCGAGTCTGGGTCCGACCCAGCCGGCGTGGCCCGACCCGGCCTGGGCGCGACCCGGCCCTGCCGGCGCGGGCGCGGCACGGCTGCCGGGGTCGGCTCGGTAGGTTACGTGCTAGCGGCGCGGGGGTGTACTGCCCCCCCCCCCCCCCCGCGTGAAGGAGAGTCGCGGTCCTGCCTGGGGCCGCTCTGTGTCACCGTACGCGGCTTAAGCCGCTTCCCTCCACCGCGGTCCCACCCGGTCGCGGGACCGGCAAGCGCCGCCGCGTCGGGTATTCCCGGCGGCGCGCTGGGCGCCGCCGTGCCGGCGTGGCACGTCAGGGGGGGGGGGGGTTCTGCGGACCAACGAACGCGCTCCGGTGGTCCGATTTGCGCGCGGTGTTCGCCAGTGCTCATCCCGGGACTCGAACTTTACTGCAAAGCTTTCAAAATTCACTTGTTGCCCCATTTTTCATCACCCGCCAATCCGTGCATCAACGAAAAACTGTGGAGGGTTGTCGGGCCATGTATTTTTGGCACGCACCCTCCGCGTTAGGTGATAACAATCGGGAATAATAATCAACACATGAAAAACATAACTTTGCACAATTTTAATAACTTTAAATTGAACATTGATCTGGGTTCATTTTTTTAGAAGAAACAACCATGGGAATAAATATTATTCTCAAATAAAACCCCTACCTCGTAGCTGTCGTCGGACGAGAGTTCTTCGCGGAATTGACCGTCACGTAAGAAGAGGATCATCGCGTCGCGGAAGGGCATCGCTTCGACGATCTCCGAGGGTTAAAGAAAACACACAGATTTAATTTCATGAATTAAATCCATGTTAAGGATAAAATCCACAAAGGAAATTTAAAAGATTCATAATCTCCTAACTCAAGCAGTTGATGATCGTAGATTGTTGCGGGGAAGAACTTCGCGGAAGAAGCGTCGTGGAAGGTGAATCGTCGGCGTCACAGAACACGGCATCGTGTCGTCGATCTCCGAGGGTTTGGCATTCTTTGCGTTCTTCGCGTTCTTCGCGTTCAACGTGTTCTTCGCGTTCTTCGCGAAGGAGGATGAAGGTATAGGTATTCCAAATCCTCTCAACAAATCGCACCCAAGAAAAAGTGTGTTGGTCTTATTTTATTAATATGCCAATAGTTTGAAAAACAGGTTAAGATACGAACCATTAATTCAGTGAATTAATGGTAACATCTTAACAGTCCAATTAATAGGATCGTTTAAGAGTTTTAGAAAACACCCCAGTTGACTTTCATTAATGAGGATTTTTCACGGGTGGGTTACTTAGAGGAAAAGAAATGGTGGGGCTCGTGCGGGCCCCACCTCACAAATATCCTACCAAGAGTGTAGGTTATTTTGAATTGCACCCTATCCGCTTCAACTTATCTTAAATAGCATTAATTGGCTTTTAAGAGGCATTAAGTTAAATAAAAATAAAGTTGTCGCACAACTTTATTTTATTTCTTAACTTAACCCCAAAAATGTAAAAACCACACCCGAGCAAACGCAACTCTGGAAGAGGCATTTCTAAGAAAATACCAGTGCTGCGATTCCATCAGTCCCCTCAGAATTTGATTCCATGCACTGGTTCAAAAGTTAGAAAAACCCGCTCGTTCGTTCACTGAACTTAACTGAGCCAAAATTCGTAAAATGATTCCAGGCACACCGGGCCTAGAATCAGGTGCCGTGAGAAACTGCGTTCTTGTAAAATACCAAAGAAAATTAAGAAAAAAATTTCCTTGAAATTTATGGGTCTTTATATTTCAGTATTCTGAAATTTAACTAATGGATCCCATTTGATCAAATCAAAAGTATGAACCAGATGAATAGGTAAATATTTCATCGCCGCTTTTAGGTTATTTTCTTAATCCACTTATTCTTTCATTGTTTTTTCCTTTCTAAAATAATAAATCTATTATCTTCTATATACTATTATTTTATTACAAATATTGTACAATCATATTCATTATTCTATCCATCCTTTGATTGACATGTCATCATACGTGCGTACGTACGACTTACCGTCTCCACGTTGTGGTGTAGTTGTTATTTAATACAGTATTATTTGTTTGGGTATAATAATGAGTATAAATAATGTAAATAATAAATATAAAATTATAATGATTCTGTATATAAGATATACTATCCAATTATATACGAATTTCGTATCAAAACAATGATATTGTCGCTCGTGCGAACGTACGGAATACCGTCTCCACAATCGCGATGAGATTAATTCCTCATCGTATCCATTCAAGACTAATTTTCATTAAATGATTAAAAATAAATTTTAAATACTTAATATCATTCTGGATATGAAAAATATAAAACCAATCCATAACAAACATGGCTTATGTAACAAAACATATAAAAGAAAATGAGTAATTTAACACCTGAAACGATGATAATTCAAAAATATTTTTAACAAAGAAATATTAAAAAATCATATATGATATCATATTAATGCATATAATTCTTGTATTGTATAACAACAATTATTTTACCATTATAAAATTTGTTAGCATACCCTCAATCACGGAAAAGTACACGATAAGGGTTTATTTCATAATCTCTTCATTATCAAAAGATGTTTATATGTAATTATCTACCAGGACCTCTTTATCGTCCACATCTATGTTTCTTAAAAATTTCTTTCAAAATATTTTTACTCATGAATAAACAATGTGTTAAATTAATTTATACCCTTATTTGTCCTTATACGTTTTTAAAAGGAAACTTTCGGTCATTTTCCAAACATGGTACTTTTTTACCTTTTCGACAAATGTAATGTAAGAATGATTTTTTAACTTATACGTTGGCTGTGACTATTTTCTTGCTATTATAACATTGTCAAAGCTTCCCTTAAAATCATATAACAATATTTTCAAAATTACTGTTTTCATTTTAATTATGTGACTCTTAAATGATTTCAAAATATAATGATATATTTTTATAAAAAGAATTTGATTTTATCTATCTCAACATCCTTTAATGGATTTTATGTTTGTTTGATGTTTATTTAATATGATAGAAAATATCAATATCTTATGGAAGGTTTTGTGATATGTTTGACTGTGGATGCATTATTTCATACCATTCATGTTGTATAGATAATGAATTGACATTTCTTATGTTATTGTTAATATGAATGATTATGTTATGTTTAAACCATTTCATATGAAGAATGAATTTGACTTAGTAAGTGATGGGCGGAGCCCGCTATAACTCCTCGATGCATCAGTATGTCTCATGAAAAAAACTAGTGTCTTGACACAAGGCCTTGAAAAAAAATTATTTGTAATCTTGGCACAAGGCCTTGACTAATTGGTTTGGAAAGTCTGGCATTGTGAATTCCATCAATAAGAATGTGGCTATTGATATTGAATATTGTTGTTTGACTTGTAGAATATCCATGTGAATAAGTAAATTGCATTATTTGAATTTATCTTTTCCATATTATGAAGAAGTTCAAGTTTAAAAGTTTTTTTATTATTATATATTTCCTTAAATGTTTACACTTATTTATGAATGTTTCCGCTATATTGTTATCCTTGCTGAGCATATGAGCTCACCCCTTTCTATATTTTATTTTTCCCAGGAT
The DNA here is from genome assembly GCA_963277665.1 of Viscum album. Lineage (NCBI taxonomy): Eukaryota > Viridiplantae > Streptophyta > Magnoliopsida > Santalales > Viscaceae > Viscum > Viscum album. The sequence continues at coordinate 1,034,089,934 of OY728130.1, forward strand.
GCAAAAAGGTATATTATGACTGACCTGCAGGGATAGTCTATGGGATCTTAGTGATTTCATTGGAATCAATGTTGTTGTAGTTTTCCATTTTATGATTTAATGTAATCCATATAGATGTATCTAGTACATCCAAGGATACAAAACGAATCGGTCTTTCGAGACATGATTTTTTGTGATCAAGCCAATGATATGTAATAATGCACAGACAATGGGTAATTGGGGCCGAAGTGTTACAAAATTAGTGTATGTGTAGAAATTATTTATTCTTTTCATTTTTAGGAATGTATTTTTTGAAGATAATGGTGATTCCTAGAGATGAACGTTCAAGTGGAATTGTCTCATGGAATAAATTAGGTTTTCTAAGGGAAAACCCATCCAGGATTGTACAAGAACATCCTCTGAATTTGTCAACCATCTTAAAAATTATAGCAGTTGTGGTTTTTCTACTCTTATGATGAATATTAAAAATTAGTTTTAAACCATGGATTAGGATTTTATCTAAAAAATGATTCAAAAATTTTGGAATCAATGCTATCTTTTGGAATTAGATTAAAGTTCTTTTTGAATCTTCTCATATCTCTATTCTCTTTAATGGAACTCCATAGGGTTTTTTAACTAGTTAAAAGGGTTTCAGGCAATGCGATCCCATCTATACCATCCATTTCTCAATTTATGATGATTATTTGAGTATAATTTTCAATCATATGGTGGAGGAGGGTCTTCTCAAGACCATTAAATATTAAAGACATATGGAAGCCCCTGGACATCTTCTGTATAAATAAGAAGAGATTTTTTTTCTGCAAGGAACTAATCAAAATATTTTGCATTTAAAGAGGGCCCTTACTCACTATAAAGATGTTTCCGGACATGATATTAATTGGATCAAATACTACTTTTATTTCATTAAGGGCATCCCATCATATAAGAGATCTTAAATCTTGATGGATCTGGGACTTAAAGAATGATATTTTCCAATCTCATATCTTGGTGTTCCACTATTCCTTGGACGACCATAGGCCATGTATTTTCTAGAAATTGTATATCACATAAAGAAGAATCTCTATTTCAGGAATGGGATGTCTCTATAAATAGAAGTTAGGGTTTTTCTTATTAAACATACAATTGATTCCAAACATGTTCATTATTTCATGAATTAAAAATGTCATGATTCTTTGCTCACTCATCTCAATATATTCATTATGTACATTTTGAGGAGTGGAAGATTTCTTGAAACTAATTTGATGACTTTGGATGGGAATAAATTCTAAAAACCACATGGTATGGTAGTCGGGGGAATTAATAATAATATGTTACTCCATGATGTTGTCCTTGCACTGTGCACATGGAATCTCTTTCACTGTGACTCAGAGGTTCTTAACTTCAATAGAGGAATATTTATTGATATATTTAAATTGAGTCACAATAGTTATATTGGATATTTTATTTGTACAAACACAAAATACTCTTATGGTAATATAATGTCAGACTCAAGATGGATTTCTTATAGGATCTATCCTTTGAATTTATGGCTTGATAACTCGACCAGATCCCCTCTAATCGACTCAGTGGATCATTAGTCTCTTTCTGTTGATATTGGTATTTCTATCCTAGATGTTATCAATCATTCAAATTTAGATATTTCTGAAAATCACATACACCCAATCATTACCTATATGTTTTCTCCTACAAATGATATTTTAGTTTGTGAGCTTTCTCAGAATGTATTATTGGACTCCAAATCCGTTAATTACTCCATCATTACTTCTGTTAGTGATTTTTCACTTCATAAATCTTAGGACATGCCTGATATTATAACATCCTGGTTGAATATGATTTAGAGACTTTTGAATCATACAATAGAAACTGATGACTTCTTACAATAATGTGGTATTGTTTTTTGTTCAAGACGTAGGTTTTGTAATGAAAACTGGGAGGATACTACATAACTATGACATTAAAGTGACATGAATTCAGCTTTATGGAATTCACTATAGGACATATTTTAGTTCTACTTTCCTACAACAATAAATGATGATGATCGACTCCATCAATCAAAAGCACTGATGGCCACCCATTAAATGAGGTAACTCTTTCTTACTACTGCAACTTAGCTAGTCCACATGTTTTAGTCTGGTCGAAATGATAATATTCAAAGGAAGTCTTAGTTCCTGATTCAAACATCGCTCACATTCCTCATGAATGCTATTAAGGATTCGAATAAGATTCATCTGAAACACTATTTTTAATATAAAATATTTAACGATCCTTTAGAATAATGGCATTCTTGGGAAATTCAAATGACAACAGGGATTCAATGAAGTTTTCTAGAAGGTACCCCTTCCACCATGGATAAAAATCAATGTTGATGGTGCTTCAAAGGGAAAACCAGGTCCTGTAGTCAATGGAGCTATTTATAGAGATCACACTGGACATTTGTTCAGATTCTTCTTTGTAAAATTTTATATTTGTTCCTCCCTTGAATCAGAAATTCAAATTGATATTCATGTGGTTAACTTCACTCCCCTGAATGGCATAAATTATATCATGTTATAAAGTGAATCCACCATTTTGGTGAGTAAATTTCATTATGGATACATACATTGGGTTTCAAAACACAGTAATAAATGGATGAATAGAGTTTCCTTCTTTTCAAAAATCATCTACATTACAACTCATGTCTATCGGGAAGCTAATGTGGTGGTAGATGGGCTCTCAAACAGAGTGATCAACATGGACCTCACTTGGATAAATAATATTTCATCTGATTTGAGCCCTCTTTATGAGAAATATTGTAAAACAAATTAATTATTTTAGACTCATGTAATCCACCATTGATTTGAATAAATTTATCTTGTCCACTTGGGCAAGGCATCCCTCTTTAAAAAATCCTTCTTGTGTTCTTCTATTCGGGGTGGATCATTTCAGCAATGTTTTCAGACTGGTTACATGGTTCGGCTAAGTGTTAGTAGTAGAGTCTTTTACATTTATTCTAGTTACTTTCGCATTACTATATCCCTATGTTCCACCTAGTGATGACTAGTGTTGTTTGTTTGACATAGTTTTTCAGGATTTTTTAGAATTTTTATTTATTTTCATAGAAGGTTGTATTTCATTTTATTTAATGCTTCTACTCTCTATTTGGTTACTTATATGTATGATACATATCAATTTCTTATGTTTCGAACTCAAATGTGATGTAATAGTCTTCCCAATATGACGCACTAGTATCTTGCTTCTAGTTGGTACCCTCTGAATTTTCGGGGGGAAGACTGGAGGCCTCATGACAAACTGGCATGGAGCACCAGTTTAGTGGAATCCATCTTAGGACGTAACATATATCTTGAGAAGAGACCCTTTGATCCATATCTACAGTAATATGAGTATGAAAATTGATGGATTAATCTCCATATATATTGTTTTAGAAGTTAATGCATTCTAGAGGTTTTGTGAAAAGGCATCTAATAGCCTCAAGGACACTATCATTATTAATAAAAGGGAATTTAGGCTCATTTGGTGTTAATAATGGAATATACCAACATTCATTATGGGGTTGAATAGTGATATTATCATGCTACATGGCAGTTTCTAGGATATATTGATTACTTTTTAGTAGAGTGGGAATATGATCCCACAATTGAAAAGGTGTTGGAGAATATCGATAAGCTTTTGTGTCATCAGCATGAATAAGAGCCTTCCTAATGGTGGCTGCTAGAGTATTATTGTCAATCCATGATGAAGTGTCACGACCCGCCATCGGGGTCCGTGCCGTGACTACCCCAAGCCCGCCTTCCATAGGCCAGGGGCTGGCGACTAGCACCAAGGCGTAAATCCCGGTAAAAAGGGAAGGCATTGCCTTTGTAGAGTAAACAAACACCACAGAGTAAGCAAGCGGAAAGTAACACTAAGCAAAAACAGAGTACAACTAAAAGTGCGGAAAGTAAAAAGGGGCCGGAAATACAAGCCCAACTGTAAAGTACAACTCGAAAGGAAAAACAGCAACTGAACAGTAAAGCTGCTACGCCGAGCTGTCCACTGGAAATCCCACCTGAAGGGTGGGTACAGATAGCTCCTCTGCTCCCCGGGTCCCGCTGTCTGCTCCGAGTATGTCCCGCCCAGTGGTCTGCCTCTGGGTACCGCCTCGTCGTATAGTCCACCTCCAGGTACCGTCCAGTCGTCGAACACTCGGCCTCTGCCAGTACTGGTCGTCGTCTGCAACCAACACAACGAGGTGTGGGCATAGCCCGTGCAGGGGTGAGTATAACGATACTCAGTAGGGACCCCGAGACCCTCAAGGTCTCGCTAAAACCAACAAGGTTAACCACAAGAAGATCACAACAGATAAACTCTACTTAGGTATATGCCCATACATATACCTAAGTTATCAAGTAACTCATCTCAGTCATGAGGAAACACAAGGATCATGAGATCAACGGATAACCACTACCCAGGTATATGCCCATACATATACCTAAGTTATCAAGTAACCCATCTCAATCATGAGGAAACACAAAGGTCAAAAGTCTCAGCTCAAACCAGGATTTTCATTATCGAAACCGTAACTGCTGAAGAGCTCCGTCTCTAGAGTGTACAGTGGTCCTGTCACGACTCCGAGGCCGCCGCTCACTAACCTAAGACTGCTGAAGTACTCCTCCTGTCGAGTACTGCGGGTCTGCTGCCAACTACCAGGCGCTCCGTCCGCTGAGGGTCTGCTGCCAAATACCGGGCGCTACCCAGATAGCCTACTGAGGTACTCCTCCTGTCGAGTACCGCGGGTCTGCTGCCAACTACCAGGCGCTCCGTCCGCCGTGGGTCTGCCGCCAAATACCGGGCGCTCCGTCCACTGGGCTAGTCGACTCACTCCAAGTCGAGTCGGTCAAGCAGTCGTCAGGTCTCAGCCGGCTACACGGTCTCCGTACTCTGCACGCTCGTCTCCGGGAGGGTCCGCTCCACGAGCTACTGGTCGATACTCCAAGTATCACAAAGTTCCGCAAAGAAGTATCTCAAAAGTCCGTCTCGTCACAGGGGTCTCAACGCAACAGACGGCGCGTCGATCGGACGCCCGGTCTGTGAGTTATTAGCTTTTTCGTCCCAGGGGCCCGGTTGGTTTCGAGAGCGAAACCAATCCCGGCCGTATTTCAACTGTACCCCGAACTCCCATAGGGTATACTCAAAGGGACCATTACTCAACGTAACCACCAACGCCGCTGACGGTCCGTCAAGCGGACGTCCTGTCTGAAAGATATCAGCTTTCCCGTTCCAGGGGCCCGGTTGGATTTCGGGAGCGATCCAACCCGGCCACTACTAACTGTATCCAAAACTCGGGCGAAGGATACCAAAAGTTCTGTATCGTAAACAGGAACTCAACGCAACAGACGGTGCGTCGATCGGACGCCCGGTCTGAGAGTTATTGGCATTTTTGTCTCCGGGGCCCGGTTGGTTTTTAAGGCAAAACCAACCCGACCGTACTCCACCTGCATCCAAACCTCGGGCGGAGTATGCCAAAAGAACCGTCTCACTAAGAGGAACACAACGCGGCTGACGGCACGTCAATCGGACGTTCGTAGCGCAAGATATGAGCGTTTCCGCTCCGAAGGCCCGGTTGGTTTCGTGAACGAACCAACCCGGCCGAACTCAAAGTAATCCGAAACCTTGAGTGCGATATACCGAAACGACCGTCTCGATCCAAGGATCGCGTTGCCGCTGACGGTTCGTCGATCGGAGGTCCGAGGCTCAAGTTATGAGCCAAAAACCCAAATCTGGTTCGAAACGGGGGGGTCTGGGTCCGGGCCTACCCGGCCCGACCCCCCCGGGGTGGCGCGGCGGTGGCGGCGGCGGCGGGCCGCGGCGGCCGGCGCTGGCGCCGCACGAGGGTGGCACGCGGGGTGACAAACCCCCGCGTTTTGAGGGGCGGCGCGGCCTTTGTGCCGCGCCGGTTTCTTTTAAACCCCCCCCCCCCCCCACGTGGGGGGGCCTGCTGGCGCCGAACCAAGGGGGCCGGTTGCCCCCTTCCCTCAAGAACCGCCCCCCTCATTAAGAGGGGGGTTTTGTTGAAGCGGCCGGGGGATTTATTCCCCCGGTTTTATGCCATCCGGCCGGCCAGCTGGCCGGCCGGTTTTTACCAACGGGACCGGAAATTCCGGTCCCGCCTTCGACTTCCGACGCCGGCGGCCCGGCCGCCGGTCTCCTCTTCCGCCGCGGCCCGGAACCGGCCGCGGTCTTTTCGTCCCGCCGCGGCCCGGAGCCAGCCGCGGTGTTCGTCGTCCGGCGCGGTGCGACGGCACCGCGCCCCCTTCGCCGTGCCATGAATCTTTTCAACGCGGCGCGACAGCGTCGTGTTCTTGAAGATTTTTCCTTGACGTAGCGCGACGGCGCCGCGTAAATTATTTGTACGATCATACGCGTGGTGCGACGGCACCACACCACTTGCTTCCACCCGCATGAATAAACATGAACGATGGAGGGGGGGTTCGGCCGTGTTCATGCGGTCCGGCCCCCCTCGCGTTAACTAAAACACTTAAATAAAATATTTCAAAGCCTCACGTAGACATGCGATCCACGAGCAAGAAATGGAATAATTAAAGAATGAAACAACAACCCCTACCTCGGTTTAAAGATTCGAAGATTCGTCTACGTTCCGCGGAAGACGGCATCGCGGAGGTCGGGCATCGTGGTCGTCGTTCGTCAAATCCGTTGACGAAGAGATATGCCCGAAGAGACACGTCGTTGGCGGATCTTCATTTGCCGACGAAGAAGGTCCGAGGAGGAAGCGGCGTTCCCTCTTGTTGACACCGAGGACGAAGAAGAGAGGCGTCGTTCTTCGACGGAGCTTGAGCGTTCTTCGTCAAGTTCGAGGGTTCTTTGTCAAGTTGAAGAAGAAGAAGAAAAGCTTCCAAAGCTCTCAAGAAATCCTCCCAAGGTGGTAAAAGAATCCCCTAGAATAATATACGCTTTAACTTATATTATTACATAACTTAACCACAAGAATTTCAAAGGTTTGAAATTCAAAAAGGGTTTAACTCCCTTAATTAATTAAGTAACTTAAGCCATTAAAAGAGGCGTTAAAGGAGTTGGGAGGATTTGAAAGGATTAGGGGTTCGTGTGGGGCCCACCACACTTAATACTCCCAAGGGAGGTTAAGTGGGTGTGGGTCCCACTTCCAACCTCCTTTGGTAGGTTTTTAACAAGTTATAATAAAATTTGTTCTAAACAAATTTTATTTAACTCAAACTAAAAACCCCTAAAATTAACTTTCAACCCGCAACAAACGCAACTCCCGAAAAGGTCTCTTTAAGCGAATATCGGCGCTGCGAGTTCATCGGTGCCCTCAGATTTCAATTCCGAGCACCGGATCAAAATTTAGGAATTCCCGCTCGTTCGTTCACTGAACGTACCCGAGTCAAACTTCGGAAAATAATTCCGGGCACTCCGGGCCTCGGAATCAGGTGTCGTCTGAAACCGCGCTCTTGTAAAATTCTAAAGAAAATTAAGAAAAAAAAAAATCCCTTGAATTTTACAGGTCTTTACATTACTCCCACCTCAGGTCTTTACGTCCCCGTAAAGAAACAACAAAAACTAGGGAAACAAATGAGGGTACTGAGCACGCATCTGAGCCTCCCGCTCCCATGTGCTCTCCTGGAGATTCCCGTGCCGCCATCTGTTGCCCACAAGAGGAATCGATCGCCCATGTAGGACCCGCTCCTGTCGATCCTCTATCTCCACCGGGACCTCCGTAAAAGTCGCCCCATCGTCAAAGATGTGCGTCGGGTCGTGCACGTATCTCCTCAGCTGAGACACGTGGAAGAAGTCGAGCACCCGGTGTAACTGAGGTGGTAGAGCCAGGCGATAAGCCACCTCACCAACCCTGCTGAGGACCTGGAAGGGTCTGATGAAGCGCGGAGATAACTTGTCGCCTCGGCCAAATCTCCGAATACCACGTCGAGGTGAGACCCGCAAGAAGACGTGGTCACCATCCTCGAACTCTAGTGGCCTCCGCCTCCTGTCAGCGTATGACTTCTGCCGGCTCTGTGCTGTCCTCATCCGCTCCTGGATGACATGGACCTCCTCTGACGTGGCCCGGACCATCTCTGGTCCCACAAGAGCTGCAAGATTTCTTCCTTGCCGATAAGAGAAACCTGGTCTCATCCCCGGGATGAACCACATTCTTTTCCTAAAACAGTCAATCCTAACATGGATGATACTAATCCATACCAAGGATGACGTCGTAAGGCCTCGACGCTACTACTAAGAGATCCAACCGTTACTCTCGCCTCCAAGGGTTGAGTCACACTGTCGGCATCAGTGTGTGGTAACTGGTCTCCTCCAGTAGATGTCTCACAAGTGAGGGTCAAGTCAACAGTCAACTGGAACCTCTTAGTAACATCACAAAAGAGGACAGGAATGAAAACATCACAAAGGATGCGTCTTTTATTATTGCAGCTCATAATACAAGACGCTACACAAGAGCAGCAAGGAACCAGAAGTACAAGGATGTATCCACTAGTTCTGCTCCTGTCCATCGGCTCCCAGAGCTCCATGTTCGTAAGCTTCAACTGCCTGAAGCTGTGCTCTCGCATGTTCACCTACTCCCTGCGGACCGCCACGGTCGAACCTCTGCTTCTGCCTAGGTGGTTCCTCAACCGTCTGCTGCTCCTCCGCATGGCGGGTCGGGCATTCACGAGCCATGTGGCCTTTCCCGCCGCATGCAAAGCACTGTCTTCCACTCAAAAGACTGACTCCGCGTTGTGTGCCCTGCACTGCTGAGCCAGTGCCCTGAGGTCGTCTGCCTGAAGGTCTGGTCTGTCTGGACCCCTGAGTCATCTGTCGGCTACCTGCTACCGAAGACTCCGCTACGTGCCGCCCTGCGGTGGGTCGCTGCGCTGGTGAAGACTCAGCAAGGAAGCTCTCAATCAGAAGGGCCCGCTCCAGTACTCCTGTCTGAGTCGGTAAGCTGAGGGAGATCAGCGATGCCCTGATCTCGTGTCTCAAACCCTGCTCGAAGGTCCGGGCCCGGAAGAATGGGTCCCGTACCATGTCGGTCGAGTAGCGCGAGAGATCGGTAAATCTCGCCGAGTACTGAGCGACCGTCATGCTGCCCTGCCGCAGCTACAGATGCTCCTGGATACGCACCGCACGAAGGGTGGCTGGGACGAACTCGGAGTGGAAGAGGCTCTCAAAGTCCGTCCAAAGTAGAGATGCCTCATCGTGCACCTGGAGCATCAAGCTCCACCATCGTCCTGCTGCTGCGTGTAGTAGGCTCGCAGCGAGGATCACCATGAGGTCTGTTGGTGTCATCACTAGCCTAAACACTCGTACCACTGCCTCCAGCCAGTCCTCTGCAGCCTGGGGATCCGTCTCCCCGCAAAACCTGGGCGGTCGCTGGCGCTGAAACTCATGCAGTGCGCTGAGGCGACGTGCATCGTCAGCGGCTGTTGCTGGAAGCATCGGGGGCTCGGCGGGTAGAGCTACCGCCGGTGCCACTGCTGACAAAGGGCCCTGCACCGAGGCCTCGTCGCTCGGTGGGCTGTCGTCACGTTCGATTCTCGGAACCCTAGCTGGCTGCCGTCGTGGGGCCATCCTGAAAGAAAAAACGTAACACGATCAAACGATTATACCTGGTGAGCTGACCTGGTTTGAGCTGTTTTAAGGGGAAAAACTTTTGAAAACACACACGCAATCAGTGTTTTCGTGCACAAAGTCGGAAATCAGTTGTCAGGGTCCTGGTGTATGGATACGTCGGCCGCCCGCACCAACACTGGACTCCCTGAACTGAAAACCACACTCGGTACCCTTAACACTATCGCTTCACAGAAAGAAAGATCAGAGTTATAAGTTCTGCGGTAGAACCGAACTCCTCTGATACCAATTTGTCACGACCCGCCCTCGGGGTCCGTTTCGTGACTACCCCAAGCCCGACTTCCATAGGCCAGGGGCTGGCGACTAGCACCAAGGCGTAAATCCCGGTAAAAAGGGAAGGAATTGCGTTTGTAGAGTAAACAAACACCACAGAGTAAGCAAGCAGAAAGTAACACTAAGCAAAAACAGAGTACAACTAAATGTGCGGAAAGTAAAAAGGGGCCGGAAATACAAGCCCAACTGTAAAGTACAACTCGAAAGGAAAAACAGCAACTGAAAAGTAAAGCTGCTACGCCGAGCTGTCCACTGGAAATCCCACCTGAAGGGTGGGTACAGATAGCTCCTCTGCTCCCCGGGTCCCGCTGTCTGCTCCGAGTATGTCCCGCCCAGTGGTCTGCCTCTGGGTACCGCCTCGTCGTATAGTCCACCTCCAGGTACCGTCCAGTCCTCGAACACTCGGCCTCTATCAGTACTGGCCGTCGTCTGCAACCAACACAACGAGATGCGGGCATAGCCCGTGCAGGGGTGAGTATAACGATACTCAGTAGGGACCCCGAGACCCTCATGGTCTCGCTAAAACCAACAAGGTTAACCACAAGAAGATCACAACAGATAAACTCTACTTAGGTATATGCCCATACATATACCTAAGTTATCAAGTAACTCATCTCAGTCATGAGGAAACACAAGGATCATGAGATCAAAGGATAACCACTACCCAGGTATATGCCCATACATATACCTAAGTTATCAAGTAACCCATCTCAATCATGAGGAAACACAAAGGTCAAAAGTCTCAGCTCAAAACCGGATTTTCATTATCGAAACCGTAACTGCTGAAGAGCTCCGTCTCTAGAGTGTACAGTGGTCCTGTCACGACTCCGAGGCCGCCGCTCACTAACCTAAGACTGCTGAAGTACTCCTCCTGTCGAGTACTGCGGGTCTGCTGCCATCTACCAGGCGCTCCGTCCGCTGAGGGTCTGCTGCCAAATACCGGGCGCTACCCAGATAGCCTACTGAGGTACTCCTCCTGCCGAGTACCGCGGATCTGCTGCCAACTACCAGGCGCTCCGTCCGCCGTGGGTCTGCCGCCAAATACCGGGCGCTCCGTCCACTGGGCTAGTCGACTCACTCCAAGTCGAGTCGGTCAAGCAGTGGTCAGGTCTCAGCCGGCTACACGGTCTCCGTACTCTGCACGCTCGTCTCCGGGAGGGTCCGCTCCACGAGCTACTGGTCGATACTCCAAGTATCACAAAGTCCCGCAAAGAAGTATTTCAAAAGTCCGTCTCGTCACAGGGGTCGCAACGCAACAGACGGCGCGTCGATCGGACGCCCGGTCTGTGAGTTATTTGCTTTTTCGTCCCAGGGGCCCGGTTGGTTTCGAGAGAGAAACCAATCCCGGCCGTATTTCAACTGTACCCCGAACTCCCATAGGGTATACTCAAAGGGACCGTTACTCAACGTAACCACCAACGCCGCTGACGGTCCGTCAAGCGGACGTCCTGTCTGAAAGATATCAGCTTTCCCGTTCCAGGGGCCCGGTTGGATTTCGGGAGCGATCCAACCCGGCCACTACTAACTGTATCCAAAACTCGGGCAAAGGATACCAAAAGTTCCGTATCGTAAACAGGAACTCAACGCAACAGACGGTGCGTCGATCGGACGCCCGGTCTGAGAGTTATTGACATTTTCGTCTCCGGGGCCCGGTTGGTTTTTAAGGCAAAACCAACCCGACCGTACTCCACCTGCGTCCAAACCTCGAGCGGAGTATGCCAAAAGAACCGTCTCACTAAGAGGAACACAACGCGGCTGACGGCACGTCAATCGGACGTTCGTAGCTCATGATATGTGCGTTTCCGCTCCGAAGGCCCGGTTGGTTTCGTGAACGAACCAACCCGGCCGAACTCAAAGTAATCCGAAACCTTGAGTGCGATATACCGAAACGACCGTCTCGATCCAAGGATCGCGTTGCCGCTGACGGTTCGTCGATCGGAGGTCCGAGGCTCATGTTATGATCCAAAAACCAAATCTGGTTCGAAACGGGGGGGTCCGGGTCCGGGCCGACCCGGCCCGACCCCCCCCCCCCCCCGGGGCGGCGCGGCGGCGCGGCGGCGGGCCGCAGCGGCTGGCGCTGGCGCCGCACGAGGGTGGCACGCGGGGTGAAAAACCCCCGCGTTTTGAGGGGCGGCGCGGCCTTTGTGCCGCGCCGGTTTCTTTTAAAACCGCCCCCCCACGTGGGGGGGCCTGCTGGCGCCGAACCAAGGGGGCCGGTTGCCCCCTTCCCTCAAGAACCGCCCCCCTCATTAAGAGGGGGGTTTTGTTGAACCGGCCGGGGGATTTATTCCCCCTGTTTTATGCCATCCAGCCGGCCAGCTGGCCGGCCGGTTTTTACCAACGGGACCGGAAATTCCGGTCTCGCCTTCGACTTCCGACGCCGGCGGCCCGGCCGCCGGTCTCCTCTTCCGCCGCGGCCCGGAACTGGCTGCGGTCTTTTCGTCCCGCCGCGGCCCGGAACCGGCCGCGGTGTTCGTCGTCCGGCGCGGTGCGACGGCACCGCGCCACCTTCGTCGTGCCATGATTCTTTTCAACGCGGCGCGACGGCGTCGTGTTCTTGAAGATTTTTCCTTGACGTAGCGCGACGGCGCCGCGTAAATTATTTGTACGATCATCCGCGTGGTGCGACGGCACCACGCCACTTGCTTCCACCCGCATGAATAAACATGAACGATGGAGGGGGGGTTCGGCCGTGTTCATGCGGTCCGGCCCCCCTCACATTAACTAAAACACTTAAATAAAATATTTCAAAGCCTCACGTAGACATGCGATCCACGAGCAAGAAATGGAATAATTAAAGAATGAAACAACAACCCCTACCTCGGTTTAAAGATTCGAAGATTCGTCTACGTTCCGCGGAAGACGGCGTCGCGGAGGTCGGGCGTCGCGGTCGTCGTTCGTTAAATCCGTTGACGAAGAGATATGCCCGAAGAGACACGTCGTTGGCGGATCTTCGTTTGCCGACGAAGAAGGTCCGAGGAGGAAGCGGCGTTCCCTCTTGTTGACACCGAGGACGAAGAAGAGAGGCGTCGTTCTTCGACGGAGCTTGAGCGTTCTTCGTCAAGTTCGAAGGTTCTTTGTCAAGTAGAAGAAGAAGAAGAAAAGCTTCCAAAGCTCTCAAGAAATCCTCCCAAGTTGGTAAAAGAATCCCCTAGAATAATATACCCTTTAACTTATATTATTACATAACTTAACCACAAGAATTTCAAAGGTTTGAAATTCAAAAAGGGTTTAACTCCCTTAATTAATTAAGTAACTTAAGCCATTAAAAGAGGCGTTAAAGGAGTTGGGAGGATTTGAAAGGTTTAGGGGTTCGTGTGGGCCCCACCACACTTAATCCTCCCAAGGGAGGTTAAGTGGGTGTGGGTCCCACTTCCAACCTCCTTTGGTAGGTTTTTAACAAGTTATAATAAAATTTGTTCTAAACAAATTTTATTTAACTCAAACTAAAAACCCCTAAAATTAACTTTCAACCCGCAACAAACGCAACTCCCGAAAAGGTCTCTTTAAGCGAATATCGGCGCTGCGAGTTCATCGGTGCCCTCAAATTTCAATTCCGAGCACCGGATCAAAAGTTAGGAATTCCCGCTCGTTCGTTCACTGAACGTACCCGAGTCAAACTTCGGAAAATAATTCCGGGCACTCCGGGCCTCGGAATCAGGTGCCGTCTGAAACCGCGCTCTTGTAAAATTCTAAAGAAAATTAAGAAAAAAAAATTTCCCTTGAATTTTACGGGTCTTTACATGAAGCGAGTGTATGATCAATGTTTATATATTACTTCACTATAAGAATGTGATGATGGACCTCTAGAATGAGAGATGGCATATGTTCATACTCTATTATATCCTCTGAATGATGCTGGTGATGTCTTCTGTCATTGGGAACAAGGATGTGAGCCTTGACTTATAGACTGCTAGAATATTTAGAGTAGTTTCATTATTTGGAATATCTACCTTACTTGATGTGATTTCGATATTGTCCTATCAATCTTCATTTGGAGCAGGGTTATGATCCCATTACATTGGCATTGGAGAATAATGCTATCCTTTGTCGATATGAATGTACCCATATCCCGAGGCATATTCCAAACCATCTTGGTGGGACATAGTTTGAATGGGGATATGGCCATGGTCTTGTGCCACGTCCACTTGTGGAATATACTAATAATCCTTTTGGACAGGTGAAATATTCTTAAGTAAATTTGGAGTATATTGGTGTTCATATAGGCCATGTTTGCGTGTTGATCCAAAAATTTCGATAAGAATGGTTTCTTATCTCTATATCATCACAATAATATACTAGAAAAGATCCAATTTCACATTCATAATATAGTGTTTCTTCACCATGATATCTGTATAAATGTATTCTTATACCCTCTCAGCTGACATGGTATGATTTTTTGTAATATTTAATTCATGTGAGGATGGATGCACTCTCAAGCCCTCCTCATTCCATCAATATATTTTGATAGAATTAATATATAGGGTGTGGATTTATTCCTACCCATTCCTAATCCACAAATAATATAAATATTTTTGGACAATAAGAGATATTATTTTCACCCAATAGTGTGCAACATTCTGTATTAGACATGATTTCCATGTTGACCAGTTCATAGTGTCCATGGAGGTGACCTATTAGATAATGTACTCAGAAGGTGACTATAGGGGTATTTTCAATTTTGAGATATTATTGGGGTATATATAGTAATATTAAAAAGTTACAAATAAATACTATATTTTACACATGGTACTAACCATATATCCAAACTATTGGCATGTCCCATAGTTTACCATCCTATTATGAAGATGTGCTTTGATCAATTTCAATTAATATAAAAGGATGTTTCCATGAATTTTATCTTTAAGCGACTGAGACGTTGTCATGTAGATTATTATATTATTACTATACATTATCATGTAATTTTATTTCATGGGACTAAAACATTATCATGAAGTTTAATTTCATTCCAATTTGACTTATTCTGTTGTATAATTTTATGTGACTGGGATATATCATGTTGTTTAACAACATGTGACCAAAACATGCTACACTAACCTATTAGAATTGAACCATTTTGTCTAGAGTGTTAATGGATATTATGTATGTTGAATGTGTTTCAGGATCCTACAACTCGATCAGGAAATTAGTAACCTACTTCTCCCAATAATCAATTTAGAAAGAGTGATTCCATGTATTGTGCCTAAAAGGTCAATGATATGGGCATTGATTATCATTATTTTTTTACTCTACCTCAATCATCCTTCAAATTATATATTGCTCAAACAAATCATTGACCATATAATAGTCAATTTACATATAAGAATTTAATGTTTTCTTGGGAAAGGCATTATTTAGCCTCACATTAATGCACTATCGCATATCACATAGAGGTTTTTGGAGGATATTCATCTACACATCCATAATGTTAGGTTTAAATTTCATTGATGGCTAGAGTTGGGACACCGGGGGTGGTGGATCCAAAGTCCATTCTTCAATCTTCATTAATGTTGTAATAACTCTCTATTATATTCCTAAGGAACTTGTGTTTGGGGATGAAATTATTATTATATATCAACCCCACCTAACATTGTTTCCTTATAATTAAGAGTTCTATAAAATCATTCTCCATGGAATAGTCAAAGTACATAGGGACATGTTTTTTATGGATGTAATATACGCTTAACTTTTTTTATTTGATATATAAATGACTACATTGCTGATCCGATTGGATATATATACCTTCATTGGCATGGAATAGTGGGTGATTTTTGATTCTGTCATACCAATGATGGGGAGTAGTAAAACATGAAAATACCTCCATTATTGTTGGATGTTGTTCGGAAAATATGAAAATTACCTCATACCTATTGGAAGGGGTTAGGTAACAAAAATATCAATATTTTACTTTGGGAAGAAATATATGAAAATTCCACCTACCCTATGGGATGGGTAACATCACTATAAGGAAAACCATTATAAGGTGAAGTTGTTGTGTCATTTTGTGTTAGAGATGCGATGAGTATTCCCAAATTATATCTTAAAGACCATTGTTCTATTTTTGGAGATAAATGATATTATCCTCCACATAAATCTCAATGTCACCCTCAAGGGATGATAGGAAGAAGTCATGCCACCACACTTTCCTCTTTAAATGGTTTTGTGAGTGGATGATGATGAGAGTATCAATGTGGACCCAATGAATAAATTTTATATTTATATTAGCTATATTCAAATTTTATATTGACCTCTGTAACAATGATGTGGATGGTAATACCTTTTGTTGATTAATCGAGGATACCACTGAGAACTTCTTTTCATTTACCAAAGGTTGAAGGAATGATAACTTCTTGTTATGTATAAGACATTAGAAGTATATGACTATACATCTTAGTATTGTTCCAATCTGGATACAATTATGTGTATACAGTTTTTTAAATATGATGTTGATGGAGAAAAAAGATGGTTGGTACTCTTCATAGATAGAGAATACCATAAAATGCATTTGTGCATATTTTGTGGTATAGTGGAGTGGTTTTTGGTATGTTGTTTATAGGATTGTATCCCATTATAAAATATGATAAAAAATACCCCTACCTGATGTGATAGTTCTATCCATAGTATTATAGAATCACTAAGGCTATCTTTTGAGAATTCATTGGCTTGTAGATATTGATTATCAAGGATTAATTTTAGACCACTATCATGATACAACAATGGGCATTAGATAAATTTTTTTATTAAAGGGATATAATATTACTACGAGGCTTCATGATTTGGATACCTCTTCTAGGATCTCCTTTTGGATAATGAAATTTTGATGGATGGGATAATAATAACATCTATAGTAGCACCAACTAGAATAGTATTCATATGTCAATGTTGATAACAGAAATATATACGATCCTTCCAGGGATACATTTGATTGGATGAGTTGATAGGGTTATTTAAATCATTCAGGTCTCATGGGTAGGAAATTTATGTGTTTTTGTGAACTATAAATGAGATCCCAAAGATATTTAATGTGGAAACAGGAAAACTCCTCATCCATGACATGTCTTCATAAAGAAGGCCTATGAGGACTCACCATATAGAAGATTTGAAGTACTACTTGCAATGTATGGGTTGATCTATTATGTGGTAGTTTGAGAACATGATGTTCACCAAATGGAATATGATTCGATGCATCATTGTAAGGAATATATGAAGTCATATTTAGAAACAAGACACCTTATTAGTATAGGATCATATATATGAGTTCATGTTCAATCAATTTCATTTCCAATTAAAGAATAATTTCGGGGCCCATTATATATACAACAGGCTTCGTAATGTTATTATATTTTACATCAGGTTCGAAAATTTTTGTTCTTTTGTTGTGGAACCAAAAAAGACCAACAATATTGAGTAAATGTAGCCTTTATAACCCGTGAAATTGAGGAATGAATCAATAAATTTCATGTCAGATTCACTATTTTTATTCATCCTGTTATTACAGACTTGTGGTTGGTTATAATGAAAAAATATACTCTCGCGATGTATATAGGGTTTATCCTAAGAAACACCAAATAGTACAAAAATTTACAATAATACATAAACATCCATAAAGAAGGCATGTAGTCAATTTGCATTTGAAAACAAAAGACTCCTTGTACAGCAAATTTTCCTAGATTATGGGAATTTGGGCTCATCGCACAATGTTGGGATATTAGTTCCAATTCTTAGACCCAATTATAGATTGTTAACATGTTCATGAAATCTGTTTTAATCTCCAATACATATCTGGTTAAAACCTTTCCAATTTAAAGATAATGACAATTTCTAAAAGCTAACAACATTTTGTGTATTACCATTTCTATATCATTCTTTGATTTAATTATGATTCATTATTTTATAGTCATATTCAGGTCCTCTGGAGTTTGTTTCCATCCAAGTAGGTAGTTGGTGTCTAAGAGATGGGATTGGACATCTACATTGCTTTCTATAAATTCTGTGGGAATATGAATGAAAATCCATGTGGTTCCTTCTATATAGAATAAAGTCATATGTTAGAGATATTCCATGATTTTTAACATCATGTTCTATGGATGTTGCTATAATACATGGTATTTGTGGAGGGATCCTAAATATATTATTAAGAAATGAATTAGAGTATACATAGTTCAAGTTATAAGAATATTCTTCATTAATGGTGTGAAAACAGTGGACTTCAGAGGAACTTTTGGATGCAAGGAATCCCAAAAATGTATCACTATGGATATTACCCTTTAACTGGAGATGTGATGTAATAATTATTACATACTAATATAGATCTCACCATGATTTCATCATCATCATTCTGTTGGTATAATTATTATGAGACTCTATTCCAATGTGAACCATGCTCATTGTGATAAACATGATATAACAGAATACTAGATACATTGTATGAGAAAAATTTTGTATGGGTATTACACATTTTAAATTCCTTTTGATACCTTTGAATTATAGTCATATGGTACATATTGTATGTCAATCAGGCCTTATGAAGGAATTATACATATATTATTTATAACAAGAATCAAAGTCCACATAGTTTTGTTAGTCCCTAACATGCTGATGCATTTTTCATACTCAAGGGTATTTTTGAGGTGCAATCATGGAAGGCTGCTCATTTATAATCCCACATCTAGTAAACTGATAGAAATGGAAGGATGGTATACTTATAGGGTAATTTGGCCCATGATATTATGACAATTGTGTTTTGGGGAGACATACACCTGGGTGGATTCCCATTGGATATCCAACCAAAGGAAGATAACATATGTATAATGTTTGGGTACGAATTAGAGTTCTTGTAGATAAAGTACCTTGTATCCCATTGATGGTTTTGGTATAGGTGATTAAAACTCAAATGGGATATATTTATCCAAACTGTTTTGGAGAATTAGGGTCTTATAATTGGGTGGGTGATCATGTTTCATATTTTTCCTCTATTGACTGACATATAAATTAAGACAATTACCATAAATGGTTTTCCAAATATGATCAACATGACAAGGAGGGATCATTTGATAAAATGAAGAAAATAATCTCAAATTCGAAGAGTAGACTAACCCTTTATGGAAAGTCCCATTATAATTGGGGAACATCACTACTTATTTATTACATGGTATTTACATATTTTATGTCCATGTGTTCCTATTGGGAAATAGTGAGATGACCATGGGTGGTTACCTAACATGGATTGACATGTCCAAGGGTTTTTGGTGGATGTGTCTAGATAGTCATCCTGAGTTGTCTTTAGTTTCTTCTTCACATGGATGTGACCTTCAAGGGTGTCCTACTGGAATGTATAAATTGGAATACTCTATGGAAGCATACTTTCCTTGGGGTTTTCAAATGATCAAATTAATTGTCCAAGATGTCATTGAATGATCAAAAAGACATTTCCATGATGTGTTTTTATGATTTATGTGATGTTTTAAGACCTCATCATATGATGAATATGAGTGGTCCAACATGTAATTTCATGATTAGATAGAATTTTCTAAGATTTCTTCACATGGTCATCATGAATTATGTAAAACTATTGTTTGGACGATCAAACTGACATGTCCATGATTTCTTTAGATTAGATACCTAACATGTCTAAGGACTATATTCACAAGATCAAAATAATATGTGCATGATTTATTTAGGTGATCTTACTAATTATTTTGCTGAAATTTCATGATTAACCTATCTTCCCCATGGACTGTCTTTTAATGATCAAAATAACATTATGATAATATCTTCACATGATCATATTGAGATATCCAGGATATCTTCACATGATGAAACTGACCTTTCAATGGTCTATCTATAGAAAATACATATATGTCTAGGGTCTCATGATATAACTACAAGTCAAGTAATATTTTGTGGGATCTATTTGTCTCAGGAGAGTCACATAGAGGTTTATGGAAAACATGTACAAGATTTGAAGAAACTAGTCTAAGGGTACCATGATTATAGCTACATATTAAATTATTTGCATGAATATACTAGTGAATGGATGGGGGATATACCATGATTTTGCATCCATGGTTCTGTATGAGAATGGATATCACTTACTAAAGTGTTTGAATATCATCGAATGGTTTCATGACCAAGTGAGATAACATTGAAATCATGTAAGGTTTTGGACATCAGTTTGGTTGTCTATTATGAATTTGGGATTCCACCACTTGGATAAATAGATGAATCGAGATACTGATTGGTCTTCATGTTAATCAAACATGTAACGTTAAGGGACAATATGATCTTAATCATAAATCAAATAATATATAATTTCATGAATACATCATGTGAAGTTTAAATAATCATGATATTTCATAATCTCTATGTGATCATGTGAGGGGTATTGTGAACATGCATGGTTGGTTCATGTTTGAGTCACATAGATAAATATGGTATTTTATTATGGCATCATGAAACTGGTGAAGAATCATGAAATAATATGAATACATTTAATGAGTGGTGGTTCTCCTTTTGTCATTATTGTATTTTCTTTTCAAATGGTGATTAAAAGATCTTCAAGGGGTCATGCAATGCATTCTTGTGATCACATGGGGGAATTCACCTAACGGTGGAAGCCCACATATAATTTTATATTTAACTTGTTCACTACTAATTTTCCGTCATCTCTCATGTGCGTTTAGTTAAAGGATAAAATCATATATATAGATGGATTCCAGGAATGACTGTAGCCTATTTTCATAGTGAGAGTGCACTTGCATTGTCCTGATGCATTGCAGTGATTTACAAGATCACCACAAATTAATTTTGATATAGATTTAGGTGATGGAGTGCATGATATCTCTTTATTATTCACATGATAAAATCATATTCAATAATATGGTTACCTTATATTCATGTAAGGGATCTACAGAAAATCCTCATGGGATTATCATGAAGTCGTCATGAGAACCCCTGATTGGGATACACTCCAAGGTGTTATTTTTCTTGACTATCTTTTTAAAAATACCAAAATGGATTCATGAATTTTTTTTAGGATATGTAGATATGGTGGTTTCTCATGATCATATTCTCATAATCACAATACATGTGATTACATTATTCTTAGGTTGATAGTCATTTACTATAGGATGAGTGCTTCAATTTTGGAAACGGGAAGGTATTTCCTAGTCTTCCAGGTCCTTGTGCTTTAAATAAATTGCAAGATAATTATTCAATGTCAAGATATACATGTATGAATCATTTAGTTATCATACATTATCTTTGTGTCCTACACATCCATTACATGAAAGACATACCTATCATTAAATTAAAACATTTTTTTATTCTCAGGGGATCCATGTGATATAAACATTGCTTCACTAGATTTTGACTACATTGATCAAATTAAATTAAAAAAATATCCTGATATACCCATGTGGCTAACATGGTTGGATTCATGTGATAAATTTGGTTTCAGGAAAACAAAAGCCGCGTTCAAAGATTTTTGTCTTCGAGCTTGTATCCTTTTTATTGGTATGATCAATAAAGGATACAAAAATGATGGTGGAAAATTAATGGGGATGAAATGGTGTTGGGATTGGATTATTGTAAAAAACAATGGTGTATAGAGTGTGGTGGGTGATAATAAGGTTTAAGATGACACATGTGATTGATTGAACAAAATTGTTTGAATTTTTCAAGATTTTATGGTCATATTTTTTAATTATAAATGTGGAATGGAGGAACACTCATTCGATATCCTCCATTGATGTACTTGTTTATATGGGTCTGAATTATAAGACCGTGTGTGTCAACCACAGCGTGATCTAGAAACGGGTTTGACACCAAAACCACTTGAACCCACACCATTACTAGAAGAACCCTCCCATTGTGCAGCCTACTGAGGAACACCCACACCTAACTTTTCTTCCAACCACATGATCCATGAAATCCCACTCCCTCACTACATAGCATGCTGATTGGATAGATGTCACAACATAGTTGAGATGACTCTCACATGATGTTTTGAGTTTTAAATATTTTCTATATAAAATACATATTTCAAACATTATTATATCCCATGTAACATAATGTTTTGAGTTTTAAATATTTTCTATATAATAATTTTATTTTACATTTCCACCATTCGGTTCCTATAACCATAATCATTTGTACACCATTTCTAGACATGTCAAATGATAAAATCATATTCATATCCTAGGGAACTCAAACATATAAAATGGGTGATCTAAAACAACTAGAATGGGAAAATATATATTTATTTATTAAATCATAAACATGAAGGGGATATAAAGAAAACAATAATATTATAATAAAATATTATGAAAACAAATATTTGATACCATGTTTGAATAATATAACATCATATAAGATATCATTAATTAATTATTATTTTTTTAATAAGTCTCATAATATATCTCAATAATCATAAAAAATGTGAGTATAACATATGATGAAAAATATTTTTAATACAATGTGTGACATACAAAAATTTCATATCATTAAAATTTAAAGAATCATGGAAATTGAGAATAACATGTTAAGAAACATTAAAATATGTAATATCCATATCCATAATATTTTTTTGAGAAAACTCTTTATTCCCATGTATATTTAAAAAAACTCATTATGTCTACTCCTCAATATTCGAGAAAAATAACTATGTACATGCCTATGTAAAAAACATATATAATACCCAGAAAATATCAAAACATATTAACATAAAACTATTAATATAATGTCATATATGACCCACCCATCATCAATCAAAAAAATTTGGGCTACATAACATGATTTAGCACAATATCATTTTGAACTAATAGAAAAAATAGGCTTCATAATATTTTCCCAAAAAAACTAGACAAAATGAACTCGATAATTAATTGTATATAAAGAATTGTATGTTTAAAACTGAATAATATCATTAAAAATTTATATAAGGTGATCAAAAGAACACTTCATAAGAGATAACCCTTATAAGAAAATTTTAATTGAAAATACAAATGCTATTACAAAACCATGGAAATTTTTTTCATAAAAATGATGTATAAATAATGATTTTAAACAACTTGAACATATAGTGAATAATTTGGGAAAAACTATTATAATGATTTAAAAATAATGTATTATTTAAAGGAATAAGAAGTTAAAAACAATCAATCTGTAGTGGCAGTTAATGAAATGAAATGCGTTCATTATGATTTCTATGTTCTTTTAAGAAAAATCCCACATCGAGGAAATATTGAGAAAACAATTTCTTAAAAGTTGTAACACCCCGAGCTTCCACGATACGCTTCTCATTCAATAATACAATAGCTTGCATTGTACGCAACTTCGAGTTCTAAAACATCGCGACAAATCAAACTAGCCGTTATGAATAGTAATAACCACTTTTTAAAATTATAGAAATTTTATATTTCAAAATGGACTTCATTTTTGTATTCGTAATATCGAAATTAGCCTATGTTGAATTTTTGGTATTTTTCTGAGAACTTCTAATTTTTTATGAATAGTGAAAAATACTTAAAACAACTTTTTTAATCAAAATAATTTATAGTGATAAGTTATACTATTGAGTGGATTTAATGTATAATTAGAATATATTTTTACCATTTTATCCAATGGTGGTCATTAGAATTAATTTAACATTGGAATTGGACATAAACAATTGCCAATCTTTTGATATAAATTGTTTCTTGAAAACACGCTATTTGTCGTAACAGCGGGAATTAATTATAAAATTAATTAATGCAACTTATATGTTTGGAATTTTGTAAAATAGACATCATTTTTGAATTCGGAATATCAATTATAGCTTAGGATGAAATTTTGGCATTGTTCTGAGAAACTTCAATTTTTGATGAATAGTGAAACCACTAAGTGGTAGTTAAATAACTGATTTTTCGTTTAAATGAAATATTACCACTTCTGTGATTTGATTTTCAAAAATCTGACATACATGGTTGTCATTAAGAAGTAAAATGTGGTTCAATGAGATTATAATAATTTTTGGTGAATAGTAACTTATTAAGTCTTAATCGCGATTAGTGGTAATTAGTGTAGTTTAATGTATAAATAATACTTTAATAATATGAAATGACCTAGACACATGTCCCAACCTCATTGGGTGTGTCATGGCCGACCAAGACAAGCCATTGCCTAACTTGGGGACCCCATGGATCCACTTTTGTAGGGAAATGACATAAATTAGTTTTTATTTAATGTTAAAGTAAAAAATGACACTAACATAAATTGTTCTACTAAAACAATTTTTAAGTAGGGTTACACAAGTCCAAATTTTGATTATAAATAGTCATTGGAAAGCTAAAAAGATTTCCTACATCATAGTATTTGTTTTATAATTTTTAGACATTAAATAAATTAAATTATTTATGACATCATTATGATGCAGCGATGACCTCATTATTTAACGATTTTAATAAAATGAATAGATAATGTAAAATCCAAGGCTTACACTTGTCCAAAGCCAATTGGATGAGGAGATTTCGAAACCTTATCACCTTAGCCTCGAATTATATAAGTGTGGGACCTTTAGAATCCGAAAAGCATTTTGAAATAATGTAACATTTCATTACTTTCCAAAAGTGCCCCTCCTCTCCACTTATAAAAGGCCCCCACCTCTCCCACTTCATTTACACTTTCAAGCCATTTGGCTCGGCCAACCTCTGCCCAAATACTCTCCCAACATTCCTCCCTTACTCCTAGAAACCTCACTTTGGGCAGAACTCTTCCCAAGGAAGCCTTTAGCTCAAATCAAAAAGAGTTACCCGATTTTGAGGTAATGTCTTTTCTAATGTTGTTTTGTTTTATTTTTCATCTCCAACCCCCTAAACTCTTTTTATTCATTTCTTTTGTAACAACACCAGTATCCTCAATATACTAGGATGTTGTTATAAGAAGGATTCGAGCTACACTTACACACACCTACATCCAATGGTTAAAGAACATACGGTTTCTGTGGATGGCGAATTTCTGCCTCACGAAACGATGATTGTTCAACACTCATATAACACCTTCAAAGGTGGCCATTAAGATGTCACTATTTTTATATATGATATATAATATGTTTTTGTTTTACTTATGCTTCTGTATTTCTCATTTATGTCATACTTTATGATTTCCATTATGGGTAAAACGCGATAATTTCATTTTAGGAAGTGCGGACTACCGCCCCCTCAAAGTGATTTGAATCGTAAATGCCATATGTGGGATGTATAAAGGATGGAGTAAATGGTATTATACACTATATTATACTGGAATTATATTATACATTTATATCATTATGATTTACTTCCATTAAATATGAAATTGAAATGAAAGTAGCGTTCATGCGTACGTACGGCTTACCGTCTCCATGAACGGTGCATTTCATTTCTTACCTCTAAATGTTACGTGACATTATGAATGAATGTATATACTGTATATATGATATATATGATATCTACATCATGAATATAATTCCGGATATAATGGATATTTCACCACATGAACAACTTGTAATTATAAGAAGTTTATTTTTGACTCAAGTACCAAAGATCGACAAAACGACCGTTATTAACTTAAATAATTACATAATGTTCATATCATTGTAATAAGTGATATAATAAGGATAATGAAATTGAAAATGGTTCTTAATAAGGTATATATTAACTCTAGTTTATTATTCAGGAGGTTAAAGAACGGTTGAGTCAAGTCGGACACAAGGTAAGGGAATTTCTTAACCCAACTTCCATTCTTTGGGTTAATCTCCTACTTTCAAATTATGTCATGATATTATTATGTCTTATTTTGTATTTTTACTTTCTTTAAGTGTACCTATAGTGAATACAAATAATATATCTATTTTATTTTAAAAATGATCTTTTTAAGGACTTCGTCTCAATCTCCTTTCATTGAGGCATATTTGGTTTTATACACAACTTTCTTTTATACGGTGTATAAAACCCTTTGACTTTTAAGTTTATTCAAAAGGAATCTTTTTATACGAAGCATTTTACTAAACGACAAAAAGGGAATGTTTTCTTTCCGTACTTATGCGGCGACAACGACTTCTCCGCCGCCGTGAACATTATTTGAGTTTCGGCTTCCTTTACAAGCCATACCTTTTTTAAAAAAGAAAAATAAATACAATGTTTTAACATTCTTTTATTTTGGTATTGAAAATGGTTTTGAAAGAATTTTTATTATATCAATGTGTTGTATTGATATCTTGTGATTGAAATATGGAAATTTTATGTTTCCTTTATGCATGTTTTATGTGATACGATTATGTTATGGTTTATGATATGTTTAAACCTATTCATATGAGGAATGCATTGGACTTAATAAGTGACGGGTGGAGCCCGCTATAGCTCCTCGATGCATCGGCAGGTCTCATGAGACAAACTAGTGTCTTGGCACAAGGCCTTGACAAAATCTTATTTGTGGTCTTGGCACGAGGCCTTGACTACGTGGTTATGATAGTCTGGCATTATGCATTCCATCATTATGAAAGTGGTTATTGATATTACATGTGATTATTCGACCAGTAGAATATCCATGTGAAGAAGTAAATGGCATTATCTCATTTTACTTTTGCCATATTATGTTGAAGTTCACGTTTAAGAGGCTTTTGTTTTAGTTATACATTGCCTTAAATGTTAATGTTTATTTATGAAAGCTTCCGCATTATTGTTATCCTTACTGAGCATTTGAGCTCACCCCTTTCAATGTTTAAAAATTTTCCAGGTTGTGAAGAAGTATTTTATGACTGACTTGCAAGAATAATCAGTGAAGATATGAGTGTGGACTATGAAGACCATGTTTTTTTGTAGTTTGTTTAATTTTGATGTAATGAAAGACTTATGAATGTATCTAGTGTTTCCAAGGCTACTAAACTAATCGGTCTTTCGAGACTTGATCTTTTGGGATCATGCCAATGTTACGAAGTAACGCACCGGCTCTGGGTAGCTGGGGTCGGGGCGTTACAGTTGGTATCAGAGGCAGTTTAGTACTAACCTTGGAAGCTAGATTTAGATAAACTCTGATTAGAGCACATAGCCCGAAGATAGACTTTGAGGATTAGTATAGAAGAACTTCCTAGAATTTTGGTATTATAGAGATGATATGAGTTTTCCAAGCAATACATCCCTGTCTGGATACGAGCAGGTAGAGGCAGCTCTGGCACAGATGTACCTAGGGGTAAAACCCGAAAACACCGCTTTGAGCTAGACTCGAACGGGAACTGGTGCACGACAACGGGCCTTGCTGCACTCTTGGTTACGACACTCCCGGGGGATATGCTTAAGATAATTCTCATTTTCTTTACAAACCACAATTAACGGTTATGAGTATATACTTCCTCAAATAAAACCTTTTTATGATTATGGATTATATCCATAAATAGTTCAATTTATGTTAAGTATTATACAAGTATGGAATTATGTATTTTGATTCATAAACTAATCTGGTTTATGCCATTGTTTAGAAATGGCGCCTAGTAGAAGGAATGGAAACTGTATCAATGCACGGACTCCGTGTAGGGATTGCCCTCCTGCTCAAGATAATTATTGTGGACCTGGAGAGACAACTGGTGCTGATCAACTTATTACCATACTGGGACAACTCACGCAGGTTATGAATAACAACCTTACTCGTATGGAGCACCCTGATCCGCAACGTGGAGGATCAATGCTAGACCGTTTCATGAGGCAACAACTGCCAACCTTCAATGGGAGTACAAATCCTACAGTAGCTGAGCAATGGATAAATTCCTTAGAGAAAATATTCCATGCCTTGGGGAGTAGTGAAAGGGAGAAGGTTGTCATGGCAGTTTACCGCCTCACTGGAGATGCCGATCAATGGTGGTCACTAATTCAAAACACAAAGGAAGATGATGAATTAACAAACATGGAATGGCAGGAGTTCAAAGAACTGTTCTTAGAAAAATACTTTCCTCGTGACCATCGAGCAGATATGGAAAGGCAATTTCTGAGTCTGAGGCAGAAGGAGGATGAGAATGTCGCAAAGTATGAGGCTAACTTTACAAGGTTAGCGAGGCATGCTGCCGATTATATACGTAACCCAAGGAGTAAGATTGATCGTTTCTTTGATGGGTTAAAACCATTTCTCCGTCGAGCTTTGGTATCACAATCCTTTTCATCATACGAAGATATTGTCTCGTGTGCTATCAAGACAGAAAAGGAATTCTCTAAGTCTTATGACAACAAAGTAAAGCAAGAGAAGAAGAGAACGGTGGAACAAGAGACAGATAAAGGGAAAAAGGGAAAGAAGGATTTTCCATTATGTGATAATTGTGGGAAGAATCACCCTGGTACTTGCCTAAAAGGAATGGGAGTTTGTTATAAATGTGGAGAAAAAGGTCACCAGGCACGTGATTGCAAGGGAAAGAAAGAGGCTGTCAAAGTTGAATGCTACAATTGTAGAGAAATGGGTCATTATGCAAATGAATGTCCTAAGCGTCAAGGAAACTTACCTCAGAAAAGGACAAGGGATCAAGGACAATCTTATGCTATTACTACAGTTGAAGCAGAATAACTAATGTATTGGGGCTTTTGGACTCATGGATTATATTCTGGTTATTAGAATAATGTGATCTATATATGGATTGTACTGCATTACTTTTTGATTTCAGTAAGGTTTTAATATGATTAAGGTAATCATATTTTTGGTATGTGACAATAAGAGAAACATTTCTTTGTTTGGGGAATCTGATAAATTGATTTTGGAATTAAGAGACCTTTTAGAGAAAGTCTGGACAGAGGTATTTTGGATAACTATAAAGGTTGGAGTGGATTAAGTTGAACTTTGGATAGTATTGTTTAAGGTTAAAACATTTATGGAGATTATTTTTGGAATAGTATGGTACTATATTTTTAGGAAAAGGACAACCTGCAGGGTGGGGCATAACCCGTCGCGTCGGACAAAGATGCAGGAATCGAACCCACAACCATAGTGCGACAAGCCTTTATTTCCTACCACTAGCCTACAGGAAGTCCCTGGTTATTACAAAATCGTTTTACTAATCTAAATGGTATGTGTTAACATTTGGAACCTTATACAATTAGGATAAATAGAATATTTTTGAGTTCCGTTACCATTTGGAGTAAAAGTTGGGTTTGTGGTAAAAATTTATTAACGAATGAAAGTATACATAACAAGTATGTATATTCCCCTACGTTCTTAGTAAATCTCATAAATAAATTCCTCAACATTATAAAAGGCAACTTAAAACAAAAATGTTGTCGGTTAACTTTTCCAACTGGGGATTCAATGACCGTTTAACCAATCACAAGTTTGTGATTTTCTTGTGGTTAAACTTTCTCTTAATCCTGTTTTCTATAACTCCCCATCAGACCTTGATGGTTTGTTTCTCCTCCATATCCATATTTTCATAGAATCCTATAATGGGCTATATCGGGTGACCTTTGTACTTATCCTGCTTTCTTTTAATGTTATATATTTATTAACCTTATTTTCGATGTGGGTTTTCCTCAAAGGTATTTTCCCTTTTCAACCTTTTATTTTCCAAGAAAAATTTCAAATTGCGAGGACGCAATTTATTGAAGGAGGGGAGAATGTAACACCCCGAGCTTCCACGATACGCTTCTCATTCAATAATACAATAGCTTGCATTGTACGCAACTTCGAGTTCTAAAACATCGCGACAAATCAAACTAGCCGTTATGAATAGTAATAACCACTTTTTAAAATTATAGAAATTTTATATTTCAAAATGGACTTCATTTTTGTATTCGTAATATCGAAATTAGCCTATGTTGAATTTTTGGTATTTTTCTGAGAACTTCTAATTTTTTATGAATAGTGAAAAATACTTAAAACAACTTTTTTAATCAAAATAATTTATAGTGATAAGTTATACTATTGAGTGGATTTAATGTATAATTAGAATATATTTTTACCATTTTATCCAATGGTGGTCATTAGAATTAATTTAACATTGGAATTGGACATAAACAATTGCCAATCTTTTGATATAAATTGTTTCTTGAAAACACGCTATTTGTCGTAACAGCGGGAATTAATTATAAAATTAATTAATGCAACTTATATGTTTGGAATTTTGTAAAATATACATCATTTTTGAATTCGGAATATCAATTATAGCTTAGGATGAAATTTTGGCATTGTTCTGAGAAACTTCAATTTTTGATGAATAGTGAAACCACTAAGTGGTAGTTAAATAACTGATTTTTCGTTTAAATGAAATATTACCACTTCTGTGATTTGATTTTCAAAAATCTGACATACATGGTTGTCATTAAGAAGTAAAATGTGGTTCAATGAGATTATAATAATTTTTGGTGAATAGTAACTTATTAAGTCTTAATCGCGATTAGTGGTAATTAGTGTAGTTTAAGGTATAAATAATACTTTAATAATATGAAATGACCTATACACATGTCCCAACCTCATTGGGTGTGTCATGGCCGACCAAGACAAGCCATGGCCTAACTTGGGGACCCCATGGATCCACTTTTGTAGGGAAATGACATAAATTAGTTTTTATTTAATGTTAAAGTAAAAAATGACACTAACATAAATTGTTCTACTAAAACAATTTTTAAGTAGGGTTACACAAGTCCAAATTTTGATTATAAATAGTCATTGGAAAGATAAAAAGATTTCCTACATCATAGTATTTGTTTTATAATTTTTAGACATTAAATAAATTAAATTATTTATGACATCATTATGATGCAGCGATGACCTCATTATTTAACGATTTTAATAAAATGAATAGATAATGTAAAATCCAAGGCTTACACTTGTCCAAAGCCAATTGGATGAGGAGATTTCGAAACCTTATCACCTTAGCCTCGAATTATATAAGTGTGGGACCTTTAGAATCCGAAAAGCATTTTGAAATAATCTAACATTTCATTACTTTCCAAAAGTGCCCCTCCTCTCCACTTATAAAAGGCCCCCACCTCTCCCACTTCATTTACACTTTCAAGCCATTTGGCTCGGCCAACCTCTGCCCAAATACTCTCCCAACATTCCTCCCTTACTCCTAGAAACCTCACTTTGGGCATAACTCTTCCCAAGGAAGCCTTTAGCTCAAATCAAAAAGAGTTACCCGATTTTGAGGTAATGTCTTTTCTAATGTTGTTTTGTTTTATTTTTCTTCTCCAACCCCCTAAACTCTTTTTATTCATTTCTTTTGTAACAACACCAGTATCCTCAATATACTAGGATGTTGTTATAAGAAGGATTCGAGCTACACTTACACACACCTACATCCAATGGTTAAAGAACATACGGTTTCTGTGGATGGCGAATTTCTGCCTCACGAAACGATGATTGTTCAACACTCATATAACACCTTCAAAGGTGGCCATTAAGATGTCACTATTTTTATATATGATATATAATATGTTTTTGTTTTACTTATGCTTCTGTATTTCTCATTTATGTCATACTTTATGATTTCCATTATGGGTAAAACGCGATAATTTCATTTTAGGAAGTGCGGACTACCGCCCCCTCAAAGTGATTTGAATCGTAAATGCCATATGTGGGATGTATAAAGGATGGAGTAAATGGTATTATACACTATATTATACTGGAATTATATTATACATTTATATCATTATGATTTACTTCCATTAAATATGAAATTGAAATGAAAGTAGCGTTCATGCGTACGTACGGCTTACCGTCTCCATGAACGGTGCATTTCATTTCTTACCTCTAAATGTTACGTGACATTATGAATGAATGTATATACTGTATATATGATATATATGATATCTACATCATGAATATAATTCCGGATATAATGGATATTTCACCACATGAACAACTTGTAATTATAAGAAGTTTATTTTTGACTCAAGTACCAAAGATCGACAAAACGACCGTTATTAACTTAAATAATTACATAATGTTCATATCATTGTAATAAGTGATATAATAAGGATAATGAAATTGAAAATGGTTCTTAATAAGGTATATATTAACTCTAGTTTATTATTCAGGAGGTTAAAGAACGGTTGAGTCAAGTCGGACACAAGGTAAGGGAATTTCTTAACCCAACTTCCATTCTTTGGGTTAATCTCCTACTTTCAAATTATGTCATGATATTATTATGTCTTATTTTGTATTTTTACTTTCTTTAAGTGTACCTATAGTGAATACACATAATATATCTATTTTATTTTAAAAATGATCTTTTTAAGGACTTCGTCTCAATCTCCTTTCATTGAGGCATATTTGGTTTTATACACAACTTTCTTTTATACGGTGTATAAAACCCTTTGACTTTTAAGTTTATTCAAAAGGAATCTTTTTATACGAAGCATTTTACTAAACGACAAAAAGGGAATGTTTTCTTTCCGTACTTATGCGGCGACAACGACTTCTCCGCCGCCGTGAACATTATTTGAGTTTCGGCTTCCTTTACAAGCCATACCTTTTTTAAAAAAGAAAAATAAATACAATGTTTTAACATTCTTTTATTTTGGTATTGAAAATGGTTTTGAAAGAATTTTTATTATATCAATGTGTTGTATTGATATCTTGTGATTGAAATATGGAAATTTTATGTTTCCTTTATGCATGTTTTATGTGATACGATTATGTTATGGTTTATGATATGTTTAAACCTATTCATATGAGGAATGCATTGGACTTAATAAGTGACGGGTGGAGCCCGCTATAGCTCCTCGATGCATCGGCAGGTCTCATGAGACAAACTAGTGTCTTGACACAAGGCCTTGACAAAATCTTATTTGTGGTCTTGGCACGAGGCCTTGACTACGTGGTTATGATAGTCTGGCATTATGCATTCCATCATTATGAAAGTGGTTATTGATATTACATGTGATTATTCGACCAGTAGAATATCCATGTGAAGAAGTAAATGGCATTATCTCATTTTACTTTTGCCATATTATGTTGAAGTTCATGTTTAAGAGGCTTTTGTTTTAGTTATACATTGCCTTAAATGTTAATGTTTATTTATGAAAGCTTCCGCATTATTGTTATCCTTACTGAGCATTTGAGCTCACCCCTTTCAATGTTTAAAAATTTTCCAGGTTGTGAAGAAGTATTTTATGACTGACTTGCAAGAATAATCAGTGAAGATATGAGTGTGGACTATGAAGACCATGTTTTTTTGTAGTTTGTTTAATTTTGATGTAATGAAAGACTTATGAATGTATCTAGTGTTTCCAAGGCTACTAAACTAATCGGTCTTTCGAGACTTGATCTTTTGGGATCATGCCAATGTTACGAAGTAACGCACCGGCTCTGGGTAGCTGGGGTCGGGGCGTTACAAAAGTGGTAAATGAAAATATAATTAATCGATAAAAAAAATTTATTTTCAACCAATAAAATAATTTTTACATGAAAAATATTCTTAGTTAATAAATGATCCATTGTTAAGAATACATGTTATTCATACCAATGATTTAAATTTATTTCGGAAACCAATTTATAAAATAAATTATTATTGATGATGTGATGTAATCACACTTAGAAAAAGTGGGTATAACATATAATAAATAATAAACAGTAGGATCATATATAGAGCTGAAAAATATATTAAATTAATATATATTCTTACCCAAAGAATCATAAATTGAGTCAATGACACCCATACATTGAATTCCCAAAGAGTTAATCTCCCACTATATAGATTCATAAAAAATTATGATATTAATAAAATATTATAAATTATTATTCATATTTATTAAATCATATAATGTAATTTTACTAATATATTATTCATGTATAATAGATATTTATAATATATTTTGATGTATAGGGTTTGAGTTATCTAGGTAGTTTTGAAATAGATTCATAATGGTAATGTTTTTTATTATTTTTATCCAAAAGTTCATCATTCCAAGATAATATTTCCCATTGTAATAGTTAATGTTTATTGATTTCTAAATCCATTATCTTATGTGATTGCTATTTTATTATAGTTGCGTAAAACTTGAATCAGTGTCAGAATTTTTTAATAATTTTTGGGATCGAATATGATGTTTGAATAAACAGTTATGTAACACCCCAGGGTTTTGAAAATAAATATTGAATACATGAAACTCTTTGTCCGAAAAAACAAACAAATTTTATAATCTATCCATTAAACACATTTTGTCCACTTCTATGTTATGAATTTAAATAAATTGTAATCTAGATTTGTGATCAGTAAGTCATTTTGACCATGATAGAACTAAATTAATTTTTTGATGAATAATCAAATACCCATATGAATAGTAATATGAATAGTAATTTGACCCTTATGAATAGTAAATAATGATATTATTTAATTTTATTATTTTAATAAGACAATAAGATCTTAATTAATTTTTCAATGTGATATAAAAGTAATTATTACATTAAAATTGTTATTTTCAGAATTAAATATGATTTTATTTAAAAAATAAATTATAATATTTAGAAAATTATTTTTGAAAAATTGATTACTTATTTTTAATTTTACACGTCGAAAAAGGGTATGTGTTATTTTTTTGGATTTTTCTAAAATACTTGAATTTTTCTTGAATAGTAAAAATACCGTTTTGAGTTTTTGTTAGTTTAATGATATCATAATGATTTTATAATAAATATAAAAGGATGGTCGACTTGTGAATAGTAATATATGACATGAGGTGGTGCAAGTGTCTAATACTGTGGTCAAATACCATGGTCATGCCCATTGTTTTGTAAAAAGCACTAATGAAGTTTCCCTTTAAATTAATTAATAACTCTCTCTTATTTCCTAAAAATACCCACTCATCCCTTTATTTCCATTCATTAAAAAACTATAATCCTTGAAGTTATTGTAGTTTTTCCTCCCCAGGTATCCTCCCAAGCTCTCCTCAATCCCTCAAGGTCCCAACCACCATGTTTTTGGAGTTACGCTCCATGGTAGGGAAATCTACCACACTTCTCGTTCTTAAAGCATTCATTTTATGTCTTCTTTTTATTATCAAATATATTATGTAGGGATATGTTATTCCATAATACCATTTACGTCCATATTATGTAAGAGTTATGAGATCCAACTTTTTCTCATCAAAATATTTTTCGAAATTTAATGTGACGTCATTAGGCTGTCGAATCGTCGTAAGTGATTTCTCATTTTTTCATTTATTTTGACTTCAGATATTTTATTTTTCATTACTCATATACCCTCATCCAAATGCTATTATATTTATAATACCTTACATGAACTATAATTATGTTATGATAATTGAATATTTCTTCATCATCTCTCTTTACCCATCCTTTATAGTAAAAATGAAAACATCGTACGAGATGTGTTAATTTATCACATTCAGGGATGACATGTTCTATGTTTTTGTTACAATATTTAATTCTGGTCATGATACCATTTTTATTGTTTAAAAAAACTATAATATGTGTATTACAACCTAATTAATATTTAGGAATAATTATATATATACATATTATTAAATCTTATTACCAAACTAGTTCAAAATAATCAAAATACCCCTAAAACAATCTTTGTGAATGTCACTAATATTTCATCTAATTATTAATCCTACTTCCATTTTTACTATTTATATAAATGAAAATTAACACTTATGTATATCGATAAATAATTTTAAATTTCAGTTCTCTAGATTTACATCCATACCACATGAACTCCACTACTTACGAACAAGTCAACCGATTTTGAAATTCAAGAAAAGGAATACACTACAACAAAAGAATTCAATATTATAACTTATAAATAATGACATAAATGACCTAAAAAATTATTATAAAATAAAATCACATATAATAAGTTATTAAATATTTTATTAATAAGTCTAATTTAATATTCCATTACCTTATTTTCAAGAGTGGAAAACATTCAGATGTAAGGTATGCCTTTTCAACCAAAACCTCCATTTTCATTTGGGTAACTTTCATTGTCTAATTACCTAAATGAAATACTTATTTATTAATATTTAATCCTCATAATTTTTGTGAGAGTTTTTTATATATTCCTACCAACAAGAATCAGTCCTTATTTAATGGGTAGTTGAGGGTTTTGAAAGGATCATTCAAAATTGTTTCTAAAATACAAACCCGTTTCAAGGGAATTTCTCAAATATTTACCTATTTTCAAAGGGAACACAATAATATGTTTTTAGAAACCAATATTTTTATAAAATAACTAATTTGATAATAAAAATAATATATTACTTCACTTATATTTTTCGAAAATTATTTTCCCAAAAGAACTCTTCTTTTCAAAGTAAATGAATATTTATCTCTGAAGTTAATTTTTTTTATAAGAGTACATTCATTTGATTCAATAATTATCTTAATAATTGTTATATATCAATGAGTATAATATTTTATTGTATCATCTACTATATTTTTTTAATGGTTTATGAATATTTGACTATGGATGTTATATTACATCAAATGGTTAGTATTTATATTTAATTATTGGGGAACATAATTACATTTCAAATGATAGTTTCAATATGGATGTATATGTTGTTTACGTTTATACCCTCAAATATGAGGAATTAATTGTCCTTATTATGTGATGGGTGGGGCCTACTATATCTCTTTGATGTATCAGTTGGTCTCATGATTCAATTAGGCCTGGACATGGCTGAGGCCTTTCCCACTTCGAGATATGGTTTTGGATGTGGCCATATTATTTTTTAGACGTCTTCGCCGAGGCCTTGAAAATATGATTCAGAATGTACGAAATATGCACTTCCCTCATTATGAATCTAGTAATATAAGGTTCATGATGTTATTCATCTAGTATAATAGAGATGACTATGTTTTTTCTATTTATGGAATTACTTACTTAGCTCATATTCAGGCCCTAATATATTCAAGTTTTTTTATCTTTAAAGGCATGTGTGTCCATTTATTCACCTTGTATGATGATTATGTAATATTATTCAATATTTATTACACTTATTGAGTGTTTGATATGACCCCATTCTTATGTTTCATTTTTCTAGTATATGAAGAAGTAATTTATGAGTGACTTGTTGGCATAATCTTGAAGCATGGATGTTTCTAATGGAATAATATAGTATAGTTTTTGCATTCATGATGTAATGATGATCTTATGTATGTATCTTATTTCCAATAATACTAAACTATTCTGTCAATCATGATACATATTCCTTATTTATGTGCTAATGTATTAAAATAAGGCACTAACTCAAGGGAACTGGGGTTGGGTTCTTATAGTTGGTACCAAAGGAACGTTTAGTATAATAATTGGACACGAGATTTATAAAATTTATATCTGGGAAAAAATCCCTAGGATAGTCATTGAGTATAAAAATACAAGAACATTCTGATATTTTTTTAGGAATATATTATTTAGATCTTTTTAGCAAATACATTCTAGTTTGGATGAAAACTGTTTGAGGTGGCTCCAACATAGCTGTACCTATTAGTAAAAACTCCAACGTGGATTTTTGGGCTTGACTAGGATTATCATGGTACAAAAAATGGGTCATGTTGCACTCTTGGTATTAACACTCCGGGGGATATGCTGTGCATAATTCACATATTGTTTATAAGCCATTATGAAATATTTTATTTTTTATTTTTTCTCAAAGAAACCATGATTATGATTATGAGATTACATATACATTGGATTTCAATTATGCTATGTCTTTTTCAAATTTAATATTATACATTTTGATTCATACCTAATTCTAGTGTATTCAATTATTTAGAAATGTATCCAAGTGAAAGGGAGGGAAACCACATGAACGCACTCGTTCCAGGTAGAGATTTATTTCCAACGCTGGATAATGATGTTTGATTTGGTGGTATGATGAGTGCAGAGAAACATATAACTACATTGGGACAACATACTCAGGTTATGAATAATATCCTTACCCATATGGAGAATTTGGATCCACCAAGTGGTGGAGCTATGTTAGATCTCTTTATTCGACTACATCCTCTATCATTCAATGGGACTACAATCCCATTTGTAGCTGAGCAGTGGATACGTTCCCTAGAGAAGATATTCTTTGATTTGGGATGTAACGAAAGAGAGAAGGTTTTTATGAAAGTTTATCATCTATTTGGAGATTTGGATCAGTGGTGGTCGTTAATCCAAAACACAAAGGAGGAATAATAAATATAAAATATGGAGTGGAGGTATTTTAAGGATATATTCCCAAAAAATACTTTCCTCCTAAACAGCAAACAGTTATGGAGAGGAATGTATTGAATCTGAGGTAGAAGGAAGATGAGAATGTCAGAAAGTATAAATATATCATCACAAGGTTAGCAAGCCTTGAAGGGAATTAAATACGAAATCCATAGAGAAAACATTGTCTATTCATTGATGGCCTAAAGCCATTCCTCTGGCGGATTCATTGAGTTGAAAGGACCATGGAATTTTGGACAATATTAGAGTTGAATGGGATCCTATGTTCATGGATCTAGTAATGATGGATATGGGAATTATCATAAAAGTAAACACATCACTAATTTTTCAAATAGTGGAAAAAATTCTTTACTAGAATGGATAAAAATCTATCAGGGTGATTAGGATGATTTTCATAAGAAAATTAAAGCAGCAAATGATGTGATGTTGATTGAATTCGTATATGAAGGTGCAATTTTGAAATTTAAAAGGAGGATTTGTGTTCCCTCTCTTCCTGACATAAAGAGAAAACTATTTTATGATTCTAATAACTCCAATTTCCATATACACTATAGTAGAACAAATAATTATAGTGATGTAAAAGGTCATTTTTGTGGGTCAATATAAAGGGGGAGATTTCTGATTATATGTCGAGATGTTTGGCTTTTCATCAAATTATGGATGGATGACAATATCCAATAGGAGTCATACAACCCATTCCTATACCTATTTGGAAAGTGGATTATATTACGATGGACTTTGTCAAGGGGCAACCAAAGACTTAAAAAATGAATGATGCAATATGGTTCATTATTGACCATCTTACAAAAT
Organism: Viscum album; assembly: GCA_963277665.1. Lineage (NCBI taxonomy): Eukaryota > Viridiplantae > Streptophyta > Magnoliopsida > Santalales > Viscaceae > Viscum > Viscum album. The sequence goes on from OY728130.1 coordinate 1,034,128,824, forward strand.
CAACACATTTTCATTTTATAAGAGAAAATTTACCTCTTGAATGTATAGAAAAACTATATATTAATGAAGTAGTAATACTTCTTGTTGTACACTTATAAATTGTTTATGATCATGATCCCCATTTTACATCTCAATTCTGGAAGTCTTTAGAAGCCCCTAAATACTGATCTTCATTTAAGCCCTGCCTACCACCAACAAACTGATGGATAGTCAGAAAGGACTATTAACACTTTGGAAGACATTTTGGGGACTTCTTCACATGACATTCATGGTATGTGGGAATTTTATTTACCTTTTGTATAATTTTCCTATAACAATATCTTCCATTCAAGTATTCTGATGGAACCATAGGAAGCGTTATATGGAAAGAGACGTCGTTTACCAACTTGTTGGGTTGATGTTCGTGTAAGAAAGCCCATAGACCCAAAAATTGTAGAGGAAACAAAATAAATTGTTAATATTATCCAACCCCATATAAATATTTTAAAATAGTCTATAGAGATATGTTGATAACCGAAGGAAGGATTTGGAATTTCATGAAGTAGATCAGGTTTTCATAATGGTAACTCTATGGAAGGGTATTATACGATTCAGTAAAAAGTGAAAATTTAGTCCCAGGTAGATCAGACCATAAGAAATTCTGGATCTAATTGGAGCTATAGAATAGAGCTTGGAAATGACTACAAGTGTCTCCAATGTCCACAATGTGTTCCACATACAATGATATTGAAATACATGACATACCCAACACATGTACTCACCAATGAATAAATATAACTTGAGCCTGATATGTCTTATTTTGAAGATCCTATCTGGATTATTGATACTATAGAACAATTATTGGGAAATCATGTAACTAATTTGGTAATGTTTCAGTGGAAGAACCATAATATGGAATAAGCAACGTGGGTGCTTAAGGGGTATATATTGAAGACATATCCGAATCGTTTTTTTAATATTTTGTGAATTTTGAGGATGATTTTTTTTCAAGGGGGTGGGAATGTAACACCCCAATGATTTGAAAATAAATATAGAATTCATGAAACATTCTTTCACTAAAATACAAACACATTTTATAATCTAGTAGTTTAACACAAATTTTCATCTTCTATGTTTTGAATTTTGAAAACTGGTCATTTTGAGTTGTGATTAGTAATTCATTAGGAGGCTCATAGAACAAAATTGATTTTTTGGTGAATAGTAACTTACCATTATGAATAGTAATATGAATATTAATATGACCCTTATGAATAGTAAATATAGATATTAACTTATTTTCAAAATGAAATAAGATAATGATATATAGTTTAATTTTTCAACGTGATATGAAACTAATTATACTTTTAAAATTGTTATTCTTATAATTAACTATGATTTTATTTACAAATTAAATTTTCTAGTATTTAGAAATTTATTTTTAAAAAATGGATTTAATTTTTGAAAACTACCCATTGAAAAATTGTAGGAGTAAATTTTTGGTATTTTTCTAAAATACATGAATTTTTTATGAATAGTTAAAATACAGTTTTGATTTTTCGGTAGTATAATGACATCATAATGATGTAATAATTTATATAAAATGATTAAATATTTTTGAGGAGAAAAATATGACATGAGGTTTCCAAAGAGGATAAAACCATTGGAAAATATCATCGGAATGCCCATTCTTTTCTATAAACCACTAATGAGGTGTCCCTTTAAATTATTTAAAAACTCTCTCTTATTTCCAATAAATAACCTCTCATCCCTTCATTTTCATTCATTAAAAATTACTCTCAGCAATGATAGTTTTTCCACCCTATGGATCCTTTCAAGGAATCCTCAAGCCACTGAGGTCCCAACCATCATGTTTTGGGAGTTACTCTTCAAGGTAAGGGAATCTACCACCCTTTTCTTTTCTTAAAGCATTAATTTTATGTTATCTCTTTTATTTTCAAATATATATTTTTGGGATATTTCATTACATATTCCCCTTTCAGTTCATATAATGTACAAGTGATTAGATACCCTCTCTCTCTAAACAAAAAATTTTATGAAATTTTATATGACGTCATTTGGCTGCCGAATTTTCGTGAGGGATTTGGGAATTTTTTTTATTTTGAGTTCCATTATTTTCCTCTTCATTACTCATATCCCCACATCCAAATGAAAATATAATTCCAGTACCTTAAATGTTTAGGAATTTTTTTATTCTAATGGAATATTTTTTCATCATCTCTCTTTACCCAACCACTTATACTAAAAATGAAAACACCGACCAATATGTGTTAATTTATCACATTCTAGGACGACAAATTCTCAATTTGTTTACCATATTCAATTATGGTCGTAAAAACATTTTTATGATTAAAAAATAAAATGAAATATGTATTATAACCTAATAAATATTCAGGAACCAGCATAAATACATATTATTAAATCAGATGACCAAACTAGTTCTTACTAATCCAAATACCCCTAAAATAATCTAAGTGAATGTCAGTAACATTTCATTTAATGATTCAACCTGATTCAATATAACCAATTGTTATAGATAACTATTAACTCATCTTTATGTCCATAAAAAATTATTTAATCTCAATTTTGGATATTTACATCCATTCCACATGAACTCCATTACATGAAAACAAGTGAACCGATTTTGAAAATCAATGAAACGAACACTCCAAAATGACAAAATTCAATATAATAACATATCAATAAGCACATAAATGAAGTAAATAGAATTATTATAAACTAAAATCATGTATAATAGATTTTCAAATTTGTTACTAAGAAGTGTAATTAGATATTCCTGGACCATATGATCAAAAGAGGAACACATTCAGATGTAAGGTAATGGTTTTCCCATCCAAACCTCTATTTTCATTAGTTTTAATTTTATTGTCTAATTAACTAAATAAAATAAATATTTATTAATATTTTCTTCCAATAATTTATGTTTTAGTGTTAAATATTTTTCTACCAACCAGAATCATTCCTTGTTTTATGGTAAGTTACACATTTCTAAATGAACTTTCAAAATTGTTTCTAAAATCCGAAACTGATTCATGGGAATTTCTCAAATTTTTACATATTTTCAATGGAACTCTATAATATTTTTTTAGAAACCAATATATTTATAAAATAACTAATTTTGTTATGAAAATACTATCTGTTTTCACTTCTAGTTTTAGACAACTAATTTTCAAAAATAACTATTCTTTTCAAAATAAAAGAGTCTTTATCTTAAGAGTTACTCGATGGTTTTATAAGGGTTCATTCATTTGTTTAAAACATTATCATTACAATTATTGTGTATAAATGGGGATATTATATTGTGATATATTCTACAATATTTTGTTCAATTTTTTTTGATTATTTGACTGTGGATATAATATTACTATTAATGGTTATTATTTATTTTTAATGATTAGGGAAGTTAGTTACATTTCATATGAAAATTTCAATATGAATGTATATGTTGTTTATTTTTATCCCCACACATATGAGGAATTCATTGGTCTTTTTATGTGATGAACGAGGCCCACAATATCCTATTTATTCATTAATAGGTCTCATGAGATAGATATACTTTGACTTGGTCGAGGCCTTTCCCAATTTGAGTTATGGTTTTGGTTGAGGCCTTAATCATTTTTAGAATTCTTGGCCGAGGACTAGAAAACATGTTTCATAATGTCTGGCCTATTCACTTCCCTCATTATGGATCTAGTAATTTTACGTTCATGTGGTCATTCATCAAGTATAATACCCTTGATAATGTATTTTTATTTATGGAATTACATAAACATATCATATTCCTGCCATAATATATTCATTATTATTATCTATAACGGCATGTGTTTCTGTTTATTCACCATGTATAATTTTGATGTTATCATCTGTTTTATTTCTTACTCTTAATGAGTGTTTCTGATCACCCTTTTCTTATGTTTCATTTTCCCATGATACAAAGAACTAATTTGTCAGTGACTTTCTCGCATAATTAAAGAAATATATATGTTTCTAATGGAATAAATTAGTTTTGTTTTTTCCATTCATGATGTAATAATTAACTTATGTATGTATATTGTTTCCAATAATACTAAACTACTCGTTCCTTTAGGATGTTTATTCCTTATTTATATTCAAATGTATTAAAATAAGGCACCAGGTTCAGGCAACATGGGTCAGGTTCTAACAAGTAAAGTGAATAATATATGATTTACTATACTATAAATAAGATTTATTTCCATAATAAAAAAATAATTATATTTGTATTTATGTTACAATATTCCTCAATTATGTAATATTATAGCAATGTACAAGTTGGTAGTTACACAGCCCTGAACATATACAATTTACAATTAATGGATGATGATACTTATTAAAGATTTTTCTATTGGAATAATATCACAATTATAGAAGAATAATGGTATTATTTAAATATTTATAGCATAATGAATTAGATTTTAAAATAGTTTTTTATATAAATAATTAATTAGATGAAAAATGACACATGATACTTTATAGATGTGGTAGTCTACACATCGCAAGGTTGACATATTAATTTTTCAAAATTGATAGTTATTGATGGAGAATTATAATTCTTATCTTAATATATAATATATATTTATATTATATGTCACATTTTTTTCTAAAATATCACCCTCAAAACTAGTGATTAAAGGATGTTGTGAATAAGATAATACATCGCTTTATGGAGATGTCAGTCCATAAACACACGATCTGCATTCTTTAGTTTTCTACATAGATGGAAAAGAATAAATAATTTTTTTCAAATAAAATAATAACTATTAAATATATTAAATATAATGAGGTTATTATTGTTTTATGTATAGTTATGTAAGGGATGGAAAATATTAATGTTATATGATATTGTTGGTGTAAGATATACATTGTGACCAGGAACATTTTATTGAATGTTTCCAAAAAAATGAATATCAGAGTCTATCTTATGGTGACTAGGGGATTTAATTTTTTATGGGAGTTATAGTTTATAAATATTTTCAATGTTTTAAAATATATTCAAAATTATATTCGTATATTTGAGAGGGTGGATGTGATCCCCTATTATAAGTGAAGAAAAGGGAACTTTTGTAAACACATAAAATGTTTTAGTAATTGAATGAAACTATTCATGTTTCAATGGTTCCAAAAGTGAAACATAATTGATTTAAGGGTATTATATGGTCTATAATGTCACATCCATAAATTTACACATGTTTTTTAACATGTTTGAATCGATATAATCTTATATTGTTACATTTTACATTTTTGTATATACCAAGCTAACATGTTTTTATCTATATAACATATATTTTAATAAAAACAAATCATTACTATTCCGAACTAAATTTTGTGTGATTAACATAAAGTTAATCTCAATTTAATTTATTTAAATTTATAAATAATAAAAATTTTGTTTGATAATAAAACATATTATATGTAGGAAAATAGTTTATGTGGAAGATTGATCATCTAACCGTTACGTGTTCCTAGTCTCATTTTACATTTTTAACAAAATAAAATATATATTAATTTAATTATATATATATTTTTAACAATATATTATACACATTATTAAAATTATTTACGTTTGAATTTTAAAATAAGAACTAAAATATCTTAATAAAACAATTAATGAAAATTAATTTTTCAATATTACAATAATTATTAACTTTTATTCATAGTAATCTAATTATTATGCACGAAAATGACAGTGTTCACATATTTTGTGTATGATAATTAAAAATATGGAATATATTTTAATAAATTAATTTTTAAAATGTCCAGAAATCTTAATTTTCATATAAGGTAACTTTATCATCAAATGTTTTTTACTGAAATATTATATCTCGTAGAATAAATTAATATTTTTTATTATATATTTTTTATAGTTTTTCTATAGTTGATATAATTATTTATAATCTAAAACAAAATAAAAAATAATTGAATGCATATAACTATTAATTACATTAAGGTAACATGGTTTATGTGTTTATTTTTGTGTACAAGGAAAGATAACCACAATGTATTCAATTAATAAAAATATTTAATAAGATTCTTGGTTGTTATATAATAACCCCCTAAAAATTATTTCATCCTCAAAATTTATTTCATTTAGGAAAATATTTTATATATTATGTAACATATTTTCAAGGAATTAAAACTCTAAATATCATTGATGATTAACTTTATTACCGATCAATAGTATTTGTGTGTCATTCATGTATTTCTAAACTGTTTGATCATTCTTGGTTGTTTGTTAATAATTATCAAAACCATTTAACTTCATCCATCCAACCATTTCATAGAATATAACATTCTTAAATATATTCCTATTAATTGAATCATATGGTTCCAGCTAAATACTTGAATAAAACTTTTTGTAATATAATATATTTTTTATCATAGAGGCGTTCATCCTAATTAAATTTGAATCCAATTTCATTTTACCTCAAAATATTCTATAGATCATGGATGGTCCCCGTAGAATAAATTTTTTCATGAAGATTATATAAATTATGGAAACTCATCTATGTATCCAATGATTTCTAAATACTTATCCAAAACAACATGGTATTCCTTAGATCATAATCAGATTCAATAGAGAGTAATACATCTATTATCATTATAACTTCACATATACATATCATATTGAGTTAGTAAAGAGTAAAATCATCCTTTATTTAAAAATAAATCATTGATTGTTTAGAATTTTACTAAAAACCAAATTGAAATATATCATTTAGATGTCTTGTCGAGACCTATAGTGAAATCCATGGTGATTTTTACCTTTTACATTCTCACATGGGTAATGGTTGTGCCATTCTATTATACTTTTATCTGTAAAATTTTAGATGTATGCATGATAATCATCAAGATACATTTTAATTAATTTATAAAATCATATTATGAAACTACATTTTTTCTTATATCTATATATATCTTATTTCTTCCTAGAAGAATAGAGAAATATGAGTTATTTAACTCGTCAAAAGGTCGTTTTTTAATTATAATTTTTATAGGAATGATATTAGTTTTACAAAAATAATAACTCCATAATTTTCAATGTTGAACTATATAATATTTAATCCATTTTTCTTTGTCTACACATTATATTTCTAGGGTTCATTGAGAATTATTAAGAACAAGTTTTAGTAGTCAATTGAAAAAGTATTGATTTATCTCACCCATGTATATATTCTAGAGGAACCCTCTGAAAATCCAAACATATTCGGTCATTTAAATTCCTCACGATGTATATATTCACATGATAAACAATCATCAGTGTATCAATCACATTATTTTACTTTCCTTGGTTATTTATTACAAAAAATATTGAATTTATCATAAATTCCAACCATCACATTTAAAATATATTCAACTCCTTATATTTGAAAATAAGTCATAATCCAATTAGGATACCCTTGAACCATGATAGTTAAGCCATCCATGACATAGCCTAAAGGGAGTTATTCATCCACACTCATTGGTTACTAACACCATGAATAAAGAATTATTAATAGGGAATGGGTATTGTGAAAACAATTAATGATGATAAAGATACATGTTAGTATGGTCAACACTCTAAAAAGGATAATTTACCAGAATCAAATATGTAATCAAAACCAAAAATAGTACAACAACAATATACTCATTATTTATCATAAAAAATCTCAACAATCCCATGTAACTAGTGGATAACATCACCACCGATCACCTATATGATCCCTGGTCCCAAAGTAAAAGAACACCCCCACCTCTTGGTGGGTCTTTCACATATCATGGAAATTTCATAAGAAAATTTACAAACATACAAAAGAAAAAGGTATGGGATGAGTTTGATCTCTTTGTAGGGACTCTCTAAGTGTTACATATCAAATTTTGTAACAATTTACCTATCAGGTTTTATATTTCGATATAAAACAATGTATGTAACTTCATTTTAATATTTGAATGAAATCAATCATTATTTTCAGTAGATGAAATATTTTTATAAAATTTATATATATATATATATTTTATGTAAAATCATTTATATAAATCATCTGGCATCAGTAAAATTATTTTAAAAATAATAAAAGCATATATAATGAATATAATGATTTATGTACATGTGTAATTTTCTCTGATTAATTTTATATTTGGTTATAGGATAATCAAACTTCTAAATTCAGTAACCAAAACTATATTTGTTTCACACATCACCCATGTTATGGATTAAAAAGGCTAAGCATAACCCATATGGGATTATCATAGAGAACAATTTCTTTTGGACTTTTCATCATATTTCTATTTATAGGGTGTCAAATCATAGTATTCATAGACTAAATGATATACTAAAAAAAAAGAAAAAAAATCTCCTTCATAAATCAATCATTCATGTGAAAATTATTTCATTTTAAATTATATCATCATTTACATTTCAATTTTTAATTTCATTTTCAATATTCCATTTTGGATTTCAAAACCAATGCATGGGTTGGGAGTGATTCATGCTGTGTATTTTTCCAAAAAAAGGGTTGGACCATGTTGTGGGTTGAAAGTGATTCCACCACTGTTGACCAAGCTATCTGGAAGGGAGTGGTGCACCTTGCATGGCCACTTACTTCTAGATGGATGAATTTTCTTGCTTCACTCATAGACCTCAACTATATTGATACTCATACTTACCGAGAGGCGAACATGGTTGCTGATAGTCTTGCCAAAAAAGGGATCAATCGAGACATTACCTGGCATGATGATTTTCCTGGTGATCTGCTCCATTTTTATGAAAATGATTGTAATAAGATTCCGTCTTTCAGACTTTTGTAGTTTCTTCTTTATTTATACAATAAATGTTGCCTTGGTCTTTGACTAAGGAACCACCTTTAAAAGAAACTAAAAACCTAGAATAAGATTCATTATATAATTTTAATACATTTATCACAAAAGACATCATATCATTTCACTTTATCTATAATCAAATTAATTTTTCATAAATCAATATATCATTTTTAAAATCGGTCCAAAAATTACAATCCATTTAAATTTAATATTATTTTCATATAAATACAATGAAATATTAAATATTAAATCATTTAATTTCATATCATGACTTCAGACTTCAATAAAAATTTACATCAAATAAATCATGATAATACTAGATTCAAATTTATGGAGAATGCATATGGAACCGCATACCATTAATCACAGAATAAAAATCTACACCCGAAATGGGAATTCCAATACAGAGTAATGGTTAGATGTTCAGGATATATTGTCAAAAAATCATTATGGATAAATATATTTATTAGATCCATAACAAAAATTATGATATATTAATCTATAAAGAGACCAAAATGTAATATTAAAATAAAGACCATGAGGGGAGATCCACTTACATATGTGGGATCATATATTCTACTGACACATTTATTCCCATGATAAATGATTTTGGGGATCAAAAATATCATTTTCATTGCCTCCATGATTAAAAATCCATGTTTGTGTTGAAATTCGTTGATTAGAAATATATACCATGGGTATTAGATTTTTCATTTAATTTATGCGGGATTAAATACATGGGTGCATGTTTTCCAAATGAGCGATACACTGTTAGAAAAATTGTTATCCCCAACCATGACGTAGTATGGGTGGGGTTTATATTTTCTCATTACATGGAATATGTTTTTAAAACCCATGTTTTTACCATTAGAAAAATCACTATATGAGGTTTCATGTTTTTTAGGGACAAGCCACATGGTTTTGAGATACCATGTTCCCCCTTCTAATATATCCAAATATGAATAATAGTTTGATGGTACTAAAATCCTAGTTATCAGAAACCATGATCCAATCATGGATATCCCATAAATATTACAATATTCTAAAAAAAATAACTGAAACACAACAGTAAAATATTAAATAAAATGATATCAAAAGTACGTTCGTTGTATTCATAAAAGAAGGTAATTGGTTGTTACAACCACCCAACCATTAAAAAATTCTATCAGAACAATGTATATCAAGAAATAATTATATCAAATATGGGATTCCACTCCTCACTCATCATTTAATCCAACTCCCATGGTTCATGAGAATCAGAGCTATCCTCCCTTATAATATAGACAAAATAAATAAACATCCCATGATGATCCTTTCTCCCTAAATCATATATCTTAATTTGAATCAGAGTCAGAGATTAATTTGAATCGACATTATGTGCTTACCAACTCAGGAAATTATAATGATCATAGAAATAATTTTGATGCTGCAAAAAATGAAACACATTTTGGATTAAATTCAATCATGGGGGACGTTCCAAAAACTAACCCACTTTTCCTACCCGCTCTCAAACGAAACCACATAACTGATAACATGTTTCCCCCTCTCACAAGACATCAATGAACAAAATGAGGTCAATACATCTATAATGCCTAGATCGAAATTTAATACTCCAATCATCATTGATGGTGATCATCATAGAAATTATACCATCTTTATCTCATAGAAATATTATTAAAAATCAATTGAAACCTCAATATCATCTCTTGGAAGAATCTTAGTCCAAACAAGGAACCCATACCTACCGTTTTACAACTCAAAAAATATTTAAATAGATTTCCATAATGGACTGAAAATGAACCATCTAAACTATGCAATGGTAAATATTATTATAATAAAACTAATATACACCTGAATTTACATCTTGTGCTCCACCCATGTATGGTTCACAGGTGCATAACATGTCCTAAATAATATGTACATTATGTTCTATTAGGATATCTATATTTGGATGATGTTCAATGATCAAATGTACAAAACATTCAATCACCTATTGGAGGCCTATTAAAAATATACATGATAAATGGTGATCCATATCAACGACTATAGAATGATGGATTCTATTAAATATAATAATATTAATCACATAAAGCTATCTCAAGTCATCAACTTATGTCATTTCTATTGTGGGTATAAAATGAGCTGATTTGGTTAGCCTATCAATCACAACCATTATATAATTATCTCCATGAGGGGAATGAATAATCACTACAACAGTGTTCATAGAGATGTTATCCCACTTCTAGGTCTATGATGGAGGTGGATGAAGGAATAAAAAATGAATATAGTGATTGGTTTTGACCAGTTAACATGTATGACAATGAAATGATAAGAAATTGAATGAAATGATTAAAATTATGAATATTAATCAAGAGAATGAAAAACGAAGTCAATAATTTCTCATCTCATTCTTGGATAACCGGATCATTGCCAATATTATAAAACAAGTTCACAGTTTTTGGGTTCACCACCAACTCTGAATTATGGAAATCCCTAATTATTGACTTTTTATGGGAAAATGTGAAAAAAAATATTTTGAAAACATAGAATGTCCTCTGAGGAGAATTTACACTCATAGACTATCTCCTAGCAATAATGGTAACACATGATGAAAGGGAATTGATTGAAATTATTAAAATATGAATAATAATCAAGAGAAGATAATATTTTAACTAAAAAAACACACATGATGAACACACCATCCTTTGCTGAACCTCCATAATGAAAATATGTAAAATGTGCAATAAATTTCCATTCTTCTAGAGATTTTACCTAGATTTTTTAAGAATATTCCTTCACAAATCATCATCAATTAGAATCTTCATCCAATGGATATTGGAAATTATAAAATCTAGTTTGAAAAGGAACTTCACCTAATTCATATTCTATACTTTTAAATCATTACAGGGAAGATATAACTCAATATTTTTTGTTATAATAAATGGTACAGCATTCTCCGAAGATGAAATTCCACAATCTAAGCACATGAATCATAGATATTATCTTCATATTAGGGTTTTGGTGACTCTTCTTTTGTGGCCAAAAATTTCTCAATCAATAGGATACCACATGATATCCCTACATAAAAAAAATCACAAACCTGGACCTGATACATTAGAGAACCCATATACACCTATCTGGCCTTTAAAAAAATCCACATTGGAAAAAATGTAAAAATATGATTCTACTCTTAAAAATAATATGTATTCTTTCATTACAAAAGAATATCACTACCTTTTAGTTGAGGTTGTTGAATGGAGAAACAATCTTCATGAAATCTTTGACTGACCTACAGAAATAATCCTCAAGGACCAATATTCTATACATATCAAAAACATTACATTGTTTTACCATGTAATATTCACCTCAATATTCATACAATTAATAGAGATGACAATTTCCTATACTATGTACCCCATTAAAATTAATTACCATATCCTTAAATTTCATTTTGATTATTTTCTTTATTGTATAGGATTTATCATGATTCATATGACTAATCTTATATGATGAAATTAATACTTCATTATTTTGGAGTAAAAAAAAATAATATCCCAAAACCACCCAAAATGAATAGAGGTACTCTATATTATTCTATTCATAAACAACATAAAAATTATAAGCACATCAATTAGATCAAATATAATATCTAGAAAATCATAGTTGGAAACTACCTCCTACAGTATATATTTATAATGAATGATTCATTAATTCAAAACTAGAGGTTACTTGGACAATGATAAATATATGAGAACTATTTCACCACATTTATATGATAACATTAGTCCTCTATATGGGTATTGTGATTTTTTATTTATCGTAACATTATTTATGTTTTGGTATTCCACAATGAGGTGAACTGAACTATAATATTTCTTTGAAACGATAACAATCACCACTCAAGGGGACACAATCAAGCATATAAAAATATTAATAAGGAATGAATCCAACCGATTCTTCAATTTTATCAATTTATACTATTTTATATAGTAATAAGGAAGAAAATCTAGTAGATTACTATGTACTAAATATATATAAATTTCCCCCTATCGAACAAGTGGAAAACTATGGAATCCATATGGAAAAAAATTTTATATAATGATGAATAATAGTGGAAGATTATAACATAATGATTGCACCACCAGATTAAAATATATAATTGAAATTACCATGCTTAACTATGGAAATGAATGATAAAATCTACTTTACCATAAGTCTCTTTATCAATAAAAAACGTCACACCATATCTGTCATACCAAATGAGAAGCATAAAATAGATTATTAAACCATTTTCTTATAGAAATAATGGTCTGACTGTAATGTGTTGCGCAATGGTCAGGGGTGATGATACGAAATAAATGGAGTAACAAATATTGGAGGATTTTTTTCAAATTGTTATGTATGCATAGAGAATACCATCTCCAATCATAAGTTTTGTTGAATAATAATAATTGATTAAATATATATAGAATAAACCATTCATGTACAACTTCTTTTGTGTATAAGAGTATAACAGTAAAAACTGAAAAGAAAAAAAGGGAAAAAACAGACCCAACCAGAAAGCTGACACAACATTACATGAACTCAAATGTAAATGCTGAGAGGGCCTAACTATGAATGTTGATGACCCATCAAACATATGTATTAAAATTAACCATGGTATCCCGATATGACTATTTAATCAATTCCAGCTTTCCTATTATCTCCATAAGAAATTCCACGTGTGGGAAAATCCCATTTGTGGTGTGAGTATAAACATATTAGGTCGAACATGATGAAATGTGAAGGAGGATTAATAAGAGACATGATATTAATAGTCATCTCAACTCAATGTAGGAGTTTTACACAATCAAAAAATATTAATAAAATTATAAATATGATCCAAAAATAATACCTAACAAGAGAGAAAGGGAATATCAGTCTCAATTCCATATAAAGTAATGGTTTTCAATGAATTCTAGAAGGTTCATCATCTATTTACATTATCAAAAACAATATTTTGAACCACCATCCTTGTCAAGACACCACTCTCCATTTTGACACATAATCATGGGGCCCAAATCTATAGTTAGAGGACCAATTACAGATATAGTAGGAGGGAGAAACTCAATATATATAGGATTAATACCCAGACTCTTCATGAGAGATTCACATTGAATGTTGATAAATGACCCATTGCATTCAAGAATGAGGGTTCTATTATAGTGTTTGAAGACCCATAAACTAATATTGTGGGATGGTGCCACTCATATAGTTGAAAGAGAACCATTCCCAATAATGTATGAGGGTGAAACTCTAATGGTCGTAGTCCCAAAACCATCAACTTTATAATGGTTCCACTCTTATACTAGAACAATGACATATTCCCTTACCAGCACGAGGGTTCCATATTAATGGTGGAGGACCCATGAATTGTATCTATATGAGGGTTCCAAACTAATTTTTTATAGATTACTCATTCCCTTCATAGTAGGAGTGTGTCATCTAATGTCTCCGATGATCCTACCTGATCCCTACCATTGGCAGATGTCATCTAAATTTTCATGACCCCCAGAATATCTTGCATAATATCTAAAATTAATCTATAAAATGCACCATCATGTTCTATAGGTAATGAACTCAGGATTGGCTACTCACATTCTAATAATTAACTTCAAGTGAAGGATATTTGAGAGTATAAGTTTCCTCAAATAGGACGTGAGATTAAATTGTGTGAATTGGAACCCACAAAGCATGTATTCCCACTCCATAACAGGATCATGTCCCCGACAGTAAAATGATCACTTCCCATGTATCCCTAGAAATCATTTAAGGGGAACATATGTTGTGCCATTACCACTGAAGGTTCTTCCTATGCTTATAAAAGTATCCATGTACCTTATCTAGGTCCATGTTCCTTGGTTATGTACACTGGCCATGTCCTTTTGTTGTTTCCATGTACATTATATGTGTTCCTAACCATTCCCATGTTTCTGTACTCAGAATGTACATGTTGGGTATTTAGAATCAGTTGAAATAAAATGTAGGGCCCCCACACACCCTGTAATATTTAACTCAACAATAAATCATTTTCAATATAATTAGGGACAAATAAGACGTTTGTTCGTTATACAACATGATGTGTAGTTTATTTTTCATTGAAATATTATATCTTCTACTACATTATAGGTAATTATTCTCCACCAATTATCTCACTTATTCTCACATGAAAATTATGTAATGATCATATTTCCATATTTTCCAGCCATATGTTGGCTAGAAAATTTATTAAGGGTTATCACATGAAGCCCACACATACTTCTATCATCCATGGAGCCTCACGCTTCCATATTGGAAATTATAATCCATTGTAACATCACATTCATCCAAAAATATACACAAATACATCCCTGATTTATCAATCATTTCAATTTTAATGAATCCAGTGTATGTTTGTGGGTCCGATCACACTAAGTCCCGCCGAGAAATTTTCAAATCATGACCCCTTGGTCCAAAAATGAAGAACATAAAAAATGATTGTCGATAAACATAAAATATATAAGGTATATAACTATTATAAAATAACCCATGTGAAATATATACAGTTAGTGATTCCCTGAGTGAGAAACATTGCACAATGTATATATATCAGATAACCAAATAAAAATCGGTACACTGGAGCTTGAAAAGGCTCATAATTGATGTAGACCAATGGAATTAAAATGGTCTTTCTCCATCTTTTATTTAAATGGGGAAGGATACAAAAATGTAAATACCAATGTAATTTCTAAACAATCATGAATGAAGGAGTGATTTATAATGAATCAGGGAATCCGTCGTATTTACAACCCCTCGATTGAACTAGATCAGGAGGTTCATTGTTTTTTATCTCAGTTATCCAACAAGATGTGTTGAAAACCTCTTATCATAATTCCCAGAGTTATGAGGCCATCCATGGATATCTTACATAGTGAAAAATATATATAGGAAATTTAATTACAACATTTAAATTAAATAATTAAATTAATGATTTAATTTAATATAAATGAACATGAGGAGGGTATGTATATCCAAACACCCCATGCCAACCTACTTTAATGACATCCTGGGGTAATAATAAAAATATGGATTTAGAAATACTCTTATAATTTTGAAACTAGACATTTTTTAGTTGATTATACATTTCAATTAAGAAAATAGGATAGTGTGATATAAAATATACATTATATTTCAAAAAAATTAACTACAGGTACACTAGACTTCAAAATGATGTGATTTATTAGTGACTGGATCCAAAAATATTTTGAGATATGTTTCAATGGATTAAATAAAATGAGGTCTCTACATAGTTATTTCAAATATGATTTTTATTCTTGTAAATAAGAAACTAATCAAAATTCTTGGGATGTTGAGCCATCATTTAGATGTCATGCTATTTGGATCCATTTTACATGCTCTAATGCCACCAAAACACTTGAACTATGAGAATGTTCCATCCATGTAGGTTCTCTAGTGTGGATCCTCAATCACAATTGAGTGCTATATAAAAGGCATCCAACCTCTATATCCTTCTCTCCTCAGTCAATAACATGTTTCATTTCGTTCATGTATCTCCTCGACTATGTGACATAGATGATTTCATTCACCATCTACAACTATCTGGGTATGGAGAGGTTATAAGAAGCTTCACCAACCATCTATAATATCAATAAATTCTTAATTAACTTCATGGATAGATTTATTACCTAAAAAAATCATCATGATGCTTATCATGGAGGCAATCCTAGTAAAATATTCTCTCAAAACTGAAACTCCACTTTCCTATGTAATATATTTTCAAAAAGGTTTTTACTTGATCAATGTTGTCATCATCCACCAATAGATAACCTATACCTTCACAATCATTTCCTGGACTATCTATGGCCTATCAAAAGTTGACTTACTGATCTCAGCTCATCATATAGGTGACCTCCATGGTCACCCATTCTAGTCCTTAAAAGGATTAATGAAGATAGTATATTGGTAGATATTATTTTACACAAACTCTACCAATGGGTACTAAGCTTCAAAAATTTGATGGATGTCTACAACACAAGACATCAGTATATCCTCCAACACTAGGATATTGCACTCCTCATGTCCATTTGTTTGGGTATGAATGCCTCATTCATTCCTCTGTATAACCATGATGTGAACATTTCACTATTGTTAGAGCCAATCATCAAGGAAACCCTATAAAGGAGAACAATCTACCATACGGACAACTATATTAAATAGTCCAGTGAATTTTTGTCCATTATACAATGGAAAACCACTAGAATCATGGGTCATTAAACTATAACCTACATGGTGGAATGACAACTCATTATATGTAGAATCCCAATCACAATGTACATGGATATATAATCCCATTTTCCACCCAAGGATCTCAAGAGGAATAAAAAAAATTCTAGAAACTGATGCTTAGAGTTCACCAATAACAGGTGAGGCACCATGGAATATACTCATCCACGATCTGTCACATTTTGGCACTCCACAAATGGTTCCAATTGTCTCAATAGATCTTCCACACACCAGGATGTAATTCCAAATGAGATGTTTCAAATTACCTTATCACCTCCTTCCACATAATGAGAAGGACAACCATCCATCCCTATATAAAGATAACATGATCAAACCTTCAAACATTCCTTATGGTGAATCTCTTAAGGATATATATTCTTGTAGGACCTCATAGTCAACGTTTTCCAATTTGGAAACTCCAACACACTGGAGGGGTGGAAGATTAAACACTATTAAATGAAGAACTGCTGAAACATCCTTTTCAAGAAGGAACTGTAATAATGTACCTAATTACATGGATGCCTCCAACACGAAACATACATGTGAAATCCTATTAAGATGATAAACAACTATGTTTTACTTCATTGGAGTAGAGAATATATAAATGTAAAAGTATTATAGTAACTCCAACTTGTTCATATACCATTTGTTAAGTTATCATTGTGTGAATACATATCTATGACTCTAATGGTCTAAATACACAATAAAACTCTCTCCCAAATGATAGTGCATCCATATCAATAGAGTTTAGACTAATGTTTAATGATCTATGTAATGAGTTAGGTAGTGTTACTCATAGGTTCCCCACTACCTTGAATCATATAAAATATCTAAATGTATCCATACCAACACAAAGAGAAACATATCTCATTAGGCATCACAATAAACTATATATTCCACACACTCCTCTAACAGGGTTCAGAAACGACAACTCATGATCATCAGCCTAAATTCCTTGACTTCAATATAGAAATAGTCATTCTAAGTAAACAACATACCTATTCATGTCATGTATTTCAAATGGAATGAAATACTATATAAGTTTTCAAAACATCTCTTTATTCCCCCACTGAGCATAGAATTATTTACAACTCTAACATGTAATTAGGTTGATAACATGAATTAACTACATAGTAATTTCATGGGTCCAATATTAATCCATGATTATAAATAAAATTCCATAGAAAGTCATCCTCATTGATCCAAAATAGACAAACAGATAGAATAAAAGAGAGATGGTTCTGTAGAAGAAAATATAGGACCACACTCAAATGGTCTACATTATCCACCTCTATTAGAGTATATATTATTATTTCATCTATGTTGAAAACAATGAACCGGTTCATGTATGTTAAAATTATCCAATTCATCAGTTCCATAAACACGGTAAGGGATTTCTTCAAACTGAATGTCATCACCAGGAACGCATTATGTATGTAGCGACCTAAGTATGCCAACATTGAAATATAAATCTCACAAACTCTCAACAATAGTAGTAAGGCCAAGGATCAATCCTTGGTAATCATCTCCTATTTCACAAATAATCAAACAAGTCATAAATTCTCAAAACATTTACAATTCTCATCATTTCATCATAATTCATACAATGATAATCCACACATAGCTATATGATTCCATTAAAATTTTTCAAAATCAATACCAGATATTCCTAAGCAGACCACTGGGTCTAAAAAACTCTTATCTAGATGGAACTCTAAATATTACCAATTTTCTTGGTTCTCATTAGGTTCCATATGATATAATGAAGAATATATCATAGTAGTATCAGGGTGAATGTTAATGTAAAACAATATCTCTTATGTTATATGTAGTATAAGAATTCCCTTGTTAATGACAATTATAAAATCATTCTTGAATGAAAGAATCCATATTCCCGAATAATCTACTACACCGAGGGCTCCACTCACCATCTAATGTGTAATGGTATAAAACCAAATATTCTATAAAACTGCTCACACATCCATGATATTCATCACTCCCAAAATGTAAAATTTTGGCCCATTTATGATAATATATTTGACTCATCTATGAATAAGGTAAATATAGTATTGGACCATGTCTATGTAATTAATGAATAATAAGATAAAAACGATTAATTATTCTTAATAATGGTCATATGGGAGTCCCTATCCACTAATTGATATGTAAAAATACTGGTAGATGAAAAATAGTGAAGAATAATTATTCATAGTAACCTTAATAAAAAGCTAATGGGCTAATACCTCAAATGATATCTCCATATCTTACTCTGTAAGTGAATATATTTTGGAATGACATGAATTTATGTCTAATTATAATGATGGAACTATAGTATAAACACAAATTATAATTATAATCATCTCATGTGCCATTGTGTCATATGCATCCATAGCTTACTCTGATATGTGGTGTCCACCACCAACTACCTAATCATATAGTGGCCAACATGGTGGATGTTGTTCAAGAAGCCCAAAATTGTTCCCACCACTTTCATCTCTTTCCCCAAGATCCCGACATTATTTTCTATGTGCACTTCCTCTATAGGGTACCCCTTCCCTCACATGGGAAATCTATGATAATGACTCCACCTCCGTCATATTGGACCCCAGATACCTTTCTCATCACATCCATTTCACAAACCCTCTCTAGTGTACCCTTCTTCTCCTTACATTCCATGATAATGTGCCTAAGACTAATCCTATGAAGCCCTCTTAGGTCAATATCTCATTTATGTATGCATTATAGCTACTATAGATGACTTAAAACTAAAACACACACATCTATCTCTATATTACTTGTGTACCAATATCGTGGATCTATCCATCACAAGAACATTATCCAAAAAAAACCTACATAAGAGGGAAGGCAATGGGGTACCACACTAAAACTAATTTCACACTTGATACACTGTTCAAAATTCTACTCCTGGAACTAGCTAGCCCAAATCATGGCATGGTAGTATCGTGAAAGGTTATTGAAACCTGAATAATTTTTTAAATATATGACCCACCTTAATACTTCTCCATATTATCTATAATATATTCTAAATTAATGCATGGGGGGTAGTACTAGTCATGAAACAATAGCTAGATGTTATCCTAAGAGAGTGTTGAATCATCATGAATCTGTATAACTAGGATCCAACCACACACATCTATTCAATGTAAATGTTTGTCTTCCAGTACCAATACCTAATATGTTGGTGTCTAGATAATCCATAAAAAAATTATCCCCATCGATATCCAATCCTATACTTCATGGGGATTTGGCTCGCCATGAAACCTCATCGGCCTCTATAATTAGAACTCAGGGAGGGCGCTAAACATGAGCACATAATTATCCTAATCTGTAGTTTCACCTCATACATAATAGGTAGGGTTTCTTCTACCTATACCACCAATGGAAAAACAACATGTGATATCCCTTGAACTGAGGGCTCATCACTCCTTTGATCATTGTCATGATCCAAAATCAGTAATCAGGCATACTATTATTGTAGTGAAATCTTGAAAATTAAATCAAGTCATACCATAGTCTGATGATTATATATATACAGGGGGTCTTAATAAAAAAATAAATTCAAATAATCAATCCATCATGATGCAAGTACAACTGATCCCTATAGACAATATCTCATTATTTCAATTCAACAAGTTGTTAGAAAGATTCATAGTGAATTGATTCATCAACTAACACAACAAAATAGGGTTTTCTAGACATAGAGTTACACCTGAGACACATTAAAAATGTTTTTCAATATCTGAAGAAAAAAATCCTCATTAGGTGACTATTACAAACATCGTACCAATGAAGAACTCCTCTAATTCCAATCTTTCACAATTCGACCTAATAGGGATTGAGCTCCAACTCCCATAACACAACCTCCCTAGTCCATGAGGTATCAAAAAGTGAATAACGGAATAAATAATATGGGATGACTTTACCCAATGTATCTATATAAATGTACATTACCGTATCCATGTAGAACATAAGAGTTATAATAATGAAAGATGTAGCAGTAAGAGAATATTCCTATCACGTAAATCCTCTAGAGTGTACAGATGTATGAAAATATAAATTTAATATTAAAAATGGATAAATAAATGATCAACCATAAATGTTATCATCTAAATAGGAACATGAAATTAATTTTGGGAGAGACTAGCTCCGAATATGCATGATTTAACCAGCATATAGAGTAAAACTCACAAGGGTATACATATTCCCATCTTCAATCATTGTCATCCTATTTTTCCTTTCTATAAGACACATGAAAGAATGAAAATTCTTATGGAGGTTCAGTATTAACATACCAATTTGGACTCCCTGAATGTTGATGGTGTAGAAGTAAGAGAAACTATAGGATCAAACAACTCAACAAATAGAGTTAAAAAATCCAATAACATGGGTATATATATATATATAATCAAAAAAAGAATCCCAAATGAGATATAATGGGAATATCCATCTCAATTCACAACCTATGAAAGGAGGGAAAACTATTACAAGATGCCAATCAATGATTCCCAACATCTCGTGGGTATGTCTGATGAAACATAAATGTCATTAAATAACATTATTCTATGACAAACAATGATGGTTCCACAATATTTATGTGAAGGACCCATTTCATGGATGATGATGAGGTATGAACCTAATTTTAGAGGACCCATGACCTAACATCATATGAGGTCTCCACTCTGATAGTCAATAAAGGAACCATTCCCTAACCAATATTAGGGTTCCACTATCATGGTTGTTGAAACATACCTTGATTCCATATGATGGTTCCACTTAAATTGAAAATAGAGGATAAATTCCATTCCCAGTAGAAGGATGGAACATTAACTATTGATGAACCATCATATCTCCCTACATTAGGTATCCAAATTGATGATAGATAGAGGAACCATGGCCTACCTAGTAGGGGGGATATCACTAAAAATGTTGAGAACTCATTCCATATATCTATAGGTGGTTTCCACATTGATCACATATAGTGGACCAATGACTTACTCAGGTGGTGGGTGATACTCTAATTTCTATTTTGATCATTCCTAATAAATTCAATTATCATACCTCACATAAAAATTATTATAACAATAAATCTCACATAATATATAAAAGAAACTATTAAGGACACTATCATGTTCAATTTGGACAAACAATTACTGTTGGATACTCATGGGCCAAAATCTGAGTCAAAGGAACAGATATATGGGAAGAGAAGTTTACTCAAAAAGAACCGGGGTTATAGAAAATGTATGGGAACCCACACAGTATGTTGTTCCACTCTAATTCCAGGCCATGTCCATTCCAATACGTTTCCCACTAGCCATGTGTCCCTATACTATGTGTAAGGGTGTTGAAAGGTATTTCATACCCACCCAGGGTCCTGCCTATACTCTTGACCATGTATTTTTACCCTATCATTGTCCAAGTACCATGGATGTGCATTTCATCCAGGTCATATTGTCATGTTCCTATACACTATCTATGATCTTGGTCATGACCATGTCCATTTACTCCCAATATAAACACTAGGACTCCATCACTGAGTAAAAAGGTGTGGGTTTTCCCCTAATGTGTGTGATATTTTACTCACAGAGAAACCATATCCACCATAACAAGTGCCAAACACCAGAGATGTTCATCAGAATACAGGATTCATAGTTCGGTTTTTCATAAAAATCACAGATATAAACTAAAATTCAAGATTTAGAACAACCACAAGGGTTCTCAATTTTTTATTTCATAGAAATGATGTAAATATCATTCTCTCATCATTTACGACCATCTGTTGGCCATAATACAAAACATTTATCATCCCTTCATGAACCCACATACCGACGTCATTCATGGAACCTCATACTTCCGCTAAAAAATGTCATAATCTACTATAATATCACATTAATAGGAAAATATATACCAATTCATCCCTGATTTTTCTGGTGATTCATGAAACCTCAATCAACCAAGACGTTGGGTTTCTAATCACTCTATATCCCACCATAAAATTTTCAAATCGTGACCCCTTAGACAGATGATGACTAACACGAAGAACAATAGGGGAATACACAAGAAACATATGTGAAACAATAGTTATTCAAGAAATCAATAATAACAGATAGATATTGGGATTACAATGCTGAGAAACATGGAACATTGGATATTGATTGAATAAATAATTTAAAATCATAATGTGTTCACATGAAATGTCTCATAATAGATACAGATTAAAGATATAAGAATGATATTGATCAAATTTTTAGTAAAATGGTTCAAAATACCTTATATATGTCTTCTATCTTGATTTTCATCATCAATATATGATGAATATACTTTTTAACGATAAGGGAAATCGATCAATTCATTTCACCTTGATTTTATTGGATCTGGAGGCTCATGGCCATCTAATATTGATTTTCCAATGAGATGTTGTAGAACTATCCTTCCAATGATCCTACAGTAATGGGGTAACCCTTTAGATCCACCATAATGAAATATATATATATATATATGAAATATAGTTAGGCCCTTTAAATTTAATTAATAAATATTTGTTTTATTTAAATTAAATTCAACCACAAATGGTTTCTCTATCCAATCAAATCACAATGACCGACTATAGATCACAGCATGGGTAAAACTCATGTTCCAGATTAAACCATGGAATCAGATATTCAGTAAGACAACCCATGTAGTTTATATCTCATTCTCATTATGAAAAAATGAATGTAATATTTAAAATATATTAAATATTTAATTAAAATAGTTATGGGTAGATCGAGCCTTATAATCATGCACCGCCGCTATGGTTTTCTCGAAAAAGCTATCTTGTCATATTTAAAATTAATAATAGGATGAAATAGGGTTTATACACAGGTCCATTACCTGAAAACATCCAGGATTCATGTATCATCTCATATAACTTTTCCTCTGATGAAATGAACCATTAATGATACATTCAACAAAATAACTCAATCTTGCTAATTATTGTCTAAAATTTCCCTCATATTAGGGTTATTAACAAAATATTTTAATGATAATCTAGTTTATCCCTACTAATTGAATATTTATGATCTTTACTTATATATGAAATTACAAATTATGAAGGGTAATCTCTGAGGACTCTATCCATTTAATTCATGAAGATAGAAAACAAATTCTCATGGTCAAATGGAATGGCTATAAACATATAGTCTTCATACCATTTATATATTGTTTTCTTGGGAATATACTCTATTTTAACCCTTAAATGTAGATATCTAGAAATAAGGTAATATTTTTGAAAGAATTAGTATGAAATTAATTAATAGAATATATCTATTATACATGGTAGATGATACTTGTTATTGATCCTGATTTTATGAAGGTCACAAAAATCAATTCAAAGAAAAATCGAACCATGGTACTTTTTTTCAATGTGAAATGGAAGACCCTACATTAAAGCACAAGGAAATATTAAATCATAGGCCAGATACTAATTTAGTTTCATCTTAATTAATCAATTTCAATTGGGTATTTTCTATATGAACTCTTTGAGATTTCTTGCAATTATGTATCAGTTTGATTGAAAACACGACATTACAAACATGGATATGTCTTGTATGTTCATCTAGAAATACATCAGTATACTCCCACATAACATGAATATAAATAATGTTGAAAACCTCCTAGATCCTTTGGGTTAGGAGTACCTTTTGGGTATCATAACCTAAAACAAATAATTTTATTACACATGGAGTGCATAATCAACCAGTCATCAATACATATTAACACAATTGTTATTCATATTATATTATATTTCATTATCTCAACAATTTATATGTTCTCTAGAGATAGATAGAGAGGATATGTAATCCAAATATATATAATATCTAACTCCCTCATGGTAAGAATAAATAGATTCAATGGGAGTATATTCCCATATATCTGGAATATTGAAGAGTAATATATCTTGGATTCAATCATCATTCCAATTGGTTTTTTCATTGATATATTATTAATCATTTTTCTGGGGGTAATTCAACCTTCATATCATAGACATATGATAAATAATAATTCAATGAACAATAATTAAATAATACATGTGTAGTTATGGTATGACTGATAAGTATATGGTTTCACTACATAATTATTTTCATCAACCTCAAAATTGGTAACTACATATATTTTTCTTTATTCCATTGGTATAATAGGCTATTAGGGCCTAGTCACATCGATATTTTCTATATTTAGATCACTGATTCAAGAAATTAATAGAATCACTTAATTTAAATATTTCTATATGAGGTGAAATATTATTAAGGTTATTAATCACCTCTTTTTTTTAATTGGATTCATAAGACTACATGTTCGTAATTTGCTTATTATCTTTCATCACCACACATATAATATTTCACTCACCACTTAAGGAAGTTAACAATGTAATTTTTCACACATTTATTTCCCATAAGAAATTGTACATTATTACCAACATTTATCTTATTATTAGAATATCCATCTCACACCACATTCCATTTCATTTCCTTAGAATAATGAGATTTTCTATCTTCTATATCACGATTTTGAACACATTGACTAAAATCATTGTATCTACCTATGTATCTTATTTTCAAAACCCATAAATGTATTGGATATAATAAATGAATTGTGTTATAAAAATTCCATTTGAAAACTATGATGTAATTGGAGTCATTTTACATAATTCTTTTGAAATTAAATTTAGAAATTGAAATATATTCATACTTTTTTTATTCTATTCCAAGAATACCTTCTTTATTTTAATTTTTGGCCTATATGAAATATAACTATTGAAAATTATTATTATCAAATACTCAGATTATATAGAGTTTAATTATACTTTTATAGTATTTTTATAAAAACCTAACTCTTTACTTCTTAACCTTCTAAACAAATGTTGTGCAGAAAATCCTTCTCATATTTTGAGCACTAGAGAATGGAAAATATCATTTACACTATGTTTACCAACTACTCAGTAATATGTGGATTATAAATCTCCCAAAAATTGGTATTTTATTTCAACATGAATGAATTGTAAGTGAGATATTCCATAATTGTTTTATTCAGGAGATCTAGAATATTTGTGTTTTCATACACAATAAATGATTGTTGGGAGAGAATATATATGCAGGTTTTCATCCCAACCGTAATCTCATTAGGTTAAAAAAATAATAAATTAGTTAAAATATATTTTATTTAGTATGTATTTTCATAATAAACAAGATATATATTCAATTCCTTAATAAGTGGTCTTTATGAGAATGTGAATTAACTAACGAATATTACATTGTAGTTTCAATCCAGTTTTGATGTTAAGATTAAATATAATATAGTAAGTGAGGATTCCATTAATATCCAAAAAATATTTTTCATGGTTATTACAACTATGTACCTCTATGATGGAATATTCATCCATATATATTAATTAGATAGGGATTTTATTTCAATAAATATTCCCACAATCTACACTTTTCAGAAATTTGATGAAGTTATCCTATAAACAGAAAATTCCCTTAAAATTAACCTATAATAAATAAAAAATTATCCAAAATTAACTAATATATATATATATATATGTTACTAAATATGAAAAAAATATAAACATAACAGAAATAATAAATTTATTTCATGCTATTGGTATTTCATCTCACCAACAGATGCACAACCCAATGAATAAAGGGTTTCGTGTTTGAGACATTTTCTATAAAAAAACATTATTTTAAAGTTGTTGTAAATTTTTTCCAAAATTGTGATACTCTATAAGAATTTTCATTGAATGAAATATATTACATTCTACTTCAAATAATGGTTAAAGGAATCATATGATAGGGGTGAGACCATTCGACTAATAAGTGATGAGAAATATCTTAATTTATCAGATAAAAACATCAATGGTAACATAAATATGGGATAAATATATTAATAATATAACATGATACCATATAGGATTATAATAAAATGATATAGGAGAATATAATAAAACAAAAATATCATTAACTATTCAAAATATTTATGATATTTCTTGCAATATATCTCCATAATAAAAAAATGAGTCTATATGCCATATAAGGGTAGAATATTTTACAAATAATTCTTCAAATGAAAAACATTAATATTAATAAAATAAAAAAATATAGGGAATGTTTCATAACATGAGTAAATACTAGGACATTAAAAATAACCATTATCATATGACAACCATTATGATCAAAATATTTATTCTCATGCGTATGTGAACAAACATTTTATGACCTTGCTTGATTAAGTGAGTAAATATGTATTTCCAATCCCATTTTAAAACTATCATTTATTTAATTCGGAATAATATAATTATACATAAATTAAAATAAATAATTATACTGAATTATATGAACCCATACATAATTATTCATGAATATGTGTGACACCAAAAATCAACCTTCATCTCTGCTTAAAACCCATTTAAAAAATATGGGTTTCTTACACTTTTCCATAAACATCAAATAACATGAACATATAAAATTATATTATATAAATAATTTCATTTCCCAAAATGAATTATACTATAAAATAATATTATGGGTTTTCAAAAAATCACTTCATATGAGATAAACAGTAGTTATAAATTGATGTGGCAATACCAATGTTTTCATAAATACACATATTTTTTATGAAGGAGGACTATAAATTAATCTTAAAAATGGTTTGATAGGGAAAATATTAGTATTTTTAATACAATGTTATAATTTGTTCCAAATAGAGGATACATTAATGGAAATGTAAAATCAATTTATTTTATCTATGTAGCTATATTTTTAAATGATACATCTTAATAATGATTAGGTGGTCATTTTAAATAATAATAACACAATAATGAAATGTTGAAATACATTCATTTCATAGAATACATGATTTAGAAAATGATGCATATATAAACTAAAACATAACAAAATTTAATTAAAAAATAATGTTTTTATGGGATAATTATGGACCTCAAAAACCTTTCACTTTGATTGAATTTAAGATATAATTAACCTAAAAAAATTATTTCTTAAATCATTTTATCATATACATGGTATTTGATGATGAGTTGTGATTTCCAATACAGAATATTATAATATAAGATAAAAATATTGGTATCTCAATATTATTTGAATATTTAAATTTATTTTCATTAATGAATGACGTTGACCAAATAATTATAATATTGAATTGATGAAACAATTACCATGAATTAAATCAAATTTTATTGCACTATGACAACATATATGACAAAAAGAACCAAATGAATTGACTATATTAGAACCATATTCATATTATTATCCTTTTTAAAAAAAATATAATTAAAATTCCCTTGTATTATAGACATTTTTTATACATTCGATATCATATGTGAGTAATGATGATCGTTTTGAACTAGTTTTTCAATTGAAGTGTTTTATTTATTCTTACCAACAATTATATAATTACTATATATTTTAATGTAAATAAATTTATATATTTTATTTATTGAAAATTATATTATAAAATTTCACCACAATTTTATATATGATGTATAAAAATGGAGTCAGTGTCAGCTTATTTTTATAATTTTATCAATCAAATGTACTACATTAATAATATTATAAATAATTTATATAAATAATTTAAATCAATATTTATTTAGTTTCTTGTTATTTTATAATAATGTTAACATTTTTGTTTTGATATACTTCTAGGATAGTTTTTATAACGTTTTTTATAGAGGTTGTTAGACCAACCAAAAAATTACTATTCATAATTAAAAGATTATTATGGAAGTAAATGTCATTTAATATAGAATAATAATATTATTTAAAAATATAAGTTATATATATTATATTTTATTAATTTTTCAGAATCATGTTATAAGAGATATTATTAAATAATATATAATGAAGATGAAAATTTGAGATGCATTTCATTATGGAGGTGGTAATCCCCACATCTCATAGTTAATGTTTTTATTTCCCAATCATTGAGAGGCTGTAGAGTTGTTTTTTAAAATTTTAAATACATAAAAAAAATTATTATAAATAAAAAAATCATTTTTTAATTCCATCCTTTTGGATAGTTAAGGGATATGGTGAATAAAAATAGATTTCGTCACTCTTTGGAGGCGGTGGTCTGTACAAACGCACAATCATGCTTCTTTTGTTTATATAAGTGACTGTAAAATTAAAAAATAAGGGTCATTACGTTAATATAAAAACACTTAATTATAAAAAATAACTTTTTATATATTAAAATGGATATGGTGTTTTTTTAAGATAAATATTAAGATGAAAAGGGAAAACTGTTAATTAATACTGACTTTGTGACCTTGGACATTATCTTAGTAGTATCCAAGCAAATTAAGGGGAATGAAAGACATATGATATCTGAGGGATTTAATCCATGAAAGGGAATTCATGGATATGGAAATTATTTATGGGTACATGGAAATATCAAATGGTATGTGTATCATTAAAAGGGTGGAAATGATTCCCCATTACAAGTGAATAAAATAGAAAAATTTGGAATCACTCATTACTTATTAATAATGGAATAGAAATATTAATGGGTAAATATTAGAAAGAAATTATTATAGGGGGATATAAGGTAATGAAAACTCAATCATAATTTTCCACACATTTTCTAATTTTTTTAGCTATTTAATCTATGACATTTACTTTTACATTTCTTATACTATGTTAACATGTTTCCGCATAAGTATTTTTTGTTCCGCTATAAATATTAAATAACCCCACATAAAAAAACTAACGGTGATGAACCTAAATTTGATAAAAATTTATCTTATTCATATTTCCAAATAATATAAAATTTTATTTTATATTATATTATTTTATTTATAGAAAAATTATATTTATAAAAAAATGATTTTTAATCGTTCTTTTTTCATTAATGAATATTGCATTGGCTACCAAATGAATGTCTATTAATATATATATATATATATATATATATATATATATATATATATCTGCTTGTGTGTGTGTGAGAGAAAACATTATATTATATTATTTACATAAAATATATTAATTTAATTTATTAAATAAAAATAACATATTATTATAATATAAAAAATAGAAAATTTAATTTTCACCATTATCACAACAATTAATTATAATATTGGTAATAATATTAATATATATCGAAATTTGTTTTTATTTAAATTATTCCTATTAATTACAATTATAAAATTCTTTTTATCAAATAAAATATGAAATCAATAAAATATTTATTTTTCATATTAGGAAAACTATTTTATAAGAATGTCTTTTTATAAATGATGAATATCTTATCAAAAAGTGATGTTAATTTTATTATAAAATTATATAAATTCATTTTAATGTGGTCAATTATATTTTTTCTCACATATTTAATAGAAAATATATAATATTAATATTTTGTAATTTTATTATGGAGACATGATTTCCATTTTCATTCCATTTTTTCATTAAAGACCACACAATCATATATTTATTAATTGATGAAAATTGGTTGATAAAATAATAGGTTATTATACATATTTCATAAAATTTAATCACATGGAATATTTTATGGTTTGTGTATTTCAATACATAAACTATCCACCAATATTTTGGTTCACACCCCCTATGAGAACCATTATATTACATTGGCCGGACACACAATTATGTAAACCTTGCACTAATTATGAGACTAGGTTCATATATTTATATATGTGATGTAATATTATCACTAACAGAAAATATGGTTTGATGAAACTTATTAAAATGATATCATCGCCATATTTTTGGATTCCATGTTTATAAAAAACTACACACTAACTGTGAGGCCTTTCTTGAACCTCCTTTTTTAATCATCGAGTTTCTAAATATTAAAACACTATTGTAACCAAACTAAATCCATGAAATAACTTCAATGGAATAAAAGTGGATGGTAGATAGAATATTATTAAAATATAAATTTCGACCCAACACAAAAGGTTTCATTGTTTTATAATGTCCCCACCTTACATTATTATTTTTAGATATAGTGTAAAATGTTATCAGGCCTCATCGGTGTAAAAGTCCTAAAACTGAGTTTACGTATGAAAATCATACTACATTATTTAATCTTGTACATGCCTATACTATGTCTACATTTATACAAGATATACAATTTACCCAAAACTATTCTTCATACATAGATCTGCTACATGAATCAGATGGAACCTGAATGATGCATCATCCACAACCACAATTTATTTTCTGATATACATGTGCAATGGATCTCAGTATTAAATTAGAAGTAAAAGTTTTCAAAATACCTCATGCATAATTCCAAGTCACGGAACTAGATAAAATCAATATTCCACTATACCATCCCAAACAACTATATTAAAAATATATACATAGTCAAGTTCATGATTCCCTTTCCATGAACACAGTAATGTCCACACATCATTGAAACTCATATAAATACTAGGTCACCATACTCAAATTAAATAAGATTGTTATTTTTCTATATATATTAATATTTAATCCTATAAGTTCTCATTGTTCTCTTCATGGACAACAATATGTGCTCCGAGATCATCTGTTTGAGATTCTGTCCCTTAATATTCAAATCTACAATGTCTATCTAACATAAAAATGATTATCTATTACAACCACATAATTCAAAATGGGTTCAATTTATACTAATGATTGGTATTTGTTTTAATAGTTAAACTCTACCATGGAATTTGGGTTCTCGTAATAACTACTAAAATGAATGACATGTACTATAAGATCCACGATTTCCCCAGATAAATCACATTATTATTTTTTGTGGAAACTATTTTATACTGGGATTTCTTTCACTTCTATGTGGTGGTTGAGACCCTTTTTGGGACTTGATATAATTTTATATTTTAATGGAAATTTTTTTGGGGATCAATATTTATTTTAATTAATGTATTATATTTTTATAAATGATTACGGTCTATTGAGGTGCTATCGATGGATTTGAAGGTATCAGATATTGTTTATGATTTTTCCACATAAGAATGGATTAGAGATATATGTTGATCATTTACATTACTGGATCGTGTTAGAATATGTTAAAATATCTTCAGGATGAAATCATGAAAAAGGTCATGATGTGAAATAGTTAGATGTTTTGAAATATGATCATGATTTTAAAAAGGGGTATCAAGGCAATATATGGTTGAGGTGACTTTTATTTCGGCATAACTCATAAATTGAGGTATAGGTGATATGAAAGTATCTCACGTCGTAAATTATACGTGATAAATGGTTGTCAGCTATGATGTGTGAATGATTTATTCTTCATCTTCATGTAACATTCCCCCTCTCTCTATCTCTTATATACTAAGTAAACTCCAATAGATAATGGAGCAATTCCGTCACTTATTTTATTCCAGATAAATCTTTTGATCTCATCTGAGTTGTTCTTGTTTTTTTGACTCATCTAAATGATCTCCATTATCATGATGTAATATCTTACCCTAATTGAAAAGTGTCTAATATTGTTGGATATGAGATATTATTTTAATCCATTTATCCTACATTCCTCATTGTCATTCCAAATTGAAACTTTTTCTAAATCACAAGTTAGAGGTTGGAGGTCTAGAAAAAACACTATTGTCTATTTCTATTTGTTTAGTTATGTGAAATATGGTGTGATTTCACCAACATAACATGTAAAGTAATTAACAACAGTTTTTGGAGAAAATATATCATGTGTCAGTTTAATCTGTGGAACAATTTTGGTGAAAATGTGTTGAGAAATGTATTATGTGTACCTGTAGAGTGATTTCTCCAGTGAATAATAATGAAATCGAGAATATATTAAATTAATTTTTATACTTACATGACACATTTAGTAATTTCAAATGACAGATTCACTATGAAAATTGGATAACCTATTTATTAGAATGAATGGATAAGATTGATATTATATGGTTTTGTGCACTTTTATGGTAATTTTTCAAGAAAAATATCACTAATTGAAGGGTTATTATTTTATAATGGATAATTGGATGAATTGAGCCTTGTGGATTATGATTTTATATGTGTCCTTCTTTCTATTACATCTTGTGATGTGATTCAAGAATAAATACAAATATAAAGGGATAAACCTAGTTATAATTAAATTAATATACAAAGGTATTTTAATAGTGATGTTGAAATGATGATTTCAAGGGATCTCTAAAAATACACTAAATTAATTATAAAATGGTATTTTCTATGTCATGATGTAATTTATATCGAGATTATCCCAGTTTTGTTTAAATGATTATGCAGGAGACATTTTCTAGTTCTGTGATGAATTTATTATTTTTTTGTTAAATAATTATGATTTTTTCTACATTATTTTAGAAATTATTTCATTGGGCTAAAGTATGCTATTTTTGTATTATATTTTATAGTTAATTAATAAAATTGTTTATCTGTTTATCTTATGCCTATTTTATCATATATGATTTGTTTAGACATGGATGTGTTGACCTACTAAGATCTACTAACATCATATTTTGGATTCTGTTTGGCACCTAATCATATTACTTTTATTCATGTTTGTGAAATGACTAGGGGACATTTAGTAGATTATTTCAAATGAGAAGGGTTGGATCATTGAGATGGGAATGAGACCGGGTTTTAGACCATGGTCATTTGATTTTATATATATTAGAATGATAATATATATATATTACATTTGATTTAACATTTAGATAAATTCCTCCAGGACAATGCGATGTAAATTATTTTTTATTTTATTGGTTCCTCATGTATCATTCAGTTGTAGGATGTATTGTATCCTCTATTTCTATTAAATTTATATTTGTTGATATTTTTAAACTTTCACTATGTTTTTAATCTATAACAAGTGGTATAGTATCCCCAATATTTTCTGTACACCCCCACCGATATGCGGTATCCACTGGAATATGTAGAGTCATTCATTAGGTTTAATAACTATCCTGATTTGATAACCTAATATATTTTTTGCATTAGGGACATTAAAACGTTTAATTAGAGGATTAGGTCAATAGATTGTGTTTTTTTAATATTTTTTAATTGTATAATTGAATCTATGATGTATTAGGAAATGGTAATCATCTTGTTTTTAGGAGTTGGTAACCCATGTATGATTAAGAAATCAAAGTTCCCATTGTTGGGATTGATTTCGATAATTTTATTTTGTTAAGGTTGATTTCATTTCACCAAGGGTGATTCATATTTTGTGAGACGTTATTTATTATTTATTATTACCATCATCGTCAGTTATGGCGCCAGATGAGTATGTATACATCATGATAGAAACATAGGGATATATCATGACTTTCATTGTTCATAATAGGTGCATATTTATTGAATGTGATATTTTTTCATGTATGAATTTTGATGCGTGAAAACATTTATATATGAAATTTTCAATTGAATTACTATTATGTCAGGATAATTCATTGGTTATTCTTTGATTAATGATACCATGGTCCACCATTTCTCCTTTTATATCACTTATTGTGGATAAACCTATTTTTATCTAGTCTGATATAGATTTTGTTTGAATTGATGATCAATTTCCTACATGACATATTTTTGTTGAGGATCACGATGGAAAAAATTATCATGCTCCTAATACAGCTGAGACATTTATATCTATAGACCTCAAGGGATGAGAATCTTTCATGATCATACACCTCATATGGTATGTCATTTTAGTGATAGACTATTCTACACATTTCACTGACTAGTATTGATATTTTCCATCTTTTTATACTGAGGAGATATACATGGTGGAATGATTTGAATAAAGGATTAACTATGATATCAGGTCATAGGTGAACGTATTTCACATTATTATATTTTCAAACATGGTGGCTAAGGTTCTAATAAAAATATTCTATGATACATTCCATTGCATCAATGTTGTTTTTTATACGGGAGAACAACGACCTCATCTTATAGTGGTAAGAAGTTCCACTATGAGGGTTTTTACTATGGAATCAATGGGTAGATTATCCATGTAAGTGGGAAGATATCATAAGACTAAATTTTATTATATTTCTATTTGTGCAGAATGTTTGACCAAAACTGTCCTCATTTTTCATTCCCATATTTTGAGTGCCAAGCATGTTCTAGGTTTGGGAAACTTCAAAGGGGTTTTAGGTATGTGTAATAGCAGATCACTGGTAGGGAGTCCGAAAATATACAATAGTATGGGAATGGACACAAGTACCCATATCAAGACTTGTAGAAAATTTTCCACCAGAAATTCTAGTCATGGAAGGGGGTGTGGTTACCTAGGGAAGGTGTGGTAGTTATAAGAAGACTGAATATTTATGGGGATTGAGACTGATTCCCTTGCCAATGGGGATAGTAGTCTATTGAAAATTTAGTATACACCAACTATCAATAGTGAATGAAATTCAACATGATTCCAATTCTTTCATCGGG
The DNA here is from genome assembly GCA_963277665.1 of Viscum album. Lineage (NCBI taxonomy): Eukaryota > Viridiplantae > Streptophyta > Magnoliopsida > Santalales > Viscaceae > Viscum > Viscum album. Next base: position 1,034,164,433 of record OY728130.1, read on the forward strand.
GTGCGCGTGTCCGTCTGATTCGGGGACGACGGTGCTATTTTTTCCCTGCATTTCTGCTTTCCAAAGGCGGCCACCATCCATTCCTTGTTCAGGGATGTTTTCTCATTGATCGAAATAGGATTATGGGATGTCAGTTCATCCATTCGTGGATTCCTCCTCAAAAATTGTCCCCTAGTCTCCATCTCCCATACATATTTAATACGTTGTTCGTGAAACTCTTCCCAATGACATATATTCATGGACACTGTTTAATTGCACTGCTTATATCGAGAAATTTTAAAGGGTACAACTATGGAAGTAACCTTCTGTTAGGGGAGTAGTCATGTTGGACATCACTGGAATGTATGGACGCTAGAACACTGGCGCGTCTGGGATTCTTCCCCTTATTATAGGGCTTCCCTAGGGCACAGAAGCTCGAGGCATCCCACATCAAATGCAAAGAATTAAATTACATTGATATGTATCAGAGGTTTTCCACAGCTTTATATGTTTATCACAGGGTATGTCACAGGTTTAATGTTCAGTAGAGACAGATAAGACTGATCGGAACACTGACTAGAGTGGATCAAATAGTTTAGGCCCCCTGAGGGAACACTGATGTCGGGGCTAAAATGTGGATAGTTACCCAGTTTCTGCTATGAGCAGCGAAGAGGTGAATTGGAATAATCTAAACGGAATGTGGCGGCATAGGTAAGAAATAGAATGGATGACGGGTGGTTATGTGATGTGGAGGGGGAATGACATGAGACCATTGTGAGGGAGATAGTGATGGTGTTATTGAGCCTCGAAGAGGCTTCCTACGTATCCTCGTGTCAGTGAATCAATGTCCGCGTAGTTTGGGATGGGGTATAGGATCGGGTTGTGTGCATATGACAACAACCCAATGATATATTGGGCCTTAAACATTTTTAATAGCCTGAGGATGTTCTGACACCACTAGGACGGACTATAGATATGAGTTCTGACAGAGGGGATGCCAACGGCTTACTGCTGGGTCTAGGTTGACAACTGCTTACCGTTGAGTGAGGATCACAGCGTCTTACTGCTTGATGGGGACCAAAAATGGGCGTACATTTTAACATCATTTAGGATGGGGGTGGAAAGACGTGAAGTGGATCAGACCATTGGTTGTTGGGAATGAACCTCGGTGAGGCTTCCTACATACCTTGTCATGGAAAGGATCAAAGTCCATGTAGTTCGTGATGGGTTGGAGAACCGACGTGAAGATGATCAGGACCAATGGTTGGTGGTCTTGAACCCCAGGGTTGCATCCTACATACTCTACCTTTGTTAGGATCAAAATCCACATAGGTCAGAATGTTGTGGGAAAACAAACGTGAAGGTAGTCTGAACGACCGGGTGTTGGGCATGAACCTCATGGAGGCTTCCCACGTACCGTACATTGGAAAGGATCAAATTTCACATAGTTCGGGAAGGGTGTGTGGGGATTACACTCTAGGCTTCCTAGAGAGGATATCATGGTCGATGCTTTCTATAAGCCCATGTGAGTCATGCTCGGTGTGAGAAACAAGATGCAGTAGAGTCCTGATGATCACATCCTGAAAGGTGCATATATGGGATGGGAAATTTGGATTAAGCATTGTTAGCTGACAAAAAATGGAAACAGGGGCTTACGCGAGATGCGGCTCTAGGGAGATGGAGACAGAAACTTACGCCATGGCGGAGTCTCATATGGAGACCAAGCCCAGAGGGAGAGGGAAGGTATAACAAAATCCATGTCCTTGTCTATCCTCTTAGTATTTGGCACAAAAGATGATAGGATGAGCAGGGTTTCTACCACCAGCAAGAAAATCTTGGGGCTTACACCATGATGGTTTCCCTTTCTCCCTAGATAGACATTAGGGTGAGGTCATAGTATAACTTCTTGTGCTATGTGCGATGGTTCGTGGCAGTTTTACGTGCTATAGCTCGGACGAGGTGGGTTCATTCCACACCCCTAGGACATACATGACTAGATCCTCCTACCCCTTGGAGAAGGTAAGGTATCAACAATGTTGTTGCATGGGGTTGTTTTGCAGTGATCTATTAGGGGGTCCATGTTAGTGTGGATATGAAAAGAAGAGATAGTTGTTAGCATGCCTATGTGAAGAAGCATGAGGCGAAGCAACACAATGGGAAGTATTGTCCAAGGGACTTTGAAATTGTTTCGCACAAACATAGAAGGTCTCACGGGATAATGAAATGTAGAACAGAGGTGTTCTTAGATAGAATCATTATGAATCTCTAGTGCTCTATGAAGTAGAGGTCACTCATGAAGGTATGTGCTTCACGAAGTGCAGTGGCCTATCCTAGGGATACAGTATAGTTTCATATGGAAGCGGGTTTGTGAAGTGGAAATGCATTCATGGAGTAATGCCTCGTGAAGAATGGGTGCCTCATGAAGTGTAGTATTGTGAATCAAGATGCTGCACAAAGCCCAATGACCCTGCCTTAGCATATGGGTCAAATACGATTGAGGGGTGCTTCGTGAAGCATTAACTCTCCATGATGAATCGGGCCCCCTTGGGGATCCACTGCCTTCGTGGAGGCTGTTCGGCTCCGCGAAAGGCATCCCTCTCTAAAGAGGGGATGAATTAAAGCAAGGGGAGCCCATTTGTGATGAAAAATAACCTCGTTAAGCTCAGGGTTCACAAAGATGAATGTTCTTCAAGATTCAAGAGCTGGGAAGTTGAAAGGATGGATCATCTGTCTCATGGACTCGAAGGGAGCCATGTATTTATAGGTAAGCGGCACCAAGAAGCAGAGTTTGCTCGGCGTGAATATGAATCTTGATCCAACGTGGGTTCTTGAATGTTAAATAACATTACGGAGCCTCCCACCTCCTTGAAACACAGTGGGGTTGCGAACATAAAATCGGCTAGTAGATCCTCCCGCCTCACTCAGAAATGGGGTCACGAATATGAAATCATCTCACAGAAACTCCCACCTCCTGGCTCCACAGCGGGTTCGTGAATGTCAAATCGGATTGCGAAACCTCATGCCTTCTAGCTTTGTGGAAACCGCAGGGCCCTGGGGGCTCCGTGAACGGTCTTTAAGAGGTTTCCATTGAGACTTTCCATTTTTTCTTCTCCTTCCCAAACTTAGGCACCAAAAAATTCCCCCCATCATACTTGGATCTGAGGCGAAATCAAGCTTCAAAGTCTGACGGTCAATTTCCAAAATCCCTCGGCTATTTGTAATGCTATCTTGTGTTGGAGGCTCGCGAAGGAGGTTTGAAAAGTGTGGATGTGATGGGCTGGCTGAGTGTGCCACAGAGCTCGCCATGGATTAGACGTTCCACGGAGCTCCAATGGTTGTCACCAATAATTAGGGGAGTAGATATATCTTTTTTCCTTTCTCTCCTTCACTATTTTTGAATTTAGTGTTATCGATTCGCAAATCATTGCGTACTCCATGCTAGATCTCTGCAAATAGGGCCTTTTGAATCATGACGAACAATGAGTCTTTGAATCCACAACAACGCTAGGAGACTTTCATTTAATGGCCAGGGTAGAGCTCTGTGAACAACCTTTTTGAATGAGCTCCGAAAAATTTATCTTCGAAAGAGCTTTGTGAACCGATCCCAGAAAAACATGCAAACTTATAACTGAATGGCTCATCAAGAGGTTGCTAGGGGGGTCCTCATGGACACTGCCCGAAGGAAGGAGATTATGAATATCTTGGGCCTAGGGGAGTTAATACGGAGCCACTCTGACCATGGTTCTTTGGTGCATCTGCTATCTAAAAGATAGAAGAACTACCCGGTCGGTAGAAGGATACTGTTGTATGGCATCAGGCTGAGGGATTACGTCTTGATCCCTGAAGTAAGTAGGAATGAGCCAGCTTACTGGTTCTGGATTACGCCATGCCTACGCCAATGGTTCCGGGCAGTTGATGGTCATGCCCAAGCAGATTTTATGCATGTATTTGTTGACTACCTATACATCAACATGGACAATGTGGATGGGAATAATTATATCCAAACGCCTCCCCTCCCCTATATCAGACAATGTTGAAGGTGACAGTGAGGAACCCAGAGAAGGGATGGTTTGAGGAGTGGGACCTGCACTAGGGCGGAAACTTCACAGATGATTGGGCCTGAGACTACTGGGTAGGTTCCTCGTGTGAGGAGTTCAAGGTAGTGCTAAGAAGAGTGGGCCTGTATATGGCGGCTTGGGTCTCCCAGTTCCACATCAATCAACCAAAGCAATTAATGTCAGAGTTTTTAGGAGGTGGTCTTCGAGGACCAAAACATTCCACCTACACCAAATAGAGGTTGGCATCAGCTTGTGGGAAGTGCACCAGATCCCAGGGGTCCCAATATTGGGGGCGATGTATGATGAATTCCTCCCCGACATGTGCGCGTGGGAGGATCTACATCAAATTTCACGGTTGGCGATGGCATTGATGGAGCTGGTACAAGGAGAGGACAAAGAAGCATTGAAATATGTCCACTTCAAATGGTGGTTAAGAACTTCCAGAACTTCCTAGATGAAAGGTTGTTTCTGTTGTGGCCTTGGACTAGCCCAAAGTGGGATCAATGGGGAAAGGGGCACACGTATTGGTGGATCATTGAGGATAGCCAGTGGAAGACCTGGGGATTTAGTGTCATCACTAAGAAACAACTAATAGTCAGGCATGCGGCGTTCAGCACGGCTCTCATCTGTGGTTGGATCCTGCCATTTAGGGATACAAACATGGGTGTGAGACCGCGCACATTCACTATGGCATCCATGTTGGAGACATGAGGTAGAGTGATCCTCGAGATCCCAATCCTCACGAAGCTATACAAGATGTTGTGGCACATCAACAAGGGGATGAGGTCACATAGGATATTCGGGTCATTCCACGTCAAGTATGGGAATATATTTGTGCATGTTAGGGGGGCTTATGAGTACCCGAACCCCATCTCGTTTAACATCCCGGGATTTAATGAGAATGATTCTTTTTAATTTCTTTGATGTCTTCAATTATAAACTACACCAAAATTAGATATTACTATACACAACACCGTATTAGCTTATAGTATATGAAACACTATTCTTGGCTCGTGTTACACACAATTTCAAGTTCGTTTTGTGGAAATTATTCTATGCAACATTAAGTATAGATTTTGTTTAGTGTATAAATGAAATAAGTTTTGATTATGATATACGAAACACCAAAAAAAGATTTCACTACACGTAGCCCAGACTTCGCTTGCATTACACGCAATCAATACCTTCTTCGATAGCGTGTGTAGTAAATAATACCGAGTTTCACTAAATGAGATATTATTATAATATTATTATGAACTAGCCGTTATGAATAGTAATAACCACTTTCTGAAATTTTAAAATTTTTATCATTCAAAATGGACTTAATTTTTGAATTCAGAATATCGAAATTATCCTAGGGTGAATTTTTGGTATTTTTTTTGAAAACTTTCAATTTTTGATGAATAGTGAAAACACTGGGTTACTATTTAAAAACCAACTTTTTATTTAAATAATTATTTATTTTGTAAAAATTTATTCTAGGTAAAAATTAATGCATAAAACATATATAAGTTCAATGTAATTCATTGGAGTCATTTTATAGTAAATATATATATATATAAATTTTATCAAACATTTCACCGTCTTTTACCCACCTCCTAGAAGAATTTGAAAATTTACATAAGAAATAATTTTATCGGTTTTGTGAGTGGAATTTCAAAAATATGAGAGACACAGTTAATATCAAGGAGTAATATGTGGTTCAATAAGAGAAAAATAATTTTTGGTGAATAATAGCTTTTTACTTTTATTTACCACGGTTAAAAGTAAATATGGTAACTAAGGGTAAATTAGAAATAATTATTACCATAACACATGTCCTAATTCTATTGGATAAGTTTAATTAGAACTAAAACAACCTTAGGAATAAAATATTACCCTTTAGGTACACTTGGATTAGATTAGGACATTTATTATTATTTTATTTAAAGAAGAGTTAAAATGGTTAAAATCTATGTTTAATAACTAAAACATTTCTAATATAGGGTTATACATAAGATAAATTCGACTATAAATATTAATTACAAAGATAGAAATATTTCCTACATAATTGTATTTGATTTATAATTTTTACACATTAAATAATTTAATTTATTTATGACACAATGATGATGCAATAATTATCTTATTAATGAAATATTAACATAAATGATGTTATAAATACACAAATAAATGCAATTTTAGACTTCTTATGAATTCCAGTAATTTTATAGGTTAATATGACATATTATTGTTGATTAAATTAACTTTTTTCGAACTGATAATTCTGTTATGATTTTCACAAAAATCAATAACCAAATAGTGTCAAAATTGACAGAAAATAGTTTTTAAAACAAATATTATATTATTAATTGTTATTCTATTCCTAAAAATATAAGGATCTAGAAAATGACATAGATAAGGTTATATATATTAATAATGAGTCACTTGGGGTTCTTTTGGATTGTTATAGTAAGATTATTAACAATATAGTCTAAGAAAACAAGAAGACACCGTAAAAGTTAAATTATTGAACTTAGAGTTAAATCTAAATGATAAGGGTAAAATAGTAACCTAAACTTGTCTAAAACCTATTTGTTTACAGGATTTTGACCCATACCCAATTTATATTCTAAATAAATCAATTTTGGGCTATTATAAACTGAATATGACTTTATTATAAAATAATATTTTAAGTTTTTTCTAAGGTGCCCCTCTCCTCCATTATAAAAGGGCACCTCCTCCCTCTTCTCTTTAAACAATTTTGAGATTTAAAGGTATGCCAATCCATGACCATTTCCCTTCTAAACTTTCCTAGAAAGATTATAGAGGTTATGGTCTCCTCAAAATCCCAACTATTGTTACTTAAGAGGAAGCTCCAAAGATGTGAGTTGAAGAAGAGGTAATCTCTTCTACCGATTCTTCCATGTTTCTTTCTTTTTCAACTTATTCTTCATTACTTGTTTCATTATAAAGTTACAACATAAGTATAAATAATATACCTATATGTTATTATAAATATTAAACAACCACATTTCACCTTTTATCTATCCTATGGAAAACGAAATCATGGCACATGCGTATGTACGGAATACCATCTCCACGTCGTGGTGTAATCTGTTCTTCCACCACCACCTTATTTGGATGAGTATAATGGTGTAAAGAATAACTATATTTAGTTATAATAAAATCATACTTATTCTGAGATATTATATCATATAACCCAATTCAATTCAATAATTATTGGAATGATATCATCGCTCATGCGTACGTACGGATTACCGTCTCCACGACGCGATGTGATTCATTATCCATGTTAACCACTCAAGAATGATTATAATATATATATAATGAATAATAATGAAATAGAAGACATTATAATGAAACTTTATTTATGTATATATATATATATGTCATCTACTTACTTCCATTCAAGTCAACAAGGAACGGAAAACAGCGTTCATGCGTACGTACGACCTACCACCTCCATGAACGGTGTATTTCATTTCTTTTACCTATCTTATATATATATATAAATATACTCAACATATATGACATATACATCATTATTTATATTATTTTAGTAATTAAATCATTATATAAGTAATAATAATATAAAGAACAACAATTCCAAACACGTATAATAAATAAATCGATTTTACCCAAAACGCTGCTTTAACATGAAATTTACAAAATAACAAGTAATGTAATGACATAAGTGAACCATATATGATATTATAAGAATCAATATAATTCTATAATAAGTCAATGAAATTATTTAAATCATTATACCTGAGGTTCGGATAAGTACAAAGCATATCGGACCAAAGGTAAGGGATTATTATTCCAATCACATTCTTATCTGATATTTTTTATTTGTAAGTATTTACTGGGGTTATATTTATCATCCATGTAAATATTTTCTAAAAATGGTTTCATGTATGTTTAATGTCCATTTTACCCATTTTTTCTTTTACTACATGGTATTTAAGGAATATTTCTTTTGTTTACCATACAAGGTACTTTTTTACTTTTCTGGCAAAATTACGAGAAAAATGTTTTCTTCAATAATACTGCATGAACAGATTTTTACGGTTTCATAAAGCCTTATTTTCATGAAGCTTCCTACACGATATTTCATTACTATTTTCAACAAAAACTTTTTCTTTTAAAATTGAATAACATTTTTTGAAAATAAAATTATTTTGAAAAAAAGGATATTTTCCTGAAGAATTCATTTCATGTGTTTTGTCAAAAATATTTAACATCTAAAATGAAAATATTAAGTATGATTATTTTTAAATTATAATATCTCTATTATTTAAATGGATTGATTATTCTTATGATTAAATGATATCCATTTTTTAATATTGATTATTTTTTGATGGGATGATGTTTATGAAACCCATTTTTATTCTTTGGGTTATGATGAATGATTTATATTTATGTTGTGGAACAGGTACGAATGATTTCATTATAAGATGGGTGGGACCTATATCTCCCTTCAATGCAATGGGTAAAGATTTATATCTCATGAGATAGACATGGTTGGAATGGTATGTAAATCTAGTTCAGTGATACAAGACTGGAACGAGGAGTGAACTCGATTAAAAAAGGGACTTTTTCCACTAAAATGGTATTGGCAGCAATACTTTGGATACTATGGAAATCATATCATGTGCTTAATGGTTTTCCACAATAACATGTTTTATTACCATTCTATTTTATCATGATTTATGTTCCATTATGATCTATTCCTTACGTACTGCCAAGATTTATTTCGAAACTCAATATTTTGAAGTTTAAACATTATGTTCATGTTTTGAGGGTAAAATGTATATGTTTTTTTTATTTTCTCCTTTCATAACCTTACTGAGAATTTGAGCTCTCCCTTTATATGTTTTCATTTCCCCAAGATATAAATAAATGTTTTAGGTAAGATAACAAAAGGGGGAGATATTTATGGGACATGTTGATGATCTTTCACAGTGATTAGAATATTATGTTCCGAGTTTCCAAATACACTAAACTATTATGATCCATTGGTGTCTAATTTTGTTATGTATTATATATTCCTAAACAATAATGTAATGTCTATGTACTATACGATTTGGGTCTCTACAGTTGTTATCAGAGGGAGGTTTAGTTAACCTTTTGAAACTAGGATTCGAAAACATTAGTGACATCACTAGATATATTTAAATGGTATGTCTAGGGATGTCCCTATGGTTTAGTATAATTATAGGTTACAGTCCTAGAATTATGATAACAATCATGAATAGCCTAGGATTAAACCTATGATATTAGAGATTGAAAGTACTCCCCTTGATGATTTTGTTTTCCTAGCATGATTTTTGCCTCTCACACCATTCATTGTGGGTTTCAGAAAATGGATGGAAACTAGAAGATTCGTGTTAATGGAGAATATGATGGAAAATGGAATGATATTCTTCATGATTATGAAAATTAAATGGCATTTTGAAGGAGAAACGTCGTTATTCTTCCAACTCATCAATCTCATAATATGATCAATAATCTCAACATGGGTAAGTTTCCTGACTCGGTTGATAAGAGAAAGAAGGAGTTTCATGATGATCATAGAGGAATGAATGTTCAATTTCCTCATGTAAATCATGTGGGAAGAGAAATCAAGGAGGATGTTACAAAGGAACTGGAAGATGATTTTGGGGTGGAAACGAAGGACACAAAGCTATTAATTACAAAGGAAATGGTTCAGTTAACACCATGGACAACGATAATGGTATTTCTAAGACATCAAAAATGGTTAAATGTTTTAAATGTGGAATGTACAGGCATTATGCAAACCAATGCCATAAGGGAAAGTCTCATGAAGAGAATCAGAATGGTCATATGGGTAGAATTTATATTGATTATGGTTAAGAGACAACAAATGATATGTGAGATGAAATAATTGTTGAAGCTCGCTCAATGGTTTAATAAGGAAGTGGAATGATTGTATGATTATCAAGAGTTATATTGTATAGGTAATTTAATGGTACTATTGAATAATGAAACGTATAAGGATTGTTACACTATTGTTTTTTCTAAAGTATTTGAAATTATATGTTGAATGGTTCTGGTAACCATAAAAGATTATTAAGATATTTTTGGAAAGAATATGATATTCACATAATGAAAGGATAAAGAGAAAATGATATGAGCTCATGACTGGTATAAGAAAAAATTTATATCGTGGTTTGAGTATATAGAAATTTTGGGATTTTGGTATGTGGAAAGAGTTAACTTTTGACAGCATTCATGTTTTCACTAAGGTTCAATGGGTATTCATTTTTCAAGAGAATACATGATTAAGGTATTCACATGATTGGAATGTGACAAACAAGATATATCAGGGATAAATTATGGTATTCACATGCTCGGTAGATGACATTTCTAGTAATTGTTTTCCTTATACTATGAGATTGGATAGAAGTATTTTAGATAAGCCTAAAGATTTGAAATGGATTATGTTGGACATATGTTAGTATTGTTAACTGCTAGAACTTTTTTCTATATTATTGATGGAATGTTAAAATTATGTAGTTTTAGAAAAAAAAACCTATAGGACGGATGACAACCCATTGCGTTGAACAAGGATGCGGGAATCGAACCCACAACTGAAGTGCAACAAGCCTTTAATGCATACCACTGGCCTACAGGAAGTCTCTGGTCAGTTGAAACAAGTTTTATTTTATTATGCAGGATGATATATGAAGTATAAGTCCATTTTGGAACCATATCTGATTAATCTCACCATAGATGAACTTATGTATATAACATTGGAAAACATATGTTTGAGACAGATGGAATGACCTATCATTCTATCGCATGATCAGCTAAAACATCGTGAAAGACAAATTCAACTTCATTTCATTAAGAGACGAAGTTGAAATTGTTTGAGGCACAAGAAACATTGAGATTGTACCAAAATCAAGTAAGAACTTCTTTTATTTTAAAAATTCTTCAACATTTGTGAAATGATCTTGAAAACCAAAAATGTTATCCTAATGATCTAATATATGATGAATCCTATGGCACCTTAGATCATCACAAATTTATGGCATTTTGAATATTGGATTTTTTTCACAGCCATGTTCTCTACCACTCTCCATCAGAACATGATGGTTAGATTTCTCTTCCATATCCATATTTTCACTTATGTTCTTCTATGTGGAAACCCAGTGATGAGTACATTTGGGTAACTATTATGTTTCATTCTTCACATTTTAAAATTTACATTTACTATTCCTTTTTACGATTTGGGTTTCTATGAATGAAACTTTCAAGTAGTAAACCATTTATAACCCCGATGAATTTTGAAGGTGAAATTCATTTTAAGGGGGGTAGAATGTAACAACCCGAGATTTTATGAGAATTATTCATATTAATTTATTTGATTTATTCTATTATACACTACACCATGATTAACTTGTACTATACGCAACACCGTATTTACATTCAATATACACAACACTATTCTTGGCTCGTGTTACACACAATTTCAATTTCGTTTTGTGGAAATTATTCTACACAACATTATATATAGATTTTGTTTAATGTATAAATGAAATAAGTTTAGATTATGTTATACAAAACACCAAACAAAGCTTTCACTAAATGCAACCCTGACTTGGCTTGTATTACACACAATCAAGCCTTTCTTCGATATCGTGTGTAGTACGCAATACCAAGTTTCACTAAACGAGATATTATTATAATATTATTATGAACTAGCCATTATGAATAGTAATAACAACTTTTTGAAATTTTATAAATTTTATCTTTCAAAATGGACTTCATTTTTGAATTCGCAATATCAAAAATAGACTAGGTTAAATTTTTGGTATTAATCTGAAAACTTTCAATCTCTGATGAATAGTGAAAATAGTATGTTACTATTTAAAAACCGACTTTTTATTTAAATAATTATTTATTTTATTAAAATTTATTTTAGGTAAAAATTGATATATAATGCCTATATATGTTCATTTTAATTCATTGGAGTCATTTTATAATAATTTTAGATATATAAAACTTTTGTTGAACTTTTCACTGTCTTTTACCCCACTTTCTAGGAGAATTTTAAAATTTACAGAAAACATAATTTTACCACTTTTGAGATTGGAATTTTGAAAATTTGAGACACACAGTTAATATCAAGGAGTAAAATTTGGTTAAATAAGATAAAAATATTTTTTTGGTAAATAGTAACTTTTTACATTTATTTACCACGGTTAAAAGTAAATAGGTTAATTAAGGGTAAAAATGATAATATTATTACCCTAACACATGTCCTAATTCTATTGGATAAGTGTAATTCGACCAGAAACAACCTTAGAAATAAAATATTACCCTTTAGGTCCACTTGGATTAGATTTGTACATTTATTATTATTTTATTTAAAGAAGAGTTAAAATAGGTAAAATCTATGTTTAATAAATAAAACATTTATAATATAGGGTTATACATAAGATAAATTCGACTGTAAATATTCATTAGAAATATAAAAATATTTTCTACATAATTGTATTTTATTTATAATTTTTAGAAATTAAATAATTTAATTTATTTATTACACAATGATGATGACGTAATTATCATATTAATGAATTATTAATATAATTGATCTTATAAATACCCAAATAAATGAAATTTGAGACTTTTTATGAATTATAATAATTTTATAGGTTAATATGACATTTTATTATTGATTAAATTAACTTTTTTCAAATGGATCATGCTGTTATGATTTTCACAAAAATCAATTTCCAAATAGTGTAAAAATTGACATAAAATTGTTTTTAAAACAAATATTATATTAATATTTGTCATTCTATTCCTAAAAACTACAGTTCTTCCAAATTACTTATATAATGTTATATATATTAATAATGAACCACTAGGGGTTCGTACGGCTTGTTATATAAATTTTATTAACCATATAGTCTAAGAAAATAAGAAGACACGGTAAAAGATAAAATATTTATCTCAGAGTTAAATCTAAATGATAAGGTTAAAATAGTAACCTAAACATGTCTAAAACCTATTGGATGACAGTATTTTTACCCAACCCAGCTTTAACTTCTAAATAAATCAATTTGGATCTATTATAAACCGAATATGACTTCATTATAAAATAATATTATATGTTTTTCCTAAGGTGTCCCTCTCCTCTATTATAAAAAGGAACCCCTCCCTCTTCTCTTTACACAAATTTGAGCTTTCAATATCATCCAAAACCCAACCATTTCCCTTATAAACTTCCCTAGAAACATTATAGAGGTTCTGGTCTCCTCAAAATACCAACTCTAGTGCCTTAAGAGGAAGCTTAAAAGAGGTGTGTCAAAGAAGAGGTAATCTCTTCTACCGGTTATTTCAAGTTTCGTTCTTTATCAACTTCTTCATATTTAGATGTTTCATTATAAAGTAATAAAATCAGTATAACTAATATAATTATATTTTATTATAAATATTAATCAACCCCATTTCACCTTCTATCCATCCTATGGAAAACGAAATCACCGCGCGTGCGTAGGTACGGAATACCGTCTCCATGACGTGGTGTAATATGTTTTCCACCACCACCTTACGTGGATGGGTATAGTGGTGTAAAGATAAAATATATTTATTTATTATAACATAATAATTATTCTGAGATATTATATCATCCAACCCAATTCAATTCAATAATTATGGGAACGATACCATCACTCGTGCGTACGTACAGATTACCATCTCCACGACGCGATGTGATTCATTCTACATGTTAACCACTCAAGAATTATTATAAAGTATATATAATGAATGATAATTTAATATATGACATGATAAAGCTAATTTATTTATTTATGTATATATATATGTCATGTACTTACTTCCATTCAAGTTAATAAGGAATGAAAAACAGCGGTCATGCGTACGTACGACCTACCGTCTCCCTGAATTGTGTGTTTAATTTCATTTATCTATCTATTATATATATATACTAAATATATATGAAATATAAATCATTATTTACATTCTGTAAGCAATTAAATCATTATATAAGTAATAATAATATCAATAACAATAAGTCCAATCACGTACGATAAATAAATCGATTTTACCCAAAACGCTACTTTAACTTGAAATTTACAAAAGAATGCTTAATATAAAGTCATAAGTGAACCATATATGATATCATAAAAATGAAAATGATTCTGTAATAAGTCAATGACATTATTTAAATCATTATACAAGAGGTTTGGAAATGTAAGAAGCATATCTGACCAAAGGTAAGGGATAATTATTCCAATCTCATTCTTATCCGAGATTGTTTATTCCTAAGTATTTACTGGGGTTATATTTATCAAACATGTCCATATTTTCAATAAATGGGTTCATGTATGTTTAAAGACTTTTTTAACCATTTTTGACTTTTACTACATGGTATGTAGGGAATCATTCTTTTGTTTACCATACGAGGTACTTTTTGACTTTTTTGGAAAAATTAAGAGAAACATTTTTTTTAACATTTACAGCAAGAACAGATTTTTATGGTTTCATAAATCCTTATTTTCATGAAGCATCCTGCACAATATTTGATGACTATTTTCCAGAAAATCCTTTTCCTTTAAAATTCAAAAGAATTATGTGAAATGAAAATGATTTTGAAAAAGAAATGATATTTTCCTCAATAATTCATTTCAAGTGTTTTGTCAAAACTATTTTTCATCTAAGATGACCATATTTAGTGTGATTATGTTTCATGTATAATGTCTCTATTATTTACATGGTTTGATTATTCTTATGATTAAATGATATCCATTTTTTATATGGATTATGTTATGAGGGGATGATGTTTATGAAACCCATTTTTATTCATTGGGTTATGATGAATGATTTATGTTTATGTTGAGGCACAAGTAAGAATGATTTCATTATGAGATGGGTGGGACCTATATCTCCCTCCAATTCATTGGGTAAATATTTATATCTCATGATATGGACATGGATGGAATGGATAGTTTATCTGGTTCAGTGTTACAGGACTGGAATGACGACTGAACTCGATTAAGAAAGGGACATTGTCCACTAAGATGGTCCTGAAGCAATGCCTTGGCTACTATGGAAATCATATCATGTGCATAAAGGTTTTTCACAATTAAATTATTTATTCCCATGTTATTTTGTCATGATTTATGTTCATTTATGATCTATGACTTACGTACTACCATGATTTATTTTGCAACTGGAGATTTTGATGTTTAAACTTTATGTTCATGTTTTGAGGTTCAAATGTATATGGTTTGTTTTATTTTATCCATTCTTACCCTTACTGTGCAGTTGATCTCATGCTTTATATGTTTTCTTTTCCCCATAATATAAATAATGGTTTTAGGTAAGAAAACGAAATTGGAAGATCTTTATATGAGATGTTGAAGATCATTCACCCTGATTAGAAGATTATGTTCCGAGTTTCCAAAGACACTATACTATTACGGTACTTTGGTGTCTGTTTTTGTTATGTATTAGATATTCTACAAAAGTAATGTAATTTCTATGTACACCAAGATTTGATTCTCTACATCTCACCTCCGGGGTCGAACTTCCTCCAATCTATTCTGAATTCCGCGAGAATCTTTCCGTCCAAGGCGACCACACAATTGTTATAGAACTGGGTGTGGATGGTGAATGAATTCAACATTCACCTGTTTTCATTTCCCATAGGTACTTTTATTGTTGATAGACAAGGAATAGAAGAGCATTGGTCCTATCACCCAGATTTTCGAGGTGGATTCCAGTGGTAAGGGTTGAATTTTAGCCCCTCTCTGAGTCTTATACCCCGCACTGATTTGCACGACAATTTCTGTGTATGCAGTGACTAACCTCATGGGTTTATCATGGGGAGCACCAAGAAGACCACTTGTCTGTGGTGAGGCCAATGTGGCACATGTTCACACTTGACGATGAGAAGATTTGGAATGAGTTTCCTCTACCTATCGCTATCTATGGGATGGTAAAAGAGTATCATTAAAGCTGGAAGGTGGCCTACCTAGGGGAGATGCTGAAGCAGCCAACCATTCGGGTCGGCGATGATGAGCCTCCCCAACCTCGGGGCTGGGGTCAGAAGGCGTAAAGGGAATCTCATGGTGGCAGGGATTCCATGTTAGCGAGACCCATAGTACTTGAGGGTGAGGCAGTAGTGATAGATCCAACAGCGGTAGAGGACTCAGCAGTTCTAGGTGAAATTGGTCATCTAGAGGGGAGGCCACAGATAAGATTTTGTAGGATACCCACCTAGCATCCGGGGAAGTGGATGGGCCATATCGACAGGTTTGAGAATGATGTCTTCTCAGAGGTTGGGGACATCTAGGAAGTCAACCAGAAAGTCAACATCATGTCTGAGATGTGGCAAAACATGAACCGTCTCGAGATGTATATTTCAGGGATTGTCCCCATTCAAGCTGGCTTTACGGTGCCCCATTATAGAGGGGGAACAATACTTGGTCGAGTTGGAGGACTTTCTTCATTCCTGGGGTGCTCTTTGACCAATGAAAAATCATGTCAAGGTGTTTCTGGATTGTATGGTCCCCCGACGGTGGTCGGCTGCTGATCTTAGAGAGCGCTTCCCTCTGCCGAAAGAATAAGACGAGTCCTCCTAGGGAGACCATGCCAGTAGAGGGAGCATGTTGGAGGAGGGAGAAGTTGTAAATCAAGGCCCAGATCATGAAGATTTCACGGAGGACCTCAAGGTAAAATACAATGCCACTAACTCAGAGTCTTCTTCTAAGTCATTCTGGACTCATTATTAACATCTGAACTGTGTATGAGGACTTCATACACCGTACCCATTTTCGTCCCTCAGTGGATGTTAATGTAGGGCCTTCAGGATCCACACCAGCATCTGAATCAATTTCCATGTCTGGTGTGGTCAGGACACCCGAGGTGGCTCCTCCATAATTTCTAGACCTTCTGAAAATATATGGATGGCCACGCCTCGGGGTCCTAGGGTCATCATCCCAAGACCGAGAGAGGGAATTCGATCTCAATAAGATTTAAAATTCATGACTATCACCACATGGCCATGTTTACTGATGTGAATGACCCCTTTTTTGTATGCACAGATCTCAAAATGGCATTGGTTGCCTGGGTGAGGTTTGTCGGGACTTCCATTGGCTCCTTTCCAAGGGGAATGTTGGTGATTGTGGAGGCGGATATCCAGGCCATTCAAACTATGGTGATCTCGGGTACTGGTGGGACCGTCAGAGGTGTTGAACCTCAGATTATTGATGTGGGATATGAAGATGAGGATCAATCGGATAGCCCAAGACCTATAATGACGATCAAACACCAGACATGGACCCTACATACGAGTTCCGGGGGTGTTCCCTGCATATGAGTCTGCCAACTGCGCCAACTGGGTTGAGAGAACCTCTAATGACGAGGACAACAAAATAGTCCATCACTGATCACGGAATATAAACAAGTGCTTCATCGATGACACCCCCAAGCACTATGGTTAAATGATTTAGATAGTCTCTTCTCACGACTGTGTGAACTGTGTTCTGGGGGAGTGGATGCCCAGTGTCCCCACATGTTCGTCTGATATCATATGGCGGTGAATAATTGGGAATACGACTATGGCTGCATTTTTGGTTCGTGGTAGAAGAAATTAGTGAACATTAAGAGGATCCATGAGTCTAAAAATGAAGTTCAATGGCTGGAGGTCTAGGAAGACGAGCACTCATCCTCTCTCCACGTGCAATTAGAGCAAATACCGCGATTGAAGGCCCAACTTGCGGAGGCTGAAAAGTGCGTGAATAATTCCTCTGAAGAGATTACCATTAACATGGCTGACATAGATCAGGCCCATATTGTGGCTGATTAAATGGACCCTATCGCTGCCAAGGAGGTGCAGGAGAAAAATAGGGCTTGGTAAATCCTTGACTCCACAAGCAAGAGGGTGGTGGTGCTATAGCTTTCTTTTGACGGGGTTAACCCATCTCTGGGAGTTATAGACGCTCAGGTGCTGTAACACATGCAATATGTGAACTTACATTCATTCTTTAATTATTTTATTCTAGCCGCATGCATGAGTTCTATAATTTTTTTGGTTTATATCATTCTTGTGACATTCTTTGAGTGTCCAGCAATCATTCCATAAGCTCACGTGGGTCGGGCCTTCTGTGAGAAACAAGGGGAGGCCACCTTATTACTCCATTTAAATGTGGGAGTGCTAAACAAGCATAAATTATCTCTGGGATTGAATATATGATCCAAATTCCCACGAGGGAGGGGGAATGTCTTGACTGGAAGTGGAAGACATTAGAACAACCAAATTTCCATTTTCTGAATGTGCTCTGGTGTACGACAGGGGTAACACCAGGGCTGTTGGAAATCAATCCGAACCTAATGGAGTTGATTGTTTGAATCACAATACCACATATCCATAACATGGTATGTGTGGCGTGGTAATGAAGGATAACAGTTGACCGCATTCGAAAAAAAAGTATCCTCAATGTGCTATCCTGAAATGGAGATAACAAATGAGTGCCGACCACTTACCATGTTTGAAACATGGGGACTGACTCCAAATGCTACCCATTAGTCTTCCAGAACTTTGGAAATTTATAGTAAGAGATCCATATGCTGAGCATCAATACTATTAAGGGTATTCTTTAGACGTGATAGGGGATGAGGGTCTGAATAAAGGGCATGCAAAGTATGTAGGGTTGAGTAATGAGTAGTTCGAATGGAGTCTAACACTCATGAAATATGCCACCTTGATGGAAACAAATTGGTTGGGAAAATTGTTCTAATTAGGGATCAAACATAATTCCAAACAGAACCTATCTGGTATGGACCTGGAATGACATGTAGTTTTACGTCATACAATGGGGACGATGCACATCGCATAAAGGTCATAGTTTCTGGACATAGATCAGGCCTGAGGGGCCTAGAGGGTTAATCACCCTGAGGCTCGGCCTAAGGTGAAATGCTTGGGTGTCACTACGTATCTCATGAGTATGAAAATCAAGCCAAATGTATTTCTAGAAGGAAGACATGTTAGGATACCGACTCTAGTAGGGGAAATTCTCTCTGGAGAGGAAACATATGAATCCTATGACTAACATAGGGCATCCTAAACTTGTTATGGGTCGAACCACTTTTTATTGACACGTATTAAGGACATATGTACTTGTGTAGTTTAACATCATACGATAGGACGAAGAGTGAAAGGGAGGATCCTAGGAATGGAGTATGTTGTCCAGTAGCTATAAACCCAACGTGAATATGGACATAAGGAGTCTGCACCACACCATATATCCTTGGAAGATGTTCTTTAGGACAAGGGACCCAAAATTGAAATTTATGTTGGGCCCGAAGCTTTGTGTTCGAGTGTTCATATGTACCCCATTAAAATGGGAATCAAACCAAATATAGTTCTGAGATTTCATTATAACATCATGGTGGTCGATGAAGGGAATGGATTCTCCAATACAAATCCTATAAAAACTACTAAGCCCACATGAGTTATTCTTGAGGTGGGAAACAAGTAGTAGTGGTGGGACACTATTGATACATTAAGGAACATGTTAGGAGAGAAGGGATGCCTGGCGAATGTCTTCCTGATGATGTTAACCAGTCCATGTAACGCACCAAGGTGCACGAAGAAGTAAATCCTAGTATGTGAGAATTCCAATTGGACATAAGAAAATTGAAATATGTGAATCATGATGCATGAGATCTGGACCACAATGATGGCAGCATGACGATAGGGGATGGCTCCAAACTGTTTACAAAACACAACATCAATATCATTTTAGCCTGATATGGGGACAAATAGATGAGGTTTGACCACTGACCATGTTTGAAACACGGAAACAATCACAAATGTTGTTTGGGGCCATTAGGGACGTTGGCCCGAGACGGTAGGTGAGCTGAGGTGGATGAGACTAGGCCATGAAGGGGGTCCCTTCAGATTTGGATGAGGATGATGATCCAAATAATGGACTCACGAAGCTTGGACATTGAATTATGGGAATGTTCTTGCGAAAATTACACACTTTGGGATAATTTTCAAAATGAATATGAGTACAAAAATATGACGTATCAGATTAAGGGAGTCGATTCCCTTCCCAAGGAAAAGGGGTCATGGGGTTGCATGCTTTTGAATTAGGGACCTAGGGTAGACCATTAAGTGGGGCCTGATTTAATGGCCCATGCACAGGGTGGAAAAATAACCAAGTGTTACGCGTAGTCCCCACTAGGATATCATTTTTTAAGGTCATATAACATAGACATCACTGGGAAAATATTTTCTAAGCACATGGCACAGCTATTGAAAAACCCAATGTGAATGTGAACCTAAGAGGTAATCGCCAAACATCATGTTTCAAATGAGTTTGTTTCAAGGGAACAAAAAAGAGGGGACGTGAATTGTAGATTCCTAGGGTTAGACCCAATGACAAGATGCATGGGCATTCCTACGTATCCCTTGAGGATGGTAATCAAGACAAATGTAGTTCTGGAAGATGTCATACAGTTTAACCTTTCGTAGAAAGGACATGGAGTGCTCTAAGTTTATGTTCATAGATCTTGGACCAGGGATGGTAGGAAATTATGGAGAAACAGGGTGATGTAATTTTACAACCATACATGAATGAGGACCTGGAGTCTGGATCACAGTGCACCTCATTGGGGAGGTTTCAGGTTGAGGGACCGAAAAAGAAAGTTAGGTTGAGCATGAGAAAAGGTGCATAGATGTTCCTAAGTACCCCATGAGGATGTGGATCAAGCTGTACGTATTTCCAAGGATGTCATGGTACTATTCTGGTGCAATGGATAATAAGGTAGGGAAGGTCTTGTCTGTGCACAAAAAGAAGATATATTTGATAAGTCATGTTTGTCTATTAGGATGAATGGGTGTTTATTTGTGAATCGACAGATGTAGGATAGAATTCCCAGGAATTGCCACAATAATCTAGCTATGTATATGTGATGTCTAATGGGATGGTTTGTGACCAATACGAAACACAATTTCCACTCGACTATGGACACCACGATGTTGTGTTGTTTTTTATCGGGTGGCCTGGATGATAATGTCACTGTTTACGGTCATGTGATGGGACCAAGAGACATAGTTTAATGTCATATTTCTTGAACATATATAAGAGAGATGAGGTTTACAAGGTCAATCTTCATGGTGCGATAAAATATACTCGATGTGAATGAGGACCTAGTCCACATCACACCGTATGCAATTTCGAGAGAGAAACCCCAGGTCGGGGCAAGAAAGGCTAGCTCTCAATTGATCTGGACTCAGAGATGAGATTTAACGGTGTTCCTACATATCCCATGAGGATGGGAATCAATACAACATAGTTCATGAAGGTGCATTTTAATGTCATGCGAGACATATATGTAGGATGGGATAACTCCTAGAAAGCGGTGCACGTGTTGTGGCTATTTCCAACCCGATGTGAATGAGGGAATAATCCCACACGTGCAATGTCACACGGTCTTATAAGGTTCATATCCCAAAAAGGAAAACGATATGAAATGAATCATAAAGATATCATAGTCCAATGTTTTAGAGCTTAGTCCCTGGAGAAGCAAAACTCTTTCAAATAGGCGCAGACCTCGGTCAGACCCTTTAGTCTATGTGAGTTGAAATTAGTGTAGGAACAAATGGTGGATAATATCTAATAAATTCATGGAATTCAACTAATAGGGATGTGGGTGAGGAACCCCGAAGAACTCCGTACAACGTCTTTGTCCCCATAACGTGCATATGTGTACTGAGGGATAACACAAAAAGTGTCAAGATTCCGCTTGGACATGATGGGGTGGGAAATTTTGTGAATCATGTAACCATCATTTATGGATTGAAGGAGTTGTCTTGATGATTGAGTATAACTATTGACATTATTTGAAACACAACACATGTATCATGTTATCCTGAAATGGGGACAACAAATGAGGGTCGTCCGCTAACCATATTTTCAATGCGGGACATGTATCAATTTTTTGTCTAAAACCCTCGAGGACATTGGAACATAATGGTAGGTGGGACCTTGCTCTCAGTATCCATGACATTTGGGGGTACCTTCATATGTTAAAGACAATGGAATCCCAAATGAGGGGAATCACGAAGCCTGAAAAATGGGTGAAAGCATGTCTAGATATAATTCGACACTCTATGCGCAGGACTAGAGGTCTCTCGGGAACATTTGTGAATCACCGATGAGGGTCAAGGGACCAGACTGGGAGGCAGTTGACTCAAAAAAATAAGCATAGGGAATGGGAGATAAGGCCACTTAGAAATGAGGGGTATGAAACGTCATTATTGTAAACCCATCGTGAATGGGGACATAAGCCCATACTACACCGCATATCCCTCTCCACGATGAACGTAGGAAAAGGGGCCAAAATGATGGGTAGAATTCCATGAAGTGAAGCCCTACCCAAAGACAAGATTTTCGAGTTGTCCAACGTATCCCATGAGGATGGGAATCAAGCCACACATACTTTTAGTAGATATCGTGTAGTCTATCGTCTCGCGACAAGGACGTAGGGTAATGGAAGGATACCCCAACAAGGGATGTGTATGTCTAGATGAGTAACCCATTGTGAATGAGGAAATAAGCCCATTCCACACCATACAATCATATGTGAGAAAATGGACCAGGGGACAAAAAAGGGCAATGGACCTGAGAGTGGGCCACAGACAGAAGTTAAGATCCAGCTTGCGGTTTAGCGTCATGTAGGTTGGACGATAGTGATCATAGATTGAGGTCATATGGCTTGGACCATTGGGAAAGGTGAATTAAAAGGGAAAATCATTGTAACTATAGAAGAACACATGGTGGAAACGATAATAGTGGACAATTGATGACCATGTTTGCAACAAAACATCCCCCCTTTTCATGACTAAGGCAAACAATTGGGCGTCGACCATTGACCGTATTCTCAACATGGGACTTGTACCAATTTGTATCTCAAAATAATTAAGGTTGTTGGCTCCAAATGGTATGATAACCCTTATTCTATGGATCCATGCCATTCGGGGGGTCCTTTTGGATATGAAAGAAAATGGAAACCCAAATGATGGGGCTCTCAAAACTTGGTAGGGTCTTTGTTCGTGAAAGGGATAATAAATGTTCTGAGGAATGTCTCCTAGGAATTTTTGGGTCATGGAAAATAGCTCGACTTGAATGATGATGTCAGTCCTCACCACACCACACACTTCCTGGATGAAGACAATGGACAAGGGACCAAAAGGGAAAAGGGACAAAAAGGGGAAATGTACCCGAGGTCCGGCATCCCAGCCAACTGTAACCATATGAACCCTCATAAGGGTGTTTCATCATCATAGTTCTTTTTCATTCTATAAATTATAGGAAAATATGGAACCATACCATGTGTTATAAGTCGAGGGGAGAATCTAGAGTTTGGGATGTGCTGACAGACAAAATTTATGGGCAGTCCTATGTATCCAAGGAGGATGGGAATCAAGCCACACATAATTCTAAAAAGTCCATACAGTTTAACATATTGTGGTAATGACATGGTAGAATAGAATAACGAAAAGGGATAATATGGTGCGACCCTCATACTCCTGACATGAGTGGAGATAAAAAATCTTCACTACACCATGGTCCTCTTGGAGAACTACACCCAGGGGGAATAGTCAAAGAAATGAGTTTGGTGGCTGGACTCAAGACGTAATGTCAGAGTGTTCCTATGTATCCCTTGAAAATGGGAATCAAGCCACACGTAGTTCAAAAATGGCTATGTTTAATATCTTGTTAGATAATGTACAATTTAATGTTTTGTGGGACATGACATTTTAAGGTCTTGCAGGGCCATTGATTTAGGGTCATGCAGGACCGGACTAGTTTAGCATTATGTGGGATGAGGTAGTTTAGGGTCATGTAGGACCAAGATCAATTTACATTCATGCAAGGACAAACATTATAGGGTCATGCATGACATGTTGGCTTAGGAAATGTATTTATTAAAGAACATGTAATTGGTGGGAGGAGTTATAATCTTTCTATACATGGTTACCAATGAGTACGCACCATTGGGGTAAACCTTGTGAACATTAAAAGGTCCTTCTCATTCTTCTTCCCACATGGGTTGTTTCCTGCTAGGAATCATTTGTTTCCTGAGGGACAGTACCAGGTCACCTTGTAAGAAGGAGCGAAGGTGAACTTTCTAGTTGAATGCTCTAACCATCTTGTTCTGATGCATCTCCTGATTTTCCAGGGAACGAAGCCTAGTCTCATTGAGTGCTTCCAGCTCCACCAGGAGGATTCCAGCTATTTTATTGGGGGCTATCTGATCATATACTTCTGTGTTCATTGAGGGAAACTAAATCTCGATGGGCAGGATGGCCTCCATTGCTTACACTATGGAATATGGAGTTACCTGGGTGGAATTATGAGTTGTCATCCCTTATGCTCAGAGGGAATTTGGGAGCTTGTTCGGCCAACTCTTCTTATTCTGAGCAACCATTTTCTAAAAAATTTTAGTTACGGTTTTGTTGAACACATCAATCTTTCCATTTTCTTGAGCATGGTAGGGGAAGGTATGGTTTGAACATATGTTGTACTTAGTGTACAATTTCTTCTGCTCAGTACCTCAAATGATGGTGCCGTTATCGGTGATAATATAGTGAGGGACTCCATATCAGTATATTTTGTTAGATCTCACAATGTTAATGATGGTACGGGTTGTGACCTCCTTGAGAGGAACTGCAACTACCCATTTAGAGAAAACATCTGTTGCGGTCAGGATGAACATGCATTATCAATCTATCGCCAGTAAGTAGTTTCCCACAACATCAATTCCCCATACTGTAAATGGGATAGATTTCATGGTAGAGTGGAGAGGCTATGGCGGTCGATGCATGAAGTTGGCATGAATGTCGCACGCATGGCATCTCTTGGAGAACTAAAGATAGTCATTGATCATGGAAGGCCAGAAGTACCCCAGTAATTGGATCTGGTGAGACAACGTTAGCCAGGTTTGCTGACCCCCACAAGAACCATCATGAACTACTTGCATGACCTGAGATATATTAAATCCTCGAATGTAACGGAGAAGAACACCGTCGAACCCTCATTTGTGGAGGATATTCCCATGAACCGGGCCATCCTGGAGGGTAAACTATAATTTGGGCATCAGATTCACTCATGCTCTGCCCAATTTATTGGGATATAACCATTTTGGAGATAATGGAAAAAGGTGGTTCTCTAATCAGGACTCACTTTATTCACTACATCCTAGGGACCCGGGGGTCCTGATGTAGAGGCAGCAATAGTAAGGTGGCTTGCCTAAGGGCCATCATGGTCAATTGGGGTGATGGTTGAGACGACTCTTAAGTGTGCCATGTGCATAATCAGATCGTCATGTTCTGGTTCTCCATATGATGAAGTTATGCTAGCTAGGGCGTCATCCCTGCCATTCTGTGACTGAGGGACATGGGTAACCACCGGCTGAGATGGGAACTATTCCATTTGCTGGAGAGTGCACTCCAACAATGGTATGAGCTCCATCCTTCTGATGATATAATCACTATTGATTTAATTTATGACAAATTCAGAGTCCCCTTTCACATGAAAATGTGGTACGTCAATCTCGAGGGCCATATCAATCCTGATAATGAGGGCCCAATACCCTTCCTCATTTTTGGGGTATCCTTTTGAGAGAAGGATTGTGTATGTCAGAATGTCATGCACCGGGGTAATGAAGACAATACCCTGGCCTACTCTGTTGAGTCTGGGGTCATTGACCCTTCTACCGGTGGGGCTCCGGGAGGCGCCATCGAGGTGCATTTTCCAACACAGTGTGGCATGATCCACAGAGAGGATAGCCTCGTTGGGAGAATCCAGGTACAAATATTGGTCTGCAAGGGTTGGAAGGGCAGTAATGAAATATGCCAATGCCTTCCCTTTGATATCCTTTTGAGGCATGAACCTGATGTTGAATTTTTGGGGGATTATCGCCCACCGAGCAAGGAGGCCTATCAACATGTGGTGGTTCAAGATGTACTTTGGTGGATCTACTAGGGACACCAGCTATACCTCATGGTGCTGCATGTAATGTCACAACTTCTGTACTACGAATACTAGTGCGAGAAAGCTCTTCTCGATTGGGGAGTATCTGGTCTCTGTATCGAGGAGCATGCAGATGAAGTTTTAAATGTTGTTCTTCACCCCCTCATTGTTCTTCTGGGCGAGAAGGGAGCCGAGAGATCATTCTAGGGCAGTCACATAAAGTACTAGTGGCTTTCAGGCAATGGGTTTCATTAAGACCGGAGACAGGAGAAGATGCTACATAAGTTCTTCAAATGTAATCTAACATTCATCAACCCACTCGTATTGTGTTTCTTTCATCATGAGGCTTGTAAAGGGATTACACTTTCTGTACAAATTCACAATAAATCGGTGTATGTATGCTAAATGGCTCTTGGTGCCTTGAAGTTCCTGAATATTGCTTGGGGGAGACATTCGTTTGATGGCATTGATCTTCACTGGGTGGATCTCAATGACCCTGTATCTGACAACGAAGATGAGAAACATGCCAGAGATGACTCAGAAAGCACAGTTCAATGGTTTCATCTTTAGGTGACAAGAATGGAGGAATCCGAACACTTTCTCAATATCCTTGAGATGGTCCTGGAACTAGAGGGATTTGACCACCATATCATTAACATAACATTCCACTAATGTCCTGATGATTGGCATAAATATGCGATGCATGGCCTGCTGATAGGTGGCACTTGAATTATTTAAACTGAAGGGTATGACTTGGTAATAGAAAGACCTTTTGGTTCCTGGATGTTTGTAGACTTCTAATCACTGGGGGCCATTCGGATCTGATTATATTCGGAGTACCCAACAATGATGGAGAGGGATTGGATCCAAATCGTGGAATCAATCAAGAGTTTCGTCATAGGAAGGGAAAAATCATCCATCAGACAATGATGGTTGAGATCCCAAATGTTGATGTAGGCTCTGATATGTTCATTCGTCTTCATGATTGGTATGATGTTTTCTAGACATTTGGGGTACTTGACCTCGTTAATTAAATTGGATCTGATGATCTTGTCAACTTCAGCCTCAACCATGGAACCGTGCGAAGTGTGCATCTTTCTTGGAGGTTGCATAAACTTATGATGAATTGCTCGGAGACTGAGGTGATGGATGGATAACTGAGGATCTAGTCCTGGAATTTCATCTTAACTCTAGGAAGACACATCACATTGCTGTTTAAGGAAGTCTACGTACCGTTGTTCCTCCTCAGGGGGCATGGCTACAGAGAAAAATGTGGGTCTCGAGTTTTCCTCGCTACTGAGGATCACCTATACCAATTCATCTACTTTAGCAGAGAATCACTCTTCAAAGGTGGGAGGAGAATCCGTTAAATCATATTCTCCACTTATGTAGGAGGGATCCTCAGTAGGAGGAGTTTATTTTGAGATGGAAGATCCCGATGGGAGGCTGGTACCAACCTGAGCAGCAACAGATACTATATCAGAGGGATCTTATCCAGCCGCAACCATATCGATGAAGGATGTCGATATGATCCCATATAGTCTTTAGCCCAAGGGTCCATGCTTGATGACGTTGCACCAGTAATGGCGTGTCAGTTTGATCTGGTTTATCCCAACCCAGCGGAACAAGCATGTTTGACGTATTTCCATTTCCATGGGGTGTAAATCCCAATATATTATGGGAGTAGGAGGCTTCAGGCTCACATGAGCCTGATTTTTATAGGAGTATGAGGTTATTTTCCACTAACTCTTAGACTTGGGAATGTGTTTGCCCCACGTTCTAGACACAACGAATCATTGCCCCATTTCTGGGCTTGTAGCCTCCAATCAGTGGATTGGAAATATGTAAGAATCATCTAGATCAATACATGGGCTGCTCGTAGTCATTGTATGCTTGACCTTGTTGGACTAAATCTGCTTGTCCTTGCTCTTGTAGTAGTCGGCATACAAATAGGGGCTTCATAAGAGTTAGAGGGAGATGTGTCACCTTGAATCATGCCCACTCGACCATTGATGGATTATTTGAGGAACTAGTGATATGATGTGGGAACCACCTCATGCATGTTGATCCACAACCTTCCCATCAATGCATTGGAATCCCTATCTGGGGAGACAACAATTAATTTACTACTGGAGACTAGGCCACCTAAATGGGTCTTCAAGAAGATCGTGATGACCAGTGTCTGTTCCATCCTATCATAACCTTTGATTCTTAGGTCAGAGGGGATCATATTATCTTTAAAGAATCCTAGTTGTCATAGTATTCGAGTCGAGATTAGGTTCATCCCAGAGCTCGTGTCAACAAGACAACGGCGGACCTCCACGCTATTGAACTGTTTTGTGATGTACAATGGGCGAATGTGTCCCTATATGAGAGAGAAATCCTCTTCTCTAGAGAACGAATTAATTGCATGGCATTTAGCATTCTTGATTACCTCAGCATGGAAGGCTTTTACGGAAGAAAATTCTGTCTCAAATTGGAGTGGGATCCCGAAAGCCTCAGCGTGGGCCTCACACGTGTATGATGATAGGGGAAGAGCCTCAAGGATGGATATTCTTGCACAAATACTGACGCGATGTTTGAGGACGTCATAGTTCCGTTCCAAGCATGAACTTATACTTACCGGAGTTCTCTCTATGTTAAGAGGTATGGTCGGCCCTGCCGACTGGACCAATGGATGACTGGTGATGAGAATATACCGCTGCTCACTAGCCGAAGCATGTGTAGTAACTACTTCATGAGGGAAAAATGAATGTTACCGAACTGTATGGATGTGTGGCAAGGTCTGGGAGGCTCTTCCAGGTCCAGTAACATGAATAGGGGTGAAGGTGGACCTGATGTCACCCAATGGGGAGGCTGCACGTGCTGAGCTCTACGCTGGGCCTGCTACCTTATTTTAGTAGCATGTACGGCCTAGCCAGACATGCTGACCGAAGCACTTAGACAACCCATATAGCCATGACTTCGTCGATGCTGATGATATCTGGGGGTGTTGGGAGTGTTTCCCTAGATCTCCTCAATGTCAGGAGTCATGTAGGGGATTACCAGCTCTACGGTATTAATTGAGGCATTCCATTGACTATCACCTCATGTTTCATCTTCTAGTGGGCATATTCTAGGAGGAATCTCCATCTCCAGGGGCATTATGTTGCTGAGATTATGGGATGACGATGGCATTTTCATGGGACATTGTTTTCCCTTGTGTCGCCGATGCTTGCTCTTTTGGGAAGAGGATGGATGTGATGACGATAGAGAGGTAGTAGCTACAGCTTCTGAATTCTCTAACCGAATCGGGAATGAATGGATAACACCATTGGCACAGGTGACTATTTTTCGACCTATCCATTCATTATACATCAGAGACCCACAGTCAAAAACCTAATGCAACTTGACCTCACATTCACTGTTGTTGTCTAGCCTCATGAAGATGCATGCCACATATGTCAGGGCTAGGCCTAACCAGACTATTTTGTTATCCGATTGTTCTTGGATATAATGTTTGAACACATTTCAATGATTTAGAGTGTGCCCTAGGATCTAGTGATAAGGTATGTAGTTAGGGCGATTAGTGAGATTCGCCTATTTCGGTGTTTGGAACACAGGAAAATGTATGATCCCCTGCTCTAAGGAACTGCGGTTGTAACCGGGGACCTATGCTTTGTTGAAAGAGTAGGTCCGGTTTCCCCTATCTAGGAAGGGTGATGCTAGGGCTTTATCCTATCTTGGAGTTGGAAGAGCCTGTTGAGGCAGTGGTGCTCGGTTATATCGCCTAGCAGGTGGCGGTACATTATGCAGGATAAAATACTGATTTTGAGGTGGGCGCTGCTATGCAGGAGGCTGCGCCTAAGGAGGAGGGGACCTATTTAGTCTTCACGTTCCCTATACACAATGTCAGTAGTAGATCCTAAGTCAGCAGCATGTCAAGTGAGTATGTGATCCCTTTCCACCTTCCAAAAAAGTCTGCAACGCACTCATGAAGCCCATGTTTTCACTTGAAGAGGTATGTGATACTCTTCTTTGAGGTGGTAGAAGTGAGTTGGTAGATGAATTGCCTTTGGAGGTCTTCCTAGCTGGCTACTAATCTGATGGTGAGTTGGCAGTACTATATGAATCTTAGTTACTCCAACTTCTGCAAAAAAACATCGGAGTTTGGCAGCTTCCTACAACGCAAGGGTCCCCAACCTGGGCCCACACCTTGAGATGATGTGTGCCAGGTGCTGTGGCAGGTCCCCCGTCTCATTGAAGGGAGACAAAGTTGGATTTCCATGTCCCATGGGTGCTAGCATATCATCCACCAATTCTCGATATGGCCTTCCATCAGCTGGGATTGCCACCTTTAATGTTTCCAACACCTCGAGGCAGGAAATGAGTGCTTCCATCAGTTCATCTATCGGGAGTTCCAGTCTTGATGGGGATCCCTTACTACCTATGTGTTGGAGGGTTCATCAACATGATAAGGTATCCCAATGGCTCATAGATCGGCTTGTGGAATGACATGTGGGGCAGCTGGGGTATTCCGAGCTGGGTTCTGGGGGTTGTTATGTCGTTCAGGGGGATTATTTTAAATGTTCCACGCACTCTTGTCGTAAGCTCCAACTTCAACCCTGACTGTATGAGCAGGATGATCTAGGACACCTGGGGGTAGCTATCCATGGAGATGTATTAACTGACCCTACTTTCCTAGCCAAGGATCACAATAATCTGGCCGTTGATCTGTATCGTGTTTAGTCAAGAGGTCGTCGACCAAATTTTTCTGTTCGGTAGGTTGCTTATGCAACATGGCTTTTTCTGGGTAATCTTCCATCTTTTTCACTAATACCAACAGATTAGAGGGTTTACCTGCTCTGAGATGTTCGATACACTTACTGTGATTCTAGCTAAGAAATAATTCCTATGTGGGTGTAGGGAGACCCAATAGGTTTCTATGTTGGAGAGTAACTCATCCCGATGGATCCAATAGTGGTGGCACACCCTCAGGTGGGAGGCCACCGTAAAGGATATCTAGCTCATTCTCTTATTTTGATTGTCTGACCATGTTGACTGCGAATCTACCCACGTTAATGTCTTCTGTATCACCTATTATGTTAGGTTGTATCCAGATAGGATTGAAGAGGAGGGAATCATACTGCCCCGACCATGTATCTACACATGGGGGTAAGCCTATTTGATAATCAAGCAGAGTACCTTGAAACTATGGATGCATATTTGCTAGAAGGCATTATGGTGAACTAGTGACTTAGGGTGCTAGGCCATGGGGAGTGTGGATAGATGAATGAGATGACAGTGTTTTCTAATATCCTAGAAATGCGCTTGGCTCTTAGGGTTACCCGCACACTGATGACGAAGACAAAAGTGTGTTGCCCTAAGGGTTTGGAGGAAACACTCACCGTCATCTAGGGCGAGGGATTTTGGTGCACAAAAATTCGGTGCTACAACAATTCAAAATATCTCAGAGAAGTGGTCTGCTGTGAGGATGTTCCATAATCTCTTTGGCTCTGATTTCATGGTCTAGCCATTTATTTCCCCAATTTTCAAACGAAGGTGGCTGAGAAACTGGTAGTTGTACCGAAGTAGACTTAATGGACGGTAGGCTGCCAGGTGGAGAATACGATGAGCGAGCTAACAAACTTCCCCCTCTCAGGTTTTCCTCCTAAGTATGTAGCAACATAGCCACCACATTGTGGTAGGACAGACTAACGGCCATAGTACCTGGTGAAGGGACTAGGGATACTAGGGATCGACCCCACTACTACTCATCCACCATTGGTCCCCACAACAAGTCTCTATGATATCTAGTCGAGGTAGAGGGTGTTTCTAGTGGTGATGGTGGTGATTTCACAATCGTAACCTCTAGGATTTCCAAATTATCTTCCTCCTGGATATACACATGTAAGGAGGTGGGAATCTAGTGGACATCGAATTCCGGCAGTATGAGGCTGATGCACCTCATCTCTACACCAACCCTTGACATGGAGGACCGAGGGGAGGGTTCCATTGTTATGTCGTACTCTGCTTTAGAATCTGAGTAGCAGACTATTTTGATCTCAGTCTAAATCATCTTAGTAGTTTATTTATGGCGGAAACTACCCGCCCTCCTTCCCCAGGATGGTTCTTCAAGACATGGTATATCCTTGTCATGAGGAGGATCTTTGGGAGTACTGGTGATATGGAGGAGAGGATTTTAGCTTGAGTAATCTAGGGTGAGAGGAGCACTGGGGCATATATCGAAGGGGACATGGGGAGGACCATTGTGGGAAGTGATGGAGTGGGTTGGGCCTCCACTAGAGATGAAAAACGTATGGGTAGGACTTCCATGCTTATTTACCCTGGTGACGTCATTGTGAGGAAGGCCCTCGTATTGGTCGATACGAACACAAGTAGGAACACTGTGCTGGGCGCTAGTGAGATGAAGCTGCCCTCCACCACTCTGATTCTGAGGGTGAGGAAGACTTTATCCTACAACTACAAGAACATGGGTAGGACCTGCACATTGGAGAGTGATGAGGTGTGCAACGTCCCCACCCTGGTGGTCTGTGGTAGGAGGATTGACTCCATAACTGGTGTAATGAGCACGGGAGAGACTCTCGTAATGAGAGTTTCCATTGTGGGGAAGACCCTTTCTTGGGTTTAAGGTGGCATGGGGGGAACCTCCATGCCGAGCCCTGAAGAGGGGAGGACCCGCTCTCTACATGGTGTTTTTTGCGAGGAGGACCTCCGTACTGGGTGTCGTAATTGTAGATTGGTCTGTGGTGCCACTCCCTATGCATGTGACCATGAGAGTCGACCCACCCTTCCCATTGGGATGTTGGGGTCTCAATCCAGGTCGAGCATATAAATTCCCCTGCTCAGCATATGCAGGGTTTTGGGGATATACTTTGGTGGTGGTTCGAGCCACAGTTTCTACTGACGTTGGCACCTCTAGGAGAGTGTCTGCTTCAGCTTGCGCCCGACGTTGGCATCAGGTAAGGGTGACCGGCACTGGTGGTGCATGTATGTATCTTACCTGCTCTTCATATCAGGGAACTGGGTGGTGGCGCTGACGTGATATAGTGGAGGCCCTCCTTTGGTGCCCCTGAAACATGATCCTGACTTGGATGGCCCCGACATCTCCTACCTCATCGGCATAGGGGAGAGAGTCATCAAGGCATTCCAGGGAGAGGCTCCTGAAACGGTTTTATGTTGGAGTGGGGAGTAGCCACTCCCTATGCGTCCCTTGGAGGCAGTGGTGGCGACGAGGCGTAGACGCATCTAGATCCGGGCGGGCCATGTCCCTAGTCGTGATAATTCCCTCCTCCTCATACTGGCTTACTAGGTTGTTGATCACCCTTTTATGGATGAATTCAAAAGGGGAGATAGGGCACGGGTTCCCAGGAGCCCTGGGGGCGGATGTTGTCGAAGAAACAGTAGATCCACACGGGATTGACGCATTGACGTTACCCCTACCCATACCTCGGTGGGTGGGAAATGATCGGTATCTTGGTGCTACTGCTTGGTTCCTGGATGGTAGGGAGGTAGAACAATTAGTGATGAAACAATGAAATCGACATACAGTTCCCCAAATCCATTCCGTCATCCATGACAGGTAAGAGGTATCAACACTGATAGCATCGCAGACTGAGATTCCCAACATTTTGACTGCCCAACTTCTAGTGAGTTACACGCCTGGCCCGCTATTTTCTTCATTGGACTCGGCACCATATAACTAAATATGGTGGAATTCTAGTCTACTGATGTATCAAATGATACTAAAACCCACATTGAGGAGAAGATCTTCACGTCGTGTTCACCATTTTTGTTTCTGATGCTTTCACCACGGCGCACGTGTCCATCTGATTCGGGGACCACGACGCTGTTTGTTTCCCAACATTCCCGCTTTCCAAAGGCGGGTGACATCCATTCCTTGTTCTGGGAAATTTTCTCAATTAGCAAAACGAGATGATGGGATGCCATTTCTTCCTTCCATGGATTACTCCTCAAAACTCATCACCTAATCCGGGTATCCCTTATAGATTTAATACATATTTCATGAAACTCTTCCCAGCTCAGTATTGTTATGGACACCGGCTAATTACACCTATTCTGTCGGAACATTCCAAGGTGTCCGTCTAGGGAAGTATCCTTCGGTCAGTGGAGTAGTCATGTTGGACATCACTTGCATTTCTGGATGTTGTAACAGTGGTACGTCTGGTTTTTTTCTCCTTATTATACGGCATCTCTAGGGCACAGAATCCCAAGGAATCCCACATCTAATGTTGGGAATTACATTCCATAAACATGTGTCTATGGTTTTCATCTTATTCTTATGATTAACATAGGGTTTGCGGAAGGTTTAACGTCTAGCAGAGAAGGATAAAACTGATTGGAACACTTACTAGAGTGGATTAGATAGGTGAATCCCCCCAAGTGAATACTAATGTAGGGGCTAATGCGTGGTTAGTAGCCTAGTTTCAATTAGGAGAAAAGAAGAGGTGAATTGGTGTAGAGACCCGAATCATGAGATACATGGACATTACATTACTTTTTCGAAATACTTAATACTTAAAAAACCCTACACACAAGGACCGTAATAGTTTGGTGTCTTTGGAAACTTGGAACATATTCTTCTAATCATGGTGAAAGATCTTCAACATCTCCTATAAAGATCTTCCCCTTTTGTTTTCATGCCTAAAACCTTTCTTTATATCCTGGGGAAAAGAAAACATATAAAGGGTGAGCTCAAATGCTCAGTAAGGGTAAGCATGGAGAAAATAAAACAAACCATATAATTTTGAACATAAGAACATGATCATAATGTATAAAAATGAAAATCTTGAGCAATGAGATAAAACTTGGAAGTAAATAAGGCAATGGAACATCAATCATGATAAAATAGCATGGGAATAAAACTTGTAATTTTGGAAAAACATTAACCACATGATATGATTTCCATAGTAGCCAAGGCATTGCTGCCAAGACTATCTCAGTGGAAAAAGTCTATTACTAAACCGGGTTTACTTGTCGTTCCATCCCTATATTACTGAACTAGATTTACTTTCCATTTCAGCCATGTCTATCTCATGTGATATAAATATTTACCCAATGCATTGGAGGGAGATATAGGTCCCACCCATCTCATAATGAAATCATTCTTACTTGTTCCAAAAAATAAACATACATCATTCATAATAACCCAACGAATAAAATGGGTGTCATAAACATCATCCAATCATCACATAATCCATATAAAAGAAATGGATATCATTTTATAATAAGAGAAGTGAAACCATGTAAATCATAGAGACACATATTAAATAATGTCATCTTAGATGGGAAATGGTTTTGATAAAACACTTGAAGTGAATTCTTGAGGAAAATATCATTTCTTCTTCAAAATCATTTTATTTTCACAAAATGTCATGCAATTCTAAAAGAAAAGGATTTTGTTTAAAATATTAATGAAATATTTTGGAGGAAGCTTCATGAAAATAAGGATTTATATAACTGTAAAAAAATCCATTCATGCCGTGTAAGTTAAAAAAACATTTTTCTCATACTTTTTCCGGAAAAGTCAAAAAGTACCTTGTAAAAGTAAGATTCCTTACATACCATGTAGTAAAATTCAAAATGGGAAAAAGGACATTAAACATACATGAAATAATTTTAAGAAAATAGGTACATGGATGATAAATATAACCCCAGTAAATACTTACGAATAAACAATCTCGGATAAAAAATGAGATTGGAAAAGTTATCCCTTACCTTAGGTATGATATGCTTCGTATGTCTCTGAACATCCGGTATAATGATTTAAATAATGTCATTTACTTATTAAAGAGTCATATTCATTTTTATGATATCCTATATGGTTTACTTATGACTTTATATTACACGTTCTTTTGTAAATCCCATGTTAAAGCAACGTTTTGGGTAAAATCATATTATTTATCGTACATGTTTGGACTTGTTGTTATTGATGTCATTATTACTTATATCATGATTTAATTACTTAATGAATGAAAATAATGATTTTCATATCATATATATTCCTTATATATCCAGCATATACATGTATTTTTAATATTATATAACATATGGAGGTAAGAAATGAAATGCACCGTTCATGGAGACGGTAATCCGTACGTACGCATGAACGCTACTTTAATTTCTATATATTATTTTAATGGAATAGGTATATTATAATTACAGTATATTATCATATATAATTTCATTAACTCCATCCATTATACATCCCACATAAGTCAATAACGAATCACATCACTTTGAGGGTGCGGTAGTCCGCACTTCCTCAAATGAGATCATCGTATTTACCCACTATGGAAACCATAATGGCTTGATATAATTAGGAAGTAAAGAAGCATATGTAAATCATAAACATAATATATATCATATATAAATACAGTTCCATCATAACGGCCACCATCAGAGGCGGTAGGAGAAAATCGAACAATCATCGTTTCGTGAGACGTTGGTTTTCCATCCACAGAAACATTATGTTATTAATCCATTATATGGAGGTGTGTGTAAGTTTAGTTATAATACTTCTCATATAAATATCCTAGTATACTGAGGATAATTGTTTTGTTACAAAAGAAAGGATTAAAAAGAGTTTAGGGGTTGGAGAAGTTGAATAATAGAAAACAATTTAAGAGAAACTGTTCCCTTTAATTTGGGTAACTTCCTTTGGTTTGGACCAAAAGAACTTCTTGGAGTGCCTTCGGCCTAAGATAATTCTTCTAGGGAGAGGAGAGGGATGTAGGAAGCTTAATTGTACAGATTTTGGATGATCCAAATGGCTTTAGAGGTGTGAGTAATTGGATAGAAATGGTCTTCTTTTATAAGGGGGAGGAGGGGCTCTTTTGGAAAGTATGAAAATATTATTTTATTATATACTTATCTTCGTTTTAAAAAGGTCCAATGATAAATAAAGATAATGATAAGATGACTCATGGTCTAAATAAAATCATCCAATCATAATTGGATATGTTTTGGATAATATTTTAATCATTATAATCTAATTTATTTAAATCATTTACTAATGAGGTAAATACGACATCATTATTGTGTCATAAATAATTTAATTTATTTGATGTCTAATATTTAGAAAATTAAATACCAACATGTAGTAAATATATTTATCTTTCCAATGAATATTTATTGTCGAAAAGATAATGTATATATCCCCTTATAAAAATTAATTACTAAAAGATTTTTTAATGCCAATTTTGTCTTTACATTAAATTAATTAATATAATGTGTCATGGTCATTCATAAGTGGCTCCATGGGGTCCGAAAATCGACCCAAGGATTCCCATTTTTGTCAATGACTCATCCAATAAGGTTAGGACAAGTGTTAGTGTATTTTTGAATTATTATAATATTCTTTTAACCTTGAATTACCCTATTTACCTTTAACCGTGGTAAATAAAAGTAAAATGTTACTGTTCAGAAAAAAATATTTTTATCTAAGTGAACCACATTTTACTCTTTGATATTGACCATGTCTCTGTTATTTTCTAAATTAAACTCACAAAAGAAGTAAAATTAAGTTTTATGAACAAATGCAAAAGCTCATAGGAGGTGATTAAAAGATGGTAAAAAGTTCAATACAATTTTTATAAATCTAAAATTATTATAAAATGACACCAATGAATTTCAATGAACATATATAAGTATTATGTATCTATTTTAACCTAACATAAATTTAAATAAAATAAATTATTATTTAAATAAAAATTCAGTTTTAACCAAAAACTCAGTGTTTTCACTATTAATAAAAAATTGACATTTTTCAGAAAAATACAAAAAATTCATCGTAAGCTATATTTGATATTCCGAATTCAAAAATGATGTTTATTTTTCCAAATTAAAAACATATAAGTGGCATTAATTATTTTTAAAATTAATTCTCGTGATCAAAAAAATTGCGTGTTTTTAAGAAACAATAACTATCATAAGATTGATACTTGTTTATGTCCAATTTTAATGTGAAATTAATTCAAATGAGAAACATTGGATTAAATGGTAAAAATATATTCTAATTACACTTAAAAAACAATTAAAAATATAATATTTCCATATAAATTATTGTAATGAAAAAAATTTGTTTTTAATTAAAATATAGCATGTTTTTACTATTCATAAAAATATGAAAGTTATCAGAATAATATGAGAAATTTATCCAAATTAAATTTTTATATCCCGATTCTACGGGAGAATTTTATTTTGTCAAATTAAACTAATAAACATGTCAAAACTCAATTTAATGTGGGTGCGCCATCAAAAGGCGGCAATACTACATTTTTTGTAGAATACATATTTTACTCAAAAAATTGATTTTGTTATCATACCATGTTCTAGAAAATATGTAAGATGGATAATAATGTTATAAAATTCAAAATTTAGTTGATACTATTTATAACAACTAGTTTATAATAATGCTATAACCATATATTGTTGTTTAGTGAAACCTGGTATTGCGTACAACACACACTATCGAGGAAGGTCATGATTGCGTGTAATGCAAGCCATGTTAGGGTTGCGTGTTGTGAAAGACTCCTCCATTGTTTCGTATGACAGAATCTAACCATATTTCATTTATACATTGAATATATATATATATATATATACACACACTCAATGTTTCTTAGAACAACTACTATCAAAATTCTGTGTAACATGACCCAAGAATAGCGTTTCATATACTGCAAGCTAATACGGCGTTGCGTATAGTACAAGCTAATCCTAGTGTAGTGTATAATAGAACACATCAAATAAATTAAAAATAATATATCTCATAAACTCTTGGGTTGTTACATTCTACCCCCCTTAAAATGAATTTCTCCAACGAAATTAGTCGGGGTTATAAATGGTTTACTACTTGAAAGTTTCTTTTATAGAAACCCGCATCATAAAAAGGAATACAAAAACTGAACATTAAAAACTAAATTATGAAACATAACGGATACCCAAATTAAATAATAACTAGGTTTCCATATAGAAAAACATAGGTGAAAGTATGGATATGGAAGAGAAATTTGACCATTAAATTCTGATAGAGACTGGTAGAGAACATGACTAAGAAAAAGCCAACAATCACAAAGCCATAAATTTGTGATGATCTAAGGTACCATCTGATTCATCATATACGAGGGCACTAGGAGAATTGTTTTTTGGTTTTCAGGATCACTTCCCTAAAGTTGATGAATTAAATGAAATACTTACATGATTTTGGTTCCATCTCACTGTTGTTCTTGCCTTGAACAATATCCACTTCATCTCTTAAATAAATGAAGATGAATTTGTTATTCGTGAAGTGTTAGCAGATCATGTGATAGAATCATGGGTCATTGCATTTGTTTCAAACAAAAGGTGCTCAAAATTTATCAAACATACATAAGTCCATCTATGGCGAGGTTAATCGTATACGATTCCAAAAATAAAATTATACTTCATCTATCATACCGCTTATTAAAGTAAAACCAGTTTCTACTAACCAGGGGCTTTTTGTAGGCCAGTGGTAGGTGATAAAGGCCTGTCGCACATCAGTTGTGGGTTCAATTCCCAAAGCCTTGTCCGACCCGACGGGTTGTCACCCGTCCTGCAGGTTGTCCTTTTTTCTAAAACTACATTATTATAACATTCCATAAATAATATCGAAAAACGTTCTAGACTTATACAATTCTATCAGATGTCCAACTTAATCCATTCCAACCTTTATGCTTATCAAAAATACATCAGTACAATCTTATAGTATAAAGAAAATGTTTACTAGAAATATCATCAACCAAGAATGTGAATACCATCATTTATCCCCCATATAAAATATATCTTGTTGGTCACATTCCTATCATGTGAATACTTTAATCATGTATTCTATTGAAAAAATAATACCCATTGAACCTTAGTGAAAACATGAATGCTATCAAAAGTTAACTCTTTCCACATACCAAAATCCCAAAAATTTTATATACTCAAACCATGATATCACATTGTCCTTATATTATTCATGAGCTCACGAATACTGTCAAACATTTCATTTTCTCCATTATCCATTCTTTATGTGCATATCATCTATTTTCCAAAAATATATGAATAAACATTCATGGTTACTAGTACCATTCATCATATACTTTCAAAACTCAAGAAAAGGCAATAGTGTAATAATCCTTAGATTTATCTTTATTCCATAGTACCATACATTGTTCTGGATAAAAATACAATCATTACACAACCTTCTTGAACCACTAACTGAGATTCATCATTTCTTCCATCTCATATATCATTTGTAGTCTCTTCATAATCATCCACATAAATACTACCCATATGACAATGCTGATTCTCTTTATAAGATTTTCCCTTAAGGCATTGGTTTTCATAATGCCCGCACATTCCAAATTTAAAACACTTAACCGTTGTTGATGTATTAGAAATACCATTATCCTTGTCCATGGTGTTAACTGAACCTTTTCCTTTACAATTACTAGCTTTGTGTCCTTATTTTCCACACCCAATGCATCATCCAGTTCCTTTGAAACATTCTCCATGATGCCTCTCCCCACATGACTTACATGAGGGAAATTGAACTTTCCTTCCTCTATGATCATTATGAAACTCCATCTTTCTCTTATTAGCTGAGTCAGGAAACTTACCAAAGATGAGGTTATCGATCATATAATGAGATTACAGATTAGGCATAATAACGATGTTTCACCTTCCAAGTCCCATTTCATTTGCTTGATCATGAATAATATCATTCCAATGTCCATCATATTCTAAATTATAGTGAATCATCTTGTTTCCAGCCATTTTATAAAACCCAAAAAGAATAGTGTGAGAGGAAAAAATCATGCTAAGGAAAATAACATAAAAAAGGGGGAGTACCTTCAATATATAACATCTTAGGGTTAATTCTAATATTGTTACCATAATTCTATGACAATAACCTATACTTATACGTAACCTTAGGGACATCCCTAGACATACCTTAGAAATATCTATAGGGATCTCACTAAAGTTTTCGTATCCTAGTATCCAAAGGTTAACAAAACTGTTCCTCTAATACCAACTGTAGAGACCCAAATCTTGACGTACATGGAAATTACATTAATTTTTCCGAATACATAATACATAACAAAAACCAACACACAAGGACTGTAATAGTTTAGTGTCTTTCGAAACATGGAACAAAATCTTCTAATCATGGTGAAGGATCTTCAACATCTCCCATAAAGATTTCCCCTTTTGTTTTCTTGCCTAAAAATTTTCTTTATATACTAGGGAAAATAAAACATATAAAGGGTGAGCTCAAATTCATAGTTTGGATAAGCATGGAGAAAATAAAACAAACTGTATACTTTTGAACTTAAGAACATGATAATATTGTTTAAACATGAAATTCTTGAGCAATGAGAAAAAACATGGAATACATAAGTCATAGATCATAATTGAACATCAAACATAATAAAATTGCATGGGAATAAAACATGTAATTTTGGAAAAACATTAAGCACATGATATGATTTCCATAGTCGCCAAGGCATTGCTGCCAAGACCATATTAGTGGACAAAGTCCCTTACTGAACAGAGTTTACATGCTGTTCCAGCCCTGTATTACAGAACCGGATTTACTTGTTGTTTTAGTCATGTCTATATTATGAGATATAAATATTTACCCAATGCATTAGAGAGAGATATAGGTCACACCCATATCATAATGAAATCATTCTTACATGTTCCACAAAATAAACATAAATCA
Source organism: Viscum album (assembly GCA_963277665.1). NCBI lineage: Eukaryota > Viridiplantae > Streptophyta > Magnoliopsida > Santalales > Viscaceae > Viscum > Viscum album. The sequence continues at coordinate 1,034,206,273 of OY728130.1, forward strand.
TTCATAATAACCCAACGAATAAAATGGGTTTCATAATCATAATCCCATCATCACATAATCCATATAAAAGAAATGGATATCATTTCATAATAATAAAAGTGAAACCATGTAAATCATAGAGACACATATGAAATAATGTCATCTTAGATGGAAAATGGTTTTTATAAAATGCTTGAAATGAATTCTTGAGGAAAATATCCTTTCTTCTTAAAAATAATTTTCTTTTGACAAAATGTAATGAAATTATAAAAGAAAGGGATTTTATTGAAAATAGTAATTAAATATTTTGGAGGAAGCTTCATGAAAACAATGCTTTGTAAAACTATAAAAAAATCCTTTCATGCCATATAAGTTAAAAAAACATTCTTCTCGTACTTTTTCCGGAATAGTCAAAAAGTATATCGTAAAAGAAAGATTCTTTACATACCATGTAGTAAAAGTCATAATGGGTAAAAAGGACATTAAACATACGTGAAATAATTTTTATAAAATAATGACATGGATGAAAAATATAACCCGAGTAAATATTTACGAATAAACAATCTCTGATAAAAACGAGATTGGAAAATTTGTCCCTTACCTTAGGTCCGATATGCTTTTTACGTATCTGAACCTCCTGTATAATGATTTAAATAATTTCATTGACTTATTAATGAATCATATTTATTGTTATGATATCATATATGATTTACTTATGACTTTATATTAACCATTCGTTTGTAAATCCCTTGTTAAAGCAACGTTTTGGGTAAAATCATCTTATTTATCGTATGTGTTTGGACATGTTTTTATTGATGTTATTATTACATATATCATGATTTACATACTTAAAAAATGTAAATCATGATTTATATATCATATATATTCATTATATATGCAAAATATACATGTATTTATAATAGTACATAACATATGGAGGTAAGAAATGAAATGCACCGTTCATGGAGACGATAAGTCGTACGTACGCATGAACGATACTTTAATTTCTATTTATTATTTGAATGTAATAGGTATATTGTAATTCCAGTATGATATGATATATATTATCATTAAATACATCCTTTATACATCCCACATAAGGCATTAACGAATCACATCACTTTGAGGGGGCGGTAGTCCGCACTTCCTCAAATGAGATCATCGTATTTAACCACTATGGAAACCATAAAGGCTTGATATAATTGGGATGTAAATAAGAATAAGTAAATAATAAACATAATATATATCAAATATAAATACAATTCCATCATAATGGCCACCATGAGTGGCGGTAGGAGAAAATCGAACAATCATCGTTTCATGAGATGTTAGTTTTCCATCCACAGAAACATTATGTTCTTCATCCATTAGGTGGAGGTGTGTGTAAGTGTAGTTCGAATACTTCTCATAATAACATCCTATTATACTGAGGATAATGGTTTTGTAACAAAATAAAGGATTAAAAAGAGTTTAGGGGTTGAAGAAGTAGAATAAAAGAAAACAATTTAAGAGAAATTGTTACCTTTAATTTGGGTAACTTTCTTTAGTTTCGACCAAAAGGACTTATTGGAGTGCCTTATGCCTAAGGTAAGGATTCTAGGGGGAGGATAGGGATGTAGGGAGATTAATGGGGCGGAGTTTGGGCGAGCCAAATGGCTTGAGCAGTGTGAGGAATTGGATATAAATGGTCTCCTTTTATAAAGGGGGGAGGGGCTCTTTTGGGAAGTGTGAAAATATTATTTTATTATAAACTTATATTCTGTTTCAAAAGGTCCAAAAATAATTAAATATGAATCTAAGATGACTCATGTTAGAAATAACATTATCCAATCTTAATTGGACATGTATTGGATAATATTTTAATCATTCTAATCTAATTTATTTAAATCATTCATTAATTAGGTCAATACTACATCATTATTGTGTCATGGATAATTTCATTTATTTGATGTCTAAAAATTATTAAAAAATATTCAAAATGTAGGAAATCTATTTAGCTTTCCAGTGAAATTTATAGTTGAAAAGATAATTTAAATATCCCCTTATAAAAATTAATTACTAAACTATTTTTGTTAATGCCAATTTTGTCTTTACATTAAATTAATTAATCTAATGTGTCATTGTCTTTCATTAGTGGATCCATGGGGTCCTAAAATCTACCCAAGGATTCCAATGGTCGGTCATTACTCATCAAATAAGGTTTGGAAAACTGTTAAGGTAATTTTGAATTATTATAATATTCTTTTAACCTTGAATTATCTTCTTTACCTTTAACCGTGGTAAATAAAAGTAAAATGTTACTATTCACCAAAAATTATTTTTATCTAATTGAACCACATTTTACTCATTGATATTAACTGTATCTCTCATATTTTTTATATTCAACTCACATAAGCGGTAAAATAATGTTTTATGAACAAATGCAAAAGCTCATATGAGGTGGGTAAAAGATGGTGAAAAGTTCAATACAATTTTTATAAATCCAAAATTATTATAAAATGACTCCATCGAATTTTATTGAACTTATATATGTATTATGTATCTATTTGACCTAAAATAAATTTAAATAAAGTAAATTATTATGTAAATAAAAAGTTGATTTTAACCAAAAACTCAGTGTTTTCACTATTCATCAAAAATTGAAGTTTTTCAGAAAAATAACAAAAATTGAGCATAAGCTATATTTGATATTCCAAATTCAAAAATCATGTATATTTTTACAAATTAAAAACATAGAAGTGGAATTAATTTATTTTAAAAATTATTCCTGTTATGAAGAAAAATATTGTGTTTTTGAGAAGCAATAATTATCAAAAGATTGATACTTGTTTATGTCTAATTTCAAAGTGAAATTAATTCCAATGAGCAACATTGGATTAAATGGTAAACATATATTCTAATTACAGATTAAAACCAATTAAAAAGATAATCTAACCATATACATTATTGCGATGAAAAAAGTTGTATTTAATTAAAATATAGTGTGTTTTTATTATTCTTCAAAATATGAATGTTATCAGAATAACATGAAAAATTTCTCCAAATTAAATTTGTATATCCTAATTCTAAGGGAGAATTTTATTTTGTCAAATTGATCTTATAAACATGTGAAAAACTAGATTTAAAGTGGGTGCACCATCAAAAGGTGGAAAAACTACATTTTTTGAAAAATACCTATTTTACTCAAAAAATTGGTTTTGTTCTCATACCTCGTTATAGAAAATGTGTAAGATGGATAATAATGTTATAAAATTCAAAATTTAGTTGATACTATTCATAACAGCTAGTTCATAATAATATTATAACCATATATCATTGTTTAATGAAACCTCGTATTGCGTACAACGAACGCTATCGAGGAAGGTCGTGATTGCGTGTAATGCAAGCCAAGTTAGGGTTGCGTGTGGTACAAGACTCCTCTGTTGTTTCATATAAACAGAATCCAACCATATTTCATTTATACATTAAATATATATATATATATATACACTCAATAATTCATAGAATAACGACTATCAAAATTGTGTGTAACATGATCCAATAATAGCATTGCATATACTGCAAGCTAATACAGTGTTGCGTATAGTACAAGCTAATCCTAGTGTAGTGTATAATAGAACACATCAAATAAATTAAAAATAATATATCTCATAAAATCTCAGGTTGTTACAATTGGCATGATCTCACTAGAATGTGGCGGCCCGGGTATGAATCAAGATGGATGATGGGTGGTTATGTTATGTGGTCTTGGAATGATATGGGACCATCGTGGGGGTGATGGTGAAGGTGGAATTTATCCTTCAAGAGACTTCCTACGTATCCTCATGGCAGGGAATCAATGTCTGTGTAGTTCAGGATGGGGTATAAGATATTTGTGTGCACAGAGGGTAGTAACCCAACAATATACCAGGGCTTACGTATGGTCAACATCCTAAGGTTGGTCTGAAACCACTCAGACATACCTGAGATATGGGTTCAGATAGAGGGGATGGAAAAGGCTTACCACTAGGTCTAGGTTGACAAAGACTAACCACTGAGTGGGGATCACTACAACATACTTCTGGATGGGGCACAAAAAGGGGCATAGAGTTTAATGCCATGCATGGTGGTGGTGGACCGATGTAAAGTGGTCGAGACCATTGGTTGATGGGCTTCAACCTCAGGAGGGGATTCCTGTGTACCATGCCTTGGAAATGATCAAAGTTCGCATACTTCGAGATGGGTTGGATAACATACAAGATGATGGTCGAGACGAATGGGTGGTGGTCATGAACCCTAGGGAGGATTCCTATGTACCCTACATTGGAATGGTTCAGATTCCATGTATTTCAGCATCGTGTTGGTGAACCTATATGAAGGGTTCAAAATGACCGGATATTAGGCGTAGACCTCCGGGAGGCTCCCTACGTACCTTGACTTGGCAAGAATGAATGTCCGTATTGATTGGGATGGGTGTTTGGGCCTTACACTCTAGGTTACTGAGAGATGATGTCATGGTCAATGCTTTCTCTAATCCCATGTGAGTCATGCTCGGTGTGAGAAATAATAGACCATAGAAACCTGACGATCACGTCACGAAAGGTGCATCTATTGGAAGTGAAATGGGGCTTACGTGTGATTAGTGGCCGAAAATAGAAATTGGGGGTTACACATGAAGATGCCCAGGGGAGATGGAGACCGGGACATACTCTAGGGTGGAGGCATGTATGGTGACAAAGCCCAGAGGGAGAGGGAAGGGATAATAATATACTTTTCCCATCTATTCTCTTAGTATTTGACACGAAAAAAGATAGTAGTAGAATGGGTGCTACCTCTTGCATGAAAATATAGGGGATAACACCAATATGGTTTCCATTTACCAATAGAAAGATGTCGGGTTGAGGTCACAGTTTAACGTCATGTGCTGAGGACGATGGTGCTTGGATGTTTAATGTCATACAGCTCGGATGAGGTGGGATCATTTCACACATATATGACATACATGACTATTACCTCCCACCCCTTGGGGATGGGAAGGGACCAGCAATGCCGTGGTGAGGGGGTCTTATGAAGTGATACACTAGGCAGTCCACATTATCATGAATATACGAAGAAGTGATAGCCATTAGAGTGCCTATGCAAAGAATCATGAGGTGGTGAAAAAAAAGTTTTGTGCGAGGGACTTTCAAATTACTTCATGAAAACCTAGAAGCTCACACGGGAAAAGGAACTATAGAGCAAAGGGGTTCATAGGTAGAATCCCAGTGAAGCTCTGGTGCTCCATGAATTGGAGGTCACTCGCAATTGGATGTGCTTCACTAAGTAGAGTTCCCTAACCTAGGGATAGGGTATAGCTTTATATAGAAGGTTATTTGCGAAGTGTAAAGGAATTCATGGAGCAATGCATCACGATGTATGTGTGCCTCATGACGTATAAGATTGTAATGCAAGGTGATTCATAAAACACAGTTAACCTTACTTAGCATATGGGTCATATGTGCCTGAGGGGTGCTTCACAAATCATAAACGCTTCGTAATGACTCGTGTCCCCTTGGGGATCCCCTTCATTCGTAGAGGCCGGTGGGCTCTGAGAAAGGAACCCCTATCTAAAGATGGGATGAATCAAAGCAAGGGGGAGATCCTTTGTGATTCCAAAGTACCTCGAGAAGCTCATGGATCGCAGAGCAGGAAGTGCTTCGGGAGATAGGATGTTGAAATGTCATATCATCCATCTCATGGGCTCGAGGGGAGCCCAATATTAATAGGAAAGCGGCCCTGTGAAGCAGATCTCGCTCAGTTCTATGATGATGCATGCTTCACGGTGGGTTCGCGAACGTCAAATCGACTCATGTAGCCTCCCGCCTCCTTGATTAAATGCGGGTTTTTGAATGTCAGATCAGCTTAGGAATCCTCCTTACTCCATTCTCCACAATGGGTTCATGAATGTGTGCCACTAAAAATCAATATTCATCTCTGCTTAAAACCCGATCTAAAAAAGTATGGGTTTCTTCTACTTTTTCATAAATGTCACATGACATGAACATATGAAATCATATTATATAAATAATTTCATTTCCCAAAATGATTTATATGATAATAAAATATACAGTGTTATCAAAAAATAATTTCATCTAAGATAAACAGAAGTTAAAAAATCGAAGAGGCAATATATATGTTTTCTAAAATACACATATTTTTTATGAAAGATGACTATAAATTAATCTCAAAAACAGGTTTGATAAAGAAAATATGAGTATTTTTAAGACAATATTATAATTAATTCCAAATAAATGATACATTAAAGGAAATATAAAATCAATCTAATTAATCGATGTAGGTATGTTTTTAAAAGATACCTCTGAATAATGATCTGGTGGTCATTTTAAATAGTAAAACCACAACAATGAAATGTTGAAATACATTCTTTTCATAGAATATATGATGTAAAAAATGAAACATATATAAACCAAAAAATAATAAAATTTCGTTAAAAAATAATGTTTTTATAGAAGAATCATTGATCGCAAAAACCTTCCATTTGTATGAATTTAAGATTTAATTAACAAAAAAATTATTTCTTAAATCATTTTATCATATATGTGGTTTCTATTGATGGAATGTAATTTATAATAGAGAATAGTATAATATAAGATAATAATAGGGATATCCCAATATTAATTAAACCTTGTTATTTATATTTATTAAAAAATGAATTTGACCCAATAAATAGTATATTAAGTTGATGAAACAATTACCTTGAATTACAACATATTTTATTTCACTACGACAACATATATAACAAAAATAACTAACATAATATACTATATTAGAACCATATTCATATTATTAACCTTTAAAAAAATATAATAAATATTCCCTTGTTTTTATATAGCTTTTTATACCATAAATATCATGTGTGAGTAATCATGATGATTCTGAACTAGTATCGTAATATAAGTGTTTTATTCATTATTACAAAAATTATATCATTCTTATATATTTTAATGTAATAAAAAATATTTATTTTATTTATTCATTATTATTTTATATGATTTAATTATAATTTAATATAAGATGTATAAAAATGGAGTCAGTGTCAACTTATTTTAGTAATTTTATAAATCAAATTTACAACAATAATAGTATGGAAATTAATTTATACGAACAATTTAACCCAATATAGATTTATTTTTTTATTATTTTATAATAATGTTATCATTTTAATTATAATTGTCTTCTATAATAGTTTTTATAACGTTGTATACATAGCTAGTTAGACCAACCAAAAAATAACTATACATAATTAATAGATTATTATGGAAATACATGTCATTTAATGTTGAATAATAATATTATTTTGAAAATTTATTTATATAATTTATTATTTTTCATTTTTTAGAATCATAAATTAAGAGATGTTATTAAATAATAATGTATCAAGATGAAAAATTGAGATGCATATCTTTATGGATGGCGTAATCCCCACATCTCATAGTAAATATTTTCATTTCCCAAGTATTGAGAGGGTGTAGAAGAGTTTTTTAATTTTTAATTAAATTAAAATAAATTTATTATAAATAAAAAATTAATATTTTTAGTTTCATCATTTTCGATAGTTAAGGGGGTGGTGAATAAAAATGGATATCTTCACTACATGGAGGCGGTGGTCTGTATAAACACCCGATCATGCTTCTTTTGTTTCTATAAGATTACGGAAAATTAATAAATAAGGGACCTTAAATTAATATAAAAACACATAATTTTAATGACATTATCATATATTACAATATATGGGGTGGTTTTGTAAGATAAATAGTAAGATGAAAAGTGAAAACGGTTAAGTAATACTTACATTGTGACCGTGGAAATTATCTTAGTTGTATCCAAGGAAATGAAGGGCCTGGAGAGACATATGATGTCCAAGGTATTTATTCCATGAAAAAAATAAAGGATGTGTAAATTATTTATGGGTTCATGGAAATATCCAATGTTATGTGTATCATTGAAATGGTGGTAATGATTCCCCCTTAGATGTGAATAAAATAGAACTATAGGAATCGCTCATTAAATATCAATATTGGAATAAAACATTTAATGTGTAAATGTTAGAAATAATTTACTGTGGTGTGATATAAGGTAATTAAAACACGAACATAATTTTCCACACATTTTATAAATTATTTTAGCTATTTACTGTAGGATGTGAAATTTTCCATTTTATATCGTGTTAACATGTTTTCACATAAGTATTCTATGTTTCATAAAAAATATTAAATAACCCAACATAAAAAACCTCCGGGTGATGAACCTAAATTTGATATAAATTTATTCTATTTTTATTTCAAAATAATTTAAAAATGGTTTTTATATTATATTATGTTTTTATCAAACATTTTTATTTATAAAAAATGTGTTTTCACCCATTATTTGGTCATAAAACCATATAGAATTAGATACCAAATAAATATGTCTTAATATATATATATATCTGTGTGTGTGTGTGTGTGTTTTAAAATATTTTATTATATTATTTAAATATATTATATTTATTTAATATATCAAATAAAAAAACCTATTATTATAATACTAAAATTGAGAATAAAATTTTCACCATTATCAAAATAATTAATTATAATCAAGGTAATAATATTTATATATATACGAAATTTTGGTTTTAAATAAATTAATCCTATTGATTACAATTTAAAAATCCTATTTATCAAATAAAATTTGAAATCAAGAAAAAGGTTATTTTTCGTATTAGCAAACCTATTTTATAAGAATGTATTTTTAGAAAAGTTGTATATCTTATCATAAAATGAAGTTCATTTTATTATAAAATTTTATATATTAATTTTAAAGTGATAAATTATATTTTTACTCACATATTTAATAGCTAAAATATTACAGTAATATTTTTAAAATATATTAAAGATACATGATTTCCATTTTTATTACTGTTTTCATTAAATAGAACACAGTCAAATGATATTTAATTAATGAAAATTGGTTGAAAAATTATGGGTTATTATATATATTTCATAAAATTTAATCACACGGAATATTTTATGGTTGGTTAATTTGAATATATAAACTATCGACCAATATTTTGCTTCACACCCCCTCTAGGAACAATTTGATTACATTTTTAGCCCACAACATTATGTAAACCATTCACTAACTATGCAACTAGGTCCATATATTTATATATGTAATGTAATATTGTCACTAACACAATAAATGGATTGATGAAACATATTAAATAAATATCATCATGATATTTTTAGATTCCCTATTTATAACTAATTACACACAAACTATGTGGCCTTTCTTGAACCTTCATTTTTAATCATTAATATTCTAACTATTAAAATACTATTAGATCCACACTAACTCCATGTAATCACATTAATGGAATATAAATGGATGGTAGATAGAATATTATTAAAATATAAATTTCAACCCACCAGAGAAAGGGTCTATGGTTTTATAATCTACCCAAAATATATTATTTTTTCCTTTATATATAGTCTAAAATATTATCAGACCTCATCGGTGGAGAACACCTAAAACTGAGTTTACGTATGAGACTCATACAACAACATTTCATCTTGAACATGCTTGTACTATGTATAAGCTTATTAGAGATAAACTATTTACCCAAATATATTCTTCATACATTGATCCACTACCTGAATCAGATGAACCCTGAATGATGCATCATCCACAACGACAATTTAATTAGTGATATACTTGTGAAATATATCTATGTTTCAAAATAGAAGAAAATTTTATAAAATACCTCATCCATAATACAATATCACAGAACTAGATAAAATCAATATTCCACTATACCATCTCTAAACACTATATTAAACATAACTATATAGAAGATTTCATGATTCCAATTACATGAACATAGTGAAGTCTACAGATCATTGAAACTCGTATAAATACTAGCTCATCCAACTCAAAATAAAATGGATTGTTATTTTTCTCTATATATTACTATTTATTCCTCTAAGTGTTCACCATCCCCTCTATGGAAAACAATATGTGCACTGAGATCTCTGGTTTGAGATTATGTCTTGTAATATTCAATTCTACAATGTCTATCTAACATAAAAATGATTAGCTAGTCCAACCACATAATTCAATATGGGTACAATTTGTACTGAGGATTGATATTTGTTTTAATTGTGAAACACTTCCACAAACATTGGTTATCCTACGAAACACTAAAATGAATGAAATTTACTATAAGATCCCAACACTTCTAGGATAAATAACAATATGAGTTTTTGTTGAAACTATTTTATATTGGGATTTCCGTCACTTGTATGTGGTGGTCGAGACCCTTTTGGGACATGATATAATTTTCAATGTGAATTTAAATTATTTTGGGGATTTATATTTATTTTATTTAAAGTATTATAGGTTTATAAATTATTAAAGTATTTTTAGGGGTTTTCCATGGTTTGGAAGGCATCATATATTGTATAGTATTTTCCCTCAGAAGCATGGATTAGATATATTTGTTGATCATTTACATTACCTGATCATGTTAGAAGATGTCAAAATATCTTCAGGAAGAAATCAAGAAAATGGTCGTGATGTGAAATAGTTACATGTTGTAAAATATGGTCATGGTTTTATAAAGAGATATCATGGCTATGTAATGTCAAGGTGACTTGTTTTTTTCATAACTCATAAATTGAGGCATACATGATATGAATGTATCTCATGTCATAAATATATGGTGAACAGTGGTTGTCAACTTTGATGTTTGAATGATTTATTCTTCATCACCAAGCATCTTTCCCTATCTCTCCTTCACTTATACATTAGGGAAACTCCAATATATGATGGAGCGATTCCATCACTTATTAGATTCCAAATAAAACATTTGAAATCATATTAGTTTTTGTTTTCTGACTCATCCACTTGATATTCATTATCATGGTGTAATATCCTCACCCCAATTGAAAAGGGTCTGATATTGTCAGATATGAGATCATCATTTAATCCATTTCGCATACATTTCACATTATCATTCAAAATTGAATTTTTTTCTTAATCACCAGTTAAAGGATGTTGGTATAGAAAAGGCAATATTTTCTATTTCTATTTGTTTAGTTATGTGAAATATGGTGTGCTTTCACCAACATAGCAAGCATGTTAATTAACAGAATTTTCAGAGACTATTTAACATGTGTCAGTGTACTCCATGGAATACTTTTGGTACAAATGTGCTGAGAAATGGATTATGAGTACATGTAGAGTGATTTTTCCATTGATTTATAATGAAATGTGGACCGGAACAATGTATTGTTTAGAAATACATGAGACATTTAGAAATTTCATATGATTTATTCACTGTGGAAAATGGATTACCTATTTGTTGGAATGAATGGATATGATTGATATTATATGGTAGTATGCACTAGTATGGTAATGGTTTATGAAAAACATCACTAATTGAACGGTTATTATAAGATAATGGATAATTGAATGAATTGTGCCTTGTGGCTTATTATATTATATGTGTCCTTATTTCTATATATATTGAGTTGTGATTCAATAAGAAATTCATATTTAAAGGGATCAACATTGTTCTAATGAAATTCATATACAAAGATATTTTAACAGGGATGTTGAAATGGTTATTTAAGTGGATCTTTACAAAGACACTAAAATAATTATAAAATGGTCTTGTCTATGTTATGGTGTAATTCATGTCGATATTGTCCCAGTTTTGCTGAAATGATTATGTAGAATACGTTTTCATGTTATGTGATGATGTTATTGTTTTTTTGTTTAAACAAAGTTTTTTTCTATATTCTTAAATAAAATATGTCATTGGGCTAAATTAGGCTAATGATATATTATATTTACTTGTCAATTAATATATTTTTTTATCGCTTTATCGTACGACCATTTTATCAGACAATTTTATTATAGACATAGTGGTGTTCACCGACTAAGATCTACCGACACCATATTTTGGATTCTATTTAGAACCTGATCATATTACTTGGATGCAAGTTTGTGAAATGACTAGGGTCCCTTTAGTCAATTATTTATTACGATATGGTATGGATCATTTATATTGGAAAGAGACAAGTTTTCATACCATAGAAATTTGATTTTATTTGTTTTAGAATGGTATATAATATATATTACCTTTTATTTAACATTTAGATAAATTCATGCATGACCTCACCATGTACATTATTTATTATATTATTGGTTCCTCCTTTATCTTTAGTTTGTATGATTTATTTTTTCCTCTATTTATATAACAATGTTAATTATTTATATTTGAAAATTTTCACAATTAATTTACTCTATAATAGGTGGTATTGTATCCCCATTATTTTTTGTACAACACACTGATATGCGGTAACATTTAGAATATGTAGAGTCATTCATTAGGTCAAATAACCATCCATATTTGATCACCTAAGATTAATTTTTTTGGGGACATTAAAAATTAAATTAGATAATAATTTCATTCATTTGCATTTCTTTAATATATTTGTAGTGTAGAATTGAATCGATGATGTATCTGGACATGGTAATGATCTTGTTCTTATAATTTTTTAACCCATGTATGATTAAAAAATTAGAGTTCCCAATGTTGGTTTTGTTTTTCATAATGTTATTTTGTTGAGGTTGATTTCATTTCACCAAGGGTGATCCACATTTTGTGTGTTGTTATTTATTATTGATATTTACAATCATTGTCAGGTATGGAAGAAGATGATTATGCATACATCAGGATAAAAACTTGGGGATATATGATGGTGTTCATTGATCATAATAGGTGCATATTTATTAACTGTTATATTTTTCCATGTATGAATTGTGATATGTGAAAACATTTATATATGAAAAATTCAATGGAAATAATGTTATGTTAGGATAATTAATTGGTTATTCTATGTTTAGTGATACCATGTCCCACCAGTTCTCTATTTATATCACTTATTGAGGATGAACCTGTTTTAATCAAGTGTAATAAAGTGTTTTTTTGAATCGATGAGAAATTTCCTACATGACAAATTTTCATTGAGGATCATGAGAGAAAAAATCATCATTCTCCTAATATAGATGAATCAAAGCATCCTATTGTACTAAAGTATCAAATAAATGTTTATATGTTCAATAGCTGCATAATAGTAATGTGTTCAATTGAATGGGAGTGTGTGTGCACCATTCCATCAATTTCTATGTTTTTTGGGAGATTTTTAGTTATAGAATCTTCGTAACATCACTAAGGAGGGAGGAAAACATACTCCTTAGTTCAAGATTGAGTTAGTCCATATAATATTTGAGTACCTCGAGAGAAATTAAACTATGTTTATGAAGCTTACTGAATGATTTTTTCATGGACCTTTTAAGCATTTCTTTGATATTCTAGAGAAATTTTGAAAAAAATGAGTCTTTTTCCTATAAGGAAATCAGATTTATGTATCTGAGACATTTCTATCGTTAATCCTCGAGGGACGAGAAGTATTTCATGATCATACAACTAATATTGGATTTCATTTTAGTGATATACTATTCTACACATTTCAATGACTAGTAGAGGCGGGTTAGTTCTTAGAAGAATGATATATTGATGGGGATTTAGACTAATTCTCTAGAAAAATGGGATACTCATCAATCGAAAATGTAGTCTACACAAACTATCATTGAGGAATGACCTTCTACCATATTTTTTGGTTATTTTATCATCTAAATTTTCATGTTCTTAGTTTGATATTGGGGTATCACATTTATCTATATCTTATCTTCTAAAAAGATGTTTTGGAATTTTTGTAGTATGTATGGGTGTCGTGGTGACTAATGTTACTCTATTAGGATTTTCATAAAAAATATAAAATGTTTCAAATCATTCCTCTAAAAAATTGTGGTAACTTTTTCTCTTGGGAACCCTTTGTGATAGAAATGAAAAGTTTTGATTTTATTCTATGTATAGGTTTTATTGATATTTAATATGCTTATATCGATAATCAGTTCTGGAGAGTTTCATTTCAATAACCAAAAAGTTTTTGTTATTTTATCCTGGGTGGAGAGGATATTCAGGAAAGACATACATGAAGAATTCGATTGATATTGGATTATCTCATCTCTCATATAGTCTACCTTGATCAAGATGATGGTTGAATGATGTAGAATAAATTTCCTCTAATATAATATTGTTTGTATAGGTTATCCCTAATGTGTTCTATGGATTAGAACAAGAGTTATAGATTGAGTTGATGATCCTTTTAGTGTTTGAATTATAGAAAATTTATATTCTTCCCTATTGGATAATAATAGAATATAATCATATGTTAAAATTTCATTTTGATGATCTAGAATCTATTGGATTCATATGGACTAATATTTCAGCATGAGATTATGAAGTTCCTTTCACCAGTAAAGATGATGGGATTGATCACTAATGTGTGGAATTCAGAAAATTGTTGAAAATGATGGTTAAAAATTTATATCCCTTCTTTGTATCATCAGTCACTTTGATCAACTAAGAGGATTAATGATTTTATCGAATATAAATTTTTTTATCCTGATATAACTAGGTGAGGTTGAAACCATAATTCATGTAAAATTATAGAAATTATAATGTTATTTTCACATTAATATTTTGGTTTTAATCACATAAAATTGGATTAATAAATATTTAATCTATGTGTGAAGAATTTTATAGGTGTTATGGTTCTTAGGGAATGAATGAAAATGGAATCCAAGATATTCTGTGCATGTTTCACATCTTGTGAATGGTTAGTAAAAACCATGAAATAATGTAGTGAGGATTATCACATGGTTGGATCATGGTTTTTGAAACTATATGGACATCCCCATGTAAATGTACGGCTTTATACATTTTAAGTAGATACTGGTACACTGTTGGTGCATGATTTTCAAAACTATGTTGCTAACCATGCACCCCATTAAAATGTATGAAATTACAAAACTACACCATATTATTTTACGTTGGTTACCATATTTCTCCCCAATTTCACCTCCTCACAAACGTCTTGATGATCTTAGATAACCCAATCTTCCAAGGGATCATATTCCATCAATTATAGGTTTTTGGTGAACTATTGGTTGCATATCAAAATAATGAGAAAATATTATTCTCCCCTTGCTTTGCTTTTCCAGGTTAATGATTATAGCTTTATCTATCCCCTTATGAATCCATAAAACCCACATTTTCTAGATGATTCTATGTTACAGATTCAAGGGATCATTGAATCCTAATCTATGATTACGGTTATGTGTGTGTTCATCTATAAAATTGATATAGGTGGTGTACACCCTGTATCATATAGATATGTTATAGATTTGGGCATGTTTGGTTGTGATTTTAGTTCTCTTATATTGTTTGTTTGTTTATTAGAGTAATAATTGATAATATTTTTGGATAAGTGATTATTTAAACCCCTCATGATCCCCATGGGATGTATTCTGGTTTGTTAATGCTAATTAGGGACACCATGGGGTGCACCAAAATTCTCGAACATGGGAAAATACTAAATTTAAATGTAAAGTAACTTTGATTAGAAATATATCACATTAAAAATGTGTCGACATGATTAGTTGGTTTATAAGGTGGTCTAATTGTTGTTCTTTCAATTTTTGGGCCTTAGAAGAAGTGTTATTTTAATTAAAATGTGAAAAAGTGTAATATAGAATAACATGAACATTTTATAATATATGTGATTTTTAATTGAAATGTGAAAAATAAGAAAATTGTTGTGGGTTTATTAATTATGTTTAACGTTTTAATATAAATAAATTTTTTATATTTATAAATGATAAATTTTTAGGAATTGGGAGATTAGTTAAACGGTATATTCAAATTAAACTGTTCATAATTATTTATTTAATTATTGAATTGTGAATTGTAATTGTTATATTCATTGTAATGATTGGTTTTTGATATGATATTTTTTTATTAGATGAATAACAATATGAACATGGTTCGGTGGTGTGGTATAAATGACTAAGGCTTGACCCTTAGTTCAGGTTAGACAGATGCTCTAAATCCACTGACCAAATTCATGGGGTATGATGTTAGACAGATTCTCTATGCCCTAATTGTTACATTTGATGAAACCACCGAGACCAATTATACATGGTAAGTGTGTGGTAAATGATTTTGATATGGGTTCCCCTAGTGTGATTGGTAACTTGTATTATTACTTATTCACAGTATTGTAATGGCTTGGGATGTTGTATAAAGGATGTAAATGTCTCACCCATGAAACAAAAGATTAAATTGGCTGAAGTAAATATTATTAACTAATAGATCAAAGATGTCTCATGGTTTACATTTAAATTTATTTCATAATATAAAGGTTTATATGTTATAATGTATATTTTTCATACATCATTTATTATTTCATACTATGTTTTACTCACACCCATCTCAATCTACCATTAGGAACCTGAGTAGAATTCAGGGTTGTAGGTCATGGAAAACGTAAGGCCACATGCTAGGGAGTTTAGTTGGGAGGGGTATGTGCAAGGATTGGGATCTAAACCTGACTCCTAGCCTACTTTCATTAGTAATCTATTTTTTATTTTTTGGGATTCTTTTCAAATTTATGACTATTAACATGACATGATATGTTTACTTTTCTTCATGATTTTACCCTCTTTGGGATTTCATTGGTAATGCATGTTTCAGTTTATTTGTTCTTTCTTTATTGTTTATTATGGTTATCTGTTGTGGAATACTCATTTATAAATGGTATGTTCTTCCTATGTGTTAAATTTTATCCTATTTTATAGTCAAAAACATATTGTATACATGGATTCAAGATTGAGGTCATGTGGCGACCCGGCTTGAGGAACAATTAGTGGCTTTCAGGTCGGGGATGTTTCAGAGTGGTAGTAGAGTAGTTCCTTCCCCGATAACTACTATTTGGGATGGTAGATATGAAATTATGATTTTTCATGACATGTAAATGTGATCAATTTTTATTTTATCTATTCTTTATATGAGAGAAAACGAATGTTTTAGAGTGGGAATTTTTTCTCATATATGTGTCTAAAATTGGATGATATTTCACCATTGGGTGATCAACTTGTTATGTGATGTTAATATTTTGAGATATTTTTCTCATAACCATAATGGCATGATGTTTTTAATTCATGAATCATTTTAGGAACCTAGGATATTGGTCACAAGCATCATGATAGGAACACATAATATGGGTGTGAAGAGAATAAATTGTACAATGAATTTCACTACCTTGAAGATATAAATAAAATTGTGTCTCCAAAAGAAGATGTAATTGCTTCAATGAAAATAATGTTAAAAATTGTTCATAATGAATGAAAATAAAATAGATAAAAATTTGTCTCAAAAAACATGTGAAATGGTGAATGTAATCCTGATGAGAAGATTGGTGTTTAAAAAGTCTGAAATGGTTTTTGAACATATTGTATAATGAAAGACTTTGGACCATGTATGTTTGATTCCCCATGAAGTTCATGGCCTGCTGTTGGGATATTGAGGGTATTATTCTATATGTGATGAGGTCTGATGGGATAATGCATGAAAAATGTGATTCTCATATAATGTGAAGATCCTTATTTTCTATAAAATATATAAAAATTATGTAATGTGTTCGAAGACACATGTATTTCATTGTAGATAAATCCCACCTTGATGACATGTGATGACTCAGACAATTGAAGATATAATTTAGAATGATCATCTAGAAGTGGATGAAGAGACCCTTGTGGACTAGGGAAATAGAGGAGAGTAAAAATTTTGAGATAAATTCAATTTTTTTGTGAAGATGATTGAATGAATTCTGAGTTTCAGCTTTAGAGCGCTCCAAATATTACTAGAGAGGGTGGGATAGAGGAGGTCAATAACTTGAAAGAGTCCATCCAGACAATTCTTGATCACATAGGGACTCCTACCGAGAAAAGAGTGAAGATGGAAACATTTATTTTGTGAGGTTAGGCAAATATTTGGTAAGGCATCTTGGTTAAGATGTATCAGGTATAGAGGATAATTTTTATGTGATTCTAAGAATATTTTCTAGGGAAATAATGTTTTAATACCCTGAGGCATGAAAAGGCTAAATAGATTAGGAGGTCGACCCATGGTACAATGTTAGTGAATAATTCTTCACGTTATTTCACAGACATGAATCGTTATTTCCTTCATTTAGTGGTAGATGAGGTAATTGTAGCTCTATATTTATATGATTTAATTCTACATGTGATCAAGTCCCAGGTTAATAGATTTCAAAGAAATATGTTTTAAAAAGTACTTTATTAAGCTCTTATCTTAGAGGGAAATAAAAAAGATGATTTTAGTAATGCTATTGCAGCTTTTTTGGACAATTAATTGGTGTGACTTAATATAGTAAGTAACAAAGTTCTGAGAGTATCCTCTAGGTCAGTGATGGATATGGTTTTCAAAAAATAGAAGTAGTGTCTCAGTTTATTGACTTTGTCTTCCGTTATTATTGTGTTAGAATGGGACATATGAATATAAATTGTTCATAGACACTAGTCAAGTGTAGTGAATATGGTAGTTTAGTCAATGGGCTGAGGTTATTTAGGTACCCTCGATAGCCAAGAAAAGAGGTAGTATCATGGAAGATTTCTTGAACAGGAAGGGGGTTGGTTACCCAATATCATGCTGGTGGCTGGTACTCAACTTGTCATATCAGTCGAGGTAGTTGGTGTATTACTCTGAGGTGGTAGTAAACATATCAATAGTATATAAAAGAACCAGGATCTTAGATGGGAGCCTGGGGAATAGGGGCATTCCAGCTTCTTATAGTTTAGTCTACACTAGGAGGTGGTGACTTTGGATCATGAAAAGATAGAGGTATGATTCTAGTGACGTCTACTATTGCTAGATAATTATTCAATACAGGTCCATTATAGCATCTCTTCCTTTTATTACATTACTATTAAATCATTTCAAAGATAAACAA